>JAIOJX010000031.1:142048322-143260822 GCA_022376925.1 Tragulus kanchil
TGCTGTACTCTCAGTTCCTAGACTGTAAGATACACTGTGGGAAGTGATTGTAGTCGATACAGTCGGCAGTTGCAACCTAACTGCCAGGGTTTACATCTTGGCTGTGTGATCCTGGACAAGTTATTTCACTTCTTGAAGCCTGTGTTTTCAGTCAATCTGTCATGTCCAACTCTTTGTGGGCCGATGGACTTCAGCCTGCCTGGCTCCTCTGTCCATGGTAGTTCTCACCTTCCTTCCTCCAGAAAGGATCTTCACCAGTCCTGGACTTGGGCCAAGACCTGAACAGGCATTCACAGTTGAGTATATAAAATCATATAATCACATCAGACTTCAGAGAAATGTAAGCTAGAACCATAATGAAGTATCAGTATGTATCTACTAGGATAGCTAACACCAAAAACCTACATAGACTGTCAATACCATATGTTGATATAGTTAAAGGCCCATGATGTTAAGAGCCAAGACAGCCAGCCGACTTGTGACATATGAGATGCATGAGAACCAGAAGCTGACATGTGAAAGATCCAGCTTCAGATGAATAGAAAAAGCTCATTTCATGGGATCAGTGTGGACAGTATTTTTTAGCCTCTAAACCAACACAAATTATTGCCTACGTCTAGACTTCTAGTTATGGAAATACAAATAAATAGAGAGATGATAGACAGATAAACAATCATCTGTCTAAATTACTATTGGGTCAGATCTCTATTACTTGCAGTTGAATATATTCCTAACTTATTCAGAGGTATCGCTAATTGGTAATGGAACTATGTCCTAGAAACCTTCTGCTTTGTCTTTAGATTCATTCTAAATAAAACGTCATTTCTCACAGATCCTTGGCTATCTGTAACTCAGCTATACCTCTTGGACATAATGGCAATTTAAATTGCAGTCCATTTGCCTTTCTAACACATTTACAATTATTTGCATGCTTCCTGGACAACTCATATTACCCTACAAACAAAACTGTGGGAAGGATGAAGAGAAAGAAAAGGATCTAAATTTCTATTGTTCAGAGATAACAACTTTCTCTATATCTATCTCGATTTAGTTTTATACAAATAAATATTCATCATTTCCCAGTGTATGAAAGTACACATAAAAATATAAACACACATATTCTAAATGTCTCATTTATTGCTGTACTCTCAGTTCCTAGACTGTAAGATACACTGTGGGAAGTGATTGTAGTCGATACAGTCGGCAGTTGCAACCTAACTGCCAGGGTTTACATCTTGGCTGTGTGATCCTGGACAAGTTATTTCACTTCTTGAAGCCTGTGTTTTCAGTCAATCTGTCATGTCCAACTCTTTGTGGGCCGATGGACTTCAGCCTGCCTGGCTCCTCTGTCCATGGTAGTTCTCACTTCCTTCTCCAGAGGATCTTCCCAGTCCTGGGATTGAACCCATGTATCTTGCATCTCCTGCATTGGCAGGTGGATTGCTTACTGCTAGCGCCACCTGGGAAGCCTGATGGATAGGTTGCAGCATAAAATGTACCTACCTCTTGGGGGTGGTTGTGAGACTTAAACACATTAATATATGTGCATGTGTGCTACGTCACTTCACTAGTGTCTGACTCTTTGCTACTCTGTGGACTGCAGCTTGCCAAGCTCCTCTGTCTGTGGGGTTTTCTTGGTGTGATACTGGAGCGGGTTGCCATTCCCTCCTCCAGGGATCTTCCTGACTCAGGGATTGAAACTGCATCTCTTACATCTGCATTGCAGGTGGCTTCTTTATTCCTGAGCCACCAGGAAGCCCAAGTTAATACATACAGAGCTTTTAAAATAAATTCTAGGCAGTATTTGTTGAATGAAATATCTATCACTGCCATCTTAACAGTAACGCAGGAACAAGTGGACAGAATGGACAGGTGGGAAGAATCCTGTCTTCAGAATTTTAGGGAATGAGCAAGCTGCAATTCCTTCCTTCAGTAAAATCCCCCAATCACTTATATATGTTCTATACCTTTCTGTCACTGTGGTAGATGGTCTGGAGAAGCTGAGAAGTGTATGTGCGTGTGCGTGTGCATGTGTGTGTGCGTATGTGTGTGTAAACAAGAGCCTCCATTGATTGCTGAAATACTAAGGAAGATTCTTATGTTCTTTTTTTTTTTTTAATATTTATTTATTTATTTGGCTGTGCTGGGTTTCTGTTGCAGTATGTGGGATCTAGATCCCTGACCAGGGATCAAACCCAGGCCTGCTGCATTGCTAACCTGGAGTCTTAGCCACTGGACCACTGGAGAAGCCCAGATCCTTATTTTAAGATATGATTTGACCTGAGTCAAAGTCTTGTAATGACCAATAGCTAGCCAGGATAAAATGAGGTGTACACGCTTAAGCACCTTATACAACAGAGTACTGAGGAAGGAGATATTCATCTTTGTGGGAAGTGATTGTAGTCGATACGTGCAGTTGCAACCTAACTGCCAGGGTTTACATCTTGGCTGTGTGATCCTGGACAAGTTATTTCACTTCTTGAAGCCTGTGTTTTCAGTCAATCTGTCATGTCCAACTCTTTGTGGGCCGATGGACTTCAGCCTGCCTGGCTCCTCTGTCCATGGTAGTTCTCACTTCCTTCTCCAGAGGATCTTCCCAGTCCTGGGATTGAACCCATGTATCTTGCATCTCCTGCATTGGCAGGTGGATTGCTTACTGCTAGCGCCACCTGGGAAGCCTGATGGATAGGTTGCAGCATAAAATGTACCTACCTCTTGGGGGTGGTTGTGAGACTTAAACACATTAATATATGTGCATGTGTGCTACGTCACTTCACTAGTGTCTGACTCTTTGCTACTCTGTGGACTGCAGCTTGCCAAGCTCCTCTGTCTGTGGGGTTTTCTTGGTGTGATACTGGAGCGGGTTGCCATTCCCTCCTCCAGGGGATCTTCCTGACTCAGGGATTGAAACTGCATCTCTTACATCTGCATTGCAGGTGGCTTCTTTATTCCTGAGCCACCAGGAAGCCCAAGTTAATACATACAGAGCTTTTAAAATAAATTCTAGGCAGTATTTGTTGAATGAAATATCTATCACTGCCATCTTAACAGTAACGCAGGAACAAGTGGACAGAATGGACAGGTGGGAAGAATCCTGTCTTCAGAATTTTAGGGAATGAGCAAGCTGCAATTCCTTCCTTCAGTAAAATCCCCCAATCACTTATATATGTTCTATACCTTTCTGTCACTGTGGTAGATGGTCTGGAGAAGCTGAGAAGTGTATGTGCGTGTGCGTGTGCATGTGTGTGTGCGTATGTGTGTGTAAACAAGAGCCTCCATTGATTGCTGAAATACTAAGGAAGATTCTTATGTTCTTTTTTTTTTTTTAATATTTATTTATTTATTTGGCTGTGCTGGGTTTCTGTTGCAGTATGTGGGATCTAGATCCCTGACCAGGGATCAAACCCAGGCCTGCTGCATTGCTAACCTGGAGTCTTAGCCACTGGACCACTGGAGAAGCCCAGATCCTTATTTTAAGATATGATTTGACCTGAGTCAAAGTCTTGTAATGACCAATAGCTAGCCAGGATAAAATGAGGTGTACACGTCTTAAGCACCTTATACAACAGAGTACTGAGGAAGGAGATATTCATCTTTCAAGCTTGCCTTTTGCTCAGGAGAACCTGACTATGGGTGAGTTGGATGGCACAGAGAACACACTGACCAACCAACCACAGAAAAATTATCAAGATTTATCATCTCTTAAAGTTGACCCCAATTTAACCTCTATTAATATTTATTTCTCAGGTCAATAAATCTAGAATTTGTCTTAGTAAAAGTCAATATCAGTTGAATTCTGCCTACTCTTCTTAGAGGGCAAAGAAGAAAAAGGAAATATAATTTGAATATGTTAAAAATACAGTAATGAAGCCCACACAGAGTTCCAAGGGGAAAAAAATAACAACTTTTGATTTTAAAATAAGTGGATTTTCAACCTCAAACATAAACTGCAATGATAACCCAGTTAAGATCTCTTAGAATAAAGAATAACAGGAGAGAAAAGGTTGGGGTCCCATGATCCAGGCTGTGGGTGACCTTGAGTCTCTCATTTCCATCCTACGAGTCCCTATTACCTAATCTGGAAAGAAAATGATATATTTTGGAGAAGAGTGGATAAATGAGGAGTTTAGGATTAATAGATACATACTACTATATACTAAATGAATAAATAATGAGGACCTACTATATAGCACAGGGAATTATAGCAAATAGCTGTACTAATATATAATGGAAAAGAATTTCCATATATATATATATAATTGAATCACTGTGTACATTTGAAAATAATATATTTTAAATCAACTAGACTTCGATTAAAAATGATCTATTTCATGGGCTTCCCTGGTGGTCCAGTGGGTAAGGACACCGCCTTGCAGTGCAAGGGGCGCCGGTTTGATCCCTGGCCAGGGAAGATTCCATGTGCCGCGGAGTGGCTGGACCCATGTGTCCAATCATCGAACAGGAGCTCCGGGGCGCAGGCGCCCAGAGCTGGTGCTCTGCGACAACAGAGGCCACCGTGATGGGAGGCCCGCACCGTCCAAAGAACAAAGATGGATGAAAATAGATAAATGAAAGACCAATAAAAGTGACCCGCCCATCCCCCTCCCCAACCTGATGCCCCCCGCCTAAAAAACCAATAATAGAGGCCAGATTCTGTTTAAAAAATGATACATTTCTATCTATATTATTTTGTTCATTATACATGGTACCTAAGAATTTCTGGTAAAACAGATAGCTATCTTTCCTTTGCACACATCTTATGTGCAAAGAAGATAGAACTGACTATATTATGATTTAAAGAAAACATAAATTTTGATATTAACAGCTGATATATGAAGCCAGAAAGTCTTTCTTCCATCCTGTCTCCATATGGCCTTGTGCTCTCAGAATACATTGGAGGGAGGGGCAGTTGATGTTAATGACCATGTGTTTGGGGCCATATTTTTCAGACCTCTTGCCTACCTGCAAAAAGCTCCTCAACCTTTATACCTTAAGTCATTCTTACTAGGGTCCTTTTCTCCTGGAAGTCTATTTCAGTGTCCTTGGGACTACACTTACTTCAGTTCATCACAGTGAACACTTACATCAGTTCATTATCATATTTTGCGATAACCCAGTTAAGATCTCTTAAAAGTAACAAAAGGTTGGGGTCCCATGATCCAGGCTGTGGGTGACCTTGAGTCTCTCATTTCCATCCTGAGTCCCTATTACCTAATCTGGAAAGAAAATGATATATTTTGGAGAAGAGTGGATAAATGAGGAGTTTAGGATTAATAGATACATACTACTATATACTAAATGAATAAATAATGAGGACCTACTATATAGCACAGGGAATTATAGCAAATAGCTGTACTAATATATAATGGAAAAGAATTTCCATATATATATATATAATTGAATCACTGTGTACATTTGAAAATAATATATTTTAAATCAACTAGACTTGTTTAAAAAATGATCTATTTCATGGGTTTCCCCTGGTGGTCCAGTGGGTAAGGACACCGCCTTGCAGTGCAAGGCGCCGGTTTGATCCCTGGCCAGGAAGATTCCATGTGCTGGAGTGGCTGGACCCATGTGTCCAATCATCGAACAGGAGCTCCGGGGCGCAGGCGCCCAGAGCTGGTGCTCTGCGACAACAGAGGCCACCGTGATGGGAGGCCCGCACCGTCCAAAGAACAAAGATGGATGAAAATAGATAAATGAAAGACCAATAAAAGTGACCCGCCCATCCCCCTCCCCAACCTGATGCCCCCCGCCTAAAAAACCAATAATAGAGGCCAGATTCTGTTTAAAAAATGATACATTTCTATCTATATTATTTTGTTCATTATACATGGTACCTAAGAATTTCTGGTAAAACAGATAGCTATCTTTCCTTTGCACACATCTTATGTGCAAAGAAGATAGAACTGACTATATTATGATTTAAAGAAAACATAAATTTTGATATTAACAGCTGATATATGAAGCCAGAAAGTCTTTCTTCCATCCTGTCTCCATATGGCCTTGTGCTCTCAGAATACATTGGAGGGAGGGGCAGTTGATGTTAATGACCATGTGTTTGGGGCCATATTTTTCAGACCTCTTGCCTACCTGCAAAAAGCTCCTCAACCTTTATACCTTAAGTCATTCTTACTAGGGTCCTTTTCTCCTGGAAGTCTATTTCAGTGTCCTTGGGACTACACTTACTTCAGTTCATCACAGTGAACACTTACATCAGTTCATTATCATATTTTGCTAATTCTTACATAGCTTGTTGCCAAGAAATGTTGTGAGACTCAAATTCAGTAACTGGGATAACACATGATAAAATGTAAGGCATCAGATAGTGCTTTTACTACCTTTTTTTTTTTGCTTTTACTACTTTTAATTCTCTTGGGCTCATCAGTATATTTTAGGACTGGCGTCTAGTAGAGTGGTGTGCAACAGGCCTTAAAGACTGATTTTCATGACTTGATCACAAGTGCAAATCAGGCAGATAAGTGGAGGAGGGTGTGCTTCCTTGACTCTTCTTTCTAGGCTAGCCTCTCTCCCTCTCTGGTCATCTCATCATTCTCTATCAGTGTTCTTTATTTCTTTCACAATATTTATAACAATGTCCTATTGTTCTAATCGTTTGTTGGTGGTCCTCTTGAAGATACAATTTAAATTTATTTAATCTATTTTTTTGACTGTGACAGGTCTTAGTTATGGCATATAAGGCCTTTACTTTAGCTGTAGCGTGTAGGATTTAGTTCCCCAACCAGGGAATGAACCTGGGCTTTGTGCATTGAGAGTGCTGAGTCTTCTAAGGCACTGAACGACCAGAGGACTCCCTGCTATTTGTTATTTTAATGAAAATGCAAGATCTGCGAAGACAGGGATTTTTTCTTTATCAAGCTTTTGGGTCTTTGGGTCCCATACATGACTTGTGTTCAGTAAATATATATTCCATGAATGAATGAACAAATAGATACATGAATAAATATAAAAAATAATATGTATCAGTAGCCAGATTACTAGTCTGATTCTTCAACTTTCCTTTCTTGCACACTCTTTGCTCTGTGACTTTGAAGTTCCTCCAACAAAAGGAAGTGTATTTCCTCAGTTTTGGCTCTTGGTTTGGTTATGCGACAACTTTTCTTACTTTTGTCAGTAAAAGAAGACAGAAAAGAGAGTGTGTGAAGCTCAGCCATATTTTTCAGACCTCTTGCCTACCTGCAAAAGCTCCTCAACCTTTATACCTTAAGTCATTCTTACTAGGGTCCTTTTCTCCTGGAAGTCTATTTCAGTGTCCTTGGGACTACACTTACTTCAGTTCATCACAGTGAACACTTACATCAGTTCATTATCATATTTTGCTAATTCTTACATAGCTTGTTGCCAAGAAATGTTGTGAGACTCAAATTCAGTAACTGGGATAACACATGATAAAATGTAAGGCATCAGATAGTGCTTTTACTACCTTTTTTTTTTTGCTTTTACTACTTTTAATTCTCTTGGGCTCATCAGTATATTTTAGGACTGGCGTCTAGTAGAGTGGTGTGCAACAGGCCTTAAAGACTGATTTTCATGACTTGATCACAAGTGCAAATCAGGCAGATAAGTGGAGGAGGGTGTGCTTCCTTGACTCTTCTTTCTAGGCTAGCCTCTCTCCCTCTCTGGTCATCTCATCATTCTCTATCAGTGTTCTTTATTTCTTTCACAATATTTATAACAATGTCCTATTGTTCTAATCGTTTGTTGGTGGTCCTCTTGAAGATACAATTTAAATTTATTTAATCTATTTTTTTGACTGTGACAGGTCTTAGTTATGGCATATAAGGCCTTTACTTTAGCTGTAGCGTGTAGGATTTAGTTCCCCAACCAGGGAATGAACCTGGGCTTTGTGCATTGAGAGTGCTGAGTCTTCTAAGGCACTGAACGACCAGAGGACTCCCTGCTATTTGTTATTTTAATGAAAATGCAAGATCTGCGAAGACAGGGATTTTTCTTTATCAAGCTTTTGGGTCTTTGGGTCCCATACATGACTTGTGTTCAGTAAATATATATTCCATGAATGAATGAACAAATAGATACATGAATAAATATAAAAAATAATATGTATCAGTAGCCAGATTACTAGTCTGATTCTTCAACTTTCCTTTCTTGCACACTCTTTGCTCTGTGACTTTGAAGTTCCTCCAACAAAAGGAAGTGTATTTCCTCAGTTTTGGCTCTTGGTTTGGTTATGCGACAACTTTTCTTACTTTTGTCAGTAAAAGAAGACAGAAAAGAGAGTGTGTGAAGCTCAGGCTTTCACAGGACTCATTGTTTCCATTTGCTCCCTTTCATCTCTGCTAACGCCATGAGAAGAACACGTCTATAGCCCATAGGTGACACATCCAGCCTCGATCAGCTGACTTCCAAGCATGAGAAATGATGGTTTTCTTAAGCTACTAAAGTTTGGGGTTGTTTATTACATGGCAATACTACTGATATAAATAAGACAACCAACAGTGACAGTTGTGCTTATGTTGACTTAGATAACAAGCTTGGTTGCTGAAGTAGAGATCAAGCATTCAGCTTTAGACCTATGATTTTTGGATACTGGGCTTTCAAGTTAAAGGCATGAGGGCATACATTGGGTTGGCCAGAAACTTTGTTGGAGTTTTTTAATGAAGTCATACGGAACACCCAGAATGAACATTTGGGCCAACTCAATAATTAGGAGATGCCACAGGCAAGTATGAACTTCCCTGGTAGTAGTAAAGAATCTGCTTGCAATGCAGGAGACCCCAGTTCGAATGCTGTGTTGAGAAGATCCCTTGAGGAAGGGAATGGCAACTTACTCCAATATTCTTTTTTTTTTTAAGATTTATTTATTTATTTATTTGGGGGGTGGGGTGGGGAGGGAGGGGAGCAGGCGGGCCACTTCTATTGGTCTTTCATTTGTCCATTTTCATCCATCTTTGTTCTTTGGCCCTTGTGGGCCTCCCATCACGGTGGCCTCTGTTGTCGCAGAGCACCAGCTCTGGGTGCACGCACCCCAGAGCTCTGGCTCGGTACTTGGACACATCAGTCCAGCCGCTCTGTGGCACATGGGATCTTCCCAGGCCAGGGATCGAACGGGCACCCCTTGCACTGCAAGGCGGTGTCCTTACCCACTGGACCACCAGGGAAGCCCTCCAATATTCTTGCCTTAAGAATTCCACGGCCAAGGGAGCCTGGTGGGCTACAGTCAATTGGGTCACAAAGAGTTGGACACGAATGAGCACCTAACACACACACAGGCAAATGTAGAGTCTTCATCACTGCCCTCCTTCCCTTTTCCTTCCAACCTCTTCACGACATAGATCCAGATGATTTAGGGATTAATATTATGTTAGCTGGATCAAGGCACTGTGATCTTTGCAGGGAGACTGCATTACATATGGCAGAAACCAAAAATCTTTCCCATCAGTGATGGAAAGGAAACAAATTGTGCTTTGGTATTTGCATTTGTTGCTGTATTTTCTATCATTTATGAAATGGAATGAAGTTAATTTGACAGACATTTATTTATCTTTTCTAATGAAATTGTAAAGAATGGTGTGAATTTCTTCTCACAGATCTTCAAGAACATCGTTTTCTAAATGTGTTTTTTTAATTACCCTAAAATGTTTATCTTCCCCAAGGTTTTAAGACCAAAGGACTTGGCATTCCAAAGCATCATGTAAAAACCATAATAAATTCACTATTAATTGGAAAGGCAGGAAAGTAGATTACAGGAAAATATTCAAGCTTTTTATCTACCTTGTAAACTATATTCAGTCCTATTTCTTATTCCACATACAGCGTTGTTTGAATGCTAATAATATCAGTGCTTATGCATTTCATTTACTGTCTGGAACTTTCTTTTTATTCTTAGTGAATTTTTAAAAATACCTCTGGCCTGCATTTAAAATAGTGATGTTTAAACATATTGGAATATGGTACTATTATGATGATGATGATGTTTCTGATATGATTTTTTTGATGCTTTCAGTTCAAGAGGCAAGACTTTTAAGAATGCATGCACTCAATGAAGTGCAGTTAAAGCAAAGCCCTGACAGGTGGTACTAGCTGAAATTTCTCTCAGTGAAACCTTTAACATAAAAAAGTTGGAAAGTAGGCACAGCATGACAAAAGACAGACTCCTTCTAAGATGGGCTATGATGGGAATAATTGTCAAACTGTAACATCCCATGCACATGCAGAAGGAGTTGTTTGTTTTTTTGATAGCCATTCCCAAAGTCCTGGGTTTGGCTTTTATTGACTTGTCTTAGATCAAACATCTCTGAACCCATCAGAGTAGCCAAGAAGATGAATTACTCTGATTGGCTGATCCTAGGTCTCATAACTTTTTCCTGCAGGTAGGAAGAGGTAACGTCTATTTGATTTATAGAGGGGAGAGGGATAGTGGAGAAATTGATATTAGTACCAGAACTATGCAAGCAAAAATTCTAATAATGGTTTTTTCTAAAGTCTTAGTCTGCAGACAAAAGTAAGAACTATCAGGGTGCTTCAGACCCTCTGTGACAGATTTAATATTTATCCTACTTCTTCCTTTTTCACTGCATTACATTGGCAGAAACCAAAATCTTTCCATGTAAAAAAATTGCTTGTTTTTTTAATTTATGAAATGGAATGAAGTTAATTTGACAGACATTTATTTATCTTTTCTAATGAAATTGTAAAGAATGGTGTGAATTTCTTCTCACAGATCTTCAAGAACATCGTTTTCTAAATGTGTTTTTTTAATTACCCTAAAATGTTTATCTTCCCCAAGGTTTTAAGACCAAAGGACTTGGCATTCCAAAGCATCATGTAAAAACCATAATAAATTCACTATTAATTGGAAAGGCAGGAAAGTAGATTACAGGAAAATATTCAAGCTTTTTATCTACCTTGTAAACTATATTCAGTCCTATTTCTTATTCCACATACAGCGTTGTTTGAATGCTAATAATATCAGTGCTTATGCATTTCATTTACTGTCTGGAACTTTCTTTTTATTCTTAGTGAATTTTTAAAAATACCTCTGGCCTGCATTTAAAATAGTGATGTTTAAACATATTGGAATATGGTACTATTATGATGATGATGATGTTTCTGATATGATTTTTTTGATGCTTTCAGTTCAAGAGGCAAGACTTTTAAGAATGCATGCACTCAATGAAGTGCAGTTAAAGCAAAGCCCTGACAGGTGGTACTAGCTGAAATTTCTCTCAGTGAAACCTTTAACATAAAAAAGTTGGAAAGTAGGCACAGCATGACAAAAGACAGACTCCTTCTAAGATGGGCTATGATGGGAATAATTGTCAAACTGTAACATCCCATGCACATGCAGAAGGAGTTGTTTGTTTTTCTGATAGCCATTCCCAAAGTCCTGGGTTTGGCTTTTATTGACTTGTCTTAGATCAAACATCTCTGAACCCATCAGAGTAGCCAAGAAGATGAATTACTCTGATTGGCTGATCCTAGGTCTCATAACTTTTTCCTGCAGGTAGGAAGAGGTAACGTCTATTTGATTTATAGAGGGGAGAGGGATAGTGGAGAAATTGATATTAGTACCAGAACTATGCAAGCAAAAATTCTAATAATGGTTTTTTCTAAAGTCTTAGTCTGCAGACAAAAGTAAGAACTATCAGGGTGCTTCAGACCCTCTGTGACAGATTTAATATTTATCCTACTTCTTCCTTTTTTCTTAATGGAATATTATATCTATAGTCTTACTTGGTCCTCTTAATAGACAGAATATGTCTTCTGATCTTGGAATTGATCATGGGATCTATTTTAGCCAGTGGGACGTTGGCAGATGGGATGCACCCAAAAGTTTGAAATGTGCCAGTGCATTTGGGCTTGTTCTTTTCTAATCCTGTCAAGACCACCAGAAGAATATGCTTGGCTACCAATATACTGATTTGCATACTGATTTGCTATTTTGAGCCAGCCCTAGCAAGGTTTAGACGAGTTGAACTCCAGGAGAACCACAGATATAATACATGAGTAAGAAATAAAGTTTATTGTTCTGTGATTTTGTGACCATTTGTTACATATCCATAGCCAACAAAGACATATCTGTTTCATATCTCATATCTAGCTATAATAGAGAATGAAGAATTGGAACACGCCTGATGATTTCTGACTGCTAGCTGCATTTACTTGAAAATTATTTATTCATCTTTCTTCTCATCTGTCAGTCTGGACACCATGAACAAAAAGAGTAAAATTATTTTTAACCGGGTCAAGGACATTTTCACCATATGAGAATTTACTTCTGGTGATACATATTTCTATGAACTTTTCCCAAACTCTGAATAAGAGTTTAGAATTTGTGTCCTGAAATGCTTAATATTGAACATGGCTATAAAAGATCCACTGCTCTGAGCATGTTCCATAAAAATTACAATACTATTATGACTGTACTTAGGCATTTACAAATCTGCCTTTATTCGGGTTTCAGCTGCTCAATGATGGAACGGTATTAATATCTACCTGATTGGCTGATGCCTAGGTTTTTTTCATAACATCTCTGAACCCATCAGAGTAGCCAAGAAGATGAATTACTCTGATTGGCTGATCCTAGGTCTCATAACTTTTTCCTGCAGGTAGGAAGAGGTAACGTCTATTTGATTTATAGAGGGGAGAGGGATAGTGGAGAAATTGATATTAGTACCAGAACTATGCAAGCAAAAATTCTAATAATGGTTTTTTCTAAAGTCTTAGTCTGCAGACAAAAGTAAGAACTATCAGGGTGCTTCAGACCCTCTGTGACAGATTTAATATTTATCCTACTTCTTCCTTTTTTCTTAATGGAATATTATATCTATAGTCTTACTTGGTCCTCTTAATAGACAGAATATGTCTTCTGATCTTGGAATTGATCATGGGATCTATTTTAGCCAGTGGGACGTTGGCAGATGGGATGCACCCAAAAGTTTGAAATGTGCCAGTGCATTTGGGCTTGTTCTTTTCTAATCCTGTCAAGACCACCAGAAGAATATGCTTGGCTACCAATATACTGATTTGCATACTGATTTGCTATTTTGAGCCAGCCCTAGCAAGGTTTAGACGAGTTGAACTCCAGGAGAACCACAGATATAATACATGAGTAAGAAATAAAGTTTATTGTTCTGTGATTTTGTGACCATTTGTTACATATCCATAGCCAACAAAGACATATCTGTTTCATATCTCATATCTAGCTATAATAGAGAATGAAGAATTAGAACACGTCTGATGATTTCTGACTACTAGCTGCATTTACTTGAAAATTATTTATTCATCTTTCTTCTCATCTGTCAGTCTGGACACCATGAACAAAAAGAGTAAAAATTATTTCTAACCTGGTCAAGGACATTTTCACCATATGAGAATTTACTTCTGGTGATACATATTTCTATGAACTTTTCCCAAACTCTGAATAAGAGTTTAGAATTTGTGTCCTGAAATGCTTAATATTGAACATGGCTATAAAAGATCCACTGCTCTGAGCATGTTCCATAAAAATTACAATACTATTATGACTGTACTTAGGCATTTACAAATCTGCCTTTATTCGGGTTTCAGCTGCTCAATGATGGAACGGTATTAATATCTTCAAGGATAAATGAGTTCATGCAGTCTTTCTGTATGCTTGGAGACTCTCTGATGGTGTCAGCTTTGCACAGTTGGCTTTCCACATAGAGTGATTTCTCTGTGACGTAGAAGGGTTGGAGAGATGCGCTGTTTTCATGCTATGATTTTTCTTCATTATACAAGGTTTGAGGTTGCCGGGAAAGAAACGCTTATGTAGGCTGCCTATTTAGTCTGAGGTGCAGACTTTCAAAGAAGGCATGAAAGGGGCAAAACGGTGGTCCCTAAAGGAACACGATCTGGCCTCACAGTCCTGACCTGACAAAGTGGATTTGCTTTGGTGAACTCATTAAAGAAGGCAGCATAGAGGTTAAGTGAGTAGACTTTGGAGTCAAACCCGTGTGGACATGAACGCCAGTCCTTGGTTGTGAGGGCTTAGGCACTTACGATGTTTATTTACACATTCATTTTATTCACTGGTTCATTTATTGTTTAGGTCAAATTCTGTAGAAGCAGAGCTTGACTCAGGGATTAAATTGCACTTGATCTTCTGAGGGAGTGGTCTTAGGTGAAAATTGCAAGGCAGTGAGGGACAGGGTAGAGAAGAGAATGCCAGCCAAGGATGTGGTGCTAGGTAAGGTCTGAAGCTGACCTGATTTGTAGGATACTCTAAAGCATACTTTATTCCACAGAGGTACCCTTGTATTCAGGAAAAATGCTAGTCCTTATCTTTATATGTTGGTAAAATTCCATATCTAGCTATTTAAAAAAACCTTGAAAATTATTTTTTTCATCTTTCTTCTCATCTGTCAGTCTGGACACCATGAACAAAAAGAGTAAAATTATTTCTAACCTGGTCAAGGACATTTTCACCATATGAGAATTTACTTCTGGTGATACATATTTCTATGAACTTTTCCCAAACTCTGAATAAGAGTTTAGAATTTGTGTCCTGAAATGCTTAATATTGAACATGGCTATAAAAGATCCACTGCTCTGAGCATGTTCCATAAAAATTACAATACTATTATGACTGTACTTAGGCATTTACAAATCTGCCTTTATTCGGGTTTCAGCTGCTCAATGATGGAACGGTATTAATATCTTCAAGGATAAATGAGTTCATGCAGTCTTTCTGTATGCTTGGAGACTCTCTGATGGTGTCAGCTTTGCACAGTTGGCTTTCCACATAGAGTGATTTCTCTGTGACGTAGAAGGGTTGGAGAGATGCGCTGTTTTCATGCTATGATTTTTCTTCATTATACAAGGTTTGAGGTTGCCGGGAAAGAAACGCTTATGTAGGCTGCCTATTTAGTCTGAGGTGCAGACTTTCAAAGAAGGCATGAAAGGGGCAAAACGGTGGTCCCTAAAGGAACACGATCTGGCCTCACAGTCCTGACCTGACAAAGTGGATTTGCTTTGGTGAACTCATTAAAGAAGGCAGCATAGAGGTTAAGTGAGTAGACTTTGGAGTCAAACCCGTGTGGACATGAACGCCAGTCCTTGGTTGTGAGGGCTTAGGCACTTACGATGTTTATTTACACATTCATTTTATTCACTGGTTCATTTATTGTTTAGGTCAAATTCTGTAGAAGCAGAGCTTGACTCAGGGATTAAATTGCACTTGATCTTCTGAGGGAGTGGTCTTAGGTGAAAATTGCAAGGCAGTGAGGGACAGGGTAGAGAAGAGAATGCCAGCCAAGGATGTGGTGCTAGGTAAGGTCTGAAGCTGACCTGATTTGTAGGATACTCTAAAGCATACTTTATTCCACAGAGGTACCCTTGTATTCAGGAAAAATGCTAGTCCTTATCTTTATATGTTGGTAAAATTCCCATAACCTAAAATAGACCATATTAACTGTTTTAAAGTGTACAGTTCACTAGCATTAAGTACAGTCACAATGTTCTGCAACCTTGGCCACTCTCTAATTTCAGAACTTTTCCTTTCCCTTAAAAGGAAATCCTATGCTGATTAGTAGTCACTTTCACTCCTCCCTCCTCCCAGTCCCTGGAAACCATGAATTTTACCCATTCATATGTTGATGGATTTAGATTGCTTTCCTTGTTTTGGCTATGGTAAATAGTGCTACTATGAACACTGGGGTACATGTATCATTTTGAACTGTACTTTACTCCAGATACATGCCCAAGTGTGGAATTGAGAGCTTTAGCTGACATGCAAAATGTCCTGAGACTTAGGGGAAATCTGTGTTACTTGAAGGAAGGGAGTCTTTCTGGGCCTTGGCTAGTATGTTACTTGTTTATTTTAAAAATACTGAGTATCTACTACATGATGGGCTACACTAGCTGTGATGATGGGAATTAACAGAGGAAAATGATGGGATTCTATGATGAGGTATTGATTGAGTGAAAGATATTTCTGATGTGGATACTAAAAGAAGTAGTAGGGAATTACCTAATACGCTTGCTTTTAGAAGATATAGTTGGGGTCCTGCCATATAACCTCATCACCTATCATTTCTGCTGAAGAATTTTGCTAGTAGCATCTGAGAGTCTTTGCCAAAGGCTTCTCTGGCTATGAGGGCAAGTGGGGTAGGAAGATAAAAGATTTTAGTCAAACCCGTGTGGACATGAACGCCAGTCCTTGGTTGTGAGGGCTGAAAATTTTTACACATTCATTTTATTCACTGGTTCATTTATTGTTTAGGTCAAATTCTGTAGAAGCAGAGCTTGACTCAGGGATTAAATTGCACTTGATCTTCTGAGGGAGTGGTCTTAGGTGAAAATTGCAAGGCAGTGAGGGACAGGGTAGAGAAGAGAATGCCAGCCAAGGATGTGGTGCTAGGTAAGGTCTGAAGCTGACCTGATTTGTAGGATACTCTAAAGCATACTTTATTCCACAGAGGTACCCTTGTATTCAGGAAAAATGCTAGTCCTTATCTTTATATGTTGGTAAAATTCCCATAACCTAAAATAGACCATATTAACTGTTTTAAAGTGTACAGTTCACTAGCATTAAGTACAGTCACAATGTTCTGCAACCTTGGCCACTCTCTAATTTCAGAACTTTTCCTTTCCCTTAAAAGGAAATCCTATGCTGATTAGTAGTCACTTTCACTCCTCCCTCCTCCCAGTCCCTGGAAACCATGAATTTTACCCATTCATATGTTGATGGATTTAGATTGCTTTCCTTGTTTTGGCTATGGTAAATAGTGCTACTATGAACACTGGGGTACATGTATCATTTTGAACTGTACTTTACTCCAGATACATGCCCAAGTGTGGAATTGAGAGCTTTAGCTGACATGCAAAATGTCCTGAGACTTAGGGGAAATCTGTGTTACTTGAAGGAAGGGAGTCTTTCTGGGCCTTGGCTAGTATGTTACTTGTTTATTTTAAAAATACTGAGTATCTACTACATGATGGGCTACACTAGCTGTGATGATGGGAATTAACAGAGGAAAATGATGGGATTCTATGATGAGGTATTGATTGAGTGAAAGATATTTCTGATGTGGATACTAAAAGAAGTAGTAGGGAATTACCTAATACGCTTGCTTTTAGAAGATATAGTTGGGGTCCTGCCATATAACCTCATCACCTATCATTTCTGCTGAAGAATTTTGCTAGTAGCATCTGAGAGTCTTTGCCAAAGGCTTCTCTGGCTATGAGGGCAAGTGGGGTGGATGTTTGTGCCTACGGAGCAGCCGCTAACCAATGATGAATAGGAGGTGGTGGATGCCCCCACATTCTTGGCCCTTACATGGATCAACTCTGAGATGTATTTTCCCATATAGACATCAACTCCAGTTGCCCATGTCGAAGGAACTCATTAATGTCCTTGGATTGACTTCTTTGACTCTCAGTCCTCCATTCTCTTCTGGCACTTCTTTAGATAACTTCTTCAATCAAACACTTATACTTTCATATCTTAAGACATTCTCCTGGATGTTAAAGACATTTATCCTTCTATAAAGTAAAAGTCCATATTTTTATTATCTAGATAACAACAAGCAGTTCTTCATTATGTTAAAATAAAACAAAATACTATATTAAAACGATAGCCCCAAATTCATATATCCATCAAATTTATTGAGCATTTTTTTTGAGCAATGGTAAGCAAAAATAAATATCAAACTCCATTCACTGAATATTACTTTCATATGAATAGGATTCATGTCATTAAATTGACTAGAATAAGCTTGGGATTTTTGTTTAAATGGTCTATCTTTCTTCCATTGCAATCATTCTAATACATTCATAACAGCATGATACAGTGTTGACTCAGCTGCCTTTTATTATTTTTTTGGTGATAGGATTAGGGATATTTAAAGGTTTATTGCTGATTTCTACTATTTTGTGTTTTCCAAATTTTCCTATAGTGAAAGTATTTACTTAAATAAATATTCTCTTTGCAAGCATTTTTCTTTCATTCTTCTAGAAGTAAGATTATGGTCTAAATTACATCTTATGCACAGCATACGATATACACAAAAATTCATTTCCTTGTTATAGTTCACAGAGAGATAGATCATGTTTCCCTCATCTTGGTGTCTACCCCACCCCCAACTTTTCCTGAGGATTTATCAAGAGACTTCCACACAGTATATGTTTGATTAATAGAGATTGATTTAATTTGTTTTACGGAAATCAGTCACTTAGGGTATGCTTTATAATAATACTTATTTTAAAAGATCTGGTCAGAGGTCACTCTTTCTATAATTTTCCACAATTTATCAATTGTAGCAGGGATGGCTAGTTATCCTATCACCAAAATGGTTTTCACTGCCCTTTCATGGGAGATAGAATTTTTGGAAAAAGTCCACCCTGCCAGAGAGCACTCTCCCCCACGCCCACTTCCTGCATCAGCTGCACTTTAAATGCCAAATACTAGCAACCTGCCATCAAAGGACACTTACCTTGCGCCCACAGTGCCATGCTGATCCAGCTATGAGAACTGTATTCACTTGATGTCACCTGCTACCACACACTGTGAAGTTAGTACTTGGGTAATCACCAGGCACTTCTTTAGATAACTTCTTCAATCAAACACTTATACTTTCATATCTTAAGACATTCTCCTGGATGTTAAAGACATTTATCCTTCTATAAAGTAAAAGTCCATATTTTTATTATCTAGATAACAACAAGCAGTTCTTCATTATGTTAAAATAAAACAAAATACTATATTAAAACGATAGCCCCAAATTCATATATCCATCAAATTTATTGAGCATTTTTTTTGAGCAATGGTAAGCAAAAATAAATATCAAACTCCATTCACTGAATATTACTTTCATATGAATAGGATTCATGTCATTAAATTGACTAGAATAAGCTTGGGATTTTTGTTTAAATGGTCTATCTTTCTTCCATTGCAATCATTCTAATACATTCATAACAGCATGATACAGTGTTGACTCAGCTGCCTTTTATTATTTTTTTGGTGATAGGATTAGGGATATTTAAAGGTTTATTGCTGATTTCTACTATTTTGTGTTTTCCAAATTTTCCTATAGTGAAAGTATTTACTTAAATAAATATTCTCTTTGCAAGCATTTTTCTTTCATTCTTCTAGAAGTAAGATTATGGTCTAAATTACATCTTATGCACAGCATACGATATACACAAAAATTCATTTCCTTGTTATAGTTCACAGAGAGATAGATCATGTTTCCCTCATCTTGGTGTCTACCCCACCCCCAACTTTTCCTGAGGATTTATCAAGAGACTTCCACACAGTATATGTTTGATTAATAGAGATTGATTTAATTTGTTTTACGGAAATCAGTCACTTAGGGTATGCTTTATAATAATACTTATTTTAAAAGATCTGGTCAGAGGTCACTCTTTCTATAATTTTCCACAATTTATCAATTGTAGCAGGGATGGCTAGTTATCCTATCACCAAAATGGTTTTCACTGCCCTTTCATGGGAGATAGAATTTTTGGAAAAAGTCCACCCTGCCAGAGAGCACTCTCCCCCACGCCCACTTCCTGCATCAGCTGCACTTTAAATGCCAAATACTAGCAACCTGCCATCAAAGGACACTTACCTTGCGCCCACAGTGCCATGCTGATCCAGCTATGAGAACTGTATTCACTTGATGTCACCTGCTACCACACACTGTGAAGTTAGTACTTGGGTAATCACCAGGACCATTTCATCAGGGATCAACCTACTTTTGAAGAACAGGCTGGGATGATTTGATAGCTTAGTGCAGAGTTCCCCTGGATGGTGGTCCAATCTTTTCATATCTTGTTATTCTCCATATGTGCACACACAAATAGTAACAATGGCAATAGCTAGTAATTATTTCATAAAAGTTTGAATTCTAATATTTCAAATAATAAGCCATTTTCATTTTTTTATAATTTTAAAAATCTGTAACCAGTCCTGTGTTAATTTTACCTATTTATTTATTAATTTATTCGCTATTCTGGGTTTTCACTGCTGCTTCAGGATCTTCTCCAGTTGCAGGGAGTGCGGGCTACTCTATAGTGGAGGTGAGCAGGCTTCTGGTTGCAGTGGCTTCTCTTGGTGTGGAGCTCGGGCTCTAGGGCTCACAGGCTTCAGTAGTTGCAGCACATGGGCTCCATAGTTGCAGCTCCAAGGCTTTAGAGCACAGGCTCAATTGTGGCTCATGGGCTTAGTTGCTCTGCAGTATGTGGGATCTTCTTGTTGCAGTGACTTTTCTTGTTGTGGAACTCAGGTTATAAGGCACACAGACTTCAACAGTTGTGGCACATGGGCTCCATGGTTGCGGCTCTGAGGCTCTAGCTCATAGGCTCCATCATTGTGGCTCACAGGCGTAGCTGCTCTGCAGCATGTGGGATCTTCCTGGATCAGGGGTCGAACTCGTGTCTCCTGCATTGGCAGGCGAACAATACACCACTGAGCTACCAGAGAAGCCTCCATTTTCGCTTTTTAATATTCTGTTCTAGACTTGGGCCATAGACAAGTGTCATTTTATGTGATTACAATAAGATGTCCTATCACCAAAATGGTTTTCACTGCCCTTTCATGGGAGATAGAATTTTTGGAAAAAGTCCACCCTGCCAGAGAGCACTCTCCCCCACGCCCACTTCCTGCATCAGCTGCACTTTAAATGCCAAATACTAGCAACCTGCCATCAAAGGACACTTACCTTGCGCCCACAGTGCCATGCTGATCCAGCTATGAGAACTGTATTCACTTGATGTCACCTGCTACCACACACTGTGAAGTTAGTACTTGGGTAATCACCAGGACCATTTCATCAGGGATCAACCTACTTTTGAAGAACAGGCTGGGATGATTTGATAGCTTAGTGCAGAGTTCCCCTGGATGGTGGTCCAATCTTTTCATATCTTGTTATTCTCCATATGTGCACACACAAATAGTAACAATGGCAATAGCTAGTAATTATTTCATAAAAGTTTGAATTCTAATATTTCAAATAATAAGCCATTTTCATTTTTTTATAATTTTAAAAATCTGTAACCAGTCCTGTGTTAATTTTACCTATTTATTTATTAATTTATTCGCTATTCTGGGTTTTCACTGCTGCTTCAGGATCTTCTCCAGTTGCAGGGAGTGCGGGCTACTCTATAGTGGAGGTGAGCAGGCTTCTGGTTGCAGTGGCTTCTCTTGGTGTGGAGCTCGGGCTCTAGGGCTCACAGGCTTCAGTAGTTGCAGCACATGGGCTCCATAGTTGCAGCTCCAAGGCTTTAGAGCACAGGCTCAATTGTGGCTCATGGGCTTAGTTGCTCTGCAGTATGTGGGATCTTCTTGTTGCAGTGACTTTTCTTGTTGTGGAACTCAGGTTATAAGGCACACAGACTTCAACAGTTGTGGCACATGGGCTCCATGGTTGCGGCTCTGAGGCTCTAGCTCATAGGCTCCATCATTGTGGCTCACAGGCGTAGCTGCTCTGCAGCATGTGGGATCTTCCTGGATCAGGGGTCGAACTCGTGTCTCCTGCATTGGCAGGCGAACAATACACCACTGAGCTACCAGAGAAGCCTCCATTTTCGCTTTTTAATATTCTGTTCTAGACTTGGGCCATAGACAAGTGTCATTTTTATGTGATTACAATAAGATGTCTATATTTTGTTCATTTCTTTTAACATTACTTGGCAGCATTTTCCCCCACAAGGGTTTGCCCAATGATTTTTAGAAAAATTTCAAGGGTAGACTCCTTCCAGTTGGAATGAGCTTTGATCCTCTGGGTTGAAACCATATTTGAAGACTCAAAAGAAGAGAGCTACTTTTAACTTCAGTTTTTTACTTAAAGTCATGGCCTCCTGGTTCCAGCTTCTTTCAGTCTTTCAGGGATTAATATGTTTGGATGATTGTCTCAAGCGGAAGGGTGCCATAGGAGACCAGGTGTAGGGCCTCGGCACTTGGCAATGTTTATTTATCATTTATTTACTTGTGCATTCATTCAACAAACACTGCTTATCTTTTGCCTCCCTGACAGTGGTGACAATGTCCTCTGCATATCAGTGATGGAGCCCTGAGGTCATAAGGGATCAGGAGCAGGAAGGTGCAAGAGATGAATGAAGACTAGAGCTGAAGATGAGCAATTAGAAGTATTCTCATAAAACAAAGGTACTGGGTAGCTGACATGAATGGAAGACCCCAAGCAGAGACTGGGGCATAATGAGAGGCACATCATCTAGTCCAGTAGATAGACAAGAGCCAGATAGGCCATAAAGGCTCAGCAGACGTTCCAGATCAAAGGAGGGGGTGGTCAGGCATGAGAACGACAGATTTAAGGCATTAGTGCCAGTACAGATCCTGACAATGACAGCCAAGTCCTGCTTTGGTACTACTTTTTGGTTTTGTATGTTTTTTTAATTTAAATTTTATTCTTAAATACAGGAAAACTCCTCTACCACATTGTGATGGTTTCTGCCTTGGTACATCTTGAATGTGGCCCCTGCGAAAGCAGAAAGCCCAAGCATGGAACTTTCCTGGTGGTCCAGTGGTTAAGAATCTGCCTTCCGGTGCAGGGGATGCAGGTTCAATCCCTGGTTGAAGAACTACAATCCCACAGGCCTCAGAGCAACTAAGCCTGCGTGCCACACCTATGGAGTCTCTGTGCTCTGAAGCAGATCTCCACAAGTGGTTTGCCCAAAACTTTCGCTTTTAATATTCTGTTCTAGACTTGGGCCATAGACAAGTGTCATTTTTATGTGATTACAATAAGATGTCTATATTTTGTTCATTTCTTTTAACATTACTTGGCAGCATTTTCCCCCACAAGGGTTTGCCCAATGATTTTTAGAAAAATTTCAAGGGTAGACTCCTTCCAGTTGGAATGAGCTTTGATCCTCTGGGTTGAAACCATATTTGAAGACTCAAAAGAAGAGAGCTACTTTTAACTTCAGTTTTTTACTTAAAGTCATGGCCTCCTGGTTCCAGCTTCTTTCAGTCTTTCAGGGATTAATATGTTTGGATGATTGTCTCAAGCGGAAGGGTGCCATAGGAGACCAGGTGTAGGGCCTCGGCACTTGGCAATGTTTATTTATCATTTATTTACTTGTGCATTCATTCAACAAACACTGCTTATCTTTTGCCTCCCTGACAGTGGTGACAATGTCCTCTGCATATCAGTGATGGAGCCCTGAGGTCATAAGGGATCAGGAGCAGGAAGGTGCAAGAGATGAATGAAGACTAGAGCTGAAGATGAGCAATTAGAAGTATTCTCATAAAACAAAGGTACTGGGTAGCTGACATGAATGGAAGACCCCAAGCAGAGACTGGGGCATAATGAGAGGCACATCATCTAGTCCAGTAGATAGACAAGAGCCAGATAGGCCATAAAGGCTCAGCAGACGTTCCAGATCAAAGGAGGGGGTGGTCAGGCATGAGAACGACAGATTTAAGGCATTAGTGCCAGTACAGATCCTGACAATGACAGCCAAGTCCTGCTTTGGTACTACTTTTTGGTTTTGTATGTTTTTTTAATTTAAATTTTATTCTTAAATACAGGAAAACTCCTCTACCACATTGTGATGGTTTCTGCCTTGGTACATCTTGAATGTGGCCCCTGCGAAAGCAGAAAGCCCAAGCATGGAACTTTCCTGGTGGTCCAGTGGTTAAGAATCTGCCTTCCGGTGCAGGGGATGCAGGTTCAATCCCTGGTTGAAGAACTACAATCCCACAGGCCTCAGAGCAACTAAGCCTGCGTGCCACAACTATGGAGTCTCTGTGCTCTGAAGCCTTCACAACTACAGAGAAGGCCATGCACCTGAGTGAAGAGGCTTTGCAATGCAACAGAGACTCAATGCAGCCAAATAATAAGTATTTTTTAAAAATGAAGCCTAAGGAGTTTCCCTGGTGGTCCAGTGGGTAAAGAGTCCACCTTGCAGTCCAAGGGGCACTGGTTCCATCCCTGGCCCAGAAGATCCCACATGCCACAGAGCGGTTGGACTGGTGTGTCCAATTATGAGCCAGCACTCTGGAGTGCGTGCACCCAGAGCTGGTGCTCTGCAACAAGAGAGGCCACTGCAATGGGAGGTCCACACATGTCAAAGAATAAAAAGATTGATGAAAATAAATATAAATTAAAGAAGCATGATGGGGAAAAGGAAAAAAAAATAAAAAGGAAGCCTAAGCATGATGTATCTGTGATCTGCTGCTAGGATCTCTGAGAGCCTCATGGACTTGAGCCAGGCTACCTGGCTCTGAGTCCCTGTTGAAACTAAATGATCTTAGGTAAGTTACTTAACCTCCCAAGAAGGCCACAGTTTTCGGATTCATAAAATGGTGATGACCTATAAGTGCTTAGCTCATAGGGTTGTCCTGAGGCCTAACTAATTCATCCTTGTGCTTAGAAGAGTGACTGGCACAAAGTCAGTACTTATATAAGAGTTATTAAATAAAGTAATACACAGTGAAAGGATGCATTTCCTGACAGTTCTTGGTGAATTCTTTTCAGTGTTCATAACCACCATCACTTGTGGAAGTTTAGATGTCCAAACAAACTGATCCTCTTTCTAATTACCGACCATGTGGCTCCCTCCAGCCCTCACCATGGGGACCACCATTTTCTTACCTGTCTTTCCCAGCAATGGGTGCCTTCACTGTTGTGTCCTCTTGACTAGTGAGCCAGTTGGAAACATCTTTTCTTTAATATTTATTTTGTTGCTGTATACCTGATTTACAATGTTGTGTTCATTTCTGTCCTATGGCAAAATAATTCAGTTCTCCATACATTCTTTTTCACACTCTTTTCTACTATGGTTGATCCCAGGATATGGACTATAGTTCCTTGGGCTGTCCAGTGGAACCTCGTGTATCCATTCTATATACCATACTTTGCTTCTGCTAAGGAAGCCTCTGCAGTTGCTAGGCCAGTCACCTAGTTCTCACATGTCAGAGCCTTACCTTTTTGTCTGTCTCATATCCTTGAGCCTCGATATTTCAGTGACACTCCTCGGCTTCTCTAAAGCCTCCAGTTCTCTTAGCTGGTTATGTCCTCGCACGGTGCTTCCGGTGATACCTTCCATTCGGAAAGTCGTATCTGACTCCAGCCTGGCCAAGTGTGGATGTTTCGATGCAGGGCTCCTCACAGCCAGTCTTTACGACTCAGCAAGCCGGCCAAAGCCACCCCTGTCTCAAGTTGATCCTGAGTCAGGCAGGAGGCCTATCTTTGAACATTCCATCAGGATGGCCTAGCTTCCCAGGCCTTTCCCCAGATGGCAAGCCGGGAAAGCATTGCCAAGGAGACCCCAGCTGCCTAGTGGAGGGCCTCCCTCCAGGGATGGTGTCATCATTTCAGTGGTTAACAACAAACAGAAAGAGAGACTACAATCTCTACACGCTGCTGCCTGCTGAGGCCCCCAGAGCCAGGATTGTGTGAGGACTGAGGAAGCCGGCTCAAAATCCACTTTCTTTCCGCTCCTATTTCTTTGACAGAAAGACTCTTTGTTTTTGTCATTCTATGCACGAGCTAAGCAGATTACAGTAAAGAGAAATGGGGCAGGCCCAGGTATCTAGGAGATGGGAGAGAATTTGCATTCCAATTGTGGAACACATCAAAAGGCTATTCTTTCTGCCTCCGCTGCAAGGTGCAGTTCACTTTGGGGACTGTTTAAACAAGACCGTACCTTTTCCTTCAAAGTCTAGCTGAGGGTGGCTCTCACCATGACCCAAGGAATCCTGGAAGGAAAGGGCAACAGCAGTGGGCGCCCAGATGTCCTCAACTGGACTTGAGAGTTGAAAGCTGTTTATGTGACTTCCATATTTTCGGCTGTCCCCATTTTCAAAACAGAAGAAATCCTGTAAGCTGATAAAATTGGCTATATCAAAAGGTGACTATTGGCAAAATAATGGATTTAACATACCCAACACACATACACACCCCCTATACAGGGATCCCACGTCTGACTTCACGTGTGGAAAATGTCTTAAGTTTATCTTTGAGGAACAGGATGGAAATGGGCTGCTTCTAGATGGTTCCCATGTACCCTCCACCCCTCCTCCCAGGTGGCTCTGTCCAAGATACTGCTCAGAGAGAATGCCTTCTCCCTTCCTCATTACAATAACACCCATACCCATGGTGGACCTCACCCCTCATCTGCCTACCTCCCCAAGAAGCACTCTGGGGACCTCCCTTGTGATCCAGTGGATGGTGCCTGCCAATGCTAGAGGTGTGGGGAGCTGGTGAACCCCCATGTCCTTTAGCCAGGAAACCAAGGCATGGAGCAGAAGCAAGACTGTAACAAATTCAATACAGACCAAAAAAAGAAGAATTAGTCTGCATGCCTTAATTTCATCTCTTTTCTTTATTATTATTTTGCTTTTCTTTTAAAAGCCACAGACTTCCCAAGAGACTTCCCCTGAGACCAAAGTATTCTCTTGGAATTAGCCTGAAAACCCTCTCCAGTATCAACTCTCCATCACACACAACACACACACACACACACACAGAGGCACAGACTGAAACCCAGCTCTGGCGCTCTGTCTGCATTGTCCCATTTCTGCCCCTTCCATGCAGACTTCTTTCATAAAAATGTCAGCCATTAAGTTTATATTATTTAAGGGGCTTTGGGTTTTCGTTCCTGAATGCAACCTAAGCTGGAAGGGGAAAGGTGGGCCATGAAGGCCTGGCTGTATAAAACCTGATCCACAGAGGTACTAAATCAATAACCTGGCTGTGGGCTCTCCGCACTTCTCTATTTGTCACAGCAGTAACGACAAGGATCTGATTTAGAGTGAACCCTACTGAGGGTCCAAGTCCCGCACAAGCCGTAAGATGATCAGCACGGGAGGGCTGATAACCCCAAACAATGTGAAGAAACCCTGTCAGATAAATAAAACACACTGTTTGTCCATTAAATCGTGCTGTCAGGAGAGGACAGGGAAGGGAAACAGAGCTACGTCCAATTCTTTTGTGGAGACACAAAGTCAGGAACACCTGAAGCAAGCTGGGGAAATAACCTCACTCAGAAATAAATGGAGGAGGTGTCGCGGGGAGAGGGGAGTGACCTAACTTCATGAGGTCACTGTGGTCTTTGAATTTCCCCGAGGGGCGTCAAAAAAAACTGCCTTTTCCTCCCATGGTGGCTCTGTCCAAGATACTGCTCAGAGAGAATGCCTTCTCCCTTCCTCATTACAATAACACCCATACCCATGGTGGACCTCACCCCTCATCTGCCTACCTCCCCAAGAAGCACTCTGGGGACCTCCCTTGTGATCCAGTGGATGGTGCCTGCCAATGCTAGAGGTGTGGGGAGCTGGTGAACCCCCATGTCCTTTAGCCAGGAAACCAAGGCATGGAGCAGAAGCAAGACTGTAACAAATTCAATACAGACCAAAAAAAGAAGAATTAGTCTGCATGCCTTAATTTCATCTCTTTTCTTTATTATTATTTTGCTTTTCTTTTAAAAGCCACAGACTTCCCAAGAGACTTCCCCTGAGACCAAAGTATTCTCTTGGAATTAGCCTGAAAACCCTCTCCAGTATCAACTCTCCATCACACACAACACACACACACACACACACAGAGGCACAGACTGAAACCCAGCTCTGGCGCTCTGTCTGCATTGTCCCATTTCTGCCCCTTCCATGCAGACTTCTTTCATAAAAATGTCAGCCATTAAGTTTATATTATTTAAGGGGTTTTGGGTTTTCGTTCCTGAATGCAACCTAAGCTGGAAGGGGAAAGGTGGGCCATGAAGGCCTGGCTGTATAAAACCTGATCCACAGAGGTACTAAATCAATAACCTGGCTGTGGGCTCTCCGCACTTCTCTATTTGTCACAGCAGTAACGACAAGGATCTGATTTAGAATGAACCCTACTGAGGGTCCAAGTCCCGCACAAGCCGTAAGATGATCAGCACGGGAGGACTGATAACCCCAAACAATGTGAAGAAACCCTGTCAGATAAATAAAACACACTGTTTGTCCATTAAATCGTGCTGTCAGGAGAGGACAGGGAAGGGAAACAGAGCTACGTCCAATTCTTTTGTGGAGACACAAAGTCAGGAACACCTGAAGCAAGCTGGGGAAATGACCTCACTCAGAAATAAATGGAGGAGGTGTCGCGGGGAGAGGGGAGTGACCTAACTTCATGAGGTCACTGTGGTCTTTGATCTCAGGCAAATTCTGTACCCTCCCTGGAGTCTGGCCGCCCTGTCTGTGAAATGGGACTCATCAGCCTGGTGTAGACCACCTCCCTGAGTGGTGGATGGGATCCCATGGGTGGGTTACTTAAAAAGCGTTCTGAAGAAGGACGTGATTCCAAGAAGCTCAATGCAAATGCCTGCAGAGGCCAACCCGGTTACAGAAGTGCTTGCACCAGAGAAGGAAGAGGAAAGGCTTACTCACCGCCATGGGCAACAGGAGACAGCACTGCCAACATGGCAGCACAGCCCACAGCCCACCGCCACCCAAGTCAGTGCTTTTTCCAGCAGATACAGATTTTAATGGGAAATCTCAAGAATTTGAACTGTTGGCAGTTACTGTTAAGAATATTTCAGAATTCTGTATGTTTAGTTTAAAAACTCTTTGTATTTAGTTGAAAAACTATGGGTGAGATGTGGCCTGAGGTCTATAACCTCTAATATAAGGTGGGTTCTTTCATGATTCCCACCACTGCTCCTGTACCTCAGACCAGACAGCACTCAGGGACATGAACCAAGGAGAAACAGCAGAATCCACACCTCTGTGTCAGTGCCTTCAAAGTTGAGATGTGCTTCTGCTGGACCTATACTACACCTCACTGAATACTGAACAGAACCTTCAGAGAACAAAGATACTCTCCCACTGGATATGTTATGCTTTAACTGCCCTCTGAACTTTTCTCTCCTAGAGAACATTGGCCCTGTCTCCTCTCAATATTGTGCAAAGGAAGCATTGATGACATTTTGACAGACACTAAATGCCAATGGCTCCCTGGCCACCAACCACATGGCCTAGGACAACCAAAAAAATGCCCTTCGCTTCATTTTATATTTTTAAATAGAAAGGTAATAGCTTTACAGAGTTTTGTTGTTTACTACCAAACATCAACATGAATCAACACGGAAACTTACATTGCCATGTGTAAAATAGATAACCAAGGGGAATTTGCTGTAAGAGTCAGGGAACTCAAAGAGGGGCTCTGTAACAATCTGGAGGGGTGGGATGGGGAGGGAGACAGGAGGGAATTCAAGAGGAAGGGGGCATATGTATACCTGCAGCTGACTCATGTTAATGTTTGACTCCTTCACTTTAAAAACAAGATGCAAAACAATCCTCTCTGCTCTTTCACATTTGTGGAAACCAGAGTGACCCATTCTAGCTCCTGAAAAAGACCAGTTTGTCCCCACAGGTGGTCAGTGTAACCATGGCTCTGTGAAGGGCTTCCTAAAGCATCAGCCCAGAGTCTCTGCTCTGTGAGTTCTGAGCTTCTGAGAACCATGAAGACCAAGCCAGCAGACAGGAAAAGAAGGTTTTCTGGACAGTGGTCTGTGGCTTTGATCCAATTCCAGGTTCTGAGTCACCAATGTTATTTCTTAAACAAGCAGGATCCCAGGCCTCATCTTGGCAGGCCTGAGGCTATTGCCTGGGGACATTTATTTTGCAGATAGCTTCTATGGTGAATCTAGACCATTTTGAGACCCATTGCTTTCATCAAAGCATTCGTGCTTTCCTGTCTTTCTGAGATTTAACTTAATTGTTTTACAGAATCACCTGGAAAGCTTTACAAACTATGGCTTTTTGGGACCAGTCTAGAAGACAGATTTGATTTGGCTATTGGATCAAATTCTTATATACCTCTTGTAGGTATGGCACACTTGCATCTTTGCTGTTTTGGGAGAGGTTTATGTATCCCCACATTACAGAAAGCAAAACTGACACCCAGAATTGGAAAGTGCCTCTTGTGTCCAAAGTTAGAATAAGATTCAAATGTCTTTGTCTTTCTCCTAAGGGTGCTACCATCATCTTTTCCTGCAGAATCTATGACTAACTTGTTGCATTCAAGCTGTTCTTTGTTGGGTAAAATTAATTTTCTAAGGCAGTGGAGTTGGGATAACTCCTTGCCTTGAATTATATTTTTTCTTGAACTTTGTATTTGCTGTTGAGTGATTCTCTTTCCCCATCAGGCAGGAAATAGTTTCTGGGCTTCCTCGGTTTTGAGGCAATTTATGGTAGATCTTTACATCTTTTTTTTCCAAAATTTCAGGCTTATTGAGGAGCCGATGGTAGCAAGAATTTCCAACTTTGCTGTAAGAGTCAGGGAACTCAAAGAGGGGCTCTGTAACAATCTGGAGGGGTGGGATGGGGAGGGAGACAGGAGGGAATTCAAGAGGAAGGGGGCATATGTATACCTGCAGCTGACTCATGTTAATGTTTGACTCCTTCACTTTAAAAACAAGATGCAAAACAATCCTCTCTGCTCTTTCACATTTGTGGAAACCAGAGTGACCCATTCTAGCTCCTGAAAAAGACCAGTTTGTCCCCACAGGTGGTCAGTGTAACCATGGCTCTGTGAAGGGCTTCCTAAAGCAGCAGCCCAGAGTCTCTGCTCTGTGAGTTCTGAGCTTCTGAGAACCATGAAGACCAAGCCAGCAGACAGGAAAAGAAGGTTTTCTGGAGAGTGGTCTGTGGCTTTGATCCAATTCCAGGTTCTGAGTCACCAATGTTATTTCTTAAACAAGCAGGATCCCAGGCCTCATCTTGGCAGGCCTGAGGCTATTGCCTGGGGACATTTATTTTGCAGATAGCTTCTATGGTGAATCTAGACCATTTTGAGACCCATTGCTTTCATCAAAGCATTCGTGCTTTCCTGTCTTTCTGAGATTTAACTTAATTGTTTTACAGAATCACCTGGAAAGCTTTACAAACTATGGCTTTTTGGGACCAGTCTAGAAGACAGATTTGATTTGGCTATTGGATCAAATTCTTATATACCTCTTGTAGGTATGGCACACTTGCATCTTTGCTGTTTTGGGAGAGGTTTATGTATCCCCACATTACAGAAAGCAAAACTGACACCCAGAATTGGAAAGTGCCTCTTGTGTCCAAAGTTAGAATAAGATTCAAATGTCTTTGTCTTTCTCCTAAGGGTGCTACCATCATCTTTTCCTGCAGAATCTATGACTAACTTGTTGCATTCAAGCTGTTCTTTGTTGGGTAAAATTAATTTTCTAAGGCAGTGGAGTTGGGATAACTCCTTGCCTTGAATTATATTTTTTCTTGAACTTTGTATTTGCTGTTGAGTGATTCTCTTTCCCCATCAGGCAGGAAATAGTTTCTGGGCTTCCTCGGTTTTGAGGCAATTTATGGGAGATCTTTACAGCTTTTATTTCCAAAATTTCAGGCTTATTGAGGAGCCGATGGTAGGAGAATCAAGGAATTCCTCCAGGCAAGGAGGTCATTTTTAGAGATGAAGGGAGGAGGATATGGAGGTTCACCATCAACATTAAAATGATGAAAGAGATATAGATAATGTGAAATATTTTACTTACCTAAGCCTTTAGACCCAGAGTCAGATGGGCAGGCTTTAACTGGGATATAAATGAGCTGTTGGTATCTTCAATTTGAACCGTTTTAGAAGAAGTTAGTCTTGTACTAAAGAGATAAAATTAACATGGAGCATTTTTTTAAGGGATTCCTTAACTGTAAATTTTCTATGCTCATTCACGTGAATAGACGCATGACCTAAAGTAGGTTAAGAAAAAAGGAATGTATTGGCCCATAAGAGTGGAAAATACAAGGGTACAGGCATTTTAGGCATAACCTAATCCAGAGCCTCAAATAATGTTATCAGAATCTCCTTAACTCTCTGCCTCCACGTCTGCATCATCTTCACTCCTATGGTGCCCTCCATCTCCTAGACCACATCTTTCCACCGTCACAATTCTAGTACAGCTGGCATTTATTGTCATTGACCTTTCTTGAAATGTAGGCCCATCCCAGGTCCACCATAAGGAATACGGTACAGAACAGAGCAAGCTGCTTGGCCAGCCATGGGTCATATGGACATTTTGGACCCAGAAAGGCAGAAGTCCATCTATCTAATCTACATAGACAGACAATGGAGATTTTGCTGTTTTGGGAGAGGTTTATGTATCCCACATTACAGAAAGCAAAACTGACACCCAGAATTGGAAAGTGCCTCTTGTGTCCAAAGTTAGAATAAGATTCAAATGTCTTTGTCTTTCTCCTAAGGGTGCTACCATCATCTTTTCCTGCAGAATCTATGACTAACTTGTTGCATTCAAGCTGTTCTTTGTTGGGTAAAATTAATTTTCTAAGGCAGTGGAGTTGGGATAACTCCTTGCCTTGAATTATATTTTTTCTTGAACTTTGTATTTGCTGTTGAGTGATTCTCTTTCCCCATCAGGCAGGAAATAGTTTCTGGGCTTCCTCGGTTTTGAGGCAATTTATGGTAGATCTTTACAGCTTTTATTTCCAAAATTTCAGGCTTATTGAGGAGCCGATGGTAGGAGAATCAAGGAATTCCTCCAGGCAAGGAGGTCATTTTTAGAGATGAAGGGAGGAGGATATGGAGGTTCACCATCAACATTAAAATGATGAAAGAGATATAGATAATGTGAAATATTTTACTTACCTAAGCCTTTAGACCCAGAGTCAGATGGGCAGGCTTTAACTGGGATATAAATGAGCTGTTGGTATCTTCAATTTGAACCGTTTTAGAAGAAGTTAGTCTTGTACTAAAGAGATAAAATTAACATGGAGCATTTTTTTAAGGGATTCCTTAACTGTAAATTTTCTATGCTCATTCACGTGAATAGACGCATGACCTAAAGTAGGTTAAGAAAAAAGGAATGTATTGGCCCATAAGAGTGGAAAATACAAGGGTACAGGCATTTTAGGCATAACCTAATCCAGAGCCTCAAATAATGTTATCAGAATCTCCTTAACTCTCTGCCTCCACGTCTGCATCATCTTCACTCCTATGGTGCCCTCCATCTCCTAGACCACATCTTTCCACCGTCACAATTCTAGTACAGCTGGCATTTATTGTCATTGACCTTTCTTGAAATGTAGGCCCATCCCAGGTCCACCATAAGGAATACGGTACAGAACAGAGCAAGCTGCTTGGCCAGCCATGGGTCATATGGACATTTTGGACCCAGAAAGGCAGAAGTCCATCTATCTAATCTACATAGACAGACAATGGAGATACGGTGACTCCCAAAAGAAAAAAAATAGGGTGAAAAAAAAAAAAAAAAAACAGGACTGTTAAAGAAAAAAGGGGAATTGATCCTGGTCAAGAATGAACAACAGATGTTTTCTACAAAGGGAGACAAGATGGATGTAGGGAAAGGAACCAAGTCCATTTTCTTCTTTTCTGTCTCACATTAGCATTCATTAAATAAAGGCAAGAAGTCAAAACAGTGAAACAAACACCCATTGAGAATAAAACTAAAGAAAGGGCCCTTCTCTGGTAGCAAAAAAGTTCTAATTTGATATGTTTTTAAGAAAGCTTTTTCTTTTTCTTTTAAGAATCTACAGTAACTCAGCTTGGCTAATAAAGTGTTTGCTTAGTACATTATGAAAGTCTTTCGGGAGACTATTGAATCAATTAGAATGATTTGTAATTAGCACACCAACCTAATGACAGGATGCCTCTAAATTGCTTGAAAAGAGTTTGCTCCCTTAAAAGATTTGTATGTCCCCCTTATGAACTTATTTACACAAGCAATACCCTTATTAGCCTCTTAAAATTTTTCCATAAAATAAATTATGCTCAGATTCTGTGTGAAATATCCAAAATTCTGAATTAAGTGATTTTGAACAAATGAAAAGTTACCATATTAATTAGAAAGATTCCCTACCCTCCCATAGAAAATTATTCACAAATGCCTATGGAACACATGATCCCAAACAAGCACTTTTGAAAATTCTGATTGATATGAAGAAGCCATGTCAGATCTGGAAGCTTAAGAATGTTCGTAAATATGAAACCATGTTAAAATGGCTGTATACTTTCTTCAAAAGTTTTACAAGTAATATTGGGAAGGAGTGGAACTGCTTTATAAAGTTCACCAGACTTGAATGGGCAAACACTCATTCATGTGGTATAATTTTAGTTTTTCAAATTTCTAGAATGCAATTTGAGAGCAGGATCAACCCACAGATATACGGCCTAGATCTTCACCTAAGATGACATACGAGTGTTTTACAGAACAGAGCAAGCTGCTTGGCCAGCCATGGGTCATATGGACATTTTGGACCCAGAAAGGCAGAAGTCCATCTATCTAATCTACATAGACAGACAATGGAGATACGGTGACTCCCAAAAGAAAAAAATAGGGTGAAAAAAAAAAAAAAAACAGGACTGTTAAAGAAAAAAGGGGAATTGATCCTGATCAAGAATGAACAACAGATGTTTTCTACAAAGGGAGACAAGATGGATGTAGGGAAAGGAACCAAGTCCATTTTCTTCTTTTCTGTCTCACATTAGCATTCATTAAATAAAGGCAAGAAGTCAAAACAGTGAAACAAACACCCATTGAGAATAAAACTAAAGAAAGGGCCCTTCTCTGGTAGCAAAAAAGTTCTAATTTGATATGTTTTTAAGAAAGCTTTTTCTTTTTCTTTTAAGAATCTACAGTAACTCAGCTTGGCTAATAAAGTGTTTGCTTAGTACATTATGAAAGTCTTTCGGGAGACTATTGAATCAATTAGAATGATTTGTAATTAGCACACCAACCTAATGACAGGATGCCTCTAAATTGCTTGAAAAGAGTTTGCTCCCTTAAAAGATTTGTATGTCCCCCTTATGAACTTATTTACACAAGCAATACCCTTATTAGCCTCTTAAAATTTTTCCATAAAATAAATTATGCTCAGATTCTGTGTGAAATATCCAAAATTCTGAATTAAGTGATTTTGAACAAATGAAAAGTTACCATATTAATTAGAAAGATTCCCTACCCTCCCATAGAAAATTATTCACAAATGCCTATGGAACACATGATCCCAAACAAGCACTTTTGAAAATTCTGATTGATATGAAGAAGCCATGTCAGATCTGGAAGCTTAAGAATGTTCGTAAATATGAAACCATGTTAAAATGGCTGTATACTTTCTTCAAAAGTTTTACAAGTAATATTGGGAAGGAGTGGAACTGCTTTATAAAGTTCACCAGACTTGAATGGGCAAACACTCATTCATGTGGTATAATTTTAGTTTTTCAAATTTCTAGAATGCAATTTGAGAGCAGGATCAATCCACAGATATACGGCCTTTTGGTCAACAACAGAGATTCCAAAGTCAGGCAAAATCTAGATTCATATCCCAATTCCTTCCTTACAACAGCTGTGGAATCTTAGAGGCAATTTACTTCCTCTTTCTCAGCTTCTAGTTTGTCAGGAAAATGGAGATGATGGTAACAATAGATTTCGTGGGGTTAAATAAAATTTAACTTGTATCTTGTATATAGAAACCCCATATTGGTTGCATTAATAGAAAGACTCCTGGGTTAACAATGACTAGCTCCTGGGGAATTAATCTGTTTTCATCTTACTCTAGTGAATAACCTGGATGCTATAGTAGGGGATCCATATAGGTGAGAGCAAAGGTTGGACAATGTAGCATGTTTAATAGCAAAAGTGCAATTTCAGGCAAATCATATTTATAGCACCACTTAAGAGGAAGTAATGTTCATGTGTTTGTTCATTCATTCTCTTATCCCATAGATATTAATGTCTACAGATATTAATTGAGCCTCTACTGTGTGTTGGGCATTAGGCTAAATATTGGAAATATGGTGGAGGATAAAATCCATCAGGCAGTCAAAAACTCTCAGAAACTTAACAACTTTGGTTCATTCCAACTTGTCATCACTTTTCTTGAGCAATAAAACCTGTGATATTTTGTCATATCCACCCAGCCCAGAATAGAGTATAAAACAGTTTCCCACCTCGTGATTGTTGTTAACATTGCTCACAATACAAGAAATAGCTCAGATATTTTGCTCAAACACTCTGTGATTTTGAACAAATGAAAAGTTACCATATTAATTAGAAAGATTCCCTACCCTCCCATAGAAAATTATTCACAAATGCCTATGGAACACATGATCCCAAACAAGCACTTTTGAAAATTCTGATTGATATGAAGAAGCCATGTCAGATCTGGAAGCTTAAGAATGTTCGTAAATATGAAACCATGTTAAAATGGCTGTATACTTTCTTCAAAAGTTTTACAAGTAATATTGGGAAGGAGTGGAACTGCTTTATAAAGTTCACCAGACTTGAATGGGCAAACACTCATTCATGTGGTATAATTTTAGTTTTTCAAATTTCTAGAATGCAATTTGAGAGCAGGATCAACCCACAGATATACGGCCTTTTGGTCAACAACAGAGATTCCAAAGTCAGGCAAAATCTAGATTCATATCCCAATTCCTTCCTTACAACAGCTGTGGAATCTTAGAGGCAATTTACTTCCTCTTTCTCAGCTTCTAGTTTGTCAGGAAAATGGAGATGATGGTAACAATAGATTTCGTGGGGTTAAATAAAATTTAACTTGTATCTTGTATATAGAAACCCCATATTGGTTGCATTAATAGAAAGACTCCTGGGTTAACAATGACTAGCTCCTGGGGAATTAATCTGTTTTCATCTTACTCTAGTGAATAACCTGGATGCTATAGTAGGGGATCCATATAGGTGAGAGCAAAGGTTGGACAATGTAGCATGTTTAATAGCAAAAGTGCAATTTCAGGCAAATCATATTTATAGCACCACTTAAGAGGAAGTAATGTTCATGTGTTTGTTCATTCATTCTCTTATCCCATAGATATTAATGTCTACAGATATTAATTGAGCCTCTACTGTGTGTTGGGCATTAGGCTAAATATTGGAAATATGGTGGAGGATAAAATCCATCAGGCAGTCAAAAACTCTCAGAAACTTAACAACTTTGGTTCATTCCAACTTGTCATCACTTTTCTTGAGCAATAAAACCTGTGATATTTTGTCATATCCACCCAGCCCAGAATAGAGTATAAAACAGTTTCCCACCTCGTGATTGTTGTTAACATTGCTCACAATACAAGAAATAGCTCAGTCCATGTAATGTTTTCAGCTGCTACTACAATGATCACTCTGTGGTTTTGAACCATTTTTTAAGCACTGTGATGTTACTGGAAATATTTAACAGAGCTGGGCTCAGATCTAGGTCTGTCTTATAACAACTGATGATCTTAGGCAAATGGCATAACCTGTTTAAGTTTCCTCATCTATAAAATGGATTATTTTCAGGGCCTTCTTATACAGTCTCAGAGACATCCCACAGTAGAGGAAATGTTTAAATGCTTACTAGTGGCCATAAACGTCAGAGTAAGTAAATGTATGTTACAGTTTTAAGTTGATATAGTATTTTCACTTAGATATTCTCATTTAATGCTCAGAACAGGCTATGAAGAAAGGTCATTAACATGGCTGTCATCATTATATTCATCAGGACTATTTATAAAACAAGGAGGAGATCCATGATTTGTCTAAGATCACAGGGTACGTAAGTGGCAAGGTCGGTCCTTTGTCCTAGAAAGCAACACTGGATTTACCAGCAATTTTCAAAGTCATCCGTCTGCCTGGAGATATGTGTCTTCTTCAGCAGCTGTACCAGGAATTCAGCAGTGAGCAAGACAGGTCTGAACTGACCCTTCTGGATGCACATTTTGGGGGGGGAGCATAACTTGAAGAACAGGGGCTACGAAGAGCCCATGCCTCCCTCCACGGACAGTGCCTCCGCTCTGCCAGCTGCTTTATTTGCCATTTGATTGGTCATCAAAGATTCCACAGTCTGGCTTCCAAAGACATTTAAACCATAACCATGCTAACATAGGGCCTTCCCAGGTAGTGCTAGTGGTGAAGAACCTGCTTGCCAATGCGGATGAAAGATTACATGTGTTTGTTCATTCATTCTCTTATCCCATAGATATTAATGTCTACAGATATTAATTGAGCCTCTACTGTGTGTTGGGCATTAGGCCAAATATTGGAAATATGGTGGAGGATAAAATCCATCAGGCAGTCAAAAACTCTCAGAAACTTAACAACTTTGGTTCATTCCAACTTGTCATCACTTTTCTTGAGCAATAAAACCTGTGATATTTTGTCATATCCACCCAGCCCAGAATAGAGTATAAAACAGTTTCCCACCTCGTGATTGTTGTTAACATTGCTCACAATACAAGAAATAGCTCAGTCCATGTAATGTTTTCAGCTGCTACTACAATGATCACTCTGTGGTTTTGAACCATTTTTTAAGCACTGTGATGTTACTGGAAATATTTAACAGAGCTGGGCTCAGATCTAGGTCTGTCTTATAACAACTGATGATCTTAGGCAAATGGCATAACCTGTTTAAGTTTCCTCATCTATAAAATGGATTATTTTCAGGGCCTTCTTATACAGTCTCAGAGACATCCCACAGTAGAGGAAATGTTTAAATGCTTACTAGTGGCCATAAACGTCAGAGTAAGTAAATGTATGTTACAGTTTTAAGTTGATATAGTATTTTCACTTAGATATTCTCATTTAATGCTCAGAACAGGCTATGAAGAAAGGTCATTAACATGGCTGTCATCATTATATTCATCAGGACTATTTATAAAACAAGGAGGAGATCCATGATTTGTCTAAGATCACAGGGTACGTAAGTGGCAAGGTCGGTCCTTTGTCCTAGAAAGCAACACTGGATTTACCAGCAATTTTCAAAGTCATCCGTCTGCCTGGAGATATGTGTCTTCTTCAGCAGCTGTACCAGGAATTCAGCAGTGAGCAAGACAGGTCTGAACTGACCCTTCTGGATGCACATTTTGGGGGGGGAGCATAACTTGAAGAACAGGGGCTACGAAGAGCCCATGCCTCCCTCCACGGACAGTGCCTCCGCTCTGCCAGCTGCTTTATTTGCCATTTGATTGGTCATCAAAGATTCCACAGTCTGGCTTCCAAAGACATTTAAACCATAACCATGCTAACATAGGGCCTTCCCAGGTAGTGCTAGTGGTGAAGAACCTGCTTGCCAATGCAGAAGATGAAAGAGACATGGGTTTGATCCCTGGGTTGGAAAGATTCCCTGGAGGATGGCACCATAACCCACTCCAGTCTTCTTGCCTGGAGAATCCATGGACAGAGGGGCCTGCTGGGCTATGGGCCATAGGGTCGCAAAGAGTCAGACATGACCAGCAGTTTAGCATGGACACACACATGCTAATCTGTCTTTACTAAAATACTGTTGAAAAAATGGGATTTGGAGAAAACTTCCCTGAAATAGCTGTGAAACTATCACCTCCCCTCACCACCCCCGCCCTCCCCCCAGCCAAACTTCCATGGAATGTGAGTCCAGCCTTAGTAGAAATTCTGATATATATTTTTTTAAGTTGATAAACTGGATTTTGATGTGAAATACCCATCTTTTAAACTGTCGACTCAAAGCCAAACTGAAACATGACAATTGGCTGCGTGAGGTTTGAGGATTTCTATTTGTAATCTCAGCTGTAACCAGGGTTCTGATTCTGATTTGTTTCAGAGGTTAAGGAAGTGGCTTTTAGAAGAATGGCTTGGCCAGAAGACGAAGGCCAGGGGGCAGTCTCCGAGGGTGGACGCTAGACTCGGCCCTGTGGTCTCGGATTTGGGGAGAGGGCAAATTGGGAAGGGTGGTGATGCAGGCTGTGGCTAGATCATGGGTCCTGTGAAAAGCAGTGGGAGTGGGCTGCAGCTGACCCAGTGAGGGGATTCAATGCATGGCACAGTGACGGGAATTGACTGGAAAGGTCAAGATGGTAGTTGAGAAGCCTCCTAAGAAGCTGCTGCAGTCATCCTAGCCCATTCTTCGTATTCTTATCCTGACTGCCAACTCTCGTACCAAGCCAAGGGAGCTTTCTCCTGCATTTTACTAGGTTAAAGATGACTGTCCTTCCACTGCCCTCACTCAGGACACAAAGGAAGATTTCTAAAACTGAGAGAGGGCATAACTTGAAGAACAGGGGCTGCCTCCTCCACGGACAGTGCCTCCGCTCTGCCAGCTGCTTTATTTGCCATTTGATTGGTCATCAAAGATTCCACAGTCTGGCTTCCAAAGACATTTAAACCATAACCATGCTAACATAGGGCCTTCCCAGGTAGTGCTAGTGGTGAAGAACCTGCTTGCCAATGCAGAAGATGAAAGAGACATGGGTTTGATCCCTGGGTTGGAAAGATTCCCTGGAGGATGGCACCATAACCCACTCCAGTCTTCTTGCCTGGAGAATCCATGGACAGAGGGGCCTGCCGGGCTATGGGCCATAGGGTCGCAAAGAGTCAGACATGACCAGCAGTTTAGCATGGACACACACATGCTAATCTGTCTTTACTAAAATACTGTTGAAAAATGGGATTTGGAGAAAATTTCCCCTGAAATAGCTGTGAAACTATCACCTCCCTCACCACCCCGCCTCCCCAGCCAAACTTCCATGGAATGTGAGTCCAGCCTTAGTAGAAATTCTGATATATATTTTTTTAAGTTGATAAACTGGATTTTGATGTGAAATACCCATCTTTTAAACTGTCGACTCAAAGCCAAACTGAAACATGACAATTGGCTGCGTGAGGTTTGAGGATTTCTATTTGTAATCTCAGCTGTAACCAGGGTTCTGATTCTGATTTGTTTCAGAGGTTAAGGAAGTGGCTTTTAGAAGAATGGCTTGGCCAGAAGACGAAGGCCAGGGGGCAGTCTCCGAGGGTGGACGCTAGACTCGGCCCTGTGGTCTCGGATTTGGGGAGAGGGCAAATTGGGAAGGGTGGTGATGCAGGCTGTGGCTAGATCATGGGTCCTGTGAAAAGCAGTGGGAGTGGGCTGCAGCTGACCCAGTGAGGGGATTCAATGCATGGCACAGTGACGGGAATTGACTGGAAAGGTCAAGATGGTAGTTGAGAAGCCTCCTAAGAAGCTGCTGCAGTCATCCTAGCCCATTCTTCGTATTCTTATCCTGACTGCCAACTCTCGTACCAAGCCAAGGGAGCTTTCTCCTGCATTTTACTAGGTTAAAGATGACTGTCCTTCCACTGCCCTCACTAAGGACACAAAGGAAGATTTCTGCCTTGATTTCACAGCCTCTGACACCACTCACCTAACACTGGTTCCCTTTGGGTTCTAATTTACTTCTCTAATTCTTTTCCCCTTGTCTTGTCTTCTTCCACCTAAATGCCCAATTTTCAACTGTCATGCAATAAGAATTCGGAACATGCTACATTAAAAAAAGAACTTATCTGTAAATCAATCTTCTAGCAAACATGAGGGTGTAGGTACAGAGTGTCATTTTCTTTTATATCTACCTAAGGAAACATTTTTTCCCCCTTTCTTACTACTGACATATTTTTTGAGAAAGGCAGCCCTCGGGTTGTTGTTCTGCACTCTTTGAAGTCACTGTGAATTGAATAAATTTGATGTCTGATGGCACACTGCCATGAGAATTTAACAACTTGTGAGAGAGGATACTATTATTTTTTTTTCTGTCATTTTGAATTCCCCAAGGCCATTCCACGGGACGGTGGGGACAGGTATTGGTTAAGAGGGACTCTCCCTCAATGTAGGCTCTCATACTTTCAAGTTTCCCATAAAATCTGTGGGGTCTCAGACAATTGTCATCCTAAAGTCAAAACTTCAAGGTCATCACGTTGACTTGATGACTTTGAAAGGAAGGGGATTGGGATCCATTAAGGAAAGTGTTGAAGAAACTGTCTTTAATTGACTTCCGCAAGGCAATGCTTTATTATAATGCAAAATGTGCCTTATCTAGAGGGGTTATTCAGAGGGCATTCGAGACTTTGTTGACTATATTGTGAAGTTATTATTTTTTCTTTGTAAAATGCCCTACATTTTCTTTCCCCTTACTTCATGCTTTGGAAAAAAAAAAAAATAGACCTTGATCTTAACCAAGGCTAAAGGTTAAAACTTCCATGTGCTTGGTACTTGGCAGGGGTGGGGGATGGGGTGGAGGCAACTTGGACTTTGGATTGACCACTTCATGTGGCACTGGTGATGCCTGTCTGCTTGGGACACGACACATTATTCTGGTGAATCAGGACTTACATCTGGCCCTTTGCCACACACCGACTTCTTGCATTTTTCCTCTACGATGGTAAACAAATCATTTCTTTCAGATTGGATAAAAATGGGCCCTACTCTTTCAAGCTGAAGTCTTCTAGCTAATTCTGCATTTGCACTATAAACTATACCGACTTTCAGATTTTTCACAAAAATTTCACCCTAACACTGGTTCCCTTTGGGTTCTAATTTACTTCTCTAATTCTTTTCCCCTTGTCTTGTCTTCTTCCACCTAAATGCCCAATTTTCAACTGTCATGCAATAAGAATTCGGAACATGCTACATTAAAAAAAGAACTTATCTGTAAATCAATCTTCTAGCAAACATGAGGGTGTAGGTACGGAGTGTCATTTTCTTTTATATCTACCTAAGGAAACATTTTTTCCCCCTTTCTTACTACTGACATATTTTTTGAGAAAGGCAGCCCTCGGGTTGTTGTTCTGCACTCTTTGAAGTCACTGTGAATTGAATAAATTTGATGTCTGATGGCACACTGCCATGAGAATTTAACAACTTGTGAGAGAGGATACTATTATTTTTTTTTCTGTCATTTTGAATTCCCCAAGGCCATTCCACGGGACGGTGGGGACAGGTATTGGTTAAGAGGGACTCTCCCTCAATGTAGGCTCTCATACTTTCAAGTTTCCCATAAAATCTGTGGGGTCTCAGACAATTGTCATCCTAAAGTCAAAACTTCAAGGTCATCACGTTGACTTGATGACTTTGAAAGGAAGGGGATTGGGATCCATTAAGGAAAGTGTTGAAGAAAACTGTCTTTAATTGACTTCCGCAAGGCAATGCTTTATTATAATGCAAAATGTGCCTTATCTAGAGGGGTTATTCAGAGGGCATTCGAGACTTTGTTGACTATATTGTGAAGTTATTATTTTTTTCTTTGTAAAATGCCCTACATTTTCTTTCCCCTTACTTCATGCTTTGGAAAAAAAAAAAAATAGACCTTGACCTTAACCAAGGCTAAAGGTTAAAACTTGCATGTGCTTGGTACTTGGCAGGGGTGGGGGATGGGGTGGAGGCAACTTGGACTTTGGATTGACCACTTCATGTGGCACTGGTGATGCCTGTCTGCTTGGGACACGACACATTATTCTGGTGAATCAGGACTTACATCTGGCCCCTTTGCCACACACCGACTTCTTGCATTTTTTTCCTCTACGATGGTAAACAAATCATTTCTTTCAGATTGGATAAAAAATGGGCCCTACTCTTTCGAAGCTGAAGTCTTCTAGCTAATTCTGCATTTGCACTATAAACTATACCAGTCAATTGTACATTCAAGTTTAGATCTGGGCCAGATTTATGCCCCTGAGAAAATCCTATTTTTGCATGATTTAGACAAAAAAAAATGTGTCTGAACAGTGTTACCCAGCCTAATTTATATGAAACTGGGATTCTGCCACCTGGGGTTTCGGGTCTGCTCTGTGAGACATGTCTGGTATGTGACTAAAAGACCAAGCAAGGAGGAGGCGGCAGAGGGGGACCAGAGCCCACTTGAAAGGGAGACAGCCATCCCCGCCAACTGAATGGGGCATGCACAACCAGCTGGGGAGTGAGGCCTCTTTATTGTGCTTTTATTATGGGCTCTTGTGTACAACCAGAATGGTGGCCCCCTCCCCAAGGCATGCTTGGTTGCTACGATCTGTTCCTGGGGGCTGGTGTGCATCCCAAATGGCAGCCCCCTCCTTGACAGACAGGCATGGGGTGCTCCATTACTAAAGCCTCCACATCCTGAGACCCCATCCTTCTGGGTCCCGCCTGCATCCAAGTGAGTGCAAGAAAGAGAACCAGACAGAGGAACCACCTGTCACCAGACTTAGGAATCTGTCTAGGAGGATTCCCTCCCCACTGGAGGGATATTGGTGGGCTCTCTTGCTTAGCAGGAGATGCCCATGGTATTTTGGTTTTGTCTTGTTTCCATCAAAGTCTTCTAAAGGTTCTGGGGGTTCTTTAATTGCTGTTTCAGGGACCAGCGTTATTCATCTTTATGGCATGGAGGCTGACCTTGCCCGATCCACACATCTTACGGCCTTGGGGGCCCCCACTGAAGCTTGACAAGTATTTTTCTGAGCATCTGCTTCATGCCAAGCCCTGTTGTGTGGATACGCTGCTGGAGATGGGGTATAGGGACAAATAAGACAGATAAGATTCTTATTCCAAAGGGGCTTACAGTCTAGTGGGAAAGGGAAGCATGGTTCTAATGATCACAAAAGAAGTTGTAGCTCAAGGGCAAAGCACAGTCTCTAAGGGGAGTGAATCAGTGGGTGGCCACAGAAGGGGACATGGAGGGGTTTTTAAGGAGGGGTCATTTGATCGAAGCATTGAGGGCTGAAGAGAAGCCTGAAACACCACTCTGAGGAGGAATCAGGGATGTCCCCTAGCTAAGGAGGGCTGTCTCATGACTAGATAGTCAATGACTTGCCCAAGGACACTCAGCACGTTAGGAGCAGGGACACAGTCAGAGCCTCTGAGCATTCGAGAGCATGCTTAACCATGGGGCTCTGAAGGCAAGTCACTGATCTGAATACCCAGCTCTTCCTACTTCATAGCTCGTAACCTGATCTTTCTGAGTCTTCATTTCATCCTCTATGGAGTGACGATGGTAACAGCTGCTTCCATAGAAGGAAATTTTGAGACATAATTAAAACAAGTATGTAATGAGTTTGATTGTAATTGTTGTTGTTTAGACACCAAGTTGCTTCCAACTCTTTTGCAACCTATGGACTGTAGCTCGCCAGGTTCCTCTCTCCCTGAGATTTCCCAGGCAAGAACACTGGAGTGGGTTGCTATTTCCTTCTCCAGGGGATCTTCCCATCCCAGGGATCAAACCTGTGCCTCCTGCTTGGTAAGCAGATTCTTTACCACCTGAGTAGCCCCTTGATCATAATACATATTAGCTATTATTGTTATTTATCCTATTTGGTCTTTCAAAGCCACTCTATTGGATTGAAAAATAAAGTATCTCCTCATACCCATCCCTAAATCTTTTATTTTTTGACAAAGAGCCATAAATGTTGCTCAACCACGTGGACATAAATTCATTCAAAACATTTACTTATTGAGTTCTCTCCAAGGGGAAGGCATCATTTATGGTGGTAGAAAAGAGACAGGGAAATAGGGTCCCTGAACTCAAGGGAGAAAGAAAGTGAACGTGAAAGTGACTTAGTCATGTCCAACTCTTTGCAGCCCATGGAGAAGCCATGTAGTTCTCCATGTAAGAATACTAGAATGGGTTGCCATTCCCTTCTCTAGGGGATCTTCCCAACCCAGGGATCGAACCCAGGTCTTCCTCATTGCAGGCGGATTCTTTACCATCTGAGCCACCAGGGAAACCTGAATTCATGGGTGGATTACCTAATTGAGGGGTTCCCAGGTTTCAAGGAATCAGATGTGAGCTAATACCCTGACATGCCATCTTGGGTGCCTCCCCATTTCACAGGTAGGGAAGCTGAGGCCTCGGTCAGGAAGTTGCTGGCGGATATCAGCACTCTAGTCCTGTGTCAGGTTCCCAGCTCGTCCTTCTGAGGATACCAATCAGAGTCCTTTTGGACTGAGAATCTGCTTCATGCTGATCTTGGCTGAATTGCCTTAGCCCAACAGCTAGGAGCTACTGGCTCTTTCTGGATCCTATAAAATTGTACCAGCTCATATAAGACAGGAATAAAGGGGAGCTGGTCAGTGGACATTGGTTTTCTTTCTGGACATTTCTAAGCCCTTCCCAGCCTCCTCCTTCTCACTCCATAGTGTCTCAGCCTGGATGCAATCCTCCTTAGAATGTGGTGGGTTTCTAGGCTTACCAGTCACAACTTGTACTTACATTATGTAAGATGACACATGTTTTAATCTCTTAAAGGGGCGTGAGGCTTTGCTCTCTTAAAGGAACAGGCTGCTTTGGTACATCCTAGGAAACTCACCCCTTAAAAAAAAGAAAAAAAAATTAGATATACCAGTCCTGGTTCTTCATAGCCAGGCTGGACTTTAGCGGTTGACTTGGGGGTATTTCTTGCCTTTCCTTGATCTAAGGTCATTCACTTCCTAAAGGCATAGCAAACAACTGTTTATCCCTATTTCTTTTACAAATGGATTTTCAGAGGCTGACCTGAGGAGGAGCCAACCTTGGAGTGAGCTGGTGGGGGTCCAGGGTCAGATGACAAGGGGACCAGGGTCCCAGCCTGCAGTTCCTCTGAAGTCCCCACTTGGGTACAGCCCAGAGGCAGGGGCAATGTTTGGGGAACCAGCTCAAATCACAGAAAGCTGATTTCCGAGCCTGGATGCCCAGTTGTGCTTGTTTATCGGCAATTACCCTTAAGTTCTTCCTGTAATTAACCCCAGCTTCGAGGACACTACTATGTGCACATCACTTCCCTCCCAAACACCATCTCTCTGCCATTATTCCCTGGAAAGATGAGTCACTGAAAGAGATGGCTTATCTCTACCCCGTTTTTAACTAGTTTTGCCTCCCAGAGACATTTGTCGATTTCCAACCAGGCACTCTGCATCTCCCCTTTTTCAACTTCTCTTATTTATTTTTAATAACATTTTCTTCCTTTCTGCTTTTATATTTCTTCCTCTTCCTCCCATAGCCTTTCATGCATTCAGGATGTAAGAGAGCCAGCTTCAAAGCCGGGAGCCCTGCCGAATCCTCCTCCCCTATGGTAAGCGTGCCCTTTCCCTGTCTGATCATTGACTCATAACCACAGAACGTCCCAGGCGCAGGATGGAGGAGGGGAGGGCTGAATACTCGGCAACCACGGTCTGCAGCCCCAGAGGAGACAAAAGTGGAGGATTTGCTCAACAGGGCTTTTTTCCTCCCTCTTTGGGGATAATTGTTTAGGACAATCTGAACGGACCTAGTCCAGGGAGGGAAGGCGGGGAAAGCCCGCCATTCCCTCACCCCTTCTCCCTTCAAATGGTAACGTCAACCAAGTGAGACTCATCTGGTCAGGCTCCAATGGCCAGACCCGTCCTAAACCCCCTCCCTGGGCACCCCCAAAGACTTTGGATCGCGTCGTTTAATTTTAATTCAATTGAACATACATGGATCGATCGCTTACCATGTGCCGGGTATTGAGTGGACAGGTGACAGCCATAGGCTTAGACCCTGTGGAAGCTAAGTCCTTGTCCTTCAAAACAGAGCGCGCAGGCCAAGACAGCCCTGAGCAACGTCCCCCGCACCCCTGTCCCCGCCCCGCCACCTCCCCTCGTTCCTCCCTCCCCTTCTGTCTCCATTAAGCATGAATGGGCATCACATCTGTTTCTTTTCTTGTTGGAAAGCAAGAGGCAAAGACCCTAAAATGGGGACAGACCAGCACACACCTGGGTGGTCCTTAAATTAGAAAAAGTTTTGGCCCGGAGTTCTTCATTTGAGTCTGGAGTCTCATGCGGCTCTCTGCCCCTGTAGGTTGGGAGAAATGGGGTTGGGGCTGCGGGGACTCAGGTGGAGTATCACGGGGGCCCTTCCGTGTCCTGTTTTCTCTAGCTTACAACATATTCCTCCCTGCTCTGTATTCAGCCCTGATTCCTCACTAAGCAGACCTAGCATGGTCGGGGGCCCCAACAATGCCAGGGCAGAGGCAGGGGGTGTATGGGGGAAGTGAAGAAGTAGCTAGTTTAATTTCCACACACACACACATAGTAGAGGTCTTTTTGAAAATTAAAGTGCTTATGCAAGGACTTGATATCACGTTATTTTAAGCAAAAGATCTGGAACCAGACTGTTTGGATTACAATCTCTGTTCCATAGCTCTGTGGTCCTGGAAACAGTATGTCAGTTTCCTCATCTGTGAAATGGGCATACAAATTATCCTGACTTCATTGGGTTATTGTGAGAAATAGTGAGTTGCTGTGTTAGACTAGATGGTAGGAGGTTTATCAAGAGTGTCCATTTTATAGAAGATGCTTCTCCCTGAGGCAAATGCCCATCCACTTGTAATGTCAAGAAGAGTAGCCCGAGTAAGAGCTTTTTAGAAAATATGTGTGCGTGTGTGTTTCTTGTTCTTTCTTTTTTCTTCAAAGAGAGAGAAGAGAAAAATTATTTAGTCTTTATCCCAGTGGTGTGACTCAGACCCTAGTATTTATAGAGGCAGATTAGTTAATGTACCAGCATACTAATGTGACAGATACCAGTCTAATGGGGAGGGGGCGATATTTCTCTAGAAGTTGCTTAACAGAGGTTCAAGGAGGGATCTTCTGGATAGAGCAGTCCCTTGGTTACTAATCTGAGGAGGAAGTTTCTTTAGGTCCTTAGTGTTGTCTATCTTCTTTATTTATGTAGCTCTTTAACTGGCAATGTTACAAAGAAATATCATTTTCTATTTGCTACCTCAATATGTTCTCATTCCAGTCCTCCAAATAAATAAGTAAATAGATAAACACATGAAGTCATCATTTCTTCATTAGATCCTAGAAGCTATTTTACCAAATTTCAGTTTCTGTTTAAAGTTGCTAGATGCTATTCCAGCTGCCTGGAGCCGGATTCTTTCTAAAGCAAGAGTGAGCTGTTGGCCAGTGAATTCCACAGGCTCTTTTAAGAGAGCAGGTGACAAAGTTGCAGCAGTTCCTGGAATGTCAGGAAATCAGTGACAAACTCTGGGAGATTAAGGGAGTTGGGGTTTAAGAGTAGGAAAAGAAGCTACTTTTGGATAGAAACTGTTTCCAACACATGTGCAGCCATCCTGGGCCAAGAATAATACCATTTACATTCACCCTTATACCTTCAAGAAACATTACTTTGTTTTCTTGCATTAGTGGGATTGAGAATGTACCCTATTATAAATTATAAATAGCTTGACTTTAAAATATCGTGTTTCCTTCCATCTAACTTTATCTAGTACTTTGGGTCTAACTCTTGGGAGTAAGTCACTGGTTCAGTTTCTAGGCATCGCACTGGAAATCACCTGCCGCACAGGTTACCTCTATCCCACGTTAGGATGCTTTACTTGATTACTAGGAGATGAAATCTCCCTCTGTCCACAAGCCTTGGTTACCTGCTGGCTCGCCCGTTTCCCTCCTAACCAGGAGGGGCCCATCCTTTTTCTTCTCAAATCCTATTTAATTTTCGCATTTCCTGATTTTTATCTTGGGAAAACAAAAGCCAGCTGCAATCAGTTAAGGCAACAGCTGAAGGATGCTTGGCAGGTAGAAGCCTTGCAGGTTTCAGCCTCCAATTGCAAGAAATGAAACGCAGCGTGTCAGGTTGCAGGGACATAGGCACCTCCCGGCTTTTGCTTGTCTGCCTATACACACACACATGCACACACAGGCGTGCGCGTGCACACACACGCACGTCCCTTTTCTCGCCTCTTGCCCAGCATTCCCCTCACTTCCTACAGCTGTAATTCTAATCAGCAGAAGATACATCTTGCTTGAGCCAACCCTCCTTTCTCTGCAAATTTTTTTTGACACATTGATTACTATTTACCCAAATTTCAGTCCTCCAAATAAATAAGTAAATAGATAAACACATGAAGTCATCATTTCTTCATTAGATCCTAGAAGCTATTTTACCAAATTTCAGTTTCTGTTTAAAGTTGCTAGATGCTATTCCAGCTGCCTGGAGCCGGATTCTTTCTAAAGCAAGAGTGAGCTGTTGGCCAGTGAATTCCACAGGCTCTTTTAAGAGAGCAGGTGACAAAGTTGCAGCAGTTCCTGGAATGTCAGGAAATCAGTGACAAACTCTGGGAGATTAAGGGAGTTGGGGTTTAAGAGTAGGAAAAGAAGCTACTTTTGGATAGAAACTGTTTCCAACACATGTGCAGCCATCCTGGGCCAAGAATAATACCATTTACATTCACCCTTATACCTTCAAGAAACATTACTTTGTTTTCTTGCATTAGTGGGATTGAGAATGTACCCTATTATAAATTATAAATAGCTTGACTTTAAAATATCGTGTTTCCTTCCATCTAACTTTATCTAGTACTTTGGGTCTAACTCTTGGGAGTAAGTCACTGGTTCAGTTTCTAGGCATCGCACTGGAAATCACCTGCCGCACAGGTTACCTCTATCCCACGTTAGGATGCTTTACTTGATTACTAGGAGATGAAATCTCCCTCTGTCCACAAGCCTTGGTTACCTGCTGGCTCGCCCGTTTCCCTCCTAACCAGGAGGGGCCCATCCTTTTTCTTCTCAAATCCTATTTAATTTTCGCATTTCCTGATTTTTATCTTGGGAAAACAAAAGCCAGCTGCAATCAGTTAAGGCAACAGCTGAAGGATGCTTGGCAGGTAGAAGCCTTGCAGGTTTCAGCCTCCAATTGCAAGAAATGAAACGCAGCGTGTCAGGTTGCAGGGACATAGGCACCTCCCGGCTTTTGCTTGTCTGCCTATACACACACACATGCACACACAGGCGTGCGCGTGCACACACACGCACGTCCCTTTTCTCGCCTCTTGCCCAGCATTCCCCTCACTTCCTACAGCTGTAATTCTAATCAGCAGAAGATACATCTTGCTTGGAGCCAACCCTCCTTTTCTCTGCGCATTCTTAACCTCCTATCTTATGCATGGATCACTGGTTAGCTTAGAAATGCGCAGACACAAAGGAGAAGCTGACATTCGAGGTTTGACGGCCATAATGGCTGTTTATAAGCCTAATCCATCACGTTTAGTGGACACCTCCATTTTTGTCCCTCTGAAAAGGTATAAATAATAAAATGGGATAGCTCCAGCTCGGAGGTGCCTTGGTAAATATTTTAACTATTTACAAGATCGCGCCAATAACAAAAGAGGCATCTGTACCATTCACCGAGGGGGCCCCAGTCATTAAAACAGACCCAGATGGTTCCTCCCATTCAACCAACAATAACATTTCTCGATGGCGGAGCTTTTGTGACACGGTTTACATTTTTGTTTCCATATCACATGGGGATATTCTGAACCGGTCTCTTTTTCTTCACTGCCCCCAGCAACCTTTCTAAAGAAACTCTCCCTAAATAGCCTATTCCATCCGAAAAGAATGAGGCCGCGGAGAAAGATGGCAAATGCATGGTTCAAAGCCCAATTCAGAGACAAGTCTGAACAACTATACAGCAAGCCCTCTCCACGTCCAAATATTGACATGGGCCCACTCACTCTGTGGGTAAACACCCCCGTGGAGCCCTGGACGCGCCATGCCATCCTCGTCTCTGTCTCATTTCGTCTGAATTTACCCTTTCCTCCAAGGCAGAGAGAGAGCGTGAGGAGGGGAGGACAGGGAACTTCAGGGATAACTTTTAAAGTTAAAGGTATTTCTTCTTTGTGGGTCTCAAGCCTGACGACGAGGGCCGGGTGGCAAACCCACTGTGAAGACAGGATGAAGCTTTTGAAATCAACCAGCAACGAAGAGTCCGTTTTTGCTCTGAGCCTGAACAGAGCTGATGGAATCTGCAGTCCGAAGCTGTTTAGTGACTGCTGGAAACTTTGGCTCTTTCGAAAGCACCACGAAAGTCAACTTGTTAGTTACACAGAGATGGCAAAGAGAGATCAGGAGAACAGAGTGGCTGAGACACTCAGGTTCTGAAGTCAGAGTAAACCTGCTGATTTTTTTCTTACTGAAGTATAGTTGATTTATAATATCATGTTCATTTCAGGTATACAACACAGTGATCCAGTTTGATGTATGCTCGTATGTATATGTGTATATACATACATACACATACACACATATATACATATGTACACATATACATATGTATATACATAAACCTATATATATATATATTTGTCCGAGTCTCTTCCCTTATAGGCTATTACAAAATGCCGAGTAGAGTTCCCTGTGCTATACAGTAGGTCCTTGCTGGTTATCCATTATATAGCGTGTATATGTTAATCCCAGCCTCCTAATGCGAGTCTAAGTTCTGAGATGTGCAAATTACAGGAGGTAATATATTTAGAGCAGGAGCCCAGCACTCAGTAAAGGTGACTATAATTCATACTGACAAACCTACCTCAGAAAGATCAAATCTTCAGCAACTAGAAGATGAGACACACTGCAATTTCTGTGTATGCTCCCTGCAAACAGAATTTGCATCTGAAGTTTCTTTGTTGAGGGTTGAGGAAGGACACAAACTAAAAAACAAACATGTAAAACCCTGTGACCCCTGCCCAGGTCTCTGAGAAGCCTAAATGTTCATCTCTTTTCCAAAGGCTCGGTTTAATTTTGGAACTCCCTCTTTCCAAATTTGGTCCATAAAATGAACAGCCTCTTTCTGAGTGGAACGTCACACCTCCAAATGAGTTCAAGCTGGTGCTGGGATTGTCCTTCGGAATGTGAGATTTACATTTCACAGCTCCTGGCCAAGTAATGAATGAATCAGAGCTCGTAAACAAACGATCCTCGCTCCCCTTGTTCCATGGCCCCCAACGTGGGTGTGTGCAGCAAAGAAAATATTTATCCTGTTTGTGTGGTGCTGGGTTCCCCTGAATGGCCCACCAATAAAACAACATCATAAAGGGCATTTCACAGCTGAGCTTGCGATTTAATAAACAGATGCAAACAGAAGGCCTTGGAGGTCAACAATTAAAAATAAACCAGTCCAAGGTTCTCCTTGAATTCCCTTTCTATAAAGTCAAGGACCAGGTCCCACAGTTACACAGAGATGGCAAAGAGATCAGGAGAACAGAGTGGCTGAGACACTCAGGTTCTGAAGTCAGAGTAAACCTGCTGATTTTTTTCTTACTGAAGTATAGTTGATTTATAATATCATGTTCATTTCAGGTATACAACACAGTGATCCAGTTTGATGTATGCTCGTATGTATATGTGTATATACATACACATACACACATATATACATATGTACACATATACATATGTATATACATAAACCTATATATATATATATTTGTCCGAGTCTCTTCCCTTATAGGCTATTACAAAATGCCGAGTAGAGTTCCCTGTGCTATACAGTAGGTCCTTGCTGGTTATCCATTATATAGCGTGTATATGTTAATCCCAGCCTCCTAATGCGAGTCTAAGTTCTGAGATGTGCAAATTACAGGAGGTAATATATTTAGAGCAGGAGCCCAGCACTCAGTAAAGGTGACTATAATTCATACTGACAAACCTACCTCAGAAAGATCAAATCTTCAGCAACTAGAAGATGAGACACACTGCAATTTCTGTGTATGCTCCCTGCAAACAGAATTTGCATCTGAAGTTTCTTTGTTGAGGGTTGAGGAAGGACACAAACTAAAAAACAAACATGTAAAACCCTGTGACCCCTGCCCAGGTCTCTGAGAAGCCTAAATGTTCATCTCTTTTCCAAAGGCTCGGTTTAATTTTGGAACTCCCTCTTTCCAAATTTGGTCCATAAAATGAACAGCCTCTTTCTGAGTGGAACGTCACACCTCCAAATGAGCTCAAGCTGGTGCTGGGATTGTCCTTCGGAATGTGAGATTTACATTTCACAGCTCCTGGCCAAGTAATGAATGAATCAGAGCTCGTAAACAAACGATCCTCGCTCCCCTTGTTCCATGGCCCCCAACGTGGGGTGTGTGCAGCAAAGAAAAATATTTATCCTGTTTGTGTGGTGCTGGGTTCCCCTGAATGGCCCACCAATAAAACAACATCATAAAGGGCATTTCACAGCTGAGCTTGCGATTTAATAAACAGATGCAAACAGAAGGCCTTGGAGGTCAACAATTAAAAATAAACCAGTCCAAGGTTCTCCTTGGAATTCCCCTTTTCTATAAAGTCAGGAGGACCAGGCTCCCACAGCTGCACCAGGGGGACTGAGGGGTGGGAAAGGTTTCGCAACCCCAGGGAGCTCCGGGAGATGGTACCTGTTCTCAGGGATTATTCCAACAAGTCCCTTTCTAACAAGAGAGGGCAACTTTGATAGCTGATGAAACACAACTAATGAACCCAAAGTAGCTGGAAAATGGCACAGTAACCTTGGCTGACAGCCAATGCTGCATCGCGATGTCTTTATTTTCTGTTTCCAATACATTAAATATTAGAGCCAATGGTTTGAAACAGTAGCAAATCAAATTGGTTGGTTTTGGAATGAGTTCTGTACTGAAATTTGAAAGTGTGTGTGTATGTGTGTGTGTCATCTGCAAAAAAACCAAGCCACTGAATAAAGGTTGGACAGCTAACCATGGTTATGAAAGGGTTTTACCTCAATTTGAGACTTCAACCCAGGGCCCAGACCTGATCGAACTCTGCTTGGGACTTGAACCCACGTGGCTGGAGCTTGAACCTAGCCAAAACCTGGTTTGGGACTCGAACCCACGTGGCTAAGGCTTAACTCCAGCCAAAACCCTGCTTGGGACTTGAATCCACATAGGACTCAATCCCGGCCAAAACCCTGTCTGGGACTTGAACCCACATAGCCAGGACTTAATCCAGTACTCACCCAACGTCTGGACCCACTGAGGCTCAGGTTCTTCATGCCTCAACACAGAAGGAATTCAGTGAGAGGCACAGTGATAGGCAAGAAGAGGATTTATTAGGATAGGATACTTGTAAGAGGTGCAAGCAGGCAGGCAGGAAAGCTCTGCTCTGCTCTCCCTTTCGATTGAGTGGGCAGCCATATATATAGGATGGTAGAAGACCGCCCCCTCCTCAAGTAGATGCAGATGCAGGACATACATCATTGGTTGCTTCTTCACCAGCTATTCGTTCATCAGCTGTTTATACCCAGTTGAACCTGCTTTCCTGAACAAGGAGCAGCTGTCCTGAGTTATCATCAACTCACTGGCCTCCCAACTTTTCTCAGGTGTCTCCCTTCTACCTACCATCCCCTACTAGGACTCTACAACCACCTACCTATTCTACTCTGTCCCTATCAGTTAGGGCTTCCTTGATAGCTCTGCTGTTAAAGAATCCACCTGCAAAGCAGGATATCTGGGTTCAGTCCCTGGTTTGAGAAGATCCTTGGAGAAGGGATAGGATAGTCACTCCAGTATTCTTGGGCTTCCCTGGTGGTTCAGATGGTAAAGAATCTGCCTGAAATGCAGGAGACCTGGGTTTAGTCCCTGGGTTGGGAAGATCTCCTGGAGGAGGGCATAGCAATCCACTCCAGTATTCTTGCCTGGAGAATCCCCATGGACAGAGGAGCCCGCGGGCTGCAGTCCACGGGGTCACAAAGAGTTGGACATGACTGAGAGACTAAGCAAGGCACAGGCACCATCCAGTTCCACTTTTTCCCCGGCCCCTCTAGTCACTGCTGAGATCAAGACTGTCCACCAGCATGGGCACACCTGTCAGTGGTATCTTATTCCACTTTAACTGTGCCACCTCTAACTTCTCCACCATGTCTTCCTGCCTCATTTTTCTCTGAAGTTGCAAAGGTGGGTTAGAGTAGTACCTGGTTGTTGGCTGAAAACATTGGCTAAGGATTCTGTGAGGTTATCCACGCAAAGCTCTTAAGATAGTCTTTACAAACAGCAAGGACTCAAAAATACTAGTTCTTTTCAATAGTATCTGTATCGTCTTTGAGGCCCCCCTTTCTGCTGGACAGGAACATTCCACTGTGGCAGGTCACACTCACCTATTTTGAGAAGCTGTTGAAGGCCAGTAAGCCCCTCATTCTGACAGCTTCACCCTCAGAAATCCCAAATGCCTTTACAACTAATGCCTCCTGCCTCCTTCCCACATTCCTCTGCTGATAAGAGGGGAAATGAAGGATGGTTTTAAAGATTACCATTTGCTATAGGGGAAGACCTCCCATGAGGGGCCTTCTGTCTCTGGCAGGCAGTGGGGAGCCCTGCATCATGTGCTGCCCCGCACAGCGCTCCTCCTTCATCAGCTGTTTATACCCAGTCAAGCCTGCTTGACTGAATAAGGAGCAGCTCTCCTGAGTTATCATCAACTCACTGGCCTCCCAACTTTTCTCAGGTGTCTCCTTCTACCTACCATCCCCTACTAGGACTCTACAACCACCTACCTATTCTACTCTGTCCCTATCAGTTAGGGCTTCCTTGATAGCTCTGCTGTTAAAGAATCCACCTGCAAAGCAGGATATCTGGGTTCAGTCCCTGGTTTGAGAAGATCCTTGGAGAAGGGATAGGATAGTCACTCCAGTATTCTTGGGCTTCCCTGGTGGTTCAGATGGTAAAGAATCTGCCTGAAATGCAGGAGACCTGGGTTTAGTCCCTGGGTTGGGAAGATCTCCTGGAGGAGGGCATAGCAATCCACTCCAGTATTCTTGCCTGGAGAATCCCCATGGACAGAGGAGCCCGGCGGGCTGCAGTCCACGGGGTCACAAAGAGTTGGACATGACTGAGAGACTAAGCAAGGCACAGGCACCATCCAGTTCCACTTTTTCCCCGGCCCCTCTAGTCACTGCTGAGATCAAGACTGTCCACCAGCATGGGCACACCTGTCAGTGGTATCTTATTCCACTTTAACTGTGCCACCTCTAACTTCTCCACCATGTCTTCCTGCCTCATTTTTCTCTGAAGTTGCAAAGGTGGGTTAGAGTAGTACCTGGTTGTTGGCTGAAAACATTGGCTAAGGATTCTGTGAGGTTATCCACGCAAAGCTCTTAAGATAGTCTTTACAAACAGCAAGGACTCAAAAATACTAGTTCTTTTCAATAGTATCTGTATCGTCTTTGAGGCCCCCCTTTCTGCTGGACAGGAACATTCCACTGTGGCAGGTCACACTCACCTATTTTGAGAAGGTGTTGAAGGCCAGTAAGCCCCTCATTCTGACAGCTTCACCCTCAGAAATCCCAAATGCCTTTACAACTAATGCCTCCTGCCTCCTTCCCACATTCCTCTGCTGATAAGAGGGGAAATGAAGGATGGTTTTAAAGATTACCATTTGCTATAGGGGAAGACCTCCCATGAGGGGCCTTCTGTCTCTGGCAGGCAGTGGGGAGCCCTGCATCATGTGGTGCACCGCACAGCGCTCCTCTCCACCGCCATCCTGAGCACCTTCCATGTGATGTGCTGGTGATCTGGTTTATGGAGCTGGTCTATGCACATAGAAGCTTCCTGGACTCCTGGTCCTCACACCAGGGGACAGGGAGATGAGTCTAAGTCTTGGTATTCTGGTGGGTCTCCCAAATATACCAGGGGGTTTTCCACACTGCCTTGAGGCTCATCTTTGGGAATTTGGGTGTTTTCTGGTTATTGGGGGTCTCTTCCCTTCAAATTAGTTACATTGGAATTAAACACACTTGAGTACAAGTCCCTCCCCTGCTTTTCTTTCCCTTTTTAAAGGAATAGGAAAATACAAAAAATGGTAGTGAACATGACTCAGAATTAGTCTCTTCCTTGTCTTGATATCGAAGGCATATTTTTCTCTTCTGCAATGAGGTTTTTTTTTTTTTTTAAAGAAGATCCTCTCTTAGGCACTTTTTCATCCACTTCTTAGGACAAGCCTGATGAAGGGCTATTATCAATTTAATGTCACCAAAGGAAAAAATCAGGATTCAGAGTGGATATAGCCTCCTTCCAATCACATCTTTTTTAGTAGCATAATTGACTATTTTTAAATACATAACCTCCATTTTTCCATTTTGGTATAGAACTGAACTTAAAACATACTAAGGTGAAATACAGAATTCATACAGGAAAATGTTGAAACTATCAATGCAGAGTTTATCAAGTAATCATAGGTAGAGCTGCCTGAGTGACTTCAGTCCAGGTCAGGGCCGAGACCGTCCATCTCATCCCTTTTGTCCCTTCCTGATCAGGATACTCAGAACAGACAGAGCCACTATTTCAACATTTCTGATCATCATTTTCTTCCTTTATCTGTGGTTTTATCACCTGAGTACTGATAAGCAATATGGTTGAATTTGCTTCTTTTTGAACTTTTATAGGGATACATGCACAGTGCCTTTATCCAGTGGTGTAGTCTTTCTTTTCTTCAATAGCAGCTCTGTAAGACTCACCCATGTCAATGAATGAAGGCTTGGCACATTCATCATCTTTATGGCTGTAATATTTTTTGTTCTAGGACTGTTTCCTGATTTATCTGCCCATTCTACGTTGGTTGCCATCTGAGCTGTTTCCAGTTTTGGTAATGATAAAGATAAATGATAAAGAGAGGTGATGGTGTGAGCTGAACATTTAAGAGGACTTGCATGTTTCTATCTACACTCCTCCATCTCTGTCGTCAAGACTTGAAGGTCCTGGGCATGCTCTGTTGCTCATGTGAGGAGGAGGATGAAAGACATGGGGAACCATGTGAACTTGGAAGACCAACCAGGAGCAAGGTCTACCATAGTCAGCTGAATTCCATGAGTGCATAAGCAATGAATGCTTATTATTGTACAATACAAGTATTTTGCAGTCATGTATTCTGCAATAATATTTAGCAATAAGTAATACAAGCTGCTGTAGGTAATGCTTATAAATTTATACATGTTCATGTCAGAATTAATCATTTTAACTCAGATTTCTCAAATACCAAAACCTGAGTTCTTCCCATCGTACTGGACCTTAAGTTTTTTTTTTTTTTTTTTAAGTAGCATCAGTGGATCATGTCACATAGAGTTAGAAATCACACTCCTAAGCTAGGAGTCTAAGTGTGAAACTCCACCTATGGTTGTTATGAGCGTTCTCTGTATTTTGTTTGTTTGTTTGTATCTTTATTTAATATTGGAAAACTTCAGCTCTTTTTTTTCCCATTTACTGGGAGTATTTCAGGTGCTTGGAATTCTCTTTCTTTGTTTTAATTTCTAAGCCCTTTAGCAAAAATCGTGGAATGATCATACAGAAAAGATATCCAGAAACCCAGATCAATACTTTCACTTACCAGCTTGAATCCAGGGCTCTTGAACTGACGACCTTTAGGACAAATTTAATCCATAGATGGGTTTTATTTAGTCTGCAGAGTTAAGACATTTTTCAGCCAACATGTGATAAGCAATATGGTTGAATTTGCTTCTTTTTGAACTTTTATAGGGATACATGCACAGTGCCTTTATCCAGTGGTGTAGTCTTTCTTTTCTTCAATAGCAGCTCTGTAAGACTCACCCATGTCAATGAATGAAGGCTTGGCACATTCATCATCTTTATGGCTGTAATATTTTTTGTTCTAGGACTGTTTCCTGATTTATCTGCCCATTCTACGTTGGTTGCCATCTGAGCTGTTTCCAGTTTTGGTAATGATAAAGATAAATGATAAAGAGAGGTGATGGTGTGAGCTGAACATTTAAGAGGACTTGCATGTTTCTATCTACACTCCTCCATCTCTGTCGTCAAGACTTGAAGGTCCTGGGCATGCTCTGTTGCTCATGTGAGGAGGAGGATGAAAGACATGGGGAACCATGTGAACTTGGAAGACCAACCAGGAGCAAGGTCTACCATAGTCAGCTGAATTCCATGAGTGCATAAGCAATGAATGCTTATTATTGTACAATACAAGTATTTTGCAGTCATGTATTCTGCAATAATATTTAGCAATAAGTAATACAAGCTGCTGTAGGTAATGCTTATAAATTTATACATGTTCATGTCAGAATTAATCATTTTAACTCAGATTTCTCAAATACCAAAACCTGAGTTCTTCCCATCGTACTGGACCTTAAGTTTTTTTTTTTTTTTTTTAAGTAGCATCAGTGGATCATGTCACATAGAGTTAGAAATCACACTCCTAAGCTAGGAGTCTAAGTGTGAAACTCCACCTATGGTTGTTATGAGCGTTCTCTGTATTTTGTTTGTTTGTTTGTATCTTTATTTAATATTGGAAAACTTCAGCTCTTTTTTTTCCCATTTACTGGGAGTATTTCAGGTGCTTGGAATTCTCTTTCTTTGTTTTAATTTCTAAGCCCTTTAGCAAAAATCGTGGAATGATCATACAGAAAAGATATCCAGAAACCCAGATCAATACTTTCACTTACCAGCTTGAATCCAGGGCTCTTGAACTGACGACCTTTAGGACAAATTTAATCCATAGATGGGTTTTATTTAGTCTGCAGAGTTAAGACATTTTTTTCAGCCAACATGTGAAAGAAACCAAGGATTTCACCAAAAATAAAATAGATTTTAAAGTTTTCTAGAACTATCAGCGTATTTGGCAATAATGGGTCTGTACTGCTGCACATTGAACACTTAATGAAGTGGAGAAGCGGGTGTCCTCTTTGATGGACACTGTCTTTAATTTGCCACACTCCCACTATTCCCTGTTGCTCTCCCAAACGGACACTGAGCATTGGTTGCCATTTGTAACACCCCTTGTGATACTGTTTTTTAGGGATGGAGAAATATTTCTCTGGACCCATGGAAAAATGGAAAAATAAATGAGATTGAAAGTTCTAATTTATTTTTCTCACACATTCAATGACAAATATGCAATAAGATCTTGTTTCTCAGTTCTGGCTCTCAAACCTTCAATGACTCCCTGTTATTTTTAAAATACAGTCAAAATGCCTTAGCCGTATATGCAATTAATTCACAGTCTTACATTCAAACCTCCTCTATAGTGACATCTCCTGTGCTAAACACACACACACACACACACACACACACACAATGTATGTATCTTAGGTTCTAGAAATCCTATATAACCCTAAACTTCTGCATTTTCTGGATTCCACTGCTCATTTCACATCATTTTATTTTGACCTGTGTTATTTTTTTCCTCCTGATTTGTCCATCTTTCTTAAATGCCATTCATCTCCTTCCCTTCTGTTAAGATCTTGTTCAACTGCCAAAGGATTCTTCTTCTGCTTTCTCTGTGGCCTTCTGTCAATATTAATTGTCTGGGATCTTTTGGATCATCACCTCTATGTAGCATCATTTCAAAATATTTTTTTTCTGCCTTATGAGCATGCACAGAACGATAGCTAAACTGATTACTTACTCCATGTGGGGCACTATGCTGTATGTTTCACATGTGGCTCATTCAACCTCACAGCTGTTCCATGAAATTGCTGGGTTTGCTAACCCCATTTTACGGATGAGGAGCCTGAGATCAAAGAGTCCTGAGGTCACAGCCTTGTTAGTCATACAACTAGGACATTCAGCCTGGTATATTTTCTTTAGCCTCTGAAATTACCTCTCTAACCTCTTCTAACAGATACTCAGATAGGAACTGGATATCATCTATTTCTTTTTCCTAGCTCATCCTAGCACGATGCTCTAAACATAATAAGCATACAAAAAATGTTGAATGAATGACAGAATCAGAGGCATAAAAAAGGATGTCTATCTGTCTATTATCACCCCTTTCTCCTGAGAAACTGCACTACTTTCCCCTTCCAAGCTTTCTGGGTTGTTTGAAGGTGGACACATGGTTCTTTGATCTCATGGCAACACTGAGAAGCTCTGGGATTGGGCAAGGGATGAGGGACAAGCCAGTCAGCAGCCTTCTCTGGGACCTTTTAGTCTATAACCAAGAAACGTCAATGGTCTGTCTTCCATGGTGAAAGCTGTGGAGGATCTTGGTGACCATCCTTCCATACTGAAGACGCCAAGCTGCTGAGAGTGAAAATGAAAAGAGCAGGCAATGGAAATCTGGAATGTAAAATACGGAGAGATTCTGAATAACATTCAAAGCACTATTTGTTATGATTGTTGTATCTAAAGTAACGCACCCTCCTTGACGTTCACCAAGTGTGGAAGGTCAACCTTTCCTGGAATCCATTGAGCCACTATATTCTATTTTGCGACTAACTCAGCTTGAATTGCATTTCTGTCCCTTCCAAAACAGCCCCAATGCTTGCAGACAGAAGTAGGATATGAACACAGACATAAAGGGAACACAGTGTGTGTTTTATAAGCCTACAGATGCATAATACTTGTGAGTTGAATAAAGGAGACACTTCCCATCAATGAACTCTCAAATAAGTATCATTTCTTATTCACTTCTATATATGCAGCACCTGGCCCCATGACTGACACACAGGAAGAGTTTTTTAAATTTTTGAACAAATGGAATACTCAGAATCAGGAAATGTTAGCAAAGTGCAATGAGGGGTGTAGAAGGGAAATCTAAAAACTCTGTTAGGATGAGGAGCTGTAGAAGCCTTAGACAAGCTTTCTCAAAGAGGGGGCGAGGGGGCGGCAGGAGGATGTATTTGAGCTGAGCCTTGAAGGATGTTGTAGGTGTTAGGTGGGTAGAATGAGAAGGCAGGATCGGAATTCACCCAGAGGCAAATACTTATGTAAAGGTGGGGGGCCTCAAAGAGAATGGTGAGTTCCGGAAACCAAGTAGTTCTATGAGGTTGGATTAAGGTTTAGAGAAGGCTGAGCCGAGAGGCTGGTGAGACAGACTGGGCTGAGTAATGCAAATAGAGAAGATTAAATATTTACATAAGCTCATTAGTAATACTGTGTGCATGTGACAAGTATGATTTAGTTTAAACCTCCAAGGTTTAAATACCCTAAGTGCAACTGTATCTTTTTGAAATTGATTACATGACATTAATAGGCTCTTTCTCAGCTTCAGTGATGATCACATTCATGATTTACTCCCATCTCCCATCCCTGGGGTCAGGGACAGTCCATCCTGACCTCCATCCTTCCTTTGCACCTTCCTTAGGAATAAAATAAGCTCATTGAGAACAAAAAGCAGCCCCAATGTGGAGGATCTTGGTGACCATCCTTCCATACTGAAGACGCCAAGCTGCTGAGAGTGAAAATGAAAAGAGCAGGCAATGGAAATCTGGAATGTAAAATACGGAGAGATTCTGAATAACATTCAAAGCACTATTTGTTATGATTGTTGTATCTAAAGTAACGCACCCTCCTTGACGTTCACCAAGTGTGGAAGGTCAACCTTTCCTGGAATCCATTGAGCCACTATATTCTATTTTGCGACTAACTCAGCTTGAATTGCATTTCTATCCCTTCCAAAACAGCCCCAATGCTTGCAGACAGAAGTAGGATATGAACACAGACATAAAGGGAACACAGTGTGTGTTTTATAAGCCTACAGATGCATAATACTTGTGAGTTGAATAAAGGAGACACTTCCCATCAATGAACTCTCAAATAAGTATCATTTCTTATTCACTTCTATATATGCAGCACCTGGCCCCATGACTGACACACAGGAAGAGTTTTTTAAATTTCTGAACAAATGGAATACTCAGAATCAGGAAATGTTAGCAAAGTGCAATGAGGGGTGTAGAAGGGAAATCTAAAAACTCTGTTAGGATGAGGAGCTGTAGAAGCCTTAGACAAGCTTTCTCAAAGAGGGGGCGAGGGGGCGGCAGGAGGATGTATTTGAGCTGAGCCTTGAAGGATGTTGTAGGTGTTAGGTGGGTAGAATGAGAAGGCAGGATCGGAATTCACCCAGAGGCAAATACTTATGTAAAGGTGGGGGGCCTCAAAGAGAATGGTGAGTTCCGGAAACCAAGTAGTTCTATGAGGTTGGATTAAGGTTTAGAGAAGGCTGAGCCGAGAGGCTGGTGAGACAGACTGGGCTGAGTAATGCAAATAGAGAAGATTAAATATTTACATAAGCTCATTAGTAATACTGTGTGCATGTGACAAGTATGATTTAGTTTAAACCTCCAAGGTTTAAATACCCTAAGTGCAACTGTATCTTTTTGAAATTGATTACATGACATTAATAGGCTCTTTCTCAGCTTCAGTGATGATCACATTCATGATTTACTCCCATCTCCCATCCCTGGGGTCAGGGACAGTCCATCCTGACCTCCATCCTTCCTTTTGCACCTTCCTTAGGAATGAGACACGAGCTGCTAGAAACCCCCTGGTTTTTGTCCTCTATAAAGGTAGGCAATTTTGCTTCCAAAGTTTTAACGGGCAAATTCCTCTTATTATGAGGACTAGTAAATAAAAGCATTCTATGTCACAGAGTTAGCTTCTTGATCATCTGCATCATTCATTAAATACAATTCAACAAGAATTATTTAAGAACTTGTAAGGTACCCTATGGGCTTCACAGGTGGCTCTGTGGTGAAGAATCTACCTCCCAAATCGGAGATGTGAGTTCCATAGCTGGATCAGGAAGATCCCCTGGAGAAGGAAATGGCAACCCATTCCAGTATTCTTGCCTGGGAAATCCCATGGACAGAGGAGACTGGTGGGCTACAGTTCATGGGGTCTTAAACAGTCATTACTGTCTCTCCCACTCTTCTTCACATTTGACCTCGGATAGGATCATCTAACCTGTTTGAGCCAATGAGATCCAATTAGACAGGAAGTAGTAGAAACAGAATAAGTTTGTGTGGTTGAGTACGTACACCTACACATCTGCCATCACTATAAGAAAGTCATGCCCAGACAAGCACCCTTGTGCCAGGAGGAGAATAATATTGGCCAGCCCACAGGCACTTGAGCTGAATAAGTCCTTACTGCTCTATGCCACCAAGATTCCGTGGTTTGGGGTTATACGAGTTAACAGATGAGCAGCTGGAGGATGCAGCAGTGTGTGACAATTACTGTGTCAAGGGTTGGAGAAGCCCACCAGAATCTTATGTAAAGGTGGGGGCCTCAAAGAGTTCCGGAAACCAAGTAGTTCTATGAGGTTGGATTAAGGTTTAGAGAAGGCTGAGCCGAGAGGCTGGTGAGACAGACTGGGCTGAGTAATGCAAATAGAGAAGATTAAATATTTACATAAGCTCATTAGTAATACTGTGTGCATGTGACAAGTATGATTTAGTTTAAACCTCCAAGGTTTAAATACCCTAAGTGCAACTGTATCTTTTTGAAATTGATTACATGACATTAATAGGCTCTTTCTCAGCTTCAGTGATGATCACATTCATGATTTACTCCCATCTCCCATCCCTGGGGTCAGGGACAGTCCATCCTGACCTCCATCCTTCCTTTTGCACCTTCCTTAGGAATGAGACACGAGCTGCTAGAAACCCCCTGGTTTTTGTCCTCTATAAAGGTAGGCAATTTTGCTTCCAAAGTTTTAACGGGCAAATTCCTCTTATTATGAGGACTAGTAAATAAAAGCATTCTATGTCACAGAGTTAGCTTCTTGATCATCTGCATCATTCATTAAATACAATTCAACAAGAATTATTTAAGAACTTGTAAGGTACCCTATGGGCTTCACAGGTGGCTCTGTGGTGAAGAATCTACCTCCCAAATCGGAGATGTGAGTTCCATAGCTGGATCAGGAAGATCCCCTGGAGAAGGAAATGGCAACCCATTCCAGTATTCTTGCCTGGGAAATCCCATGGACAGAGGAGACTGGTGGGCTACAGTTCATGGGGTCTTAAACAGTCATTACTGTCTCTCCCACTCTTCTTCACATTTGACCTCGGATAGGATCATCTAACCTGTTTGAGCCAATGAGATCCAATTAGACAGGAAGTAGTAGAAACAGAATAAGTTTGTGTGGTTGAGTACATACACCTACACATCTGCCATCACTATAAGAAAGTCATGCCCAGACAAGCACCCTTGTGCCAGGAGGAGAATAATATTGGCCAGCCCACAGGCACTTGAGCTGAATAAGTCCTTACTGCTCTATGCCACCAAGATTCCGTGGTTTGGGGTTATACAAGTTAACAGATGAGCAGCTGGAGGATGCAGCAGTGTGTGACAATTACTGTGTCAAGGGTTGGAGAAGCCCACCAGAATCAGACCAATATCTCTTCCCTACCTTTTTTTTTTTTTGGTCTTTTTTTTTTTTTCCATTCTGAAGAGACCATTATGGAACCATGGCCAATTTCTTGGAGAAATTGGCTGAGAAAATTGGCCATGGTTCCATAATGTTCTCTTAAGAATGAAAAAAAAAAAAAAAGACCAAAAATAAAAACACCTCCCTAGAGCCATAATCTTGTATTTTGATGATTTCTTGAGCACTGTCCCAGGCTCTGTGATAATGGGCTTCAGATGGATGATCAGATGAACCCAAGTTCCTCTCTCAACCCGTCTCGTGTCCCTGGCCTCTGTCTGGAATAATTGTGAGACCCAGAGGGGGACCAGCATGCAGACTGTGCACTTTTGGGTTCCTGTCTAGACCGTTCAGCCCCAAACTGAAATAGCTGAACTGAACAAGGAGCTGGACTGTCGGGGGCTGAAGTTGGGGAAAGGGAAGACCATGAGGGGGAAGGGGACAGAAGACTTAAAAATAGTGGGAAAACGATTGCATAACGACTCGGAGATAAACAGTGCAATAGTTTAAATATTTCTTCCCATGACTCACATCATGGGTCTTAAGAGTATGCGTTGGTTGTTTCTGAGTCAGGAAAAGGTATTTACTTTCCAGCAAAAGCCAGGATCCCATGCCATGCAGCCTCTGGATGTCTCATCTGGAGGCCGTAGGACTCTTATTAGTATCAAGAAAAGGAGATGATACTGGCTGATGTGCTCTGAGCTTTAATGCTTGGCAAGTCAGGGGGACAAGTGCTCTGCATAAATTACCTCCCTTTACTTCTGAGGCAAGCGTCACAAATACCCCACTGTGCTGGAACCTGGGGCTTGGGGAGACTAAATTCAAAGTTAAATGGTTCCAAGGAGTCAAATGAGCATTCAGAATTAAAATCAATTCTTGTCTAAAGACTGGAGGAAGTCAGACACAGAAAGACAAATATGATATCATTTATATGTGGAATCTTTTTTTTTTTTTTAAACGATACAAATGAATGTATTTATAAAACAAAAGTAGAGTCACAGATGTAGAAAACAAATTTATGGTTACCAGGGGATAGGAGGTGGGATAAATAGAGAGTTTGGAATTGACATAAACACAGTACTATGACTCATTGTGCCCCATGGACAGTAGTCCACCAGGCTCCTTTGTCCATGGGATTTTTCAGGCAACAATACTGGAGTGGGTAACCAACCATTCCCTTCTCCAGGGGATCTTTCCAACTAAATCCAAATGTCCCACATTGCAGGTGGATTCTTCACCATCTGAAACACAGGGAAGTCCAAGAACACTGGAGGGAGTAGCCTATCCCTTCTCCAGGGGATCTTCCTGACCCCAGAATCACAGTGGGGTCTCCTGTAAGGCAGGCAGATTCTTTACCAGCTGAGCTACCAGGGAAGCCCACCATATGTAAAACAAATAGCTAGTCAGAACCTACTATACAGTAGGGAAGTCTACTCAATACTCTGTAATGACCTATATAGGAACAGAACCTAAAAAAGAGTGAACACACGTATTTGTGTAACTGATTCACTTTCACTCATCTGAAAATAGCACAACATTGTAAATGAATGATACACCCATAATTTTTTTTTTTTAAATAAGAAATAAATTTTAAGTTCTTATTAGCAATTACACATTGAAAAATGTTTCTTTTAATGACAGAGCAAGCACACCAAACTATAATCGGACCATGTCAGGAGTTACCACTCTATAAATGAACACCCAGAGTCCCTGAGTGAGCATCAGGGCCCTGAATGATTCACAGGGAAGTCAGTGGTGGTTAAGGAAACATACACACAGCTTTTCTGAAGACAGGAGGAGGCAAGAGACAGCAATGACTCAAGATGTGCTATGCAATTGGAACCTCTAGGTAGTTTTTTTTTTTTCCTCCTTCCTCATTGGATGATACGGGCTTGGGAGATTTTCAAATGACCAATTGGAAGAGACGCCTCATGTATCAGCATTACAGAAGAGCCAATACTGTAGCCAGTTGTGGCCTGGGTACTCCATGGGTTACACCCATAAAAAAGGACTTGACATCAGTCCTCTGAACAACGGCTCAGGGAGCTAGTATAACGTTTAAACAGCAGCAACTTTAGACTCAGGTCTGTGCACCAGTTGCCAAAGGCAGGCTAGGAAATAGTGTTATCAACGAAACTTTCCATTCTAAAGGGTATGGACGAGTGATTCTCCTAGTTTTTACTGCATGTTATCTAGGTAATCCTGATACTTGGGAATCCTGAAAAATTCTATGGTGATTGTCTCTCAGGAAGAAGGCAGGGAAAATGGCAGAATCTCAGCAGAAAGTAAGGCTACAGTTATCCTGTTATACCGCACCCAAATGCACTTTGTCTCTTTTCCTCTCTTGATGCAAATCCCCCAGGCATCTGCTATTGAAAGGCATCTTCTCTGAGCTTCCTGCTCTGGCAAGAAGTTGGGGGAGACTTTAGAAATCAGGTCGTCTCCCAGTTCTACACATCACATTCATTGCATCTGATCTCAATGAGCCCAAGCATCTGAGGCACTAGGCGTTTGCCAGCCCCTCATTTTAGCGGTAAAGACACGGAGTCGGAGAGGAGACGTGATTGGCTCCATATTTAACAGGGAGATTAGTGGAGAAGCCTTCCCGGAAGCCAGGTGACCCCACCCCCAGAACCAGGCTCTTTCGGCTGTGTCATGCTGGCCCTTCTCTAGTCCTTTCTAGGGTGTGAGTCATGGTGAGAGCGAATCCCTGAACTCTACCCTCCCAGGGCTCCTTTCCAGCAAATGTCACTTTCCGGTTTTGAGAAATAAAGGAAGAATTCTAAGAAATCAAATGTTTGTAAACCAGAAGACTTGGTGTTGTTTCTAGCTTAACCCCACACTCACCAATTCCATTCAAACAGAGTTAGAACGAAGGGGACATTTCGAAGTATGTCCACTAGAATAAGAAAAAATCCTTATAGTCATAATATTGAGGATGGAGAAAGTTCTCAGTATATTCTGGCACGTGTGAGTTTTGCCTTATTCTACCTGTGTGGTTGCTGCAACCCCTTAGAGGATTTAAGAGATGCCATTCTGCCTTACCCAGCACGTTCATGCTGAAACACCTATCGGTCCATCAAGACACTTTGCTCACCAGGAATAGCAATCAACTGAGACCCCAGTACAGGCTTACTCCATGGGTTACACCCATAAAAAAGGACTTGACATCAGTCCTCTGAACAACGGCTCAGGGAGCTAGTATAACGTTTAAACAGCAGCAACTTTAGACTCAGGTCTGTGCACCAGTTGCCAAAGGCAGGCTAGGAAATAGTGTTATCAACGAAACTTTCCATTCTAAAGGGTATGGACGAGTCATTCTCCTAGTTTTTAGTGCATGTTATCTAAGTAATCCTGATACTTGGGAATCCTGAAAAATTCTATGGTGATTGTCTCTCAGGAAGAAGGCAGGGAAAATGGCAGAATCTCAGCAGAAAGTAAGGCTACGGTTATCCTGTTACGCCGCACCCAAATGCACTTTGTCTCTTTTCCTCTCTTGATGCAAATCCCCCAGGCATCTGCTATTGAAAGGCATCTTCTCTGAGCTTCCTGCTCTGGCAAGAAGTTGGGGGAGACTTTAGAAATCAGGTCGTCTCCCAGTTCTACACATCACATTCATTGCATCTGATCTCAATGAGCCCAAGCATCTGAGGCACTAGGCGTTCGCCAGCCCCTCATTTTAGCGGTAAAGACACGGAGTCGGAGAGGAGACGTGATTGGCTCCATATTTAACAGGGAGATTAGTGGAGAAGCCTTCCCGGAAGCCAGGTGACCCCACCCCCAGAACCAGGCTCTTTCGGCTGTGTCATGCTGGCCCTTCTCTAGTCCTTTCTAGGGTGTGAGTCATGGTGAGAGCGAATCCCTGAACTCTACCCTCCCAGGGCTCCTTTCCAGCAAATGTCACTTTCCGGTTTTGAGAAATAAAGGAAGAATTCTAAGAAATCAAATGTTTGTAAACCAGAAGACTTGGTGTTGTTTCTAGCTTAACCCCACACTCACCAATTCCATTCAAACAGAGTTAGAACGAAGGGGACATTTCGAAGTATGTCCACTAGAATAAGAAAAAATCCTTATAGTCATAATATTGAGGATGGAGAAAGTTCTCAGTATATTCTGGCACGTGTGAGTTTTGCCTTATTCTACCTGTGTGGTTGCTGCAACCCCTTAGAGGGATTTAAGAGATGCCATTCTGCCTTACCCAGCACGTTCATGCTGAAACACCTATCGGTCCATCAAGACACTTTGCTCACCAGGAATAGCAATCAACTGAGACCAGCTCAAGCACAATGGAGATAGTATTGAACAGATACAAGGGTCTCTTCAGAGCAAGAAATACAAAGGAATCAGGACGTGGCAAGTCAGAGACAGAAAGGCTTCCGTCATTTTCCCCAAGGTGCCATGATATGTAATTTGGGTTTCTCTTTATAACATTTCTTTATTCTTTCCTCTAGCAGCTGGTGTTCTCAGTTGCAAATAAGGGAAATTTTAACTCTACTAGGAGGGCACTATGACCTTACCATTTTTTCCTTTTTTTTTTTCCTTTTATTGAAATAGAGTTGATTTACAATGTTGTGTTAGTTTCAGGTGTACCACACTGCTGTGATACAGTTGTGTGTGTGTGCGTGTGTGTGTGGATACTCATTATACTCAGTCATTATACTATGTCATTATACTCAGTCATTATACTATGTCTGATGTTTTGCGGCCCTTTGGACTGTAGCCTGCCAGGCTCCTCTATCCGTGGGATTTCCCAGGCTAGAATACTGGACTGGGTTGCCATTTTTGTCTCCAAGGTATCTTCCTGACCCAGGAATGAAATCTACATTTCTTGCAACTCTTTCACTGCAGATGGATTCTTTACCCCCGAGACATTGGGGAAGCCTACACACGTATATATGTGTATATATAAAATCACTTTTCAGATTGCTTTCCCATACAGGTTATTATAAATTATTGAGCATAGTTTTTGGTGGTATACAGTAGGTTCTTGTTGTTCATCTACTTTATATAGAGGGATGTGTATATGTTAACCCTAAATTCCTAATTTATATCTCCCCACACTCCCAAATAAGGTCAGTTCTAGCTGTACTGGGCTGGCTCTCTGTCTGGACATTTTCATCAGTCCGGGCTGTGATTGTACTTGGGTCCCTCTGGTTATAAAGCAGTGGAGGGGGTAACCTTCAGCTTCTTCCTTGACATGCCCCAGGGTTGCATTCTGTCCCTCCTCGTCCCATTCTTTCTGGATGCCCACGCGAGCTGCCCTTGTAGACGGAGGGAAAATGAGGGTGATTGGAATGATTTGTGCTCCATTTTGAAAGAAAAGTTAATTTTATTATGAGCAGGTTATTTCAAAAGTGACAACTTTGCAGCTGGAGACATCTTTTTTACTCCTTTCCACTAACCTTAAGAGCTAAAACTTTTTGGATTGCTTATTATGTGGCAGGCATGGCTCTAAGCATTTCCTATAGGTTGACTCATTTCATCTTCATGCTAATCTAATGTGGAAAGGCCTCTGTGGGTCCCCCTTTGTGATTCAGGAAACTGAGGCACAGGGAATTTTGCTCAAGGTAAAGCTGGGATTTGACCCTTGGCAGCCTAGGTCCAGAGCCTGTGCTTTCCACCACCAGGCTAAGGAAGTATGCACTTTGCCCATGTCATCTCATTAAATCACACAAAAGCCACAAGTGATCATCAGAGCCATCCTGCCGATGCAGAGACTGAGGAACAACCAAGTTAGATGGTTGGTCTCAAGTCTCAGAGCCAGAAGTGAAAGAGTTGGCATTTTCTGTCAAGTCCAGCTGAACACAGACAGGCTCTTAGCTCTTACACCTTGAACTTTAGGTTCTCACTTAGCACTGATGTATAGAAGCTGGAGTCTTAGCAAGGGATGTGCTAGAGAATAAACCAGAAAAGAAAAAGAATTGTTTTGAAGGCTTTAAAAAATCAGAGCAAAACTAACAACCTGAAGCAATGATTTAGAAAGAGAAGGATTTTTTTAAAATGAAAACCTCAATCTCCGTTTCGATGTATCTGAAACGGATGCATCAGAGAGAGAAAATCTGGTAGATATTGAGCCCGTTACAAGTTCCCAACCGCTGAAAAGAGTTCAGCTTCAGACCGATCCTTGTCAGAAAAAGCAAATACAAATTTGTCCTGGAGCAAAATAACTTTCAGAAAATCAGGAAGAGGCGAGATGGACAGTCAGTTATGAACATAAAACTCTTTGTACCCGACCCAATTAACCCTCACCCAAGGCAACCCTGTGCCTCTAAGCTATTCATTTAAGGGGCTTACGATTTATAGGCAGTCTTTCTCAGGGGAGGTCCCGCCTGGCTCCGATTTCACGTTTCACAGCAGCACATGTGTAATCCTGCTGCATCCAGCTATGCTATTAAGCCAAGAACAGAAAAGGCATGTTTCCTAGGATGGAAAGAGACCTGGGAGTCCGAAGTTAGCTCTGCATCTCTGCAAGTGGCTCAGGAGAGTGCTGTGGGACCTGCCTGTTTCCACTTCTGGGAGAGGGTCAGTGTGCTGGGGCTGTTCCACTCTCTGCTCTCAAACGCTAGACTTCATATTCAGCAGGTGGTGTCCTATGACCTCTGGGTGCAGAAATAAACTCCGGATTGCTACCTTCGAGGAGCAGGGAAGACAAGAGCACCGAAGACTGTTGTTGTTTAGTTGATAAGCTGTCTCCAATGCTTTTGCAACCCCATCGACTGTGGCCCACCAGGCTCCTCTGTCCATGGGATTCTCCAGGCAAGAATACTGGAGTGGGGCTTCCCCTGGTGGTTCAGTGGGTAAGGACACCGCCTTCTGACCTGGGAAGATCCCACGTGCCGTGGAGCGGCTGGATCGATGTGTCCAATCACCGAGCCGGAGCTCTGGAGCGCATGCGCCCAGAGCCGGCACTCTGCAACGACAGACGCCACCGCGATGGGAGGCCCACAGGAGCCAAAGAACAAAGACAGATGAAAACAGAGAAATGAAAGACCAATAGAAGTGGCTCGCCCGCTCCCCTCTCTCCCCAACCCGACCCCTGCCCAAAATAAATAAATAAATAAATCTTTAACAACAAAAAAAGAATACCGGAGTGGGTTGCCATGCCCTCCTCTAGGGGATCTTCCCGACCCAGAGATGGAACCTACATCTCACATCTCCTGAATTGGAAGGTGGGTTCTTTACCACTAGCGCCACGTGTGTGTGTGTATGTGTGTGTGTGTGTGTGTGTTTATCCTTCTCTAATATGGCTTTGCTATATCTCCTATCAGCTTTCTTTCTTTGGGGAACCCTGATTCTGCCTAAAACAAAGTTGGGAATTAGGCACATGGGGAGAATGTGTTGTGCAGATTTTGCAGTTATGTTGCCAAAGCCAAAGAAATACCAAAAGCTGGGAGAGAGGGAGACAGGCCTGAACGAAACTCATCTCCAGAAGCTTCAGGGGGAACCTGGTCCTACTGGCCCCTTCATTTTGGACCCCAGCTTCGAGAACTGTAAAATGATACATTTCTGTTGTTCCCAGTCTGTGGTGCTTTCTTAAGGTAGGAGTAGGAAACCCATACACATCTTGTTGCATTTCTTGGATGGTAGCTTGAGCCAGAAGGTTCACAGAGGATATGGAAAACTGTGGATGGATTTCAGAGTGCATGACAAGTCAGAGCTGGAGGACTCGGGGAAGGCTTGGATGTGGGTAGAAGGAGCCCCGTAGGTCTGGGAGAATGATAGGCTTCTGGCTCCCCTGATCTTCCCCTTCTGAAACCCTGACCCTTTCGACCCTCCCTGCCATTGTAGCCTAAGGATGCTCTCTGTCTATTATCTGTCTGTGAGAATATTCTTGATCTTGTTCTATGCTCAAAGAACTAGAGTCATATCTGGAGTGTGTGAAAACGTAGAATATTTTGTCCCAATGTGGAGATGACCAAGAGGGGACCTGGGGGATTGTCCTGGACTCTCTACATGCTGATAGTCTGCTCCCCTTGGGAGCTCTTGGATGTAGCTTCTCCAGCTACTGCACCAAGCCTGCTGCTCCTGCTTGGTGGCTGAGCTGGACAGTAAATTACTTTCCACATTCCCTGTTGAGAACTACAACAATACACTTGGACATTTTGGGGGGATGCAGTCATATAGTACTTTAAATATAAAACACAAAACTAAACAACTTCTTGAAGACAACATAGGAGAAAGTCATGTAATCTTGGGTTAAAGAGTTTCTTAACCTGTGACACTGAACACATGATGAATGAGCAAGATAACCCAGGGTGCTTCAACTAGTGAATGGATAAGCAAAAGGTTTGGTAAATTCACTTGATGGAACATTACTGAGCAATGAAAAAGGAACAAGCTCTGGACTGACACAAAAACATAGCTGCAACTGAAATGCATTTTGCTAAGAGAATGATGCTCAACCACAAACAAAGTTGGGAATTAGGCACATGGGGAGAATGTGTTGTGCAGATTTTGCAGTTATGTTGCCAAAGCCAAAGAAATACCAAAAGCTGGGAGAGAGGAGACAGGCCTGAACGAAACTCATCTCCAGAAGCTTCAGGGGAACCTGGTCCTACTGGCCCTTCATTTTGGACCCCAGCTTGAGAACTGTAAAATGATACATTTCTGTTGTTCCCAGTCTGTGGTGCTTTCTTAAGGTAGGAGTAGGAAACCCATACACATCTTGTTGCATTTCTTGGATGGTAGCTTGAGCCAGAAGGTTCACAGAGGATATGGAAAACTGTGGATGGATTTCAGAGTGCATGACAAGTCAGAGCTGGAGGACTCGGGGAAGGCTTGGATGTGGGTAGAAGGAGCCCCGTAGGTCTGGGAGAATGATAGGCTTCTGGCTCCCCTGATCTTCCCCTTCTGAAACCCTGACCCTTTCGACCCTCCCTGCCATTGTAGCCTAAGGATGCTCTCTGTCTATTATCTGTCTGTGAGAATATTCTTGATCTTGTTCTATGCTCAAAGAACTAGAGTCATATCTGGAGTGTGTGAAAACGTAGAATATTTTGTCCCAATGTGGAGATGACCAAGAGGGGACCTGGGGGATTGTCCTGGACTCTCTACATGCTGATAGTCTGCTCCCCTTGGGAGCTCTTGGATGTAGCTTCTCCAGCTACTGCACCAAGCCTGCTGCTCCTGCTTGGTGGCTGAGCTGGACAGTAAATTACTTTCCACATTCCCTGTTGAGAACTACAACAATACACTTGGACATTTTGGGGGGATGCAGTCATATAGTACTTTAAATATAAAACACAAAACTAAACAACTTCTTGAAGACAACATAGGAGAAAGTCATGTAATCTTGGGTTAAAGAGTTTCTTAACCTGTGACACTGAACACATGATGAATGAGCAAGATAACCCAGGGTGCTTCAACTAGTGAATGGATAAGCAAAAGGTTTGGTAAATTCACTTGATGGAACATTACTGAGCAATGAAAAAGGAACAAGCTCTGGACTGACACAAAAACATAGCTGCAACTGAAATGCATTTTGCTAAGAGAATGATGCTCAACCACAAAGGCTATATAGTATGATTTCATTTAAGACCCCCCTGGCAAGAGAAAACTTCTATAGAAACTCAGATCACTGATTGCCAGGAGCAAGATGATGGGTTGAATACAAAGATACAGCATGAGAGAGTTTTGAGAGTGATGAAATTGTTCTGTAAGTGGTGGACACACAATTCCATGCATTTGTCAATGCCTGGAGAACTGCATGCCACAGAGGTAACATTATGTGGTATACATTTAAGAAAAAACACAAGCTGATTGCAGAGAGAACCTGAGAGGGAATGCAGCCTGTGGCAAATGAATCAAACTTGATTACCAATAAATAATAACCACATGAAGATAATGGGGAAGAAAGGAATTAACTGAGGTAACTTTGGAAAAAACTGTGTTCTGACTGGACACCATAAGGCTAGTGGGCAAAAAGAACTGCATATTCAGACCTTGTTCTCTAGTTAGTACATTAGTTTTTCCCAAGGACAAGATTAGCAATTCTGAAACTACTTTCTATGTATAACAGTGTTGAAGAAATAAGTGAATCCATGGTAGATAGTGAGACACCAGTTTCTCATTGTCAGAGGAAGAAGTTACATATGAGGAAGGAAAGAAGGCTAGAATAAACCCTCGGTGTTGGTTTGGAGTCAGCAGTATTAGTAAAACTCCTGGCCTTTAAAAATATGTGTGCAGATAGATACAAAAATTAATATAGATGAGTGTGTACATACGGGTTAATGTATATGCTCAGTTAAATTACCCAGCTACTGCTACCAAGCCTTGGGAGCTCTTGGATAGCTTCTCCAGCTACTGCACCAAGCCTGCTGCCTGCTTGGTCTGAGCTGGACAGTAAATTACTTTCCACATTCCTGTTGAGAACTACAACAATACACTTGGACATTTTGGGGGGATGCAGTCATATAGTACTTTAAATATAAAACACAAAACTAAACAACTTCTTGAAGACAACATAGGAGAAAGTCATGTAATCTTGGGTTAAAGAGTTTCTTAACCTGTGACACTGAACACATGATGAATAAGCAAGATAACCCAGGGTGCTTCAACTAGTGAATGGATAAGCAAAAGGTTTGGTAAATTCACTTGATGGAACATTACTGAGCAATGAAAAAGGAACAAGCTCTGGACTGACACAAAAACATAGCTGCAACTGAAATGCATTTTGCTAAGAGAATGATGCTCAACCACAAAGGCTATATAGTATGATTTCATTTAAGACCCCCCTGGCAAGAGAAAACTTCTATAGAAACTCAGATCACTGATTGCCAGGAGCAAGATGATGGGTTGAATACAAAGATACAGCATGAGAGAGTTTTGAGAGTGATGAAATTGTTCTGTAAGTGGTGGACACACAATTCCATGCATTTGTCAATGCCTGGAGAACTGCATGCCACAGAGGTAACATTATGTGGTATACATTTAAGAAAAAACACAAGCTGATTGCAGAGAGAACCTGAGAGGGAATGCAGCCTGTGGCAAATGAATCAAACTTGATTACCAATAAATAATAACCACATGAAGATAATGGGGAAGAAAGGAATTAACTGAGGTAACTTTGGAAAAAACTGTGTTCTGACTGGACACCATAAGGCTAGTGGGCAAAAAGAACTGCATATTCAGACCTTGTTCTCTAGTTAGTACATTAGTTTTTCCCAAGGACAAGATTAGCAATTCTGAAACTACTTTCTATGTATAACAGTGTTGAAGAAATAAGTGAATCCATGGTAGATAGTGAGACACCAGTTTCTCATTGTCAGAGGAAGAAGTTACATATGAGGAAGGAAAGAAGGCTAGAATAAACCCTCGGTGTTGGTTTGGAGTCAGCAGTATTAGTAAAAACTCCTGGCCTTTAAAAATATGTGTGCAGATAGATACAAAAATTAATATAGATGAGTGTGTACATACGGGTTAATGTATATGCTCAGTTAAATTAAAAGACATTTTCTCCTTGGAAGAAGAGCTATGACAAACCTAGACAGTGTATTAAAAAGCACAGGCATCACTTTGCTGGCAAAGGTCCGTATTGTCAAAGCTATGATTTCTCCAGTAGTCATGTGTGATTGTGAGCTGGACCATAAAGAAGGCTGAGTGGCAAACACTTGATGCTTTCAAACTGTGGTGTTGGAGAAGACTCTTGAGAGTCCCTTGCACTGCAAGGAGATCAAACCAGTCAATCCGAAAGGAAATCAACCCCGAACATTCAACGGAAGGACTGATGCTGAAGCTGAAGCTCCGATACTTTGGCCACCTGATGCAAAGAGACAGTTCATTGGAAAAACCCTGATGCTGGGAAAAATAGAAGGCAGGAGAGAAGGGGACGACAGGGGATGAAATAATTGGGTAGCCTCACTGACTCATGGGACATGAGTTTGAGCAAGCTCTGGGAGATGGTGAAGGACTGGGAAGCCTGACGTGCTGCAGTCCATGGGGTCGCAGAGAGTCAGACACGACTGAGAGACTGAACTGAACTGCACTGACATACTGTTTTTCATTTTTTAGCTCTGTCTCTTGAGAAGGTGTAAGAACAATAACATTCCATATTAGTGAGGATTCTTAATATCTAAAAATCATTCTCCAATAAAATGAACAGAAGCTCTTTGGAAAAGAGACTTATGGCAGGGCTTGGGTAAGGAACATGCGAGATGAACCTGGAGCATATTGTGGTGACAGAAACAGAAGTGGTTTCAGGAAGGAAAAAAAAAAAGAAAAAAGGAAGAGGCACATGTTAAAAGGCCACAAGAGCCAACCTGAAAAATTTCCCAATGACCAAGGCATTATAGAAAATTTAAGCAACAAAATACATAATGATATGATTGTTGTTACTGTTTAGTTGGTAAGTCTTGTTCTACTCTTTGTGACCCCATGGAGTATGACCTGCCAAGCCTCTCCGTCCATGGGATTTTCCAGGCAAGAATACAGGAGTGGGTTACCATTTCCTGCTCCAGGGTATCTTCCCAACCCAGGCATGGGTTCCTGCAGTGGCAGGTGGATTCTTTACCGCTGAACTACCAGGGAAGTCCCAATGGTATGATTGCTGTAAGCTAAAAGAGTAAAGAACTATCCTTGAATTCATACCGATGTACAGATACGTGAGCAAATAAAGATATGGGACAAAAAGGACAACTCTTCTTTGCTGAAGAATTCCACTTAATAGATCGGAAGAAGGAAGACAAGACAATCCACATCAGCACCACAAAAAATAACTTCTACAGGCACGATCCACAGATGGCTGCTAGAAACAAGTGGGCAAAATTTACAGAGAAGTAGGTAAAGGCCATTTGCATGGTCTTGAGCTGTCTCCCCACCGGATGAATACCTACTAATTGCAAAGATGAAAATGGTAAATTCACAGTGAAAGGAGCTGCCAGTTACCACCTTAACATGTGATAAAGGTTAATAGCACCTGTGATAAGACAAAGCATTTTCTCATGCCCTGACGTAACACCCTTCACCTTATGGCTGTCTTCCCAGTCAAGTGTAACTCTGACCTCATCATGGAAAATCACTGCACATACCCAAACTGGGGGAGCATTATAGAAAGTAACTGCCTGGGACTCTTCATAAAGGTTCCAGGTCATAAAAGACAAGCCCAGGCTAAGCAGCTGTCACAGATTGGAGGAGATTAATAAGACGTAAAAAGTAAACGTAATGTGGGATCCTGAACTGAACTGAGGCACAGAAAACGACATTAGTGGGAAAACTTGGAAAACCCAAAAGATGTTTCTAGATTAGTTCACTATTGTAGCAATGCTAATTTCTTACATTTGATGGATGTTTATGGTTATGGAAGATGAATTTGAGCAGGCTTCAGGCAATGGTAAAGGACAGGGAAGTCCATGAGGTCATGTGCTGAAGTCCATGAGGTCGCAAAGAGTCAGACACAACTGCGTGATTGAACTTAACTGGAGGTGTTATTAGAACATGCCGGGTGAAGTGCATATTTTAACCCTCTTCAACCCTTACAGTTCTTCTATAAGTCTGAAATCAGCTCAAAAAAATAGTTTTGTTTTCTGAAGAAACTGTTAGTCAACATTAGTTGCTCAAAACATTGTTCTGAATTCCTACAAAGATATCTAACTGCCTGTCATGGCCGTGACACATATACCTAAATCACATTGCTGCAAATTAAGGGTACAATTAAGAAAAGGGAGCATGTGGGGAATCCTGCAGGCTCAGTCAGCTAAAATTTGCCATAGAGAGAACTCAAATACTGTATTCAGAGTGAGAGAGTGAAATAGGTCTTTTGTATACTTTTTCCCATCTGTTAGGTTATATGAGTCATTTGTTGTAGTTTCAAATAGAACTCACTTGTTCTGCAGCCAACACCTACCACTATTTTTTTTTTTTTAAAGATTAGAATCTATTCTAAGGTGGGGTTTGAATGGTAAACAGTGGAATATAAAATGCAAACCAATTTATGGTTTCCAAAGGGCCTATAGAGCCTGCCAAAAATAAAGCTGGTGGTAAACAGTTTACTAAATCACTAAAGAAGAAAAAAAAAAGGTTATATTACAAATCCTATAAATATTCTGAGAGTGGTAGGTAAAGTGTGTTTAATACTGATGAACAAAGTTTTCACATGTCTCTGACCTCATCATGGAAAATCACTGCACATACCCAAACTGGGGGAGCATTATAGAAAGTAACTGCCTGGGACTCTTCATAAAGGTTCCAGGTCATAAAAGACAAGCCCAGGCTAAGCAGCTGTCACAGATTGGAGGAGATTAATAAGACGTAAAAAGTAAACGTAATGTGGGATCCTGAACTGAACTGAGGCACAGAAAACGACATTAGTGGGAAAACTTGGAAAACCCAAAAGATGTTTCTAGATTAGTTCACTATTGTAGCAATGCTAATTTCTTACATTTGATGGATGTTTATGGTTATGGAAGATGAATTTGAGCAGGCTTCAGGCAATGGTAAAGGACAGGGAAGTCCATGAGGTCATGTGCTGAAGTCCATGAGGTCGCAAAGAGTCAGACACAACTGCGTGATTGAACTTAACTGGAGGTGTTATTAGAACATGCCGGGTGAAGTGCATATTTTAACCCTCTTCAACCCTTACAGTTCTTCTATAAGTCTGAAATCAGCTCAAAAAAACAGTTTTGTTTTCTGAAGAAACTGTTAGTCAACATTAGTTGCTCAAAACATTGTTCTGAATTCCTACAAAGATATCTAACTGCCTGTCATGGCCGTGACACATATACCTAAATCACATTGCTGCAAATTAAGGGTACAATTAAGAAAAGGGAGCATGTGGGGAATCCTGCAGGCTCAGTCAGCTAAAATTTGCCATAGAGAGAACTCAAATACTGTATTCAGAGTGAGAGAGTGAAATAGGTCTTTTGTATACTTTTTCCCATCTGTTAGGTTATATGAGTCATTTGTTGTAGTTTCAAATAGAACTCACTTGTTCTGCAGCCAACACCTACCACTATTTTTTTTTTTTAAAGATTAGAATCTATTCTAAGGTGGGGTTTGAATGGTAAACAGTGGAATATAAAATGCAAACCAATTTATGGTTTCCAAAGGGCCTATAGAGCCTGCCAAAAATAAAGCTGGTGGTAAACAGTTTACTAAATCACTAAAGAAGAAAAAAAAAAGGTTATATTACAAATCCTATAAATATTCTGAGAGTGGTAGGTAAAGTGTGTTTAATACTGATGAACAAAGTTTTCACATGTATTGGAAAAACAGTTTCTAATAGAAAATTACCGACGACTGGAAGTTATCTGCAAAATTTTATACCTAAGTGCTTGCAGATGTAATTTATTTTTCTGACAGCACCGCCTGTGTAATGAAAGTTGCTTTTAATAAAACATGAATGCAGTTAGGTTTTGCCAATTAGGTTCAGAGGAGTTGTAATCAGTCTGATTCAAGTTGATATGTAGCTCCTTAAATTCAGCACTGACCCATAGAATGGCTTTAGCATTTCTAACGTGTTTGTGAAAGATGAACTCCCAAAGAGCTCTGACTGCCCAGGCAGAAGGGAGGCGGCTCGGGCTAAGTCAGTACAACACCCTCCCAGTGGGACTGTGGTGCTGGTGGCTGTAGCAGATTATGTACTCCGGGTTGAGTGTTAACACTTTAATTGACATGAACACAAGCTCAGTCTCCATTTCACTGGCTTATGAAAACATGGGTAAACATCTAATGTAAGCAAACGTCTAACATCCATGTATCGATGGTCATTTATAAATCAGTCCGTCAGAAAAACTAATCTCAGTGACTGTGTTCACCTGCTTTTGAATACTGTGGAGGATTCAAATCTACATAAAGAGGTATTGGGAGTTTGAGATCAACAGAAGAAAATTATTATATATAAGAGGGATAAACAAACAAGGTCCTATAGGGACCTATATTCAATATCCTGTGATAAAACATAATGGTAAAGAATATGAAACTATGTTTGTATAACTGAATCACTTTGCAACAGAGATTAACACAACATTGTTTATATATATATATATGACAAAGTCTATCATTTTGAGCAACTTAATAACTTGTCATGATACAAAACTCAACACTGCACGTTTCTGATGGAGGGCGAGAGCATCTGTATTTTGGACTTTCCGTGAAGTTCCATGAAATTGTATAGTCAACAAATACGTATTGTGTCCCTATTATTTGCAAAACAGAAAGTTCAGGGCAGTGGAAATTTTATTGGAGTCAAAGCCAGTCAAAGTCAAAACCAGTTGTTTTGATTTTTCCATTTAAAAATAGTGAGAATAATTCTTACCTTGTTTAACTCAGTATAATGTTTGAAGGATGCAATAGATTGGCTTTGGTAAGAGAGAGTGTTCTGGAGTTTTAAATCTAGTAGGCAAATGCAAGTAACTTCTGGGAGTCAGAAATAGAGAACACCTGTCTTTAGAATGTTATGGTTTGTTGGGAAGGATGGCTGTTGCCCCCTCTTAGATTACAGGTTCCATACTAGGTCACATATTATAGAATTTAAGTAATAATCTCATATTGGGCTTCCCATGTGGCTCTAGTGGTAAAGAACCTGCCTGCCAATGCAGGAGACGGAAGAGACTTGGGTTCAATCCCTGGGTTGGGAAGATCGGCTGGAGGGGTAGGTGGTAATTCATTCCAGTATTCTTGCCCGGAGAAGCCCATGGACAGAGGAACTTGGCGAGCTATAATCCAAAGGGTCACAGGGAGTCAGACAGGACTGAAGTGAAATAGCATGCACACATATTAATACCTGTTCTGCAACCAGTGGGACTGTGGTGCTGGTGGCTGTAGCAGATTATGTACTCCGGGTTGAGTGTTAACACTTTAATTGACATGAACACAAGCTCAGTCTCCATTTCACTGGCTTATGAAAACATGGGTAAACATCTAATGTAAGCAAACGTCTAACATCCATGTATCGATGGTCATTTATAAATCAGTCCGTCAGAAAAACTAATCTCAGTGACTGTGTTCACCTGCTTTTGAATACTGTGGAGGATTCAAATCTACATAAAGAGGTATTGGGAGTTTGAGATCAACAGAAGAAAATTATTATATATAAGAGGGATAAACAAACAAGGTCCTATAGGGACCTATATTCAATATCCTGTGATAAAACATAATGGTAAAGAATATGAAACTATGTTTGTATAACTGAATCACTTTGCAACAGAGATTAACACAACATTGTTTATATATATATATGACAAAGTCTATCATTTTGAGCAACTTAATAACTTGTCATGATACAAAACTCAACACTGCACGTTTCTGATGGAGGGCGAGAGCATCTGTATTTTGGACTTTCCGTGAAGTTCCATGAAATTGTATAGTCAACAAATACGTATTGTGTCCCTATTATTTGCAAAACAGAAAGTTCAGGGCAGTGGAAATTTTATTGGAGTCAAAGCCAGTCAAAGTCAAAACCAGTTGTTTTGATTTTTCCATTTAAAAATAGTGAGAATAATTCTTACCTTGTTTAACTCAGTATAATGTTTGAAGGATGCAATAGATTGGCTTTGGTAAGAGAGAGTGTTCTGGAGTTTTAAATCTAGTAGGCAAATGCAAGTAACTTCTGGGAGTCAGAAATAGAGAACACCTGTCTTTAGAATGTTATGGTTTGTTGGGAAGGATGGCTGTTGCCCCCTCTTAGATTACAGGTTCCATACTAGGTCACATATTATAGAATTTAAGTAATAATCTCATATTGGGCTTCCCATGTGGCTCTAGTGGTAAAGAACCTGCCTGCCAATGCAGGAGACGGAAGAGACTTGGGTTCAATCCCTGGGTTGGGAAGATCCCCTGGAGGAGAAAGTGGTAATTCATTCCAGTATTCTTGCCCGGAAAAGCCCATGGACAGAGGAACTTGGCGAGCTATAATCCAAAGAGTCACAGGGAGTCAGACAGGACTGAAGTGAAATAGCATGCACACATATTAATTAATACCTGTTCTGCAAGGATGTGGAAGCTGAGGCTTGGGATGGTATGGACACTCAGTTACAATCACTAGTTAAATGCTAGTGCTACATGCTAGCTGAGTAATAACTGAGAGACTGATACCACATCCAAAGCCCATCTGGTTCATCTCACACCTCACCTGCTTACTCATAAAGGCAACTAACTATGGAAGAACCTAGAAGAGACTTCACATGAATGGCATTGACATCAATGCCATGGGAAAATCAACAAATTCTCTCTCCAGAGCTGTGGTTCAGGGTGCAAATTGGTCTGCTTTTCTTCCCAGGTTCCAGTCTGCATAGAGTTAGTAAGAAAAGCTAGCACTGGCTTACTATCTGTAGCTGCTACTCCCCAGACAGGAACTGAAATATGCCTAGCGGTCACTCATTCATTCCCACCTCGAGTTTCATCTTTTCTGGACCCCGAGGCACTTCCAGGTTCTGGCCCTGAAACGGAAGTCCTCGTGTGAAATAGACACACAAAGGCAGCTTCACAGCTATTTTTGTTCCCGCCAGCTTGCCACAGCCCCGTTTCCAGCCTATCTCCTCTTCTAAAGTTACTGGACTTCCAAAGCAGAAGAATAGAGCAATGTTTTAGACCTTAATAAAGTGCCTTCAGCTCCCAGTTTGACACTCAGATAATGCAGGCAAGGGATAGAGGTTAGTTGGTTCCTAGCTAAGCCAGAGAAAGTGTTAGTCACTCAGTCGTGTCCGAATCTTTGCGACCTCATGGACTGTAGCCCACCAGGCTCCTCTGCCTAGAGTTTTCCAGGCAAGCATACTGGAGTGGGTAGCTATTACTTTCTCCAGGGGATCTTCCCAACCCAGGGATTGAACCCAGGTCTCCCGCATTATAGGTGGACTCTTTACCATCTAAGTCATCAGGGAAGCCCAAGAAAACTGGACTGGACTTCCCTTTCTTTTAACTATTCTTCTTCATTATAATGTAATCACAGGATATTGAATATGGTTCCCTGGGCTATACAGTACAATCTTGTTTAATCCATACCATCTATAATAGTTTGCCTTGGGGCTTCCCTGGTGGTCTAGTGGGTAAAGAGTCTGCCTTGCAGTGCAAGGGGCACTGGTTCGATCTCTGCCCTGGGAAGATCCCATGTGCCACTGAGTGGCTAGACCAGTGTGTCCAATTATGAGCCAGCACTCTGGAGTGCATGCACCCAGAGCTCTGCAACCAGAGAGGCCACTGCAATGGGAGGCCCGCACAGGCCAAAGAATAAAGATGGATGAAAACAAATAAATAAGAAACCAATAAAAGAGGCCAAAAATTAAAAAAAGAAAATTAGTTTGCCTCTGCTAAGCTTAAGCTCCTACTCTGTCCCTCCCCAACCCCACAAGCCTGTTCTCTATGTCTGTGAGTCCGTTTATATTTTGGAGATAAGTTCATCTGTGCCATATTTTAAAGGGAAGCTAGTACTTCCCATGCTTGAATGTGGACTCCAGTTATCAACAATTTGGTTATACATGGAGATGCGGACTGAACCAGCCTAGAACAGAGCTTGAGATTCTAGGAAGCTGTTGGGTGATGCTGATGTTGCTGGTCTGGATCATACTCAGAGGCGCAAGAGTCTACCAACTGATGTGGGTCATGGGCTGAATGTGCCTGTCAGATAATGGTTTGTTTGCCTGCCAAGTTGAGAAAATATGTGAAAATATTAGACAAATTTTCTCCTAGTATTGGGGAAAAAAAGACCCAACAGACTATCTGTTAACTTGGGACCAGCATTTTTACAGGAAAACAAAAGGCTAGAGATACATGGGGGTCACCTCTTTAGATGTGTGTTCTCCATTTTCCTTCAGCCCTCATCACACCTCAACATGCACATACCTAACTCTCTCCACGTTGCTATTGGCCTGGACTGTGCAGGCATGTGAATTTGCAACTCTGATCCACTGTTTGTCAATAGCACTGGCTGGTATTTACCCAAATCAGAAACTGGTAAACTGTTCCTAAGTTGACTCCTTTACCCTCAGGCAATTGATCTATGTTTTCTGTGGCATTATTACCAACTTACAGCCCATCCAAAGGCTATGTTTAAAATTAGTCTTGTGAATCAGAGGAAACAGCAGTAAAATTAACTCTAAAAAGTTCAAACCTTAATTTTTTTGGATTTTGAAACCATTGGAAAATGTTATGTGTGATTAAGTCAGGGACTAGAAAATTAATAGGAGCACCATCTACTAATTTATGTTTAAATTTGGCCAAGGTATTTTGTAGCATTTAGAGCTGAAATCATGAGATTATTAGTTGGGTTGCGGTCTAAATATAAAAATGATACTCCAGCTAGAATGATAATTACCAAGCAAGTGACTTTTTGGACACAGACGTTTCAACTGCCTGGTTTGTGTTAATCACTGGCTGAATTTATCTGCCCCTCAAGCCCTGTTGATTCTATTCCCTAAATATATCTCTCTCTATTCCCGTATTCCCTGTGGTCATTACTCTGGCATCATTTCTCATCTGAACCACTGAAAGAACCTCTTAAATATCTTCTTGCCTTCCGGTGTTATCCTTTTGTAGGCAAACTTCTATCTTCCTGTATAAGTAAAAAGCAAAAATAGACCATTCCTCTCTCCTTAGACCTCCTCAGTGACTCCAGCATCCATGAGACAAAATATAAAATACTCAGCTGCCATGCCAGGCTGTATCCTCTCCATCTGGCTGCCAAGCTATCCACCTCCTATGTCACCCAATCCCCTAAACTCAAGTCCCTATAGTTCTAGGAGTTTCCCACAATGCCTAAAGCCTGTTTGTTTTGTCCTTGCTGATTCCCATATATACTTGTCATCCCATCAAGGTGTTCACCCACTTTCCTTATAATATATAGCAAGGTTCCACATTATGTGGACATTAAATTCTAACATCAGAGTATAGGGTTTCAAGGAATTTTTAAAGAATTATTCTGAAAAATTCTTCATATCACTCATAATTTACATGATGTACAGTTTGGGGTAGGAACAAAGCTGGTAGCTTTCCATGTAGAACAAGGATCTATTTCTTCTGTTGATCGTTGGTCAGAGTAGTTGAGTTATATTTAGAAATTATGGAGGAATTTAATTTGGGAGAAGGCTCAGTTTCCCTAACTAAGAAATGAGAAAAGTGAGAATGAAAGTGCTTGTGGCTCAGTCATGACTGACTCTTTGTGACGTCATGGACTGTAGCCTGCCAGGTTCCTCAGTCCATGGAATTCTCCAGGGAAAGAATCCTGGAGTGGGTGGCCAGTATTAAATTCAGTCAGTATGAAATTCCCTTCTTCAAAAGATCTTTCCAACCTCAAACCAGGGTCTCCTGTGCTGCAGGCAGATTCTTCACTGTCTGAGCCACCAGAGAAACTTTCACTCTCACGAAATGAGTGGATTAAATTAAATTAACATCAAAAATTGTATTCAGTTTAATACTCTAGATCAGGAATTAAATACAAGTGCCTAGCAGAGAAACAATAGAGATGCTATGTCCATGGTTCTAGGTACTTTGGTAGCTTATTAAAAATATGTAAGCATGGGATTCCCTGGTGGTCCAGTGGGTAAAGAGTCTGCCTTGCAGTGCAAGGGGTGCCGGTTTGATCCCTGGACCGGGAAGATCCCACGTTCCGAGGACCGGTGTGTCCAATTATGAGCCAGCAAGATAGTGACAGGCTTCAAGGTTCAGCTGGAGCCCCTTCATACTTTCTCAGTTTTCAGGAAGGTTACCAAACTCATTAGCTATCAGATGACTTGATTTCTAAGGAAAATGACACAGGTGCTACAGGGTGGCATGGTGTACACCAAGTTGGCAATTGAGTTGAAGCAACAATTCAGGAAAAATCCACTTAAAACTACTATCCCTACAGAATTGGAAGGAATCAAAGAGGAAGTAGAAGCTTAGCCAAATTCTGGGGTATTCAGATCCATCTCTGACACCCCCAACCCTTTCAGAAGCATGCCTCTGAAACAAAGTGGGGCTAGGAGAGTGGGAGAGCAGTCTCAGAAAGCCGTGACTCTCAACCTGTTGAATTGATTTTCCAAAGCAGTGAGTTTCAATTCCCTCCAGACTACATCCGAAGGGTGCTTTCTGTTCGTGAGAAACTACAGTGCTGGAGGAAATGCATTTTTAACTCTTTTCCTCCCCCCAAAATTGTTACAACATTTTCCACTTGTGAACTGTGGTTACGTTTCATGCTGCATGCAGCCCCTGCTATCTAGACTGTTAGCTCTGTTTGCTTTCTTCTTTCTCCTTAGACAAAGTCTGTGGTCTGGATTAGATTCTCCTTATGGAGAGGCTCTCTGGAGAGCGGTCCTTCAATCCATCAATACGTGTATCATGTTTATCTTCTATTTTACACTGTGAACGATGCGAATCAATAGCAGACTTCCGTGTCCTCATGTGTCTATTACTTGGGCAAACTTAATCACATAGAACAATAAGCAGACAGATCATAGATTTTAGGATTTTACAGCTGGGCAGAACCTTTGCGATTATCTAATGCAGCACTCATTTTACAGAAACATTGGGAAGGTTCTAGGGCTTGTCTATAGGACTACAACATCGCAGAAGTGGAATCAGACACCCCATCTCCATGGACTCCAGATCTGGGCCTGTTTCTGTTCGACCATGGGCAACAAACACCTGACTCATAATACCATTCCCTGATCTCATTCACAGACCAGATATTTTTTTAATCGAGGTAGAGTTGATTTATAACGCCGTCTTAATGTATTCTGTACAGCAAAGTGATTAAGATATATGTGTGTGTGTGTATATATATATATATATATATATATATATATATATATGTATAGTGTGTGTATACATATGGGCTTCCCAGTGGTAAAGATTCCATCTGTCAATGTGCCAATGCAGGAGATATGGGAGACATGGCTTTGATCCCTGGGTCTGGAAGACCCCCTGGAGCAGGCAATGGCAACCCACTCCAGTATTCTTGCCTGGAGGATCCCATGGACAGAAGAGCCTGCCAGGCTACAGTCCGTGAGGTAACGAAGAGTTGAACACAACTGAGCACATACACACACATACACGTATACACACACACATACATTCTTTTTAAAAATATTCTTTTCCATTATGGTTAATCATAGAATACTGACTATTGTTCTCTATGCTGTACAAAATATCTTGATGTTTAGTCATTCCATATATAATAGTTTACATCTGCTAACTCCAACCTCCCACTCCATTCTTTTTCCATCCCCCTCCTCCTTGTAAATCAGTCTATGTTCTATGAACGTGGTTCTGTTTCTGTTTCATAGATACGTTCATTTTTATCATATTTTAGATTCCACCCATAAGTGGTACCATAAAGCATTTGTTTTTCTCTTTCGTCATATCACATTTGTTTTTCTCTTTCTAACTCGTGTAAAGTCCATCTATGTTGCTGCAAACGGCATTATTCCATTCATTTTTCTCGCTGAGCAGTATTCCATTGGGTTTATCTTCTATTTACTGTGAACGATGCACTCATTGTGTACTATTACTTGGGCAAACTTAATCACATAGAACAATAAGCAGACAGATCATAGATTTTAGGATTTTACAGCTGGGCAGAACCTTTGCGATTATCTAATGCAGCACTCATTTTACAGAAACATTGGGAAGGTTCTAGGGCTTGTCTATAGGACTACAACATCGCAGAAGTGGAATCAGACACCCCATCTCCATGGACTCCAGATCTGGGCCTGTTTCTGTTCGACCATGGGCAACAAACACCTGACTCATAATACCATTCCCTGATCTCATTCACAGACCAGATATTTTTTTAATCGAGGTAGAGTTGATTTATAACGCCGTCTTAATGTATTCTGTACAGCAAAGTGATTAAGATATATGTGTGTGTGTGTGTATATATATATATATATATATATATATATATATATGTATAGTGTGTGTATACATATGGGCTTCCCAGTGGTAAAGATTCCATCTGTCAATGTGCCAATGCAGGAGATATGGGAGACATGGCTTTGATCCCTGGGTCTGGAAGACCCCCTGGAGCAGGCAATGGCAACCCACTCCAGTATTCTTGCCTGGAGGATCCCATGGACAGAAGAGCCTGCCAGGCTACAGTCCGTGAGGTAACGAAGAGTTGAACACGACTGAGCACATACACACACATACACGTATACACACACACATACATTCTTTTTAAAAATATTCTTTTCCATTATGGTTAATCATAGAATACTGACTATTGTTCTCTGTGCTGTACAAAATATCTTGATGTTTAGTCATTCCATATATAATAGTTTACATCTGCTAACTCCAACCTCCCACTCCATTCTTTTTCCATCCCCCTCCTCCTTGTAAATCAGTCTATGTTCTATGAACGTGGTTCTGTTTCTGTTTCATAGATACGTTCATTTTTATCATATTTTAGATTCTACCCATAAGTGGTACCATAAAGCATTTGTTTTTCTCTTTCGTCATATCACATTTGTTTTTCTCTTTCTAACTCGTGTAAAGTCCATCTATGTTGCTGCAAACGGCATTATTCCATTCATTTTTCTCGCTGAGCAGTATTCCATTGGGTATATGTATTACATCTTTATTCATTCACCTTTCACAAGACATTTAGATTGTTTCCATGTCTTATTGCTATTGTGAACAGGGCTACCATTCAGCAGACCCATAGGCCAAACTTTAATGTCCTCAGGTGCTGGAAAGATCATGCACTGGCCAACATAAGACAGATTTTTTTTACCTCACCCATTCTGTTTGCTCGTCGTTGTTGTTGGTCAGTCACTAAATCATGCCCGACTCTCTGGGAGCCAATGGACTGCAGCACACCGAGCTTCCCTGTTCTCCACTATCTCCTGGATTTTGCTCAGATTCATGTCTGTTGCTCAGTGATAAACTTCCCTCTCATTCCCTTTCCCCCAAAACTTTCCCTGTTTTTTTTTTGCCTTTAAATATTTAATCTTCTAGGCCTATCTTTTATTCTTCTATCTTTCAAATGAGACACACAAAGAGACCTCTTTCTCTATTAAAAAAATAAATAAATAAAAATAGACTAGCAACTCGATAGATGGCAATTATCCCCAGCCCCCATGTCAGAAGTTGCTCGGGGGTCGTGCAGATACCAACAAATTACAGTGCCCACAGGAGCCACCATGCCACTATCCAGATGCAGGTACTGTGCTCAAATGATTGAGTGACCCTGTAGTACCGCCGGCTACTCTGGTTTTTCAAGAGAAGTTGGTAATCTGTATTTTGGGGTCAAATCTTCTAATTAAAAAATGCTGACCCATGGGTTTCCCTGGTGGTCCAGTGGGTAAAGAGTCTGCCTTGCAGTGCGCAAGGGGCATCAATTTGATCCCCGGCCGGGGAAGATCTCACATGCCATGGAGGGGCTGGACCAGTGTTTCCAGTATATGGAGCCAGTGCTCTGTAATAGTTTACATCTGCTAACTCCAACCTCCCACTCCATTCTTTTCCATCCCCCTCCTCCTTGTAAATCAGTCTATGTTCTATGAACGTGGTTCTGTTTCTGTTTCATAGATACGTTCATTTTTATCATATTTTAGATTCCACCCATAAGTGGTACCATAAAGCATTTGTTTTCTCTTCGTCATATCACATTTGTTTTTCTCTTTCTAACTCGTGTAAAGTCCATCTATGTTGCTGCAAACGGCATTATTCCATTCATTTTTCTCGCTGAGCAGTATTCCATTGGGTATATGTATTACATCTTTATTCATTCACCTTTCACAAGACATTTAGATTGTTTCCATGTCTTATTGCTATTGTGAACAGGGCTACCATTCAGCAGACCCATAGGCCAAACTTTAATGTCCTCAGGTGCTGGAAAGATCATGCACTGGCCAACATAAGACAGATTTTTTTTACCTCACCCATTCTGTTTGCTCGTCGTTGTTGTTGGTCAGTCACTAAATCATGCCCGACTTTCTGGGAGCCAATGGACTGCAGCACACCGAGCTTCCCTGTTCTCCACTATCTCCTGGATTTTGCTCAGATTCATGTCTGTTGCTCAGTGATAAACTTCCCTCTCATTCCCTTTCCCCCAAAACTTTCCCTGTTTTTTTTTTTTTGCCTTTAAATATTTAATCTTCTAGGCCTATCTTTTATTCTTCTATCTTTCAAATGAGACACACAAAGAGACCTCTTTCTCTATTAAAAAAATAAATAAATAAAAATAGACTAGCAACTTGATAGATGGCAATTATCCCCAGCCCCCATGTCAGAAGTTGCTCGGGGGTCGTGCAGATACCAACAAATTACAGTGCCCACAGGAGCCACCATGCTACTATCCAGATGCAGGCACTGTGCTCAAATGATTGAGTGACCCTGTAGTACCGCCGGCTACTCTGGTTTTTCAAGAGAAGTTGGTAATCTGTATTTTGGGGTCAAATCTTCTAATTAAAAAATGCTGACCCATGGGTTTCCCTGGTGGTCCAGTGGGTAAAGAGTCTGCCTTGCAGTGCACAAGGGGCATCAATTCGATCCCCAGATCTCACATGCCATGGAGGGGCTGGACCAGTGTTTCCAATTATGAGCCAGAGCTCTGGAGCTCAGGCGCCCAGAGCCAGTGCTCTGTAACAAGAGAGGCCACTGCGATGGGAGGCCCACCACATGCCAAAGAATAAAGATAGATGAAAAATCAATCAGTCAGTAAAAAGAGGCCAAAATTTAAAAAAAAAAAAAAAATGCTGATTCATTGTTTTTAAAGGAAAACACATGACAGACAAAACACATCTATGTACTGTGCTCTAACTCACTCTCCCTGAGGTTGAACTTCCCCACTTTCCTCTGGTGAAATATAAGCATCTTCATTCTTGGAGAGAAGAGACTGAAAAGAGAACTTCTGCTCATTTGAGGAGGAAAAGACAAGATAGATGGTCTTTCCATGGCGGGAGGAGAAGCAAAGACAAAGGAACACAGTCTTTGAAACAGAGTCATATTGAAAGTTCAGATTTTCCTCTTCCTTCTTGATTTGGGGCACAGAAAGCACCCTTGCAGGTCAAGTTGGATCCCTCAGGAAATGGACTCTGAAGTTGTGATCTGTGTGTGGGAGGTGTGAGAGGGAGTTCTCTCAGGAGCAGGTGTAGTGGGCTGGGGGCAGGCAGGTTGAGCAGAGGAGAAGTGAAGCCTTGATCAGCAACCCCAGAGGCCTGAGCTGACCCACCAGGGAGCTCTGGACATTTGCAAATGTTCAAAATTAAGTCAAGGGGTCCAGACCTTTATATTGTTGCATGAAGAAGTCATAGGTTAGGGCCTGCCCCCAAAGAAGGAAATGCAGCCCCCTTCCATTTCCGGCAAGGGGTAAAAGCTCTGTGACAGCCTAGAGGAGTGGCATGGGGAGGGGCCTGGAAAGGGGCTCAAGAGGGAGGGGACACATGCATGTCTAATGCTGATTCATTAATCCCTAATGATGTATGGCAAACCGACCCACAATATTATAAAGCAATTATCCTCTAATTTAAAGAAAATATATACACATAAAGAAGAAGATGAGCCCTCAACACCCTAAGGAGCAAGGAGAATAAAGTACCCTGGTCTTGAAAAGAGAGGGAGTTCTTGATCAGACATTTCATCCTCTGCTTTGATCTCCAAGCCTCAGTTTCCTGTTTGATGTAACAGGAATAAATATCCTTACTTTCCTTGGACATTATTCAGGTACGATAATGAACCATATGCAAAGTGACCAGCACAGGACTGGGCACATAGCCAGCACTTTGTAAAATGTTATCAGTAACTCTGAACATGAAGTCATTTGAATTCCAGGGTCAGGAACAGTGGGTACAAAATCGTGGAGAACAGATGAGTATGACAAGTTTAGGATATTAAGAGAGGCAGTGGGTCTCACGTCATTGACTAGTGGGGATATAGTGTGCATTAAATGGGTTGAGGTAAAGTGATAGAGATTCTTCCAATTTAAACAAAAGAATAAGGATTTGTGTAGTAGGCAGCGAGGGTCAGATATGACTATAACTTACAGAAGGCAGTGCATGCTCAGCTTGAGATGGTTCTCATATGGCAGAAGATGACGAGCAGGCAGCCATCCCTGTACTTAATGAGACAAGTAGTTTGGGGTCGACAGAAAGTAAGACTCACATCAAACGGAAAATAGAGAGATGGGCGTGCTGCTTCATAGGATGACATGTCGGTTACCCTAGACCTGTGGATTGACTTGGGATCTGCTCTTTTATTCAGCAAGGTGGACAAGTAAATCAAAACGTTGACGATTTGGTTGGGATATATCAGGCTGCTTGGAGGAGACTGCTCTACTCCATCGTGTCTTCAGAAGAGGGGGCACGTCCAGGACACAGAGTTGCTGTCTTCCACAGAATACCTGGTGTTCTGGGGAGATGCTCAAAGAAGCCCGTTCTGTGCGAAGCTCTAGGAGCGTCACACATTGGGAAGAGGTCAGCGTGAGACTGGGCATCTTGCAGCCAACAAATAAAGGCGCACTTTACTGTCCCCACCCTGGGTTGCTCAGAGCAGACAAGATGAACCATATCCTGTTGAACAATGGCCACAGGTATTTCCTGGCAGAGAGCTCAGGTCCCAGCCATACACAAGCAGGAGACTACACACAGAGCTCATTTATATACAAGTCCATGAGACCTCGGGACCACTCAACTGCAGCAATTTCTTTTTCTTTTCTCTATGTACCTCTTTTTAAAATGTCACTTTTGATCTTGGATTGAAAAATGATTGGCTTGGAAGAGTTGGGCTGCTTGATCCCCAAAAAACATTTTAAAAATATTCAGAGGATATAGCTGTTGAAAAAGTTTCCTCTGCAAAACTGGAGGGGGTGCTCTTTCTGCCCGTCTCCACCGAGATTTGAACAGCTCCTTCCTCTCATACTGAAGAAATCATCTTTTACATTGTTCATTATAAAAAAGGGAATGGCTTGAATTATCTCTCTCTGCAGGGACTTCCATTTCTCTGGAATATTTTACCTAATTAGCTGTGCCTATTGGTCGAGACTCAAGAAGATTGCCAGAGGCAATCTTCATACATTAAAACAAGCTCTTATAGCTCTTCTTAGCAAGTTCTGAGTGACTATTTGGATACTTCGTATGTTTGTTGTTGTTGTTTAGTCGCTCAGTCGTGTCTGATCCTTTGAGAGCCAGTGGACTGTAGCTCCCCCAGGCTTCTCTGTCCGTGGGATTTCCCAGGAAAGGATACTAGAGTGGGTTACCATCTCCTTCACCAGAGTATCTTCCTGACCCCGGGGATCAAACCCGTGTCTCCTGCATTGTCAGGTGAATTCTTTTTTTTTTTTTCATCCATCTTTATTCTTTGGCCTGTGTGGGCCTCCCATTGCAGTGGCCTCTCTTGTTGCAGAGCACCGGCCCTGGGCACATGCGCTCCATAGTGCTGGCTCATGATTGGACACACCAGTCCAGCCACTCCATGGCATGTGGGATCTTCCCAGGCCAGGGATCGAACCGGAACCCCTTGCACTACAAGGAGGACTCTTTACCCACTGGACCACCTGTGAAGCCCCAGCAGGTGAATTCGTTACCACTGACCCACCACTTCCTATATTTATCAATAAAGAAAACAGATGAATACATTTACTTGAACAAATAAAGAAAATGTTGAAGAGGAAGTTTCCAAACTTATTATCTGGGAACTGCTAGGGGTGCTATCTGAACACAGATGAACCTGGAAAGTTGACTAAGCTTATTCAGTGTGAAATATTTCCTGTTACATGTCAGATTTGTGTGTGTGTGTGTATGTGTGTGTGTACGTCTGTGTGTGTGTGTTTGGACACCCTGATATTTGTGCTGTCTCATAGTCCACTGAACACAATCCCAAGTATTATCTGGTCATCACAAGTGTGCAAATTCAAATGTGGGTCAGGGACGGAGCCTCAGGGAACAAAGCTGTTGCTTTGACAGGCCTTAACCAGCTTGCCAGGGACACAGGCGCAGAGGTCCCCACCCCCTTCCCTGGATAGCCTGGAAAGATAAGAGCGCCTCAGGTAGTTATTTAAGTGGAACAGCTGGTGTAGGGTTACTGGAGTCTTTTCCTTTTAGTGCCCAAGGGCAAAGAGCATTGTTAATGACGCCTACACCGGAAAACAGGTTAAGAGGCTTGACACCAAACTCTTGGCAGTATTAGAGTTTAACACTCGGTGTCCTCTGACTCAACGCGGAGATGCCACTTCACGCTTTGTAGCTTCTCAGAAAACTGAAATTTAGATGTCTGTAGGCGGGAGGAGTGGAATTGATGAATCATCCGTAGGAAAAAAAAAAAGATGAAATACATCTTTGTTTTCTTTGAACTCAATAATACCCAGTGCCTGAAATGTGAACGTGTTAATTACAGAGATTTCAAAGCAAACCCATAGCCTGAAGAGGGCAAGTGTGTTTTTACTCAGTGTATTAACAATCCCTTGAGAGTAGGTGCTACAGTGTCCTGAACACAAGGGATGCTTATGGAATTCAGTGACACCAATTCGTGAAAATCCGAATTGTAACAGGCTGTAAAATGTCTCACGGGTAAAATGTCTCACGGGACATGACTCCTATGATCAAGTGTAACAGATCATTCTGTGTTTATCCGTCCTGTATTAAGAAGATGCCATTTTCCCATGGGAGCCAAAACACATCCTCTAAAAAAAATACAAAAACAACATTTACTGAAATGCATGCTTAATTTTAAACAGAAATAAGGAGAACCTTGAGTCTGTTTCTTTCCTACAATTAAGCTCATGCACACATGCATCTTCAGGAAAGAATATTGGAGTGGGTTGCCATTTTCTCCTCCAGGGGATCTTCTCAACCCAGGGATCGAACCCACGTCTCCTGCACTGGCAGGCAGGTTCTTTACCACTAGTGCCACCTGGGAAGCCCAAGTAAGCTCATATATTGTTTTAAATGCAGTGTGATGGGTAAGAAAATGGGTTTTGGAATCTAAATTCTCTTCTTTTGTTTATGTGATCCTGGCATTGTTTTTATGCCCCTTAAGGCTGTTTCCTTCTTGGCAAAATGGGGATGATAATGCTTAGTTATCTTAAGGAATAAATAATACACAGACAGCTGTCCACAGTCTAGTGGCTGGCATATAGTAAGTTCTCAGAAAATATTGGCATTCCAAATACTACTATTTCTCACATCTACATGGCATCTTCTAACAGGAGGAGGGCAAAAATTCTTTCCATTTACCTACATTCTTAAGCAGTCTAGAGTCTTTAAGGGCATTGGGTCCAATTCATCTTTTTACACCACACACACATACACACACACACCAACTAAGGCCCAGAGAACTAACCTCAAATCCTGATAGCCAAGGCAATATTCTTTCCCCACATTCCTGGCATACATAAATAAATGTCAGAAAGTGGGGGCATTGAACCTATGCCATTCTAACTGGTAACTGGGGTGAGTGTTAATATTTAATATTTTAATATTGCATATTTTACTAAACTTTTTAGATAGGTCATTGCTTTGTTGGGCTTCCCTGGTAGCTCAGTCGTAAAGGTCCACCTGCCAATGCAAGACACATGGGTTCAAGACACAATGGGATCTGGGAAGATCCCACATGCTGCAGAGCAATGAAGCCCATGAGCCACAACTATTGAGCCTATGCTCTAGAGTCTTGGAGCTGCAACTATGGAGCCCATGAGCTGCAACTACTGAAGCCTGTGTGCCCTAGAGTCCAAGTCCCACAACAAGAGAAGTCACTGCAACAAGAAGCCTGCTCACCTCAACTAGAGAGTAGCCCCCACTCCCTGCAACTAGAGAAGAGACTGTGACAGCTGTGAAAACCCAGAATGACCAAAAATAAATAAATAAACAAAACTGCAAAAAAGTTGTTTGTTTAGGGCTTCTCTGGTGATCCAGTGGTTAAGAATCTGCCTGCTAATGCTGGGGACACAGGTTGGTTCACTCCCTGGTCCAGGAAGATCCCACACAGCACAGAGTAACTAAGCCTGTGTACCACAACTATTGAGTTCATGCTCTAGAGCTCTTGAACCTCAACTACAGAAGCCCCTGAATCTAGAGCCTGTGCTCTGTAACAAAAGAAGCCATCACAATGAGAAGCCCAGGCACTACAACTAGAGAGTAGCCCAGCATGCAGCATCAAAGACCTGTCACAGCCAAAGGAAAAGTACTGTTCCACAGTCTAGTGGCTGGCATATAGTAAGTTCTCAGAAAATATTGGCATTCCAAATACTACTATTTCTCACATCTACATGGCATCTTCTAACAGGAGGAGGGCAAAAATTCTTTCCATTTACCTACATTCTTAAGCAGTCTAGAGTCTTTAAGGGCATTGGGTCCAATTCATCTTTTTACACCACACACACATACACACACACACCAACTAAGGCCCAGAGAACTAACCTCAAATCCTGATAGCCAAGGCAATATTCTTTCCCCACATTCCTGGCATACATAAATAAATGTCAGAAAGTGGGGGCATTGAACCTATGCCATTCTAACTGGTAACTGGGGTGAGTGTTAATATTTAATATTTTAATATTGCATATTTTACTAAACTTTTTAGATAGGTCATTGCTTTGTTGGGCTTCCCTGGTAGCTCAGTCGTAAAGGTTCACCTGCCAATGCAAGACACATGGGTTCAAGACACAGTGGGATCTGGGAAGATCCCACATGCTGCAGAGCAATGAAGCCCATGAGCCACAACTATTGAGCCTATGCTCTAGAGTCTTGGAGCTGCAACTATGGAGCCCATGAGCTGCAACTACTGAAGCCTGTGTGCCCTAGAGTCCAAGTCCCACAACAAGAGAAGTCACTGCAACAAGAAGCCTGCTCACCTCAACTAGAGAGTAGCCCCCACTCCCTGCAACTAGAGAAGAGACTGTGACAGCTGTGAAAACCCAGAATGACCAAAAATAAATAAATAAACAAAACTGCAAAAAAGTTGTTTGTTTAGGGCTTCTCTGGTGATCCAGTGGTTAAGAATCTGCCTGCTAATGCTGGGGACACAGGTTGGTTCACTCCCTGGTCCAGGAAGATCCCACACAGCACAGAGTAACTAAGCCTGTGTACCACAACTATTGAGTTCATGCTCTAGAGCTCTTGAACCTCAACTACAGAAGCCCCTGAATCTAGAGCCTGTGCTCTGTAACAAAAGAAGCCATCACAATGAGAAGCCCAGGCACTACAACTAGAGAGTAGCCCAGCATGCAGCATCAAAGACCTGTCACAGCCAAAGGAAAAAAAAAAGTTCTTTAAGCACTTGAGGTCAGATTTTGTATGAGCCTTTAAGTATGTCTGTCTGTCTGCAGCATTATGGGTATAATTCAAGCTGGACTTAACACGCTGACAAAGCGACAGTCCTTTGCTGAGATAGAAGAAAGTTTTCTTATTTTAAAGCACCTGCCCCCAAATTCTGCTATTAGATTGACTCTTATGGGTTAAGGTAAATTTTCACTAAGAAGCTCATGACAAGATACCAGTAGATATGTTCTAGATAAGAATATATTTTCCATGGGGTGTGTTTATCAACTCTGCTAGCCTTGACCATACAAGCCAAGGAATTAAAAAGGAGTATTTGTAAGCTAAATATGACATTTCTCACAAAGGGGAGATCCAGGGAACAGAAGCAGAACACCTCATTGAAAATAGTAAAACCAAGACAAGCTAATTGAAGAGAGTAAACACCAAGGCAAGAGGAATAATGGAGGTCTGAAGTGGTGTCAAATTTGAAAGATTTACCTGAGGCGAGGCTAATCTGGTTTAACTGTTGGCATGACCTTCTTCACTCCCATGATAGCTTTCAAGAACATAAAACAAGTTTGTGGTCGTTTTAGTCACTAAGTCGTGTCCCTTAGTGACCCCATGGACTGTAGCCCACCGGGCTCCTCTGTCCATGGGATAATCCCAGCAAGAATACTGGAGAGAGTTGCCATTTCTTTCTCCAGGGAGTCTTCCTGACGCATTGCATTGGCAGGTGGATTCTTTACCACTGAGCCACCTGGCAAGCCCCAGACATGTTTAGAGAATTCCATTAGAGTTGCCACAAATAGCCACAAGCCATATTTGGAAAGTCAGAAATAAGATCATGCACAAATCAAAGCCATCACTAAAGTCTCATTATATCTAATCAAGAAGGACAATTCAAAAGGACGCATGTACTCCACTGGTCATTGCAGCAAAGTTGTGTTAGGACATGGAAACAACCCAAGTGTCCATCAACACATGAATGGATAATGAAGATGTGGTACCTGTATACAGTGGATTAGTACTCAGTCATAAAAAGAAATGAAATTGGGTCATTTGTAGAGATGTGGATGGACTTAAAGTCTGTCATACAAAGTGAAGTAAGTCAGAAAAACAAAAACAAATATTGCATGCTAGTACATGTATGTAGGCTCAAAATGATACAGATGAATTATACAGATGTACAGGTGATAAATGATACAGATGAACCTAGTTCTAGGGCAGGAATAAAGATGTAGACATAGAGAATGCATGTGTGGACACAACGGGGGTAGGAGGGGAAGGTGGGGTGAACTGGGAGATGATATGTGGCATAAATACACTACCATGTATAAAATAGATAATGCATATAGCACAGGGAGCTCAGCTCAGTGTTCTGTAATGACATAGACAGGTGGGATGGGGGCGGGTAGATTCAAGAGGGAGGGGATGCATGTGTACACATAGCTGATTCACTGCTGTACAGCAGAGACTAACACAACGTTGTAAACAATCATACTCATCCCCCCAAAAAAGAAAAAAAAATAAACAATTAGCTGCAAGTAAAAATTCCTAACCATCACACACTTCATATCTCAAGAAATTTCCAGATTGACTCTCCAGAGCTGCTTCAGCTATTAAACCATGTGGGATCACTGGGCAGGCTTCTACGGAATTCTATTAAACTTTCTTTTCTGGTCTTACGATGGTTAACCATGACTCAGGCATCATGGTTACCTTCCAGTGGGAGAGTGAGGCAGAGACAAAAGACTGTTTCCTTATTAGTCTGTGTCTTTTATCTTAAAAAAAAATTTCCCCTGAAAAACTAGACTTCTCTTTAGATGGGTCCACTTCTGGCACTAAGCAAGGCTGTGAAAAAGAGGGTTTGCCAAGAAGAAATGGGATGGCCATAAGGAGATGGAACAATCACCTTTCATTTTATACAGCTGGAGCCCAAACAAAATCAGGGGGATGAAAGAAGAAAGTGAAGATGGGCTGTTGGGTAGGAGCCACCATATTTGTCTATTTAGTCTTCTCTTGCAACCTCAGGTCAGGGTGTCAGAGAGGCTTAAAGGCAGAGGCAGGAAAAGATTTTCTTGCAAGTTAACTGCCCATGATGATGGGGGATTCCTATCTGACTAAGATGACACATTTTCTCCTGGAAGACAAACACTCTCCAGCTAGCTTTTCAGTTCTCCTTCACATATAGTGTTTCAGAGGGTGTGTTAAGTTTCAGGACCTCCTTGCTGTAAATCACACTGGTGAGCAGGCCTAGTAATGACCACTTAGGAAGGAAATCTATGATTTAGAATCCAATATGCTTTTGTCTGCACAGCAGTGCACCAAAGCCTACATAGTCAATGTGGTTTGGGGGAGGCAACTGAGGTACTAATGATTTTGTGAGTTTGGCAAATGCTGAATTTCTTCCAAAGACCTGAGGACCATGGTTTCAGAGTAGGCCACCTTCCAATGACTGAACTTAGGTGTTCTTCTATTTACATTACTGACATACAATTATTATATTGATAATTATTTAAAATTGAATAATGGTGGGAAGGAAAAGGAAAATAAAAATCACTCAGAGATAACTACTCTTATTATTTTGACATTTGTATCCTTTTTCACAGCTCAGAATGTGTGTTTCTCCTATGCATGTATTTAAAATTGGCACCAAGGTACATCTTATAAAGATTTTCATTTTTGAATTACTACTGAATGTTGTCATTGGAAAAAAGCCTGATGTTGAGAAAAATAGAAAGCAAAAGGAGAAGGGGACAACAGAGGACACGACAGTTGCATGGCATCACTGAGTCAATGGACATGAGTTTGAGCAGGCTCCAGGAGATGGCAGAGGACAGGGAAGCCTAGCATACTGCAGTCCATGGGGTCGCAAAGAGTCAACCGAACTGAACTGAACTGAACTGACTGGACATTGTATTATGATAATTATATCAGCTTTACAAAGTGTTCCTAGAAAGCTTGATATTTAATGGGTGCTTAAAATTCTATTTAAAAATATTACTGAATTAAAATCTTTTCTTTCTTATTTAGCAGTATGTTCATGTTTTTCCTAGGTTTCATTTTTATAATCAGTTATATCATCAGAACATTTTTACACACAAATTTTAATTACAAATTTTATTATTTCTTTAGGATAATCCATGGCAGTAGAATTACTAGGTTAAATGATATACATTTTTTAATTTGAGGCAGAATATAAATATCACAAACTTTCCTTCTTTTAAATCAAGGTTATAATTTATACATAACAATGTGCGCAACACTTTTACAAACCAATTATATATATATGTATATATGTAAGATACAGAACACTGGCATAAACATTTCAGCATCTCAATATTGATTACATATTACAAATTGCTTTCCACGAAATTTGCTCCAATTCATACTTTTTTTTCAACAGAATATGCCATCATATTCTTATTAAAGACTTGCCAGGATTGACTCCTAAAGCAACAGCTTAAGATTATCTGTCTGTTTGGTAAGCAAAAAATTATTTTACATTGCATGCCATTGTCTTCCTTAGATATTTGTATGTCTAGTGTGGATTGCCTTTTCTTACCTTTTGCCATTAAAATTTGGCATGTTAGGGCTCCCCTGGTGGTCCAGTGGGTAAGGACACCACCTTGCACTGCAAGGGGCACTGGTTCGATCCCTGGCCTGGGAAGATCCCACGTGCCACGGAGTGGCTGGACCGATGTGTCCAATTACCGAGCCCGAGCTCTGGAGCGCATGCGCCCAGAGCTGGTGCTTTGCGACAACAGAGGCCACCATGATGGGAGGCCCACACGGGTCAAAGAACAAAGATGGATGAAAACAGACAAACGAAAGACCAATGGAAGTGGTGCGCCTGCCCTCCTCCCTTCCCACCGCACCCTCCCCCACCCCACCCCCAAATTGGCATGTTGGTGGCATCACAATTTTGTAGTTCTTTAACTTGAGATCATTACCCCTTTGCCTCAAGTTTATTTATATACCTATTTTCAGTCTTTCATTTGCCTTTTAATTTTGTTTGCATTGCCTACTGATAAAAAATTTAATATATTCTCAGATGTACTTAACCTTTTCTTTCATGATTTCTTCTATTGCTTTTATGCTCAGGAAGTCCTTGCTCATCTTGAAATAATTTAAATAATCATTTACATTTTTCTTTCAGAGAGTAAAACTATTAAACGATTTCAACATCATTTTTTTAAAAAACATTTAGTTTTTATTTATTTATCTTTTGGGGGTGAGGTGGGGAGGGAGGGGAGCGGGCGGGCCACTTCTATTGGTCTTTCATTTCTCCATTTTCATCCATCTTTGTTCTTTGGCTCCTGTGGGCCTCCCATCACGGTGGCCTCTGTTGTTGCAGAGCACTGGCTCTGGGCGCATGCGCCCCGGAGCTCCTGCTCAGTAATTGGACACATTGGTCCAGCCGCTTTGCGGCACATGGGATCTTCCCAGGCCAGGGATCGAACCGGCGTCCCTTGCACAGCAAGGCGGTGTCCTTACCCACTGGACCACCAGGGAAGCCCTCAACATTATTTTTTGAAATAAATGTTTTGTTTCTCATTCAACCCTTTAATCCATGTGTAATTTATTATAGTAATGGTATGAAGAGTGGTACTGGTGCCCCACACAGCTGACTTTATATAAACAAAAGTCTGTTCCATGATTTTTTCTTGTTCTTTTGAAAGCGCCTATTGTAATTATTTTAGGTTTACAATAGATTTCAATATTGCATAGGGCAAGTTTTTCTCATTGGTCTTCTTTTCCATATTTTCCTCCACTGGTCTTGCCTATTTATTCTTCTAGATGAAAACCATTATCTTTTTGTCTCTCCCAAACCCTGGTTTGCAATGAGCCTGTAAAAATGTCGTCTTCTTAGTGAGAAATAGCATTCATCTAGTTTCACTCACCAAAACCCACTTTGGCCAAGATAGCATTCACAAGATGCTCAGTAGTATCATACGTTCCAGTCTCTTATGTGCTGGGCTGAGGACTCAGGTGACGACTTCTGGCCAATGAGCTGTGAGGAAAAGGGACCGATGATATTTCCAGGACAAGAAAGTTGTAACTTGGAGCCCTCTCTCTGCCGTTTGCAGAGCCTTCATTTACAGTCTTTCATTTGCCTTTTAATTTTGTTTGCATTGCCTACTGATAAAAAATTTAATATATTCTCAGATGTACTTAACCTTTTCTTTCATGATTTCTTCTATTGCTTTTATGCTCAGGAAGTCCTTGCTCATCTTGAAATAATTTAAATAATCATTTACATTTTTCTTTCAGAGAGTAAAACTATTAAACGATTTCAACATCATTTTTTTAAAAAACATTTAGTTTTTATTTATTTATCTTTTGGGGGTGGGGTGGGGAGGGAGGGGGATGGGCGGGTCACTTCTATGGGTCTTTTATTTCTCCATTTTCATCCATCTTTGTTCTTTGGCTCCTGTGGGCCTCCCATCACGGTGGCCTCTGTTGTTGCAGAGCACTGGCTCTGGGCGCATGCGCCCCGGAGCTCCTGCTCAGTAATTGGACACATTGGTCCAGCCGCTTTGTGGTACATGGGATCTTCCCAGGCCAGGGATCGAACCGGCGTCCCTTGCACAGCAAGGCGGTGTCCTTACCCACTGGACCACCAGGGAAGCCCTCAACATTATTTTTTGAAATAAATGTTTTGTTTCTCATTCAACCCTTTAATCCATGTGTAATTTATTATAGTAATGGTATGAAGAGTGGTACTGGTGCCCCACACAGCTGACTTTATATAAACAAAAGTCTGTTCCATGATTTTTTCTTGTTCTTTTGAAAGCGCCTATTGTAATTATTTTAGGTTTACAATAGATTTCAATATTGCATAGGGCAAGTTTTTCTCATTGGTCTTCTTTTCCATATTTTCCTCCACTGGTCTTGCCTATTTATTCTTCTAGATGAAAACCATTATCTTTTTGTCTCTCCCAAACCCTGGTTTGCAATGAGCCTGTAAAAATGTCGTCTTCTTAGTGAGAAATAGCATTCATCTAGTTTCACTCACCAAAACCCACTTTGGCCAAGATAGCATTCACAAGATGCTCAGTAGTATCATACGTTCCAGTCTCTTATGTGCTGGGCTGAGGACTCAGGTGACGACTTCTGGCCAATGAGCTGTGAGGAAAAGGGACCGATGATATTTCCAGGACAAGAAAGTTGTAACTTGGAGCCCCTCTCTCTCTGCCGTTTGCAGAGCCTTAGAAGCCATGTGTTGACATGGTAGCAAGATCCCTTGGAGAAATCCTGGGTCCTAGGCTCAGTCTTATCCCACAACAGGCTTTGCCTGAATTAGAAATGCAGGTTTACTTCTCCAGCTGCTGAGATCACAAAGTTTATCATTGTGTTGATACTTCCTTATGTCCATTTCTCTTCCTATTACACTGAGGTGCCATCTTGGTTTCCTTCTCTCTGCTCATACCCCATGTCTACCCCATCAGCGAGTCCTGGGCCTCAACCTTTGATACTTCCTCTAACTCCAGTAATTCTCACCACTTTCATTGCCAAAACCAAGAGCAGTGGGCCTGAAATCAACGGAGTTTTCACTGTAGGATTCCATGAAAATTTTCCCAGATGTACAAAAAAAGGAACAGTCCAAGATAATCAATTTCTCTCTTTTCTTTCTTCAAAAAGATCTGCCTACGAAGGCTGCTGAGGTTGTTTACAGTCTCGGCACCTTCTCTCACGTCTTCTCTTCCACAGAGAAAAGTTCACTCAGCATTCATTTCTGAGCTGATAATGACATCTCCCCCTGGGAGTGGAAACCCCTTAGGTTTTTTGGTGAAAGGGATGAAAGAAAAGCATCCAAGCACTGGGATACATCCTTGGTGAAGTCAGATTGTCTCCAATTTCTGGTGCGCAATAAAACGAAGGATGAACTAACTGAGCTTATAGACCATTGAAACATGTTCTGTGGACAGATCAGCTTGTCATATTTTGGCATGTTCCTCACAAGGAGTTCAAATCAGTGATGGATTTGCTACAATAAAATGTCTTCTATTTTTATTTACATATTTTCATGAATACTTTTCTTGGCACTCATGTCAATAAAAATAAGAATTGGGATAGGATTGATGTTGAACTCTGTCTTGTTCTAGCAGCAAGTAAAAACCATTCAAGGGGAAAAAAACCCTATTAACCTCCTGAAGAGATGTGTTTTTAATAAACTTTAGTTTTTTTTATGTCTAATCATTATTAAATAGCATTTGAAATGTGTGTATGTTGTTGTAATCGATTGTTTGTTAGTAATTAATAGTTGATGGTATTATAATCAATTGAGTTAGTAATACATTTATGCTATTGTAATCAATTGTGTATTATTATAATTAACTATGCGTTAAATTTCTGATAATTCAATCAGAAAAATCACTAGTTAGAGGTTTTATGACCATAGGGATTGAAAAAATAAATTCTAATTTTCACATGCATTTTTGATATAGAGAATATACTAGGATAATAATAAAAGAACTTCAAATATTAAAATATATTACAATAGGAGAAAGATCGTAGGGAAAGGTAATGGAAATCAGAATAAAAATATGAGTTAAAACATAAAGACAGAATAAAATAATTGCCATAGAAAAGCTTATTGATGTATTTTTTAAATGAATGCACATAATAAATGGTGCTTAAGTTACAGAATTTAGCTTCTAGTGAATATCTTGAAAAGTATTTTATTTATAATAAGTTTATTTTAAATTTTTAGCACTTAAAATGAGCAGAAATTACCTTTTTGGTAACTATTTAATACTTAGTTTGAAAAATTTCTGGTGGCAACTTAAAAATGTGGGACAATACTCATCATTTTTCAAAATCTTATTTGAACAAGAGAAAAATGTTTGAGGACTTCTGCCCTTAAGAAACAGATGAACCTATTTCCAGGGCAGGAATAAAGACACAGATATACAGAAAGAGGGTGAGGCTAACTGAAAGAGTAGCATTGACATACATACACCACCATGTATAAAATAGCTAGCTAGTGGGAAGCTGCCATGTAGCATAAGGAGCTCAGCTCTGTGACCGCCTAGAGAGGTGGGATGGGAGGTACTGGGAGGGAGGCTCAAGAAGGCAGAGATATATGTATACATATAGCTGATTTACTTCATTGTACAGCAGAAATGGACACAACACTGTAAAAGAATTATACTTCAATGGGAAAAGAAAACAACTCCTGTCTGTCACATGTGCTTCTTCAATTGCTCCTCATGGTTCCCTCTGTTACTGTGCTCACCCTTCCCACTCTTGAGTCTTCCCTTTCCCACTGTCAATTCTCTGCTCAACCCCCAGAGTATTTGTTTCTTCTTAAAGCTAAATCAGATGATGTTACTCCTCTACTTGCAAACTCTCCAAGGTCTTCCCAGCAAATACAAAGTTTTCATGGTCTGCAAAGCCCTTGGTAGGTTGGCATCTCTTATCTTGTGACTCCTTTCTGATTTTTTTTTTAAAGGGCTTGATAATTTCAATCAGAAAATTTCACTTAACGTAATCAGAAAAATCACTAGTTAGAGGTTTTATGACCATAGGGATTGAAAAAATAAATTCTAATTTTCACATGCATTTTTGATATAGAGAATATACTAGGATAATAATAAAAGAACTTCAAATATTAAAATATATTACAATAGGAGAAAGATCGTAGGGAAAGGTAATGGAAATCAGAATAAAAATATGAGTTAAAACATAAAGACAGAATAAAATAATTGCCATAGAAAAGCTTATTGATGTATTTTTTAAATGAATGCACATAATAAATGGTGCTTAAGTTACAGAATTTAGCTTCTAGTGAATATCTTGAAAAGTATTTTATTTATAATAAGTTTATTTTAAATTTTTAGCACTTAAAATGAGCAGAAATTACCTTTTTGGTAACTATTTAATACTTAGTTTGAAAAATTTCTGGTGGCAACTTAAAAATGTGGGACAATACTCATCATTTTTCAAAATCTTATTTGAACAAGAGAAAAATGTTTGAGGACTTCTGCCCTTAAGAAACAGATGAACCTATTTCCAGGGCAGGAATAAAGACACAGATATACAGAAAGAGGGTGAGGCTAACTGAAAGAGTAGCATTGACATACATACACCACCATGTATAAAATAGCTAGCTAGTGGGAAGCTGCCATGTAGCATAAGGAGCTCAGCTCTGTGACCGCCTAGAGAGGTGGGATGGGAGGTACTGGGAGGGAGGCTCAAGAAGGCAGAGATATATGTATACATATAGCTGATTTACTTCATTGTACAGCAGAAATGGACACAACACTGTAAAAGAATTATACTTCAATGGGAAAAGAAAACAACTCCTGTCTGTCACATGTGCTTCTTCAATTGCTCCTCATGGTTCCCTCTGTTACTGTGCTCACCCTTCCCACTCTTGAGTCTTCCCTTTCCCACTGTCAATTCTCTGCTCAACCCCCAGAGTATTTGTTTCTTCTTAAAGCTAAATCAGATGATGTTACTCCTCTACTTGCAAACTCTCCAAGGTCTTCCCAGCAAATACAAAGTTTTCATGGTCTGCAAAGCCCTTGGTAGGTTGGCATCTCTTATCTTGTGACTCCTTTCTGATTTTTTTTTTAAAGGGCTTTTTTGCCTGTAAGTCATGATTAATATTTTTTCATTGATCTTTTTATTCTTCAGCATGTGTGGGTTTCCCATTGCAGTGGCCTCTCTCACCACAGAGCACTGGCTCTGACCACATGTGCTCCAGAGTGCTGGCTCACAATTGGACACACCAGTCCTGTCGCTCCTCAGCACATGGGATCCTCCCACACCAGGGATCGAACCGGTGCCCCTTGCACTGTAAGGCATACTCTCCACCTACTGGACCACCAGGGAAGCCCCTGACTCCTTTCTTAATATTCACTTGGCTTCAGTCATTTTGGACTGTCTGGTCCTGGTACAGGCCAAGCTGTCTTTGGCCTCTGCTTATGAACTTGCTCTCCCATCAGCCTTAAGGCTTATTCCTTCCCATCACTCATCTGTCACTTATTTAGAAAGATTATCTCTAATAATTTTATTTCTTCGAATACAGCTATAACTGTAGCAACCTGATTTGCAGGAATGAAATCTGACCGCGCCTACCTCAGAGCCCTGAGTCAAGGCCACGCTGTGTCTCTTCCACTTTCTCCTTTCCATCTGACAACAGGAACCCACCCGGCACTCACATGAGTGAGACACTTACTCCTCGGGGTGATCTTTGACCTGTGGGGGCTAGAGGCACAGATCTCCTCCTCAGTCCCTCACCAGAAAAGGCTGAGAAAAGTTTTAGAAGCTCCTCAGAGGCTCCTAGGGTTTCAAGCCCACATCCTCATATCAGCATTTCTTCTTTCTCTGTGTTGGTTTTTCCAATAAGGAAAAACCTCCCATAAGGAAGTTCTCTGAACTCAGGTTCCACAAAAAATTAGCTGCACACAAGTCCTGTCTCAGGCTCCTCTTTCTTGGATGAGCCTAAGGCATTTACCAAATGTTGACTAACTGAAAGATCTGTATACGGAAATAAGGGCTTGCCATTTGCTCCAGGAGAATCCCTCATTCAGTTCAGTTCAGTGGCTCAGCCATGGCCAACTCTTTGTGACCCCATGGACTGCAGCACGCCAGGCTTCCCTTCACCATCTCCCAGAGCTTGCTCAAACTCATGTCCATTGACTCAGTGATGCCATCCAACCATCTCATCCTCTGTCGTCTTCTTTCCCTCTTGCCTTCTATTTTTTGCCAGCATCAGGGTCTTATCCAATGAGTCGGCTCTTCACATCACGTGGCCAAAGTACCGGAGCTTCAGCTTCAGTATCCGTCCTTCCAATGAAAATTCAGGGCTGATTTCCTTTAGGATTGGTTTGATCTCCTTACAATCATTCATAGGAGCCCCCTAATTCTGATGCATGGTGGTTCTGTGAGTAAATGCTTGAAGAAAACCTGTCGCTTATAGTTCCAAATTACATACAGGAAAATAGGCCTTCTGGAATTGTTCCTAAGGATGGATTCTCAGTTTTTTCTGTAGAATGTCCATCTCATGCCTTTTAGGTTCATTAATCCAGGCAACAATTTCTCACTTTCCTAACTAACCAAGTTCCCCCTCTCTTCCTCCAAACATCCCTTCCTGGTGGAAATCCGCCAGGTCAGCAATAAAAACAAAGTAGTACCTCCAGCACCAGTTCCCGTAGGTGGCTCATGGCTACCTGGAGACCTGATGGAGGAACCTGGGGCTGTGTGGGTTCAGGGAGGAGTGGTCAGACTGCTTAGTTGTGTCCAGTTGACAAGGACCTGGGAGACCGGGTGGTTGATGGTCTTGCCACATGACTGCCCTCCCTCCACAAGGCTGTCTGCTGAATTCCTTAACTGCCTTTCATGCTCCTTACAAACCCTCTCCGTTTTAGAAGCTCCTCAGAGGCTCCTAGGGTTTCAAGCCCACATCCTCATATCAGCATTTCTTCTTTCTCTGTGTTGGTTTTTCCAATAAGGAAAAACCTCCCATAAGGAAGTTCTCTGAACTCAGGTTCCACAAAAAATTAGCTGCACACAAGTCCTGTCTCAGGCTCCTCTTTCTTGGATGAGCCTAAGGCATTTACCAAATGTTGACTAACTGAAAGATCTGTATACGGAAATAAGGGCTTGCCATTTGCTCCAGGAGAATCCCTCATTCAGTTCAGTTCAGTGGCTCAGCCATGGCCAACTCTTTGTGACCCCATGGACTGCAGCACGCCAGGCTTCCCTTCACCATCTCCCAGAGCTTGCTCAAACTCATGTCCATTGACTCAGTGATGCCATCCAACCATCTCATCCTCTGTCGTCTTCTTTCCCTCTTGCCTTCTATTTTTTGCCAGCATCAGGGTCTTATCCAATGAGTCGGCTCTTCACATCATGTGGCCAAAGTACCGGAGCTTCAGCTTCAGTATCCGTCCTTCCAATGAAAATTCAGGGCTGATTTCCTTTAGGATTGGTTTGATCTCCTTACAATCATTCATAGGAGCCCCCTAATTCTGATGCATGGTGGTTCTGTGAGTAAATGCTTGAAGAAAACCTGTCGCTTATAGTTCCAAATTACATACAGGAAAATAGGCCTTCTGGAATTGTTCCTAAGGATGGATTCTCAGTTTTTTCTGTAGAATGTCCATCTCATGCCTTTTAGGTTCATTAATCCAGGCAACAATTTCTCACTTTCCTAACTAACCAAGTTCCCCCTCTCTTCCTCCAAACATCCCTTCCTGGTGGAAATCCGCCAGGTCAGCAATAAAAACAAAGTAGTACCTCCAGCACCAGTTCCCGTAGGTGGCTCATGGCCACCTGGAGACCTGATGGAGGAACCTGGGGCTGTGTGGGTTCAGGGAGGAGTGGTCAGACTGCTTAGTTGTGTCCAGTTGACAAGGACCTGGGAGACCGGGTGGTTGATGGTCTTGCCACATGACTGCCCTCCCTCCACAAGGCTGTCTGCTGAATTCCTTAACTGCCTTTCATGCTCCTTACAAACACTCTCCTTGAAAGCAGAGTCTAAGATTATTTTTATCAAATCACATACTATGAGTTCACTAAGAACAACGTTAGACCTGCTCTGTCCTAGCATTTTGCCTTTCACCACTATCATTTCAACATCTCCCCCACCTCTAGCTCTCTCACTGTCTGAACCAGGTTTTTTTTTTTTTTTTTTTGTCATTCCCCCCAAACAGCCTGCTGAGCTTAAAGAATTACAGTATTTGGTCCAAATAACCCAGGAAGACGCCACATGCATTTATGTGTTATAAAAACAGAGACTCCTAGAATAGCTTGCTCAGAAATTAGAGAGGGCAGACATCTAACAGGTCATTGGTGGTCCTGTACAATTTGGTTAAATGCCTGGTATTTTTACAGAATTTCTTTTAACATTTCCCATTTTGCTATTTCAGTCACACCTATTAGAAAACTCCATTCACATCTCCATTGCGGATGTATTTAGGAGGCTACTGCCTCGTTTGGGCTAATGTCAGTTTTCTGTGTTGACTTTCGTTCTCAGAACATTTTTTTAGAGCATTGCCAAATTATTCCTTTTGAACAACAAGAAAACTTGAATGTAAATACCTATTCGGTAGATGGTTCACAGAAGCAGTTCACAACACACCAAAAAGCTAGAAACCATCTGAGTGTCTGAAAACAAAGGACTGATTAAATAAGCTTGAATATATCCATGACATAAGATACTAAGCTGCCATTAAAAATGATGTAGATATAAATTTATCAATTGCAAGTAATGGTTACAATAAAGACACAAAGGAGACAAAAGTAGATGAGGAAACAGGATGTCTTCTCAGCCCTGATTTTTAGAAATGGTTGCTAAATGCTGAGATTATGAATGGTTTTGAAATTAAATTCTTTAACCTTAACCAAGTTCCCCCTCTCTTCCTCCAAACATCCCTTCCTGGTGGAAATCCGCCAGGTCAGCAATAAAAACAAAGTAGTACCTCCAGCACCAGTTCCCGTAGGTGGCTCATGGCTACCTGGAGACCTGATGGAGGAACCTGGGGCTGTGTGGGTTCAGGGAGGAGTGGTCAGACTGCTTAGTTGTGTCCAGTTGACAAGGACCTGGGAGACCGGGTGGTTGATGGTCTTGCCACATGACTGCCCTCCCTCCACAAGGCTGTCTGCTGAATTCCTTAACTGCCTTTCATGCTCCTTACAAACACTCTCCTTGAAAGCAGAGTCTAAGATTATTTTTATCAAATCACATACTATGAGTTCACTAAGAACAACGTTAGACCTGCTCTGTCCTAGCATTTTGCCTTTCACCACTATCATTTCAACATCTCCCCCACCTCTAGCTCTCTCACTGTCTGAACCAGGTTTTTTTTTTTTTTTTTGTCATTCCCCCCAAACAGCCTGCTGAGCTTAAAGAATTACAGTATTTGGTCCAAATAACCCAGGAAGACGCCACATGCATTTATGTGTTATAAAAACAGAGACTCCTAGAATAGCTTGCTCAGAAATTAGAGAGGGCAGACATCTAACAGGTCATTGGTGGTCCTGTACAATTTGGTTAAATGCCTGGTATTTTTACAGAATTTCTTTTAACATTTCCCATTTTGCTATTTCAGTCACACCTATTAGAAAACTCCATTCACATCTCCATTGCGAATGTATTTAGGAGGCTACTGCCTCGTTTGGGCTAATGTCAGTTTTCTGTGTTGACTTTCGTTCTCAGAACATTTTTTTAGAGCATTGCCAAATTATTCCTTTTGAACAACAAGAAAACTTGAATGTAAATACCTATTCGGTAGGTGGTTCACAGAAGCAGTTCACAACACACCAAAAAGCTAGAAACCATCTGAGTGTCTGAAAACAAAGGACTGATTAAATAAGCTTGAATATATCCATGACATAAGATACTAAGCTGCCATTAAAAATGATGTAGATATAAATTTATCAATTGCAAGTAATGGTTACAATAAAGACACAAAAGGAGACAAAAGTAGATGAGGAAACAGGATGTCTTCTCAGCCCTGATTTTTGTTAGAAATGGTTGCTAAATGCTGAGATTATGAATGGTTTTGATTTTTCTTTTTTCTATAATCTATACTTTCTAATTTGTCTATGCTGAATAAGTGGTGCCTTGTTAAACATCTCAGTCTTTTTTTTTCTTTAATTTTAATGCCTAGTTAAGAGGGGTCAATTCCCCTGAGTTCATTCAAAGACAGTCACCAAGATAGGAACTTAACAAATCAATATTTACCTTCTTGCTCACCACAGCATGTGTTAATTGATAACCCCGCTGAAGAATTTTCTGGAGCTGAATTGCAAAGGCCCCAGTAGGGGTCTTGCCTGCTTCAGGAAAGGTGTCTTCTAGTTTTGTCAATTCTGCCAGGTACATATTCTGACTCTTTAAAGCCTGGAAGGTTTGTGACCCATTTAAGCAACTGATACCCAGGTGCACACCAGGTAAATACCTGTCCCCAAAGCTCCGCAAAGGCAGGGCTGCAGTCCTCAGGCTGTCTGCAAACCCAATCCCTCACTTCGTGGACAAAGGAGACAGCTTCCCCTCTGAAGTTACCCCCACGGGATTGCAGGATCTCTCCTGTGTTCCCCTAAGCTTTTGTTTATATCCCTTCAAACAAAGGCTCAGAAAGCCACCCTGGCAGAAGGGTGTGTCCAGTCATAAGCATTTCTCCAGGACTGCTGTGCTGAGTGTAATGTAACTCTTTACCCTGGTCCTGGCCCCTTCTTTCTTAAAGCTCAGCTGATTACAAGTGTTGTTAAAAGTTACTGAACTAGAAAAACAAACCGTACCGGGGTTGGTGCATTGCTAATTACAGATGGTACTGCATTGGGAACAACTGTTCTTCTACCTCCACGTTTTTTGGAGGCTCCATCAGGAAGTGGGCTGTTTCTCTTGGGCCACTCACAAGAAAGGATTACTGACAATCTAGAAACTGCTATCAACTTTCTTTTCTATCCCGAACGAATACGAAACCAATTCATTCTTAAGTATCAGCTTTTCAGCAAAAGTCTTCAGCATTGTGAAAGAAAACCAACACAACAGATTGGACCCTAAGGTACGCACACCCTCCTGATCATATTCCAGCAAAACATTTTGTCTGGGGCTGGTTTCCAGGGGAGGACGGAAGATGGAGGCCAGGGCTGTTCAGAATGTTCCCACTCAGAGCAGGAGCTTGTAAGTTAACACCATGGATTCCTCTCCTTGTCACTTTCCCTTGTGTGTTTCATGGTTAAGCAGCTTAGTGAGCTCTGCTCACCGGATCTGCTGCCATCTTCTGAAATTCAGAATAAATCGAGCTGGAGAAAACAATCTGGGTTGACATAATTCCTGGTATGTCTCACCATGAGATGAATCCGAAGGTATTTTTATTTTGTGACCACTTGGAAGAAACTGCATTATCAATAGTGGCACAAAATGCTGCTCATGTGCTCCATGTAGACCAGCCTTATTTGACTTGTTTGTCAACTTCCAAGTCTTTAAAACACCAGGCCACCCATTTTGCAGCAGTTCTTAACCCCAAGTGAATGTTAAAAGAAGACCAAAAGAGAGAGAGAGGGGGACAGAAAAGGAAAGCCCCACAATTCTCCCAGGAAGGTTGGAAGAGATGTGGAAAATGGGAAAACACCTGGTCTTGCGCTCACTCCATGTTTGCTGTGGAAACAATCTGTTCATATTTAACGAGAAATGACATAATAAAGCATTTGTGGCTATCACTCTAGCCGCGTGATCTCAAGAGCTGGACTTCCTCAGATCTGAATGTAACTTCAGGATTTAAGAAGGGAATTTACTGTACAAAAGGAAATCGAGCTTAGGGAGATGAAGATTGCCCACAGAACTGGGCCTGTGACGATCGCACCAGGATCATCTTGTCATTGTGCCAAACCCCCATCTTTTCTGAACACTCCATTCTTGCCAAAGGGCCAAGGTCCTATAAAATACTTTAAAAACATTGTATTTTAACAATGCCGAGCAGCAAAACGGTTTGCTTTTAATGGCCATCTGTACAGAGTCTCTTTTTATTTAGGAAAATCTATTTTAAATTAAATATCATAAGCCCACGAGCCATAGCAAACAATATTTTTGACCATATGCTCTGAATTAATATGCCAAACATTGCAACCTCTATTTTCTTCATAGAAAGGGGCCCCACCCTGATGTGGGGATAGAGAGCCTGGAGGAAGGGAAGGTAGGAATTTTCAATAAAGCCCTGAGGATAGGATACTGGCAAGGAATCAGAACCAGTCTTCCCAGAGCTATTCTTCTTCTGAACTATCTCAACACACATCCACTTCCCTTTTAAGAATGAAATTCCCTTCGGCCTATTTTTCTCCCTTGTCTGGAAACCTCATACCCGGGAACCCCAGCAATGCTGGCCACACTTTCGATGAGTTGGTAAAGTTGCTGTAATTCCTTTCATCTGTTGCTTGCCTCATTCGTGGCTGATGGGATTTGCAAATGAGTTCCTTGCATCAGGTGCTGGGCAGAAATGGAAACTTGGGGCTGAGGTCCTAGTGTGGGCTACACCAACTACTGCCCCCAGGTGACATTCCTCTGTACCCTCCTTCAATTCCTTCTGGGGCTCCCCCATGAATGAAGCTCAAAGAGTAGTAAGTCTACGTTGAGCCTTATGGCAACCAAGAATTCGATGAGCTGCTGGTCCTTGGCAGGGGTAGGGGAATTAAGAGGATTCACCTAGGAGGGAGCTAGCTGCCTTTTGTCTTTGCAGAGGGATCATCAGATAGTTTGGAGACTGGTTTCCTGGGAGCTACAGGTGCTGGAACCCTTGAGCATGAATATCTGATCCTTTATAAGATCCTGGTTTGGGCTGCACGTGGCTGGTACCTCTCCTGCAGAGGTGGTTGTACCAGGAGCTGCTTCAGGCTTTGGAATAGTTTTCTCCATGCAGACTTAAAAATCCTCCAGCATGAGATTTGATTTCTTTGTTCCTGTTACCATGCTCCCTCCCTCTAGTAATTCTTTCCCTTCTGTGTCCCTTTCTCCCATCCTACTGTGTTTCCTCTCTTTTATTCCTGCTTTCTTCCCCCTCACTTTTCTGAGTCTCTGCTTATGCAACCCTGTCTGTTACTATAATTATTCTCAATATGTAGGATAATTGGTGATATTTTGATACCCATCGAGCTTTGAAAAAACTCCATATAGTCAAAGCTATGGTTTTCCCAGTAGTCATGTATGCATGTGAGAGTTGGACCATAAAGAACGCTGAGCACCAAAGAATGGAAGCTTTCAAACTGTGGTGTTGGAGAAGACTCTTGAAAGTTGCTTGGACTGCGAGAAGACCAAACCAGTCAATTCTAAAGGAAATCAACCCTGAATATTCTTTGGAAGGACTGATGCTAAAGCTCCAGTAGATTGGCCACCTGATGTGAAGGGACGACTCACTGGAAAAGACCTGATGTTGGGGAAAATAGAAGGCAGAAGGAGACGACAGAGGATGGGATGGTTGGATGGCATCACTGAGTCAATGGACATGAATTTGAGCAAGCTCTGGGAGATGGCGCAGGATAGGGAAGCCTGGCATGCCAGATTCAGACATGAGTGAGTGACTGAACAATAACTAAGCGCCATCTAATTTACAAGCATCATCATCCCTGACAACAGAGACTTGGGGGTCCTCACCCCCTTGTTAGAGATGAAAAAATAGATTCTGAAGGAGGTCAAGCACAATGCCTGAGATAACATATCTGATAGTAGGAAGTTCTGTGTGGCTCCAAAGTCCATATTCTTTCTCCCACACCCTAATGACAGTCACATTCCATGTTTTTTTTTTTTTTTGTAAAATGAGTTTTATGGCTCCATAACATTATTGGGTCTTTCCAGCTGGGCTGTTTCTCCCTCCATGAGTATCCCCCTTAACACTCTCCCTATACTCTGTCTTCTATGCTATTAAGTCATCTACTGGGCCACATACCAGATGTATTGGGAGGAAGTTTGGAGAAAGACAGAGTTGGGTCAAGTTTCAGGTCAGCAGTATATAGTTGTTACTGAGTTTGGATTTTGTTTTCCCTTAAATGGGCTATTGTATGCGTGGAGGACTTCCCTCTTATCATAGATATGCAGGTGAATGAGATATTAGGAGATACACACTTTGTCAAGGTGTGGTATACAATTAGTACTAACTTACTCCCTCTCAATTTCATGATGAGCACCCTTCACTCACAGCACTCCAGCCTGTTCTTCCTTTAAAAGTCCCAGGATCTTTCTTGAATAACACTCTTTAGGCTTATTGTTACATCTCAGTTGATTCTTGTCTTTCTATTAGTTTCCAGGGTTATATGTCAAGGTTCTTTAGTTACAAGCAAAAGGAATAGATTTTGGTTAACTTAGGTAAGAACAAATTCCTCAAAAGAATATCAAAAAGCTTGCAAAATTTAAAAAAGCCAAAGGGCCAGGTCCTGGAACAAAGGAAAATCAGGACGACTATGCCAGTCTTCTCTTGTTGTTGTTGTTTAGTTGCTAAGTCATGTCCAACTCTTGAGACCCCATGGACTGTACAGCCCACCAGGCTCCTGTTTCCATGGGATTCTCCAAGCAAGAATTACTGGAGTGGGCTGCCATTTCCTTCTCAGGGAATCTTCCCAACCCAGGGATTTAACCCACGTCTCCTGCTTTGGCAGGCAAATATTTTACCACTGAGTCACCTGAGAAGCCCTTCCCAGGCTTTGTATTACTTATAAAACCAATCCCTTGTATTATGTTCCCATTGTTTGAAATGCCTGAAGTGGTTTTAGCTTGTCTGATGGAGCCCTGAGTGATATTATAATATCTCATAGTCATAATATAAGTATTAAATGTCAGACATTGATTAAATATTTTATCTGGATTATTTCATTTAATTACATCTATTCTATGACAGAAGGGCTACATGAACTGAATAGATGCAGAGATTTAGGCAAAGTGGTTGTATAACTTGTCAAGACCATTTAACAAGTTAGGGACAAATGGGATTCAAACCCAGAACTGGGTGATTCTGGATCTCATTTTCTTAAGCCTTACCCTGTTCCGCCTTCCCTAGCCTGGGTTTAGAGTCATCAGTTAAAGTGTATGGCATCCGTGATATGTCCTATGAGCTCTGTCCTTTCCCTCTGTTTCCTACAGCCTCACCTCAGTTGGGCTGAGTAAGTGACTCACCCCAATGGCCTCTGATCAACTTTGGTTTTTTTTTTTGTCAAGGTGTGGTATACAATTACTACTAACTTACTCCCTCTCAATTTCACGATGAGCACCCTTCACTCACAGCACTCCAGCCTGTTCTTCCTTTAAAAGTCCCAGGATCTTTCTTGAATAACACTCTTTAGGCTTATTGTTACATCTCAGTTGATGCTTGTCTTTCTATTAGTTTCCAGGGTTATATGTCAAGGTTCTTTAGTTACAAGCAAAAGGAATAGATTTTGGTTAACTTAGGTAAGAACAAATTCCTCAAAAGAATATCAAAAAGCTTGCAAAATTTAAAAAAGCCAAAGGGCCAGGTCCTGGAACAAAGGAAAATCAGGACGACTATGCCAGTCTTCTCTTGTTGTTGTTGTTTAGTTGCTAAGTCATGTCCAACTCTTGAGACCCCATGGACTGTACAGCCCACCAGGCTCCTGTTTCCATGGGATTCTCCAAGCAAGAATTACTGGAGTGGGCTGCCATTTCCTTCTCAGGGAATCTTCCCAACCCAGGGATTTAACCCACGTCTCCTGCTTTGGCAGGCAAATATTTTACCACTGAGCCACCTGAGAAGCCCTTCCCAGGCTTTGTATTACTTATAAAACCAATCCCTTGTATTATGTTCCCATTGTTTGAAATGCCTGAAGTGGTTTTAGCTTGTCTGATGGAGCCCTGAGTGATATTATAATATCTCATAGTCATAATATAAGTATTAAATGTCAGACATTGATTAAATATTTTATCTGGATTATTTCATTTAATTACATCTATTCTATGACAGAAGGGCTACATGAACTGAATAGATGCAGAGATTTAGGCAAAGTGGTTGTATAACTTGTCAAGACCATTTAACAAGTTAGGGACAAATGGGATTCAAACCCAGAACTGGGTGATTCTGGATCTCATTTTCTTAAGCCTTACCCTGTTCCGCCTTCCCTAGCCTGGGTTTAGAGTCATCAGTTAAAGTGTATGGCATCCGTGATATGTCCTATGAGCTCTGTCCTTTCCCTCTGTTTCCTACAGCCTCACCTCAGTTGGGCTGAGTAAGTGACTCACCCCAATGGCCTCTGATCAACTTTGGTGTAGTCTCACATCCCCCTGAACCATTCTTTTTTCTTTTTTCCTTTAAATTTTGGCCTCTTTCTTTTTTTTCAATTTGTTTATTTTCATCCATCCCCACTCCTTGGCTTGTGTGGGCCTCCCATCATAACAGCCTCTCCCATTCTCTGGCACATGCGCTCCAGAGCGCTGGCTTGCAACCAGACACACCAGTCCAGTCTCTCCATGGCACGCAGGATCCTCCTGGGTCAGGAATTGAGCCAGTGCCCTCCACACTGCAAGGTGGACTCTCCACCCACTGAACCACCAGGGAAGCCCTGAACCATTTTTTATAGAATAACCTAGGGAGTTTGACTCCCACCCCTCTGCCATTTCTCTTTTCTGTTCAAGATCTCAAGCATTCCTTCTTGAGGAATGTATCTCTACTCAGAGTTATATTATAAAATGCACATTAGTTTGCTAGAGCTGCTATAACAAAGTAACATAAACTGGTGACTTCAACTACAGAAATGTCTTGTCTCACAGTTCTGGGGACTAGATAAGATCAAGGTCACTCAGGTTGGTTCCTACTGAGAAAGGATCTGTTCCAAGGCTCTCTACCTACTGATAGTTTGCTGGCAAACTTCAAAGTTTTACCCTTGTAGGTACATCACCATGACCTCCAACTTCATGTTCACCTGGCATTATTCCTGCTCTCATGTCTGGGTTCAAATTCCATAAGAACACCAGCCATATTGGATAAGAGGGACGTCCTATTTCAATATGATCTCATCCTAACTAATTACAACTTTAGTGACTTTATTTCTATAAGGTCACATTCTGAAGGCTTCAGGATGAAATCAGGACTTCAACATGTAAATTTTGGAAAGTTGTAACCCAACCCATGAACCTATAGCCTATTATACAGAGTAAAGTAAGTCAGAAAGAGGAAGATGAATATTGTACACGAATGCATATATATGGAACCCTGAAAGATGCTATTAATGAATTTATTTGCAGGCAGCAATGGAGAAACAGACATAGAGAACAGACTTATGGACATGGAGGTCAGGGAGGAGAGGGTGAGATCTATGGAAAGAATAATATGGAAACTTGTATTACCATATGTAAAATAGATAACCAGTGGGAATTTGCTGTAAGACTCAGGGTACTCAAACAGGGCTCTGTAGCAACCTGGAGGGGTGGGATGGGGAGGGCGATGGGAGGGATGTTCAAGAGGGAGGGGACATAGATATACCTATACCTAAGGGAAAAAAATCCACAAAATAGCTCCCAGCTAAAGGGATCTGTGATCAATTAAGTCTGGGGGAAAACTGCACACTATGCACTATGTATTTGGCATGTTACAGGCTCTGAAAGGTCCTGCTGAGAGAAACCTGTTAAACTTTCTCACACCCAATGCTTCTCATTTAACTACAGAACCTTATTTGGGTAAAACTTATGATCATCTTATAAAACTAATGTTTTCTTGAGTAAATACCCTTGGATTATTGCAATCTTCTGATTAATTTCCAGAGCTTTACAAAAGCTGATTTTGATCATTTTTCCTGTTACGTTTTTTGACCTGTTGCTTTAATAGAAGAGTAGATTTCTCGATTCCTAACATTCTGGAAGTCTTGTCTTTAAGAAAAAAAAACCCATTTAGACACACCTGGGCTACTGCTGACTTCTCCTTTTCTGTGAGCCATCACAGCTACACTTCTTTCTCTTCACCAAATCACTTTGCACTCAGGGTTTCTCTTCAATCACATTGGAACTCCAAGTAGCGTCATGGTGTCCACACAAAATGACTGTAACTATGCAAAAGACTATTACGTATTATTCTATTTTCTAATGATAAAGTTCAAGCCTTTTCAAAAATTTAATTAATGTATTTCAAGTTCAGTACTTTTTAACACACTGGTCTCATGTTCCTAGTGCTGCTTAATCAGTGAGCTATTGGACTGCAGGAGACATTTTCCTGTAGAAACAACTTTTTACAACAGAGTTGATCAAACTTTTATGTGCATGCAGAATCACCTGGGGGCCTGGTTAAAGAGCAGATTCTGATTCAATGCATATATATGGAACCCTGAAAGATGCTATTAATGAATTTATTTGCAGGCAGCAATGGAGAAACAGACATAGAGAACAGACTTATGGACATGGAGGTCAGGGAGGAGAGGGTGAGATCTATGGAAAGAATAATATGGAAACTTGTATTACCATATGTAAAATAGATAACCAGTGGGAATTTGCTGTAAGACTCAGGGTACTCAAACAGGGCTCTGTAGCAACCTGGAGGGGTGGGATGGGGAGGGCGATGGGAGGGATGTTCAAGAGGGAGGGGACATAGATATACCTATACCTAAGGGAAAAAAATCCACAAAATAGCTCCCAGCTAAAGGGATCTGTGATCAATTAAGTCTGGGGGAAAACTGCACACTATGCACTATGTATTTGGCATGTTACAGGCTCTGAAAGGTCCTGCTGAGAGAAACCTGTTAAACTTTCTCACACCCAATGCTTCTCATTTAACTACAGAACCTTATTTGGGTAAAACTTATGATCATCTTATAAAACTAATGTTTTCTTGAGTAAATACCCTTGGATTATTGCAATCTTCTGATTAATTTCCAGAGCTTTACAAAAGCTGATTTTGATCATTTTTCCTGTTACGTTTTTTGACCTGTTGCTTTAATAGAAGAGTAGATTTCTCGATTCCTAACATTCTGGAAGTCTTGTCTTTAAGAAAAAAAAACCCATTTAGACACACCTGGGCTACTGCTGACTTCTCCTTTTCTGTGAGTCATCACAGCTACACTTCTTTCTCTTCACCAAATCACTTTGCACTCAGGGTTTCTCTTCAATCACATTGGAACTCCAAGTAGCGTCATGGTGTCCACACAAAATGACTGTAACTATGCAAAAGACTATTACGTATTATTCTATTTTCTAATGATAAAGTTCAAGCCTTTTCAAAAATTTAATTAATGTATTTCAAGTTCAGTACTTTTTAACACACTGGTCTCATGTTCCTAGTGCTGCTTAATCAGTGAGCTATTGGACTGCAGGAGACATTTTCCTGTAGAAACAACTTTTTACAACAGAGTTGATCAAACTTTTATGTGCATGCAGAATCACCTGGGGGCCTGGTTAAAGAGCAGATTCTGATTCAGTGAACCTGGGAGGGAGGGGGCCTGTGGTTCTGCATTTCTAAGTGGATCACGATTTGGGTAGCTGAGTTCTATAGGACTATTCACTATGTAGGTATTCCCTGTATTGGAAAATGCACAAGGTTCTTTTTTCTTTTTTTTGGCTATTCTGGGTCTTCATTGCTATGTGAGCTTTCTCTCCTTGTGGTTGAACAGGGGGATGCTCTCTAGTTGTGATTCACAGGCTTTTCATTGCAGTGGCTTCTTTATTTGTGTGGAGCACCAGCTCTAGGGCATGCAGGCTCAGTGATTGTGGCACAGGTGCCTAGTTGCCCCTCAGCATGTGGGATCTTCCCAAACCTGGGATTGAACCCAGATCTCCTGCACTGGTAGGTGGATTCTTTACCACTGAACCACCAAGGAAGCCCTGCACTAAATTGTCAAAACGGAAATCTGTGACAAAGGTTAAGGTCATCCGTGGCAAAGGTTAAGAAGACTTGTATGGGAAGCTATGGGAACAAATATGCAGGTGGTCTTAATGCAAGAATATCTGCTTTTTGTAAGTGATGCTCAGATTCATGTGCACATGCCTCCTGGGAATCTTTTCACCTAATAAGACCCCTCTCTGTGGCGAAATAAGCAGCATTCTGTGCACACCATACAGACTGACTCCTAGCCTCTGGCATGGTGCTAAGAGGGGCTGAATGGGGGCCAAAGGTTTGGATCCTAGATGGTCCAGTGGTTAAGAATTCACCTGCTAATGCAGAGGACACAGGTTCAACCCCTGGAGGATACCACAGAGGATATCACAGGAGGATACCACAGAGCAACTAAGCCTGTGCATCACTACTACTGAGACTGTGTGCTGCAGCTACTGAAACCCCAACACTCTAGACCCTGTGTTCCACAACAAGAGAAGCCATAGCCAGGAGAAGCCCTCACACCATAACTAGAGAGTAACCACCATTCACCTCAACTATAGAAAAGCCTTCACAGCAATGAATACCCAGCACAGCTCCCCGCAACAACCCCCGCCCTCCCAAAACAGCATAGTAAGTGTTACACTGACCTTAGAATAAATTAAATAGTCCTACTTATGGGCTGCCACATCCTATTTGACCCCTGCCTGTCTTTGACCTTCTCTTCAATCATCCCCTTCTCTACTCACAGCCCTTTTGACATCCTGGGCTTTCTCTGTGCTCCTCAAATATCTTAAACGTTCACCCTTAAAAACGTCACTGTTTATTTGTCCTTCCTGTTTCAAGTCCCTAGGGGAGATAGTCTTAGCTGCTCACCTCTGCTTGATATCCAGTGTTTGGCTCAGGTGTCCTCTCTCCAGGAAGCATTTCATGACCTATCTATCTGCCATTAACTGACTAGCTTCTTTGTAATTCATTGCATTACTACTAATATAAAAGATCATACTATGCACACAGAGGAAGCTATGAGCCCTGACCAGATCTCCATGCCTGGCTGGAATGCCTATTCCCTAACCACTGTGAGATTTGACTGCTACTGGCCCACCCTGCCCCCTTCTCCCAAGGCCCAATCTTGGTCAACAAGAGTCACCTAGCCCAGGGATTGTTGTTGTTTAGTTGCTCAGTTATGTCTGACTTTTGTGACCCCACGGACTATAGGCTTCTCCTTGGTTTACAAAAAAAAATATGCAGGTGGTCTTAATGCAAGAATATCTGCTTTTGTAAGTGATGCTCAGATTCATGTGCACATGCCTCCTGGGAATCTTTTCACCTAATAAGACCCCTCTCTGTGGCGAAATAAGCAGCATTCTGTGCACACCATACAGACTGACTCCTAGCCTCTGGCATGGTGCTAAGAGGGGCTGAATGGGGGCCAAAGGTTTGGATCCTAGATGGTCCAGTGGTTAAGAATTCACCTGCTAATGCAGAGGACACAGGTTCAACCCCTGGAGGATACCACAGAGGATATCACAGGAGGATACCACAGAGCAACTAAGCCTGTGCATCACTACTACTGAGACTGTGTGCTGCAGCTACTGAAACCCCAACACTCTAGACCCTGTGTTCCACAACAAGAGAAGCCATAGCCAGGAGAAGCCCTCACACCATAACTAGAGAGTAACCACCATTCACCTCAACTATAGAAAAGCCTTCACAGCAATGAATACCCAGCACAGCTCCCCGCAACAACCCCCGCCCTCCCAAAACAGCATAGTAAGTGTTACACTGACCTTAGAATAAATTAAATAGTCCTACTTATGGGCTGCCACATCCTATTTGACCCCTGCCTGTCTTTGACCTTCTCTTCAATCATCCCCTTCTCTACTCACAGCCCTTTTGACATCCTGGGCTTTCTCTGTGCTCCTCAAATATCTTAAACGTTCACCCTTAAAAACGTCACTGTTTATTTGTCCTTCCTGTTTCAAGTCCCTAGGGGAGATAGTCTTAGCTGCTCACCTCTGCTTGATATCCAGTGTTTGGCTCAGGTGTCCTCTCTCCAGGGAAGCATTTCATGACCTATCTATCTGCCATTAACTGACTAGCTTCTTTGTAATTCATTGCATTACTACTAATATAAAAGATCATACTATGCACACAGAGGAAGCTATGAGCCCTGACCAGATCTCCATGCCTGGCTGGAATGCCTATTCCCTAACCACTGTGAGATTTGACTGCTACTGGCCCACCCTGCCCCCTTCTCCCAAGGCCCAATCTTGGTCAACAAGAGTCACCTAGCCCAGGGATTGTTGTTGTTTAGTTGCTCAGTTATGTCTGACTTTTTGTGACCCCACGGACTATAGGCTTCTCTGTCCATGGGATTTCACAGGAAAGAATACTGGGATGTGTTGCCATTTCCTTTTCCAGGAGATCTTTCTGAGCCTTGGATCAAACCTGTGTCTCTTGCATTAGCAGGCAGATTCTTAACCACTGAGCCACCTGAGAAGCCCACGTTACTGAGTCCAAAAGCTCAGGCCTGGTGCAGTGCCTCAAACCTTGGTCATTCTCAGGGCTCTGGAAGCTCTAAGCTTTCCTGGGACCAGGTTGAGGCTGGACTCAGCTTTGCTCACCTTCCTCTCCTTCCCTCTTCTGCCCTCCAGCTCTCCTTATGAAGTTCCTATATGTCTCCTCTATGGTTGTTGTTGCTGTTGTTCAGTGGCTCGGTCATGTCTGACTTTTGTGACCCCATGAACTGCAGCTGGCCAGGCTTCCTTGTCCTTCACCATCTCCCAGAGCTTGATCAAACTCATCATGTCCGTTGACTCAGTGATGTCATTCAACCATTTCATCCTCTATTGTCCCCTTCTCTTCTGCCTTCTATTTTCCCCAGCATCGGGGGCTTTTCCAATAAATCATCTCTTTGCACTAAGTGGCCAAAGTGTTGGAGCTTCAGCTTCAGCATCATTCCTTCCAGTGAATATTCAGGGTTGATTGATTTCCTCTAGGATTGACTGGTATGATTTCCTTGATATCCAAGGAACTCTCAAGAGTCTTTTCCAACACCACTATTTGAAAGCATCAATTCTTTGGCACTCGGCCCTCTTTATGGTCCAACTCTCATATCCTGTATGGAGTCTTCCATAAATCTTCACAAGAATCCTCATCACTGAGCCTATTTCTAGAGAACTCAACCTGAACAATCCGTAAGATCTGTCTTCCCCACCAGAGTTTAAATTCTAACCCCACTCCCTCCATGGGAGAGAACCCCAGTGTACTTTATTCACCACCATTCTCACCACAATGCCCATTACATAATAGATGCTCAGTAAAGAAGCACTGCATAAATGTTGAATGAATAAATCTGATTTTCCATAATCAGTTTTAGAGTAATGCTAACATTAGGGTTATAATCTATGCATCCACCCTACCTCGGATATACCGAGCTGTGTAAGAGACATGTGAACTTGCCTTTCCATGAAGTACACTGCTCGTTTGCATCTCTTATTTTTGTCCTTATGAAATGCAAACCCATAAAAAGCTGGAGGTGGGGTGGAGATGTCACATCCCACCCCAGGATCCGCCTCCTTCAAGTATCTGATTACACAAAGTCCTCAAAGAATATGATTAATGTAACTAAGCCATATTCACACTCTGACATTCTTCCCAGCCAAACACATATTTTAACCTCACCCAGTCCCTTTCAACAAATAAGCTGTTTTGAAAATGATTTCCAGGGCGATGTCTGTTGCCATAGGAATGACATTAAATGAAAAGGACAGAAAATATAGAGGGTGATAAACTGCTTGCTTGGATGACACACTTGACTTGGAAGCCTGTGTTCAAATGAGGCATACATGCCAAGATTTTTATGAAAGACAAAATTAAAATGTATCACTATCAAGCTGTAACTGACAAGGTATTGTGTGGCGGGCTGTTAACATACTGCTCCATATATTCATTGTTTGTCATTTTACTGGCCCTGACAAAGGTCTCTCAGTGCTGTAAATCACACCATTAAATCTGCCACGGGCAACAGAGGCTGTTGGAAAGAAGAGAAAGAAAACGTGGTGATGAATCTCAGTTTCTGATACATGCCGGGTGAGCGATCCTGTCTTCCAAGAAGATTTCCCCCTTTGGGCTGACACTTTTATAAGTGTCAGATTGTTGGCTTTTGACCCCTTGAAAAGAGAGAGAGGAAAAAAAAAAAAAAACAGCAAAAGCTTGGTCTGTCCCCCCAGTCCCATTTGCAATTGCTTCTAATTCTGCTGTTTAAGAAGGATGGATACTCTAATTCTGCTGTTTAAGAAGGTAGATACTCTCTACCCCAGTCCTATCTATGTATGTCCTTATTGGGTGCAAGATCTCAGAGGCTCTGGGGTGCCCTGTGGATGGTGCTCTGCTGAAGATGGCTTTTGTTGTTTTCTTGGGGTTGTTGCTGTTTAGTTGGTAAGTCATGTCTGACTCTTTTGCAACCCCATGGACTGTCACCATAATGCTACATATAACATGCACCCTACCTCGGATATACCGAGCTGTGTAAGAGACATGTGAACTTGCCTTTCCATGAAGTACACTGCTCGTTTGCATCTCTTATTTTTGTCCTTATGAAATGCAAACCCATAAAAAGCTGGAGGTGGGGTGGAGATGTCACATCCCACCCCAGGATCCGCCTCCTTCAAGTATCTGATTACACAAAGTCCTCAAAGAATATGATTAATGTAACTAAGCCATATTCACACTCTGACATTCTTCCCAGCCAAACACATATTTTAACCTCACCCAGTCCCTTTCAACAAATAAGCTGTTTTGAAAATGATTTCCAGGGCGATGTCTGTTGCCATAGGAATGACATTAAATGAAAAGGACAGAAAATATAGAGGGTGATAAACTGCTTGCTTGGATGACACACTTGACTTGGAAGCCTGTGTTCAAATGAGGCATACATGCCAAGATTTTTATGAAAGACAAAATTAAAATGTATCACTATCAAGCTGTAACTGACAAGGTATTGTGTGGCGGGCTGTTAACATACTGCTCCATATATTCATTGTTTGTCATTTTACTGGCCCTGACAAAGGTCTCTCAGTGCTGTAAATCACACCATTAAATCTGCCACGGGCAACAGAGGCTGTTGGAAAGAAGAGAAAGAAAACGTGGTGATGAATCTCAGTTTCTGATACATGCCGGGTGAGCGATCCTGTCTTCCAAGAAGATTTCCCCCTTTGGGCTGACACTTTTATAAGTGTCAGATTGTTGGCTTTTGACCCCTTGAAAAGAGAGAGAGGAAAAAAAAAAAAAACAGCAAAAGCTTGGTCTGTCCCCCCAGTCCCATTTGCAATTGCTTCTAATTCTGCTGTTTAAGAAGGATGGATACTCTAATTCTGCTGTTTAAGAAGGTAGATACTCTCTACCCCAGTCCTATCTATGTATGTCCTTATTGGGTGCAAGATCTCAGAGGCTCTGGGGTGCCCTGTGGATGGTGCTCTGCTGAAGATGGCTTTTGTTGTTTTCTTGGGGTTGTTGCTGTTTAGTTGGTAAGTCATGTCTGACTCTTTTGCAACCCCATGGACTGTCACCTGCAAGGCTTCTGTGACCATGGGATTTCTCAGGCAAGAATACTGGAGTGGGTTGCCATTTCCTTTTCCAGATCTTCCTGATCCAGGGATTGAACCCATGTCTCCCGCATTGGCAGGTGGATTATTTACCACTGCGCCACCAAGGAAGCCTGTGCTTGGGTTACCGTGAGACTTTTCTCTACACTAGTTAAGATGTCTTTGTCCTTGAATTCGTAAATTTATAGCTGCTTCACACCTGCAGCTGCAGGCCAAATGTGACATCAGCAACTGCTAAACAAGATATCAAGCAACTCGGTGCTCTCTCTGCCTCGCTGGGCCTTGGAAGATTTGACTTCCCGACCTGCCCCTTCTCTTCTTTCCAGATGTCGATGACATAGAAACACTGCCTAGAAGCTGGCCAGTCTGAAGCTAGGGTGGGGGGAAAGTTGAAAGTCAAACCAAGATCTGAGTTGGACTCACAGCTTCACTGCAATGAGATGTGTGATTTGAGCGAGTTATTAAATCTCTGTGGACCATCTTTATCCTCATCTGTTTAGAAAAAGGGGGTGTTGGATTTCAGTTATTTCTAAGTGGTCTTTCAGGTCCAGTTTAGAACAAAATTAAGGAACCAAGAGAGGCTGTCTGGGCCATTTGACTGCCTCTGGGAAAGGCTCGCCTGTATTATCCAGAATACATCTCAATCAAAGGAGAGTCTAAATGAAGGATAATCAGGCAATGTAGTGTTCTCTTAAGAAAAAAAAGGAAAAGAAAAAACACTACCTCTAGCCTCTAAACTTTGGAGTGGGAAGATGAGAATTCAATCACTGGTTTGGAATGGGAACAGTGTTTTCAAGATTCATTAAATATGACAGAGTTCCCTGCCAGTGCTTCTCTGTAATGTCTGCATTTATTTTTATAACACAAATGGATATTTTAGGCAACAGAATTGAAAAGATCAGACAGCTTTCATCTACACATTTTGGTGCACAGTATCTTTTTTTCCCCAAGTCTTCTGTGCTATGAACCACCTTTATACTGTTTGAAGATCTTCTTGTGCAAAGATTAAGTGCATTTTGACACAATTTTTGTTTGGGTCAGTTATGTCAGGATTCTGTACATGCAGGCTTCAAATTCAGCAACCTATATATTGAGTTTGCAATAATTCTATAATTACAGATTTGAGGGAATGTTAAAATTGCCTGTAATTGAGAAAAGTCTGACCGGGGAACCGAGTCATTGTTTCATCGGCTCCCTGCTATAGCGAGCTCCACCCTAGCCTTAGAACTGCTTGGAGAAGCTCTTTTCAGATGGCCTTGTGATAAGAATACACCAAAACCAAAGTTTGAACTTTAGGTTTGGAGCTGATCCCTAGGCCTTGGTTCTGTTTCTGTAGCTAGTACTGATACGACACTTTTCCAACAGAGTTAAGCAGTGCTACTACTTAAGAGACTAGGTTCTAGCAGTTGAAGTCACAGCTCTGTCATCTCCTTGCTGTGTGACTTTGGGGAGTCATTTCATCTCTCTCAGCTCTATTTTTTCTCACCTCTAAGATATGGTTGCTACTCAATGAGATAAAACATGTAATACTCGATTTATTACATAACATGAATTATTACATAAGTACATAATCAAGTAACTATACTTGATTTATTACATCGTAAGATAATGAATCTTAAATACAATTAGTTATTATTCACTGTAATTCTAGAAAAGTCATGCAATGTTTCAAAACTTTCATCTGTTCCACCTTAAAAAAGTGAATGATACATATCCAGAATACATCTCAATCAAAGGAGAAAGAGATAATCAGGCAATGTAGTGTTCTCTTAAGAAAAAAAAGGAAAAGAAAAAACACTACCTCTAGCCTCTAAACTTTGGAGTGGGAAGATGAGAATTCAATCACTGGTTTGGAATGGGAACAGTGTTTTCAAGATTCATTAAATATGACAGAGTTCCCTGCCAGTGCTTCTCTGTAATGTCTGCATTTATTTTTATAACACAAATGGATATTTTAGGCAACAGAATTGAAAAGATCAGACAGCTTTCATCTACACATTTTGGTGCACAGTATCTTTTTTTCCCCAAGTCTTCTGTGCTATGAACCACCTTTATACTGTTTGAAGATCTTCTTGTGCAAAGATTAAGTGCATTTTGACACAATTTTTGTTTGGGTCAGTTATGTCAGGATTCTGTACATGCAGGCTTCAAATTCAGCAACCTATATATTGAGTTTGCAATAATTCTATAATTACAGATTTGAGGGAATGTTAAAATTGCCTGTAATTGAGAAAAGTCTGACCGGGGAACCGAGTCATTGTTTCATCGGCTCCCTGCTATAAGCGAGCTCCACCCTAGCCTTAGAACTGCTTGGAGAAGCTCTTTTCAGATGGCCTTGTGATAAGAATACACCAAAACCAAAGTTTGAACTTTAGGTTTGGAGCTGATCCCTAGGCCTTGGTTCTGTTTCTGTAGCTAGTACTGATACGACACTTTTCCAACAGAGTTAAGCAGTGCTACTACTTAAGAGACTAGGTTCTAGCAGTTGAAGTCAAAGCTCTGTCATCTCCTTGCTGTGTGACTTTGGGGAGTCATTTCATCTCTCTCAGCTCTATTTTTTCTCACCTCTAAGATATGGTTGCTACTCAATGAGATAAAACATGTAATACTCGATTTATTACATAACATGAATTATTACATAAGTACATAATCAAGTAACTATACTTGATTTATTACATCGTAAGATAATGAATCTTAAATACAATTAGTTATTATTCACTGTAATTCTAGAAAAGTCATGCAATGTTTCAAAACTTTCATCTGTTCCACCTGTAAAAAAAGTGTAATGATACATATGCTGTCATTATTGCAAGACTGATCTTAAATCATCTGTAAAAAACAGGACTCAAAGCAATCTAAGATTTATGAAGGATAGACAAAAATAAAGAAGTGATGACTATTTTGATTTTACCCTGTCTTGTGTTCCAAACCAAGGAAATCTTCAAGTGAGATGTAATGACAGCTTTAATGATCATCAGATGCCTTAATTTTTTTTTTTTTTGAACATCATATAAAAGTACTAAGAGTGAAAAAGTAAGTTAAACCTAATATCCATAGCCTTGGTCAATTAACAAAAGTCTGAATCTGTGGTCTTTTTCTTTGTCAATTGTGAACAATAGTGTATCGAAAGGTAAATGAGATCTCGTATGTTAAGCATGAAAGCTGTCAGTTGAGCCTAGCTCTCTGTGGACAAAGACCCAGATGCATGACATTTCTAATCCTGGTGCAAATTAAAACTATTAATATTTTCCCAAACTCAAGAAAGCTCTATCAAGGAAGATTATCTAAACCTACTTCACAGCACTGAAATGTTTAAATATATTTAGAAAAATTTAGAGTATTCAAATTTATTTTCTATTTAAAAATGTCAAATTCTTATTCTATTTAGAACATTTTAAAAAATCCATAAGAAGTGAATGTGTCAGAAGAAAAAAGTGTGCAGAAGAAATATTGCGTTGGTCAAAAATTTCAAATGAACTTTTTGACCAACCCAAAAATAAGCCAAAGAGTATACACATAACCAACATCCACAGACAGTCAAAGAAATAAAAATGAACATTAGGATGTGATTTTTTTTCTTACCACATTGACTGATTATAGTGAGTGATGAGGCCATCCAGGATCAGCGAGGGCTGATGGGAATAAGACCCTTACGTGGTCCATTACTAGTGGAGTTACCTCTGGGTAGTAACATTAGAGATGATTTCACTTTTAAAATCTCTGTATTCTCTAAAGATTTTAAAAATGCATTCCTTTCATGGTGAGAAAAACATCTTAACATTATTTTTATTTTCAAAAAGCATTCTCAGATGTATTTGATGATATTGCGTAAGTGGAACATTGATTAATAATTTTGTTTTCTAGTTTTTGGGGGTCTGCCTCCTGTGTGGAATTTTCGTTGAGTTAGAGAGGTTTGGATGAATGTAGAGTCTTCATATTGTCCCATTTCTCACTGTGGTTGGTCCTTTAATGTCCTAAAATTTATGGGTACCCATGCCGTTAGCTTTCATGTTAATTTACTTGGAATTTCCTTGAAAATGAAGTTACCTCCACTGGCAGAATTCATTAAGTATCAAGAACAATTTTGCCTTGTTCACATTTTAAGGAAAAATAGAGTCAAAATGTAAAATGTTTCTATTGGGTAAAGACTAGATCATATACTTAATTTCAGGGGCAGAAAAGACTAGAGGGGAAATTCAGCTATGAATTAGAGGCTGATACAATTATGATGTTTTCTCCATTTTGGTGGTTAAGCATCATAAACATTAATTTTCTGTTCACATACGGTCCAGTTGACATAGATGCTGAAGCAGTAATAGGAGGAGGCTGCTCCACATAGTCATTCAGGGGCCCAGGCTGATGGAGACTACACCATCTTTACCATGAGGCATCGAAGGGTATGAGGACAGGCCAGGGGACCACTCCACCAGTTTCATGGGCCAATTGTGGCCTTTTCATTCCACCAACTTTGCTATTGTTCAGTCACTAAGTCATGTCTGACTCTGCAACCCCACGGACTTCAGCAGACCAGGTTTCCCTGTCCTTCACCACCTCCTGGAGTTTGCTCAGAGTCATGTGCATTGAGTGAGTCAGTGATGCTATCTAACCATCTCATCCTCTGCCAACTCCTTCTGCCTTCTCTCTTTCCCAGCATCAAGGTCTTTTTCAATGAGTCAACTCTTTGTACTAGGCGGCCAAAGTATTGGAGCTTCAGCTTCAGCATCAATCCTTCCAATGACTATTCAGGGTTGATTTCCTTTTAGGATTGACTGGTTTGATCTCCTTGCAATCCAAGGGACTCTCAAGACTCCTCTCCCGCACCACAAGGCTGTGATTCATGTAGGGGACTTCACAGCTAGAGGAGTACTTACCTCCTGGCCACATCCTTTCTACAAAAGAGACTGGTTATGGAGTCTGGTTGTGTGCCAGGAAGAAAGGGAATTAAGTGTAATGAATAGCAAGCTACTCTGTCCCATCTTTAACATACATGTGTCATTATGTTATTCTATTCAAGGCATTTGTGAAAAAGGATTCAGAGGATTCAAGGTAAGTTTTCCTTCTCACCAGTAGTTCCAAAAGTGTTCTCCCAAAGCTTTCCATCATTTCTCACTCTCCTCCTCCCTGATTGGCCCTAGTCTGGCATCATCATTCACAGGCATTGATTTCACAAGCACATTCCCTAAACCTGTTCTCCCAGCTTGACCCATCATTTTGGATAACCTCTACCTGATTAGCAATATCACAACAGTAGTTGCTCTTTGTAAAATACCTTCATGCACTACCTTTAGACACATGATATGCCACTCTATGAGGACATCAAGACAAATCTAAATACTTTTATGAATGAGGAAGTAGGCAGAGAGATGATGTACCAATGGCCAACCCCATAAAATTCATAATGGGCAGAACTGCTAAATGAACTTCAACCTTTCTTTTTTTTTTTTTTTTCAACCTTTCTAATTCCAAAGAATTTCTACTCTTCCACACTGCCTCTCAGCCCCTCCTTTCAATTCTAGTTTCTGTAGATCACCTCTTCTCTCCATGGTTTTTCTTGCTTTGCTCAGCTCTCTTTATAACTGCCTTGCATCAAACATCTACCTACAACTTTTCAGCTGAAGAATCTTTGATTGCCAAACATCTTAGTGCTTCACAAGATACCCTGTCAGTTATTTTCGGAAACTCTGGCTCTCCTGTCAGCTCGTATGACTCAATTCTACAAAGGTTTCTACTATTCCTCCTGTAATAGCTAACAGATTTGATTGAGTTCATACCGTGTGCTAGGACTCGGCTTCATATTTTACATGAATTGCCTGAAGCGATCCTTCAATCACCAGTTCTGGGGGAAAGGGGTTTAGGGGGTGGGTAAGTAGCCACTATTCTCATCTCCATTTTACGGGTGGAAAAGCTGAGGTTCATGGGAATTTCTTGCCCAGGGAGTCCCAGCTTGTCTATTACAATTTTAGAATCCAGGCCTTTCATCTTCAAAGCCACTAATTCCCATGGTTTTCCATATTCTGTGGGTGTGGTTAATACTGGCCAAAAAGGAAAGGGAATTAAGTGTAATGAATAGCAAGCTACTCTGTCCCATCTTTAACATACATGTGTCATTATGTTATTCTATTCAAGGCATTTGTGAAAAAGGATTCAGAGGATTCAAGGTAAGTTTTCCTTCTCACCAGTAGTTCCAAAAGTGTTCTCCCAAAGCTTTCCATCATTTCTCACTCTCCTCCTCCCTGATTGGCCCTAGTCTGGCATCATCATTCACAGGCATTGATTTCACAAGCACATTCCCTAAACCTGTTCTCCCAGCTTGACCCATCATTTTGGATAACCTCTACCTGATTAGCAATATCACAACAGTAGTTGCTCTTTGTAAAATACCTTCATGCACTACCTTTAGACACATGATATGCCACTCTATGAGGACATCAAGACAAATCTAAATACTTTTATGAATGAGGAAGTAGGCAGAGAGATGATGTACCAATGGCCAACCCCATAAAATTCATAATGGGCAGAACTGCTAAATGAACTTCAACCTTTCTTTTTTTTTTTTTTTTCAACCTTTCTAATTCCAAAGAATTTCTACTCTTCCACACTGCCTCTCAGCCCCTCCTTTCAATTCTAGTTTCTGTAGATCACCTCTTCTCTCCATGGTTTTTCTTGCTTTGCTCAGCTCTCTTTATAACTGCCTTGCATCAAACATCTACCTACAACTTTTCAGCTGAAGAATCTTTGATTGCCAAACATCTTAGTGCTTCACAAGATACCCTGTCAGTTATTTTCGGAAACTCTGGCTCTCCTGTCAGCTCGTATGACTCAATTCTACAAAGGTTTCTACTATTCCTCCTGTAATAGCTAACAGATTTGATTGAGTTCATACCGTGTGCTAGGACTCGGCTTCATATTTTACATGAATTGCCTGAAGCGATCCTTCAATCACCAGTTCTGGGGGAAAGGGGTTTAGGGGGTGGGTAAGTAGCCACTATTCTCATCTCCATTTTACGGGTGGAAAAGCTGAGGTTCATGGGAATTTCTTGCCCAGGGAGTCCCAGCTTGTCTATTACAATTTTAGAATCCAGGCCTTTCATCTTCAAAGCCACTAATTCCCATGGTTTTCCATATTCTGTGGGTGTGGTTAATACTAGGCTAGAAGAATTGTCTGCCTGGGTTGGAAGTGTACTCAGGTCTTAGCAATTCATATAACACATGCAAAAATGCTTGTTTCCTCCCCTCATAAGATATCAAACAAACCCTGATTATGAGGGATTCAGATATAGCATTCACATGGCCTCTTGTTTTCACATGAAGTCAAATTCTCAAATTGGTTCAAAATTCTTATTATGGAAAACTGTCTTCTGTATAGTATAATTTTCCATAGTTCTCAATGCAGCGGTGAAATTGGATCAGCACATCACCTGCATTTATTTTCTTTTCCCAGGCAGTTTTGAAAGAAGTGTAAAAGATCTTTTTTTTTTTCATGTTAATCTTCAAAATTCTTCTGGGGCATATAATCCTGAAGTCAGCTGTCAGCTTAACTGCAACCAATACTTAGTCTTCATTTTTTCACAAGCAAACAAAACAACTAGCAGAAAGATAACTGGTCAGTATAAATTTCTTTCTGCTGATCTCTTTTATATAAAAGCATATTTTTTGCTTTGATCCTTTGCTTTTAGTCATATGAAGTATTGCGAGCCACATTTTGAAGGGAGGTAGGTTCTCTATACAACATAAGAAAATTACACAGAATGAAGTTTGGGAGTGCCATTATGTTTTTACTCATCTATAATGTCTTCTGGTTGTTGCATTCTTCAGCATGTGCTTAAAGAAGGTAGCACACAAGGCCATTCTAGAAAATATATCTATATATAAGAGCAAACCTAATTACTTAATTTCTTTACAAAAGGAAGCTGTTAAATGAATATATTAATAAAGCACCTCCCAAGTTATCACATTTTAAAGGTGTCTTGATAGCTTGGATAACTTCTGGCATAAATATTACATGGATATTTCTCATTAATTTAAATCAGCCAATTTGATACAATGCAAAATCCCTTGAGCTTTCATTTTTGTCTTCCTATTGACTGAAAACGTGAAATCTAATTAGAAGCTCAGAAATCATGCACCTCTTTTACCTGTATTCTTTATAAAAATTTCACTAATGGTTTGAAAGCATCCATGTAAAATCATCAATGACCATTTATTACAAGACTTAAGCAGAATCTTGACCCAGATGTCAAGATTTTTATCCCTCTATTTTTTTAGTGTTCTTATTGAAGAGAGATCAGTGGACAGTTGTTAGGAAACACGCCAAAGGAAATAAATGCTAAGCACGCTTTTTTTTGCTTCCTTTCTTTTTTTTTTTTTTTTTGGCCACTTCTATTGGTGTTTCTTTTATTCATTTCCACCCATCTTTGTTCCTTGGCCTGTGTGGGCCTCCCATCGCAGCAGCCTCTCTTGTTGTAGAGCAACGGCTCCGGGCACATGTGCTCCAGAGCTCTGGCTTTTTAACTGGACACATCGGTCCGGCTACTCTGTGGCACATGGGATCTTCCCAGGCTGGAGATCGAACCGGCGCCCCTTGCCCTGCAAGGCGGTGTCCTTACCCACTGGACCACAAGGGAAGCCCTAAGCAGGCATTTTTTTTTTTTTTTTTGCCAGAAAAATCTCTCCTATCAGAAAAGTCTCTCTTGCCACAGGAACTGTGCATAAAACTCATCCCTCTTCTCACTGATTCTAACAGCAGAAACTCTCCTTCCCACTGGCAATTTCCCTCACAGCTCCCAATGAGAGTCCTTTCTATTTCTACCAAGGGCATGCTTTGTCATCTGGGAACTTTGCTGGCCAGATCTACAAGAAAATCAGAGGGTCTTGATCTAATCATGCTTCATGTTTCTTATCTGGCAGTGGTCTTTGGGGCTTAAACATTTTGTAGGTACGGTTTTAAGGAGTAGACCCAAACATAGGCGTGAATTCAAAAAGCCGGAAGGATCAAGATGTTACTGAAAATAAAAATGTAAGAAGGGAAACCTCAGGAATATGTGCTCATTAATCCTACATGGCTGCTGATGATCACCTGAGTAAGGTCACCCTCACTGGCTAGGCTTCTTTTCCGCTCTAGACACCCCTAAAGGGTCTATTTTAACAGTAGGGACTTGCCAAGGGAAATCTCAACGGGCTGACACTTGCTCTGTACCAGACAGAAATTAGAATCAGGGAAAAAAGGCGAAATGGTTGATGGTCTGGCAACATTTTGTGTTCTTTTTTGAAAGCATCCATGTAAAATCATCAATGACCATTTATTACAAGACTTAAGCAGAATCTTACAATGTTAAGATTTTATCGACTTAAGCAGATCTTGAGATTTTTTATCCTCTATTTTAGTGTTCTTATTGAAGAGAGATCAGTGGACAGTTGTTAGGAAACACGCCAAAGGAAATAAATGCTAAGCACGCTTTTTTTTGCTTCCTTTCTTTTTTTTTTTTTTTTTGGCCACTTCTATTGGTGTTTCTTTTATTCATTTCCACCCATCTTTGTTCCTTGGCCTGTGTGGGCCTCCCATCGCAGCAGCCTCTCTTGTTGTAGAGCAACGGCTCCGGGCACATGTGCTCCAGAGCTCTGGCTTTTTAACTGGACACATCGGTCCGGCTACTCTGTGGCACATGGGATCTTCCCAGGCTGGAGATCGAACCGGCGCCCCTTGCCCTGCAAGGCGGTGTCCTTACCCACTGGACCACAAGGGAAGCCCTAAGCAGGCATTTTTTTTTTTTTTTTTGCCAGAAAAATCTCTCCTATCAGAAAAGTCTCTCTTGCCACAGGAACTGTGCATAAAACTCATCCCTCTTCTCACTGATTCTAACAGCAGAAACTCTCCTTCCCACTGGCAATTTCCCTCACAGCTCCCAATGAGAGTCCTTTCTATTTCTACCAAGGGCATGCTTTGTCATCTGGGAACTTTGCTGGCCAGATCTACAAGAAAATCAGAGGGTCTTGATCTAATCATGCTTCATGTTTCTTATCTGGCAGTGGTCTTTGGGGCTTAAACATTTTGTAGGTACGGTTTTAAGGAGTAGACCCAAACATAGGCGTGAATTCAAAAAGCCGGAAGGATCAAGATGTTACTGAAAATAAAAATGTAAGAAGGGAAACCTCAGGAATATGTGCTCATTAATCCTACATGGCTGCTGATGATCACCTGAGTAAGGTCACCCTCACTGGCTAGGCTTCTTTTCCGCTCTAGACACCCCTAAAGGGTCTATTTTAACAGTAGGGACTTGCCAAGGGAAATCTCAACGGGCTGACACTTGCTCTGTACCAGACAGAAATTAGAATCAGGGAAAAAAGGCGAAATGGTTGATGGTCTGGCAACATGTTTCTTGGTGACAGTGTATCCTGAAACTAGTAATTTTAGAATGTGAAAGTAATTCAGCCGATCTCCAACCTGGAAGACAGCCGCGAATGTTCTCAGCGAGCATCTCAGCAGGGCTACAGCTCCTTGTGTTTTAGACCCGGGAACGATCCCGCTGAAATCTTGCCTTCTTTGTCGTCTAATTGGCTGCATCGGTAAATTGCTGGTGGTGAGCTTTAAAGGTTATGGGGCAGGAATAGGCAGCAGCTTTACGGGAAGGCAGGTGTGAGGCTATTAAACATGCATCGTACGGCAGTGCTTTTAATCCCACTGACCAATTACTTGAACTGTAACTTGGAGCGAGTAGCAGAAAACGGGGTCCCTACTGCGTCCGTGTATGCGTTTTAAATAAGTATGTGTTACACATAGTAGAACTGATTAAGAAGCAGTATTCATATATTTTCTTTGCTCTCTCTTTTCCCTTTGATTTGCTTAAAGTTTCTGATGTGACTGTGCTGAACATATTGGAAAATGCTTCTTTTAATAACTTCTTAAGGGAGAATTCAAAATCGAATAGAAATCTTTTACCAGATGAGGTCTTTTCAATCCTAATAATTCGATCTCCTTAAATCAAAGATTCATGTGATCATTTTACTTGAATTAGTTCCTCTAGAAATATCTGCTTTTCTTTTGACCTCCTTGTAGCTTTAATGCTTCCATGAAAATATGTAGAATTTATAAAAACATTCACAACAGAAATCCAATAATCAGCATTCATGATCTATTACACATTAAGCATTGTGGAGAGGATACAGGTTACCTTGTGATTAAGAGAAGAACTTGCTTTCAGTTTGGAAGACATCTATATGATAAAAATTAATTAGAAATAAGTACAATGCAGTATGTTATTGATTACCAAGATGACTAAAATAGATGTTCAATGCCCTGAGATGTTCAGAAATGAAATTTTACAGGAGAAGGGACTCCTAAAAGATGTTTCAAAATGAGCAGCGGGGTACTGAATTGCCAAGGAAATCTCAACGGCTGACACTTGCTCTGTACCAGACAGAAATTAGAATCAGGGAAAAAAGGCGAAATGGTTGATGGTCTGGCAACATGTTTCTTGGTGACAGTGTATCCTGAAACTAGTAATTTTAGAATGTGAAAGTAATTCAGCCGATCTCCCACCTGGAAGACACCCGGGAATGTTCTCAGCGAGCATCTCAGCAGGGCTACAGCTCCTTGTGTTTTAGACCCGGGAACGATCCCGCTGAAATCTTGCCTTCTTTGTCGTCTAATTGGCTGCATCGGTAAATTGCTGGTGGTGAGCTTTAAAGGTTATGGGGCAGGAATAGGCAGCAGCTTTACGGGAAGGCAGGTGTGAGGCTATTAAACATGCATCGTACGGCAGTGCTTTTAATCCCACTGACCAATTACTTGAACTGTAACTTGGAGCGAGTAGCAGAAAACGGGGTCCCTACTGCGTCCGTGTGTACGTTTTAAATAAGTATGTGTTACACATAGTAGAACTGATTAAGAAGCAGTATTCATATATTTTCTTTGCTCTCTCTTTTCCCTTTGATTTGCTTAAAGTTTCTGATGTGACTGTGCTGAACATATTGGAAAATGCTTCTTTTAATAACTTCTTAAGGGAGAATTCAAAATCGAATAGAAATCTTTTACCAGATGAGGTCTTTTCAATCCTAATAATTCGATCTCCTTAAATCAAAGATTCATGTGATCATTTTACTTGAATTAGTTCCTCTAGAAATATCTGCTTTTCTTTTGACCTCCTTGTAGCTTTAATGCTTCCATGAAAATATGTAGAATTTATAAAAACATTCACAACAGAAATCCAATAATCAGCATTCATGATCTATTACACATTAAGCATTGTGGAGAGGATACAGGTTACCTTGTGATTAAGAGAAGAACTTGCTTTCAGTTTGGAAGACATCTATATGATAAAAATTAATTAGAAATAAGTACAATGCAGTATGTTATTGATTACCAAGATGACTAAAATAGATGTTCAATGCCCTGAGATGTTCAGACTACACAAGTCTAGTAAACTTTTTACAGGAGAAGGGACTCCTAAAAGAATGGTTTTTTGAACAGAAAGCATGAGATGAGCAGGAATACGGGTTTCTGAGAGGGTAAATAACTTGAGACATGGAATCCCCTAAAGTTAACTTTTTGTCAGCAAAGGGAGCATGTTTTATTTTTTGAAGCCAACTTTGAGAACAAATGAGGTACTGTGGCTTTTTCATCATGGAAAGAAAAAATAAAAACAGTTGGTTCATTTCTCTCATCAGTAGAACTGCCTTGTGCTGTAAATCTTGGTTAAAATTTAGGGTAGGGAAATGTGTGATTAGGAGACATATGCGTTTGCTGTAAAATAACTCTTGAAAAGACAGAAAAGGAAGTCCACAGAAACCTCGAGTTGGCTGGAATTTCCTAAAGAATGTCTGTCTGCCTCTTGGATCCAAACTGGAGGCCCAAATAAGACTGGATCAGTATGCCCAGTAGAAATCAAGGGAACCCAGCTGAACTCATACTGCAAGATAAAGATATGTCTCCTATAAGAAGGAAAGGGATCTCTGTTTAACACACCTTTTCTTCCTTGGCAGTTCAGTTAAAAGAAGGGCCAACAAGAGAGAAAAATGCTAAGAGAATACTATAAGCCTTCTGGGATTTTAAAAGGAGACCCCAGAGCTAGCTGAATTGTAACAGCAAGGCTGACAGTTGTGCAAAAGCTTGTGATTGGTGGTTTTAGTTGCTAAGTGGGCTCCAGCTATACCCCACCAGCCTCCTCTGTCTAAGGGATTTCCTAGGCCAGAATACTGGAGTGGGTTGCCATTTGTTTTCCAGGGGATCTTCCCAACCCAGATCAGCATATCCTAAAGCTTACAACTAATTTTATCATGACCCTTTCTCCAAAAAAAGAAAAAAATCCATCTACAAACAAAGTGTTTGGGGAGGAGAGCCTGCATTCTGGCAAGGAGTAACATTCAAGGTTTGGGCTTCCCTGCAGGCCCCCCTTTCTAGAGTCCCTATGTGGCTGGATCATTAAAGGGAACAACAGGAATGGATCATCAATGACCTGGTCAGAAGGCATGGATTTTGGATTTTTTAAACATGGCTCTGAATTGAAAGTATTCATTGAATTTTTTGGTTTAGTTTGTTTGCTAGGTGGGTTATTGAATCTGATATCAAAAGGCAAGGGCAGGAGGAACAAATCTTTTTGAAGAAAATGACAAACAGGAATTGGAGTTGCCTAGTTGATGCTCAGTAGACTTTGAACCAAAACTACCCATAGCAAATTCAATTAAGGTTTGAAGTCTCCTACCCAGGAGAGGAAGAAAGCTCTGCTATAGGATTCAGTCATTAAACAACTCTGTGATAACCAACAAATTATTCGGTCAAAAATAAAGATTACCATTTAAACATCACTTCAACTTCATGGACCTTACAAAATCTTGTTAAGTTATGAGAAGTACCCCAGAGATGACCTAGGATCTAAGATGAATTTATTTAAAATGTTAAGGAAAAATATTCATATTTTTTGGCTGTGTCAGGTTTTAGTTGTGGCATGAAGGATCTTAGTTGTTTCATGCAGAATCTTTTGTTGTGGTGCAGAGAATCTCTAGTAGTGGCACACAGGTTTAGTTGCTCTGTGGCATGTACGATCTTAGTTCCTCAACCAGGAATCAAACTTGTGTCCGCAAGGCAGACTTTTAACTTCTGCACCACCAGGACAGTCCCTTCCGGTGACTTTAGCAGTTAATATTTTAACCAGAGATTTAGAGCCTGGGTTTTATGTCTAACTCAAAGTAAAAGAATCAAAAATTTAAAAAACATGATCCCAATACAACTTTGAAAGGTATATTTTGTACTTAGTTCGGTAATTATTGTTTTCATTTCTTGAGTGTTTACTATGTACCAGATATCATTATAAGAAATGAATGCACCATTATTTAATTTCCTAATCATTTTATCCTACCTAGGGAGAGAAACTATTATCCTCTTTTTTTTTTTTTTTTAAGCAAAAAGTTAAGATTTATTTGGATCTTGCTCCCTGGCAAGGTTCACAGGTCCCTGAGGAGGGTCCGTGAAGTCATGCCCAGAGGCGGGGCAAGGGGCTTTTATCAGCTCAGGGTAAAAAAATGTAAGTCAAGGGAGGAGTAAGGTATTGCGCCTGTGTAGAGGCATTTTCTTTGTTTGAATTGTACTAGGTCTGGGTGGGAAAATTCCAGATGCAGCTGGCACCAGTGATGAATCAGCAGGAAATCCTTCGAGACCACTGCCTCCTGGAATGGCTAGTACCCATGGGCCCCCATAGACCTAACATTCCAGCCTTTTTGGTGTAATAGGGCGCCAAGTCTGTTCTGGCTGCTTCCTGCTGAGAAGGGGCCTCACAAAAGGGGCTTAAGGCTGGTCTGTAGGTGGGGAGCCGGTTCCCAGCCAAGAGTAAGGATGGAGAAGCATCGGTTTATAGCGACTCGGGAAATTTCTTGCATGCGGCTTGGTAGGAACCCAATGTCTGGACCCACTGAGGTTCAGGTGTTTCATATCTCTTTGCAGAGAAGAATTCAGCAAGAGACAAAGTGATAGGTAAGAAATGGATTTATTCAGATTCAGAGAAAGCACACTCCACAGACAGAGTGTGGGCCATGGCAGAGCAAATCCAGTGGCCTATCCTCTTTTTTATAGATGCTTAGGAAGAGCAAGTGAACCAGGTGGCCAGATCTCATCAAATAACCCTGGAGAAGGAGGACAACCCACCTACACTTGATTCTTGACTGAGTGTTGTTAATCATGACCATATCCTGCTCAACTTCTTGATTCTGGTTTAGATTTGAAAAGATGCCCATTCTAAAGTCAAGGAATAGGCAAGATGTATAAAAATTCCAGAGAATATGTAGATAGGTGAGATACACGGTCTGTAGTAAAATGAAACAAAAATAAACAAAGAAACTTGAAATACTTGATTTTTCCATGTGATAGTGAGATGCTGATAACATCTCCACATGTCTAAATGTATTGTTGGATTGGTCAATTCTTCGTAAGTTTCATTGTAGGATTTGTTTGAATGGAAATGTGTTCATAATCAAAGGTAATGACTTCCCATGATTCAGGAATGAGCTGATTTAGAAAAATAAAATTTCCACATGATTGACATGGACGCCATCTAAATACTAAACCTAATCACTTATGAAATATTTCTAAAATTCACTCTGTATTATCTTTGACTTCTGAATAATGTTATACTAAGTATTATGTAAATTTTCTGATGATTTGTCATCTTAATTATGAACATCAGTTCTTGTCCTGGTTATAATGTAAGGAGAATGCACCCTGAGGTAATTGAGGTACATCAGACCACTGCCCTGTATTATCTGTATTGATCTTTTATCACTATGGTTTCTATTTCTTGGAAATTTTGGTTTCTTGGTAATTTCCTTCTGTTTTCCTCTCTACATTTCCCTTTTGTTCATCCTCCTATTCTACTTTCACCCTTTCTACTTTTCTTTCTCTCTCTCTCCCATTCTTATTTAAATTTATTCAAGAAACAGTTTTAGGAATATAAATTTGTGTATCCACTATGGGAAGGTTTCCCTGGTGGCTGATTGGTAAAGAATCTGCATGCCAATGTGGGAGACATGGGTTCCATCCCTGGGTCAGGAAGATCCCCTGGAAAAGGAAATGGAAATCCACTCTAGTATTCTTGCCTGGGAAATCCCATGAATAGAAGATCCTGGTGGACTACAGTCCATGGGGTTGCATGTGGTCAAGAAATGCTGGGATGGCTGTATCACAAGCTGGAATCAAGATTGTCAGGAGAAATAACAACCTCAGATATGCAGATGATAGCATTCTAACTGCAGAAAGTAAAGAGGAACTAAAGAGCATTTTGATGAGGGTGAAAGAGGAGAGTGAAAAAGCTGGCTTGAAATTCAACATTCAGAGAACTAAGATCATGACACAAAGTCCCACCACTTCCTGGCAAAGAGAAGGTGGGAAAGTGGAAGCAGTGACAGATTTTATTTCCTTGGGCTCCAAAATCACTTCAGTCATCCAGAGAATATGTAGATAGGTGAGATACACTGAAAATGTAAAAACTTGAAATACTTGATTTTTCCATGTGATAGTGAGATGCTGATAACATCTCCACATGTCTAAATGTATTGTTGGATTGGTCAATTCTTCGTAAGTTTCATTGTAGGATTTGTTTGAATGGAAATGTGTTCATAATCAAAGGTAATGACTTCCCATGATTCAGGAATGAGCTGATTTAGAAAAATAAAATTTCCACATGATTGACATGGACGCCATCTAAATACTAAACCTAATCACTTATGAAATATTTCTAAAATTCACTCTGTATTATCTTTGACTTCTGAATAATGTTATACTAAGTATTATGTAAATTTTCTGATGATTTGTCATCTTAATTATGAACATCAGTTCTTGTCCTGGTTATAATGTAAGGAGAATGCACCCTGAGGTAATTGAGGTACATCAGACCACTGCCCTGTATTATCTGTATTGATCTTTTATCACTATGGTTTCTATTTCTTGGAAATTTTGGTTTCTTGGTAATTTCCTTCTGTTTTCCTCTCTACATTTCCCTTTTGTTCATCCTCCTATTCTACTTTCACCCTTTCTACTTTTCTTTCTCTCTCTCTCCCATTCTTATTTAAATTTATTCAAGAAACAGTTTTAGGAATATAAATTTGTGTATCCACTATGGGAAGGTTTCCCTGGTGGCTGATTGGTAAAGAATCTGCATGCCAATGTGGGAGACATGGGTTCCATCCCTGGGTCAGGAAGATCCCCTGGAAAAGGAAATGGAAATCCACTCTAGTATTCTTGCCTGGGAAATCCCATGAATAGAAGATCCTGGTGGACTACAGTCCATGGGGTTGCATGTGGTCAAGAAATGCTGGGATGGCTGTATCACAAGCTGGAATCAAGATTGTCAGGAGAAATAACAACCTCAGATATGCAGATGATAGCATTCTAACTGCAGAAAGTAAAGAGGAACTAAAGAGCATTTTGATGAGGGTGAAAGAGGAGAGTGAAAAAGCTGGCTTGAAATTCAACATTCAGAGAACTAAGATCATGACACAAAGTCCCACCACTTCCTGGCAAAGAGAAGGTGGGAAAGTGGAAGCAGTGACAGATTTTATTTCCTTGGGCTCCAAAATCACTTCAGTCATGAAATTATAACATTCCTGTTCATTGGAAAAAAAACTATGAAAAACCTAGACAGCATATTAAAAAGCAGAGACATCTCATTGCTGAAAAGGTCTATATAGTCAAACCTATGGTCTTCCCCGTAGTAATGGATGAATGGGAGAGTTGGACCATAGGAAGGTTGAGTGCCAAAGAATTGATCCTTTTTAATGGTGGTGCTGGAGAAGCCTCTTGAGAGGCCCTTGGATTGCAAGGAGATCAAGCCAGTTAATCCTGCAGGAAACCAATTGTGAATATTCATTGGAAGGACTGATGCTAAAGCTGAAGTTCCAATACTCTGGCCACCTGATGTGAAGAGCTGACTTACTGGAAAAGACCCTGATGCTGGGAAAGACTGAAGGCAAAAGGAGAAGGGGCACAAAGGACGAAATGGTTGGACGGTATCATTGACTCAATGGATATGAGTTTGAATAAACCCCTGGAGATAGTGAAGGACAGGGAAGCCTGGTGTGCTGAAGTCCATGGGGTCACAAAGAGTTGGACATGACTGAATGACTGGAAAACAAGTCTTAAGCTGTCAACTGTTGCTTATTCTAGTTGCCCATGTGCCTCCAGAGTTAGTGTCTTCATGTTCTGATTTACTGTTTTCACCATGCTTTATTTAATATTACCTAAAATGAGAATAAATAGCCTCTGGGTGAAAGCCTGAGAGGTCCATGAATCTATGAATTTTAAAGGTTGTATAGGATACTATGAGAATTAGTAACTTATGATGACTTTTAGTATTGGTCATAATACTGAAACCAGCACCATAGAGTGAAAAGAAAGTAAAATTTTTTACTCTGTTATTTATCATTCATATGACCTTGGCTAAGTCACTTCACTTTCCTGGGCTTTGATATTATCATCTAAAAACTGGGAGTGTGATGAGGATTCAATGACAAGTATCAACTGCCTATTCCAATGCCTGGTGTGTAAGTATTAAGTATTGTACTATTTTGAGGGGGAATAATTTTTTATTTTCTTTTTGTACAATTAGATTTTTTTTTTTTTAAAGATTTATTTATTTATTTATTTTGGGCAGGAGTCTGGTTGAGGAGGGAGGGAAGCGGGCGGGCCACTTCTGTTGGTCTTTCATTTCTCTATTTTCATCCGTCTTTGTTCTTTGGCTCCTGTGGGCCTCCCATCGCGGTGGCGTCTGTGGTTGCAGAGCGCTGGCTCTGGGCGCATGCGCTCCAGAGCTCCGGCTTGGTAATTGGACACATCTGTCCAGCCACTCCACGGCACGTGGGATCTTCCCAGGCCAGGGATCGAACCGGCGCCCCTTGCACTGCAAGGCGGTGTCCCTACCCACTGGACCACCAGGGGAAGCCCTGTACAATTAGATTTTAAAAACTTATCTTGTTTTAATGTTTAGAATGATGAGATGCAAGACATGGCTCATGGTATAAAATTTGAAAACTACAAGGTGGTATAAAAAATGCAAAAAGTTTCCATATGATACTTTTCCACACATTATAATTTTTTTCACATATATGAAATATACTGTTCAATCAACTTCCTTTACTAGATTTTTCAAAAGCAAGTTTTCAATGCATTTGAAATTAAATGCACAAGTGTTTCTAACTGTGAATGGTGTGCTGGTATACCAGGTCTCAAAAATAATTAAAAATAAATAAATAAATAAATAATCTTTTATTTGTGGTATTTGCCAACTAATATGGTATAATTACTTCTGTCATGTATATTAAGATATCACCTGTCTAATAACTATTAAAAGTTTTAATATTTACAAAATTCTGTATGAACATAATACTGCTGGTTGTGACTCCCTTTTCTCTATATATTCAGTATAAAGTAAGGTCTTAGTTTTTTTCTAGTAGTTATTCATTATTTTAGTACCTTGCATGCAAAATCCTTTAACAATAATTTTATATGCCTTTGATTATGGATTACCACTTTTAGGGTCTATTGCATGCTTATATTTATTCGCATCTATTTCTAGATTTTCTACTATTTTTTCATCCATCTGTTTCTCTTGCAGTTCTAGGCCATCTAATTTATTTTTGCCTTATAATCTACTGAGCTCTTTGAGGATAGTGATTATGTGTTTTTATCACTGTAACCCCTCGCTCAAAAGAGAGTTCTTCTATGTGGTAATTTCTCAGAAAATATGCCTTGTTGGTGTGTTGGTTCTTTTACTTCCTGGAAAGATAAGTCCTCCAAGGAAGCCCTGATTTTCAAAGGCATGAATTAAGCATTTACTAGGTCCAGATACTTAGTAACACTTCTCTAGAATTTTGTCCTTAAAAGAAGTCTTTGGACACATGCATCATATACGTATTGCTGTGCAATAAGGTCTTCAAAAACACAGAGGCTTGATTTATTAAATCCCACGATTCTATGGGCTACTTGGATGGTTCCTCTGCTTGTTTGCCTGGACTCACTCATGAGGCTTAGAGTGGACCCGGGAAGTGTAAATTAGATCTTTGTTTTAATGTTTAGAATGATGAGATGCAAGACATGGCTCATGGTATAAAATTTGAAAACTACAAGGTGGTATAAAAAATGCAAAAAGTTTCCATATGATACTTTTCCACACATTATAATTTTTTTCACATATATGAAATATACTGTTCAATCAACTTCCTTTACTAGATTTTTCAAAAGCAAGTTTTCAATGCATTTGAAATTAAATGCACAAGTGTTTCTAACTGTGAATGGTGTGCTGGTATACCAGGTCTCAAAAATAATTAAAAATAAATAAATAAATAAATAATCTTTTATTTGTGGTATTTGCCAACTAATATGGTATAATTACTTCTGTCATGTATATTAAGATATCACCTGTCTAATAACTATTAAAAGTTTTAATATTTACAAAATTCTGTATGAACATAATACTGCTGGTTGTGACTCCCTTTTCTCTATATATTCAGTATAAAGTAAGGTCTTAGTTTTTTTCTAGTAGTTATTCATTATTTTAGTACCTTGCATGCAAAATCCTTTAACAATAATTTTATATGCCTTTGATTATGGATTACCACTTTTAGGGTCTATTGCATGCTTATATTTATTCGCATCTATTTCTAGATTTTCTACTATTTTTTCATCCATCTGTTTCTCTTGCAGTTCTAGGCCATCTAATTTATTTTTGCCTTATAATCTACTGAGCTCTTTGAGGATAGTGATTATGTGTTTTTATCACTGTAACCCCTCGCTCAAAAGAGAGTTCTTCTATGTGGTAATTTCTCAGAAAATATGCCTTGTTGGTGTGTTGGTTCTTTTACTTCCTGGAAAGATAAGTCCTCCAAGGAAGCCCTGATTTTCAAAGGCATGAATTAAGCATTTACTAGGTCCAGATACTTAGTAACACTTCTCTAGAATTTTGTCCTTAAAAGAAGTCTTTGGACACATGCATCATATACGTATTGCTGTGCAATAAGGTCTTCAAAAACACAGAGGCTTGATTTATTAAATCCCACGATTCTATGGGCTACTTGGATGGTTCCTCTGCTTGTTTGCCTGGACTCACTCATGAGGCTGTATGAAGTTGAAGGATCATAGTTTTCTCTCCTCTCTCATTCAGGTCTCTACTCGAATGCCCCTTTATCGGAAATCTTCCCTGATCACACAAGCAAGTCAGAGTCTCCCCTAACCCCCTCCCTGCAGATATCACTTGCCATTCACTCGCCCTGCTTTGTTTTTCCTCATCTTTGGTGGTTGTCACCCTCCAGAAGCCACCACCACAACTGGATACTGCACTATTGCAAAAACTATGGCACCTCGTCCCACGATGACTTTTCTCTGAATCAAGACTTAACAGGAATTGTGTTGAACCCTGGTTGATGACTTTCATGAAGACACCAGATGCATGAAATTCAAAACAAAGTGAAAGTGAGTCCACATCTCTTTTGCACAGAGTCCTAGACTGGGTCTGTTTGAGCCGAGGCACAAGAGATGAGGTAAATAAGAGAAGGGCTATGTTTCGAGAAACCATAGATCCCTTCCAAATTCTGTCACTCACTCACTGTGATTCTGGGTTACTTCAGCCCTGTGTTTTTCTCAGAGGTGAATCAGAGATGATAACTTTACTCACTAACAACATGGTTGTGATCATTTAGCAACCTAACTGCGAAAGTGCTTAGCACAAGGACTGGCCATATTGTGGATTTTCTCTTTCTCTCTGCGTATATGTGAAAGAGGCTGGAGCTGACAAAGGAGAGACCTAGCTGTTTTTCTTTCTGAAGGTAATTTATTGGACTATCCCAGGGATGTTTATTTTCTTAATTACAGGTCACGAGATTCAAGACCACGAGAGTGCTTCTATGTGGTAATTTCTCAGAAAATATGCCTTGTTGGTGTGTTGGTTCTTTTACTTCCTGGAAAGATAAGTCCTCCAAGGAAGCCCTGATTTTCAAAGGCATGAATTAAGCATTTACTAGGTCCAGATACTTAGTAACACTTCTCTAGAATTTTGTCCTTAAAAGAAGTCTTTGGACACATGCATCATATACGTATTGCTGTGCAATAAGGTCTTCAAAAACACAGAGGCTTGATTTATTAAATCCCACGATTCTATGGGCTACTTGGATGGTTCCTCTGCTTGTTTGCCTGGACTCACTCATGAGGCTGTATGAAGTTGAAGGATCATAGTTTTCTCTCCTCTCTCATTCAGGTCTCTACTCGAATGCCCCTTTATCGGAAATCTTCCCTGATCACACAAGCAAGTCAGAGTCTCCCCTAACCCCCTCCCTGCAGATATCACTTGCCATTCACTCGCCCTGCTTTGTTTTTCCTCATCTTTGGTGGTTGTCACCTCCAGAAGCCACCACCACAACTGGATACTGCACTATTGCAAAAACTATGGCACCTCGTCCCACGATGACTTTTCTCTGAATCAAGACTTAACAGGAATTGTGTTGAACCCTGGTTGATGACTTTCATGAAGACACCAGATGCATGAAATTCAAAACAAAGTGAAAGTGAGTCCACATCTCGTTTGCACAGAGTCCTAGACTGGGTCTGTTTGAGCCGAGGCACAAGAGATGAGGTAAATAAGAGAAGGGCTATGTTTCGAGAAACCATAGATCCCTTCCAAATTCTGTCACTCACTCACTGTGATTCTGGGTTACTTCAGCCCTGTGTTTTTCTCAGAGGTGAATCAGAGATGATAACTTTACTCACTAACAACATGGTTGTGATCATTTAGCAACCTAACTGCGAAAGTGCTTAGCACAAGGACTGGCCATATTGTGGATTTTCTCTTTCTCTCTGCGTATATGTGAAAGAGGCTGGAGCTGACAAAGGAGAGACCTAGCTGTTTTTCTTTCTGAAGGTAATTTATTGGACTATCCCAGGGATGTTTATTTTCTTAATTACAGGTCACGAGATTCGAAGACCACTAATGAAGGAGATGGTTGCTGGAGAGCCGAGGGGTTTCCCTGCTCCTTCCAAGTCTCTTAGATTTTTTTATAAAAAAGGTCCCCAGTAAATTTTATGACTGCAGTGTCAAAAGTCTTCTATCCAAATCGCTGTAAATATTCTAATGAAGTCTGGAAAGAAAGCCATTTGTAATGGCTTGGGGCAGAGTATTAAGATAGCCTGTTTCTCGTTAGTCAGTCATTAGAGAGATCTAACATGCATGGGAAATGGTTTCCTGTTGTAAGTGCTTTAAAACCAAGTTTTAGGAAACCCCGTTTCCTGCCGGCTCATTTGGAGACAGCAATCTGCCAACTGGTCAGACTTTTCAGATGGCCAAATGGTTGCCTCCTCAGCTGCAACTGAGTTCAGCTTCAGTATCATCCGCAAGTGGGCTTTGCATCTTGGAGGTCCCGGCAAGAAGTAGGCAGGTCCACAGTGAAAGGCCATCTGGACTGGGCACGACTGGGGGCACTTTGCCTCTAGTTTTAAGTGCTTTAGAACTGCGTGATTCACAGCATGAATCAAAAACAGGAGACAAAACTTCCAGCCTCGAGCCTCAGTGTATGGGGTCTAGATCCAAGGGATGGAGCTCATGGGAAAATGGTGGACAAACCCCTTGGTTTGGGAGGGTTAGTGTGGCTGATACAAGAGGGAACATTTTTGACTACCTGATGTGTTGTGCATTAAAACGGGATTTTCTGAAATAAGGAAGTTCCAGAGACTTCAATTAGGATGCAGATGAAAGTATTTGCTAATCAAATCCATTTGCTTCTTTTAGCGTGTGAGATGAGGGTCAATACTGTACATGGAAGCAGGAAATGAATAGATTGAGGAAGACTGCACATTTCCTCACCTCCAGCAGACACTCTGTGCAACAATTGCCCAAATACCCAAATCAAAAAGGGAAATCCTTAGCCCGGAATTTATCATGGTGGCTTTGCCCAGGAGAGGACCCCAAATATGCTCACCTTCTAGGCATATGCTGCCATTCTCTGAGAGAGCACAGCCAGTCATAAACATACGATATACACTTCCTAACTAGTTGTCAGAACAATGCAGTGAGAAGGTGCTTTTACTATCCTTTATGGGCTTCCCTCGTGGCTCAGTGGTAAAGAGTCTGCCTGCCAATGCAGGAGATGGGAGTTCCATCCCTAGGTTGGGAAGATCCCCTGGAGAAGGAAGTGGCAAGCCACTTCAGTATGCTTGCCTGGGAAATCCCATGGACAGAGGGCCTGGTGGGTTACAGTCTATGAGGTCACAGTGAGTCAGACACAACTGATCGACTGAGCAATATACTATGATAAATTCAGGGGAGTTGAATTTTTCACTCCTTGCTTCTCTTGCCATAGCCTCAGTTAGGGATAGAATTTATCCCTTGACTTGGGCTTGGCCACATCCTTGTGCTGTGATAAAGAATCTGCCTCTCAATGTAGGAGATGCAAGAGAAGTGAGTTCAGTCCTTGGTTCAGGAAGATCCCTTGGAGAAGGAAACAGCAACCCACTCCAGTATTCTTGCCTGGGGAATCCCATGGACAGAGGAGCCTGCTGGGCTACCGTCCATGGGGTCACAAAGAGCTGTGCATGCCTGAGCAACTGAGCACACACACTTCCTTGTTTTGGCCAAATACAGACATTGAAACTTCCAGTCTGCGCTTAGGTCTTTTAGAGGACACTCAGGTTTCCTCCTGCCTTTTTGCATTTCTGCCATCAGCTTAGGAAGAATCAGCTAGTCTGCTGGTCCCAGAAAGACACTGAGAGACACATGCAAAGAACAGAGGCACCTGTACTAACCCACAGACCATAGTGAGACACAAAGCCCCCACTGCTGACCCTCAGGCAACATGAGAATAAATAACTCCTGTTTGACACCCTGCATTTGGGGCTGTTTGTTACAGCACAAGAGCTCACAGATACATCTCCGTTTTACAAATAAAGTATGACTCAGAGATCTTAGTAGTGATTTTGCCAAGGCATAGAACTTACAGCTGGTTGAGTCAAGAGTTAAACCTAGAGATATTTCACTCCTAACTATTAGGAAAACTGCACTTCCCAGAGACCCCTCTACAGATGGGCTAGCAATTTCCAGAAAATATCTCATGGTGTGATTTTTCTTTTAAGTACAACTTTAATTTTGTCTTTTTCACTGGGACAACGAAAGGGTAGGATTGATCTGCCAGCCAGGTTATTACAGGCAGGGAGAGGCAGAGGGACTTAGAGAATCCATCTCATCTGCGACCTTGAGACTTAATGATCTAACGTTACCCTTAACATATTTATCCCACACCTTGTCCTGTTTTCCATCTTCCCACGTAAGCTGATTTTGAGTGATGAGTACTTTGATTTTTAACAAGGGAAAAGTAATTTTTAAAAAATCTTCATGATTCAAGAAAACCAAAATTTAACAGTAGATCTCAGGTCCGTTGTTTAGGCAGTTGTGATGGAAGGTTTGGTCTGCCTAGAACACCTTACATCAAAATCTCTAGGTAGCCACTGGGGAGGAAGATGACTTCAAGATGGGATCAGAGATGGGAGAGTCTTGGTCAAAGTCTGCTTGTGAACTTGAAAGACTCACCCTCTCTCTGAACTTGAACTTCCCCAGTTGTCAGAGGAGAGGTTGGCAGGGAGACACAACCCTGTCAACCCCATTTAGCTTTCTTGTGCTCTGATTCTCCCTCACAAAACAGGATGCCTCAGAGGACTGAGGCAGAACCGTATGTAACAGCTCAAATTCCCTTGCTTTCAGAACATCAGATCTGAACCTGTTATTTTCCTGATGGGCTCTGAACAACCCAAGATTTCATGTCACCAGGTAGAGCATAGATATAATTTGGAAAAAAGGAGATTTATAGGAAGTACAATAACAGTCCCCATTGTTTATTTTTTAAAATCTTATTTAAATAAAGATTGTGCATTTAAAGTTGCATTTGATTGAACAACTGTCCCTTTTTTAAAATTTTCCCTGACAAAAGCTATGAATTATTAATTTCTGTCATTGTATTCACCGAACAAATGTAATTGCAAGTAAATGTCTGAAGTTAATGAAAAAAATTAAGAAAAAAAGATTTCTTTATACGAATTAATGAAACATTTCCACAAACCTCTTTGACATTCAGAGATCTTAGTAGTGATTTTGCCAAGGCATAGAACTTACAGCTGGTTGAGTCAAGAGTTAAACCTAGAGATATTTCACTCCTAACTATTAGGAAAACTGCACTTCCCAGAGACCCTCTACAGATGGGCTAGCAATTCCCAGAAAATATCTCATGGTGTGATTTTTCTTTTAAGTACAACTTTAATTTTGTCTTTTTCACTGGGACAACGAAAGGGTAGGATTGATCTGCCAGCCAGGTTATTACAGGCAGGGAGAGGCAGAGGGACTTAGAGAATCCATCTCATCTGCGACCTTGAGACTTAATGATCTAACGTTACCCTTAACATATTTATCCCACACCTTGTCCTGTTTTCCATCTTCCCACGTAAGCTGATTTTGAGTGATGAGTACTTTGATTTTTAACAAGGGAAAAGTAATTTTTAAAAAATCTTCATGATTCAAGAAAACCAAAATTTAACAGTAGATCTCAGGTCCGTTGTTTAGGCAGTTGTGATGGAAGGTTTGGTCTGCCTAGAACACCTTACATCAAAATCTCTAGGTAGCCACTGGGGAGGAAGATGACTTCAAGATGGGATCAGAGATGGGAGAGTCTTGGTCAAAGTCTGCTTGTGAACTTGAAAGACTCACCCTCTCTGAACCTGAACTTCCCCAGTTGTCAGAGGAGAGGTTGGCGGGGAGACACAACCCTGTCAACCCCATTTAGCTTTCTTGTGCTCTGATTCTCCCTCACAAAACAGGATGCCTCAGAGGACTGAGGCAGAACCGTATGTAACAGCTCAAATTCCCTTGCTTTCAGAACATCAGATCTGAACCTGTTATTTTCCTGATGGGCTCTGAACAACCCAAGATTTCATGTCACCAGGTAGAGCATAGATATAATTTGGAAAAAAGGAGATTTATAGGAAGTACAATAACAGTCCCCATTGTTTATTTTTTAAAATCTTATTTAAATAAAGATTGTGCATTTAAAGTTGCATTTGATTGAACAACTGTCCCTTTTTTAAAATTTTCCCTGACAAAAGCTATGAATTATTAATTTCTGTCATTGTATTCACCGAACAAATGTAATTGCAAGTAAATGTCTGAAGTTAATGAAAAAAATTAAGAAAAAAAGATTTCTTTATACGAATTAATGAAACATTTCCACAAACCTCTTTGAAATCGTGATTATGAAGCCTTGTGACATCTCTTTGGAGCTGCAAATCCAGAGCAAAGGGGGCTGAGCTCTACTCTTTCTTTGGCAGAAGGGATGAAAACATTTTATGAGGACTGTACCAGCTGTGGAAATGAACACACACAAGGATTCTAACCTTAACCCTCTCAGATATCTATTTTTGTGCTCGTTTGTTTTTTGTCCATTCTGAGCCATGGCTGGGAGATCACAACAGAATTCCATCATTCCATTGTCTTGACCAACGTCATCACCACTCATATATTCAAAAATACATACTGGTTTATCTGGCTGCAGTAGGTCTTAGTTGCAGCATCATGTGGGATCTAGTTCCCTAACTAGGAATCGAATCCCAGGCCTCCTGCATTGGGAGTGTTGAGTCTTGGCCACTGGACCGTGAAGGAAGTACCACCACTCATATTTTTATATTAATATGATGCAATGAAAAGTTCTACTTTCATTTCTTAAGGAGAAAAAAAAATACTAGGGTGAACAGGGATTGGATCTCTAAATTAGGCTGGCACTGAGCCTCAAGTCAGAGAACTGTAATCGTTTCATGCTCTACCCCTCAAATATCCCATCTTTAGCAACACTCAGAGAGAACTAGAAATTGTCTCTCGATTCCATTAATTTCCAGCTTTTCTGAGATAACCCCCTGCCTTCCACCCTCAAGTAACTTTATAATTTCAGTACAGTAGTAAAAACTGAGAATTCAACATTGGGATACGTGGGTCCTGTTTCAGAATCTGCCCTTTATTAGTTTTATAACCTGTGGCACAGGCAAGTCCCTACCTCATTTATCTATCTTTCTATGTAGAGCTTCTCTGGTGGCTCAGAAGTAAAGAATCTGCCTGCCAATGCAGGAGATGCAGATTTGATCCCTGGGTCAGGAAGATCCCCTGAAGAAGGAAGTGGCAATCCACTCCTGTATTCTTGAATTCCATGGGCAGAGGAGTCTGGAGGGCCACAGCCCATAGGGTCACAAAAGAGTCACATCTATTTATTTCTAAAAACATTATCTTGAGGTGTCAAGGCTATACTTATGACTGATTAAGGTTTATGTATAGCTGTAAACAACAAAATTTTGTAAAAGTAAAATAAAAATAAACAAATAAAAATATCTTTTTATTTATTTTTTCTTCTGACTGAGTTGCACTGCATGTGGGATCTTAATTCCTTGACCAGGGGTCAAATCCATGCCCCTAAAGTGGAATGGCAGACTCTTTTTTTTTTTTCTTAACATTTATTTATTTATTTATTTTGGGGGGGTGGGGTGGTGAGGGGGGAGGGCGGCCAGGTCACTTCTATTGGTCTTTCATTTGTCTATTTTCATCCATCTTTGTTCTTTGGCCCTTGTGGGCCTCCCATCACAGTGGCCTCTGTTGTCACAGAGCACTGGCTCTGGGCGCATGTGCTCCAGAGCTCTGGCTCGGTATTTGGACACATGGGTCCAGCCGCTCTGTGGCACGTGGGATCTTCCCAGGCCAGGGATCGAACGGGCGCCCCTTGCACTGCAAGGCGGTGTCCTTACCCACTGGACCACCAAGGGAAGCCCGTGTCAGACTCTTAACTACTGAACCACCAAGGAACTCCCTAGAGTCCTGTTTCAAAGTATGTGCCTTTTTCTCCTCATAGGACTAGTGTAAAAGCTAAGTGAAATTAAACGCATGGTCAACAATAAAATACACTGAGCCTCAAGTCAGAAACTGTAACGTTTCATCACCTCAATATCCCATCTTTAGCAACACTCAGAGAGAACTAGAAATTGTCTCGATTCCATTAATTTCCAGCTTTTCTGAGATAACCCCCTGCCTTCCACCCTCAAGTAACTTTATAATTTCAGTACAGTAGTAAAAACTGAGAATTCAACATTGGGATACGTGGGTCCTGTTTCAGAATCTGCCCTTTATTAGTTTTATAACCTGTGGCACAGGCAAGTCCCTACCTCATTTATCTATCTTTCTATGTAGAGCTTCTCTGGTGGCTCAGAAGTAAAGAATCTGCCTGCCAATGCAGGAGATGCAGATTTGATCCCTGGGTCAGGAAGATCCCCTGAAGAAGGAAGTGGCAATCCACTCCTGTATTCTTGAATTCCATGGGCAGAGGAGTCTGGAGGGCCACAGCCCATAGGGTCACAAAAGAGTCACATCTATTTATTTCTAAAAACATTATCTTGAGGTGTCAAGGCTATACTTATGACTGATTAAGGTTTATGTATAGCTGTAAACAACAAAATTTTGTAAAAGTAAAATAAAAATAAACAAATAAAAATATCTTTTTATTTATTTTTTCTTCTGACTGAGTTGCACTGCATGTGGGATCTTAATTCCTTGACCAGGGGTCAAATCCATGCCCCTAAAGTGGAATGGCAGACTCTTTTTTTTTTTTCTTAACATTTATTTATTTATTTATTTTGGGGGGGTGGGGTGGGGAGGGAGGAGGGCGGCCAGGTCACTTCTATTGGTCTTTCATTTGTCTATTTTCATCCATCTTTGTTCTTTGGCCCTTGTGGGCCTCCCATCACAGTGGCCTCTGTTGTCACAGAGCACTGGCTCTGGGCGCATGTGCTCCAGAGCTCTGGCTCGGTATTTGGACACATGGGTCCAGCCGCTCTGTGGCACGTGGGATCTTCCCAGGCCAGGGATCGAACGGGCGCCCCTTGCACTGCAAGGCGGTGTCCTTACCCACTGGACCACCAAGGGAAGCCCGTGTCAGACTCTTAACTACTGAACCACCAAGGAACTCCCTAGAGTCCTGTTTCAAAGTATGTGCCTTTTTCTCCCTCATAGGACTAGTGTAAAAGCTAAGTGAAATTAAACGCATGGTCAACAATAAAATACAAATATTAAAAAAAACTGCTGCTTTAGTTTTCATTATTTATTTTTTCCTTTTGTCTCTGAGAAAACCCCAGCAGTGCCGTTCCGGGTCTTTTGCACCAGAATAGAAGCTATAAATCAGTTGTCTGTGTTCCCCAGCCCTCAATCTGCCCCCAAATCCATTAAACTCCCTATATAGTTTTCCAGACTTTTCTTTCTCTCTGTGTTTTTCTTATTTTCCAGATGAGTGCATAGTATCTAGTCGACTCCAAGTGTTTGCAGATGGCAGAGGCACAAGAAGGAAAGGCCCTGACTGCCTGAGTGAGTATATGGAAGTGCATTCTCTAAGCACTCCATAGGACTACAGTACAAGCAACAAAGAAACCTCGACTGTGTTAAGCCACCGAGATGTGTGGCATTTTGCTGTCTCAGTGTGACTTATCTTGACTCATTCACCAGGGTGAGAGACCTAAGGGAAGCTTGGATAAAATCTACAGACCATATGTGTTAAAACTGAAGTGACTGAGACTGCGTCAAAATCATTTTTCTAGGCTGACCACCAACTTGTGTGATAGGAGGAGAGGTTTCTGTTTGGAAAGTTCAGTTCCTGTGGGGTAACTGCTGAAGTTGTGCAGCGTCAATAGACATTGATTGGAAACCATGAAGCTGCTGCAGGCAACACAACCGATTCTGCTGCCCAGCCAGGCATGGGAGTGGAGAGGCTCTGGATGTGGTTTATGATTCTGAGATTTGCAGTGCAAGATCTTTTCTTTTCTCTCTAGTATTGCCAGAGCAGCATCAGTGACCAAATAGGGGCAAAGGAGAACCATATTTTGACTTTCTCTCTCTCTCTCTCTTCTCTCATGCACTCATCTTCCAGATCTGAGGACTTTTTAAACATAAAAAAGAGACTAACTGAAAAGGCATATTCCTATAATTTGCCCAAATGTGCACATTATAGTCTCTGGATAACAGAGGCTGCAAATTACCCCCAGACCAACACACTATCCTTATTTAAGAAATCCTCTTAACTCTGTACCCTGAAGTCGCCATTTTTAAATCTGCCACCAAGGGAAGCCCGTCTTAACTACTGAACCACCAAGGAACTCCCTAGAGTCCGGTTTCAAAGTAGGTGCCTTTTTCTCCTCATAGGACTAGTGTAAAAGCTAAGTGAAATTAAACGCATGGTCAACAATAAAATACAAATATTAAAAAACTGCTGCTTTAGTTTTCATTATTTATTTTTTCCTTTTGTCTCTGAGAAAACCCCAGCAGTGCCGTTCCGGGTCTTTTGCACCAGAATAGAAGCTATAAATCAGTTGTCTGTGTTCCCCAGCCCTCAATCTGCCCCCAAATCCATTAAACTCCCTATATAGTTTTCCAGACTTTTCTTTCTCTCTGTGTTTTTCTTATTTTCCAGATGAGTGCATAGTATCTAGTCGACTCCAAGTGTTTGCAGATGGCAGAGGCACAAGAAGGAAAGGCCCTGACTGCCTGAGTGAGTATATGGAAGTGCATTCTCTAAGCACTCCATAGGACTACAGTACAAGCAACAAAGAAACCTCGACTGTGTTAAGCCACCGAGATGTGTGGCATTTTGCTGTCTCAGTGTGACTTATCTTGACTCATTCACCAGGGTGAGAGACCTAAGGGAAGCTTGGATAAAATCTACAGACCATATGTGTTAAAACTGAAGTGACTGAGACTGCGTCAAAATCATTTTTCTAGGCTGACCACCAACTTGTGTGATAGGAGGAGAGGTTTCTGTTTGGAAAGTTCAGTTCCTGTGGGGTAACTGCTGAAGTTGTGCAGCTCCAATAGACATTGATTGGAAACCATGAAGCTGCTGCAGGCAACACAACCGATTCTGCTGCCCAGCCAGGCATGGGAGTGGAGAGGCTCTGGATGTGGTTTATGATTCTGAGATTTGCAGTGCAAGATCTTTTCTTTTCTCTCTAGTATTGCCAGAGCAGCATCAGTGACCAAATAGGGGCAAAGGAGAACCATATTTTGACTTTCTCTCTCTCTCTCTCTTCTCTCATGCACTCATCTTCCAGATCTGAGGACTTTTTAAACATAAAAAAGAGACTAACTGAAAAGGCATATTCCTATAATTTGCCCAAATGTGCACATTATAGTCTCTGGATAACAGAGGCTGCAAATTACCCCCAGACCAACACACTATCCTTATTTAAGAAATCCTCTTAACTCTGTACCCTGAAGTCGCCATAAATCTGCCTGATATATAGATGTCAGGCATTTTCTGGCTGTTGAAACATGAAACATGACATCAGCTGGGGATTAAGTTACAACTCATAAAGACCATGTTTATTTGCTGGTTCTGTTTAAAAATTTTTTCCAACTATCATTTTACTCAAATGGCCTCCTATTTTATGGGAAATAAAGTTCGAACTAATGAAGGAAACCCTTTCTGAGCTTAGATAGACATGCAGGCTGTGGCCATCTTCATTGTAACCAAATATTTAAATTATTTAGAGCTCACTGTGAACTATTATTGTTCATTGTTTTGACCAAACGGGACCACAAGCTGCTAATGAAGACATGGGAGGAGAAATCTAAGAATCAAAGAGAGAGGGAGAGATGTTAAGAATTAGAGGAAGAAACCAAAATGCAGGGAAGCAGTGCAGGGTGACAGTGGGCAGTGTCCCTCCCCTGAGCATTGTTCACGCTTCAGGATGCTCTGAGCCATAGGAGGGTGACCTGGAGGAATGCACAGAGAGAAACCTGCCCACACCCATCTGTCCATTGCCTACCGACTGACCAGAGACCCCATTTCCAAACAGCTATACCTTGTATGAGGGCTTCCTAGGTGGCACAGTGATAAAGAATCTGCTTGCTAATGCGGGAGACTCAAAAGACACAGGTTTGATCTCTGGGTTGGGAGACCTCAAAAGATCCGGCAGGTGAAGCTGCTGCAGGCAACACAACCGATCTGCTGCCCAGCCAGGCATGGGAGTGAGAGGCTCTGGATGTGGTTTATGATTCTGAGATTTGCAGTGCAAGATCTTTTCTTTTCTCTCTAGTATTGCCAGAGCAGCATCAGTGACCAAATAGGGGCAAAGGAGAACCATATTTTGACTTTCTCTCTCTCTCTCTCTTCTCTCATGCACTCATCTTCCAGATCTGAGGACTTTTTAAACATAAAAAAGAGACTAACTGAAAAGGCATATTCCTATAATTTGCCCAAATGTGCACATTATAGTCTCTGGATAACAGAGGCTGCAAATTACCCCCAGACCAACACACTATCCTTATTTAAGAAATCCTCTTAACTCTGTACCCTGAAGTCGCCATAAATCTGCCTGATATATAGATGTCAGGCATTTTCTGGCTGTTGAAACATGAAACATGACATCAGCTGGGGATTAAGTTACAACTCATAAAGACCATGTTTATTTGCTGGTTCTGTTTAAAAATTTTTTCCAACTATCATTTTACTCAAATGGCCTCCTATTTTATGGGAAATAAAGTTCGAACTAATGAAGGAAACCCTTTCTGAGCTTAGATAGACATGCAGGCTGTGGCCATCTTCATTGTAACCAAATATTTAAATTATTTAGAGCTCACTGTGAACTATTATTGTTCATTGTTTTGACCAAACGGGACCACAAGCTGCTAATGAAGACATGGGAGGAGAAATCTAAGAATCAAAGAGAGAGGGAGAGATGTTAAGAATTAGAGGAAGAAACCAAAATGCAGGGAAGCAGTGCAGGGTGACAGTGGGCAGTGTCCCTCCCCTGAGCATTGTTCACGCTTCAGGATGCTCTGAGCCATAGGAGGGTGACCTGGAGGAATGCACAGAGAGAAACCTGCCCACACCCATCTGTCCATTGCCTACCGACTGACCAGAGACCCCATTTCCAAACAGCTATACCTTGTATGAGGGCTTCCTAGGTGGCACAGTGATAAAGAATCTGCCTGCCAATGCAGGAGACTCAAAAGACACAGGTTTGATCTCTGGGTTGGGAAGATCCCTGGGAGAAGGAAATGGCAACCCACTCCAGTATTCTTGCCTGGGAAATCCCATGGACAGAGGAGGCTGGTGGGTTACAGTGTACAAGGTCGCTAAGAGTTGGACATGACTGAGTGATTGAGCACCCACACACACAGCTGGTATGAGAAGAAATTCCTCTTATACACATAAAGTTCCAGGGGACAGCAACCACCATGATAAAAACAAAATCCTTACGGAAGGAATCCTGGTATGTATATACTGCAATCCCTCTCCCAACTCTACCTCCAAAACAAACAAAAAAGCACCTCAGAATATAAGATTCTCAAGACGTGTATATCCCCAGTGCTTAGTTCAAAGCAGGGGTTTAGTAAAATTTGCTGAATAAATCCTGTTCATCTTAGAAGTCTGGTCAGATGGGCAACGGGGCAGTTGTCCGGATCATATTATTTTGGTTGCACTGGGAAGCTCCCTTTCCCTTTCCTCTAAAATTCCCTTTCGGGAGTCTGCCATTACTGATGAATATACTGTTGTTGTTGTTCACTCACTAAGTCATGTCTAACCCTTTGTGATCCCATGAACTGTAGCCATTGGCTCCTCCATCCATGGGGTGCTCCAGAAAAGAATACTGAAGTGGGGGCTTCCCCTGGTGGTCCAGTGGGTAAGGACACCGCATTGCAGTGAAAAGGGCGCCGGTTCGATCCCTGACCTGGGAAGATTCCACGTGCCGCGGAGTGGCTGGACCGATGTGCCCAATTACCGAGCCGGAGCTTTGGAGCGCATGCGCCCAGAGTCGGCGCTCTGCAACGATGGACGCCATCGTGATGGGAGGCCCACAGGAGCCAAAGAACAAGGACGCATGAAAATGGAGAAATGAAAGACCAATAGAAGTGGCCTGCCCGCTCCCCTCCCTCCCCAACCCGACCCCCGTCCAAAATAAATAAATAAATAAATCTTTAAAAAAAAAAAAAAAAGAATACTGAAATGGGTTGCCATTCCCTCCTCTAGGGGATCTTCCCAACCCAGGGATATAACTCAAGGCTCCTGCATTGTCAGGAAGATTCTTTACTGCTGAGCCACCAGGAAAGCCCTCTAAAGTAGATAGGGAAGGAGAAATCTACAAATCAAAGATACATACACACACACACACACACACACACACATATATATCACTTTATATACATGTATTTTATATACATATATATATATGTATAGATAGATAGATAGATAGATACATATCACTTTAGATTAGCAGTTCCAAGAAGCCTCCTTGTCCTCTTCCTTTTTAAAAAACCTTTCATAAATTCTGTAACTACTTGTGGGGGATTGTTTGTTCGCTTATGCTTACCACTTTGCTTGCTCTCTGATTCAGTGGAAATGATACTGCAAGAGCTGTTAAAAGGCATTATTTATATCTTGCAGTGAATCAAGTGGATTTTCTCCTTGCCTGGATTAACAGGGCACTGGGCTGGCCTTTGGGACCTGACTGGGTAGTGGAACAAAATTTTAGGAAGAAGAAATGGGGGCCAACCCTGGGTTGGGCTCATTCACAGAATGCCTCAGTCTGCTTGAGTTGCAAACTAACATATTCTCCAAGGGTGGCAAATCCTACCCTCCACAGAACACCATCCCTAATATTTGGAGAGATTCCACATATTATATTAGTATGGGATTTTCTCATTTTTGATTTGAGGCTTTAGCTCAGAGGTCAGCAAACTAGCTCAAGGGCCAAATCTGGCCCTCTGTCTAGTAAGACCCAAAGCCTATGAAAGGTTTTTACATTTTTCGGTGGTTGGAAAAAAGGTCTAAGAAAAACAATATGTTACGTGAGAATCATCTGAGATTTAAAATCAGTGCTGTCAATGAAGATTTGCTGGACATCAGCCAGGCTCATCCATTTACATATTGTGCTGCAAAATGTCCGAGCCGGAGCTTTGGAGCGCATGCGCCCAGAGTCGGCGCTCTGCAACGATGGACGCCATCGTGATGGGAGGCCCACAGGAGCCAAAGAACAAGGACGCATGAAAATGGAGAAATGAAAGACCAATAGAAGTGGCCTGCCCGCTCCCCTCCCTCCCCAACCCGACCCCCGTCCAAAATAAATAAATAAATAAATCTTTAAAAAAAAAAAAAAAAGAATACTGAAATGGGTTGCCATTCCCTCCTCTAGGGGATCTTCCCAACCCAGGGATATAACTCAAGGCTCCTGCATTGTCAGGAAGATTCTTTACTGCTGAGCCACCAGGAAAGCCCTCTAAAGTAGATAGGGAAGGAGAAATCTACAAATCAAAGATACATACACACACACACACACACACACACACATATATATCACTTTATATACATGTATTTTATATACATATATATATATGTATAGATAGATAGATAGATAGATACATATCACTTTAGATTAGCAGTTCCAAGAAGCCTCCTTGTCCTCTTCCTTTTTAAAAAACCTTTCATAAATTCTGTAACTACTTGTGGGGGATTGTTTGTTCGCTTATGCTTACCACTTTGCTTGCTCTCTGATTCAGTGGAAATGATACTGCAAGAGCTGTTAAAAGGCATTATTTATATCTTGCAGTGAATCAAGTGGATTTTCTCCTTGCCTGGATTAACAGGGCACTGGGCTGGCCTTTGGGACCTGACTGGGTAGTGGAACAAAATTTTAGGAAGAAGAAATGGGGGCCAACCCTGGGTTGGGCTCATTCACAGAATGCCTCAGTCTGCTTGAGTTGCAAACTAACATATTCTCCAAGGGTGGCAAATCCTACCCTCCACAGAACACCATCCCTAATATTTGGAGAGATTCCACATATTATATTAGTATGGGATTTTCTCATTTTTGATTTGAGGCTTTAGCTCAGAGGTCAGCAAACTAGCTCAAGGGCCAAATCTGGCCCTCTGTCTAGTAAGACCCAAAGCCTATGAAAGGTTTTTACATTTTTCGGTGGTTGGAAAAAAGGTCTAAGAAAAACAATATGTTACGTGAGAATCATCTGAGATTTAAAATCAGTGCTGTCAATGAAGATTTGCTGGACATCAGCCAGGCTCATCCATTTACATATTGTCTGCAAAACTGCTTTAAAATTGTACACATTTTTAAGTGTACAATTCAGTGGCAATAAGCATATTTACAGAATTGTGTATCCATCACCACTATCCATTTCCAGAACATTTTTTATCATCCCAAATAGACACTCATTAAACAATAACTCCCCATTTCCCCCTTTCTCTCAGCTCCTGATAACCATGACTCTACTTTTAGTCTTTATGAATTTGCCTGTTCTAGAACCTTCATGTAAATGGAACTATACCACGTGTGACCTTCTATTTTTTAATTTTTATTTTACTTTTTACTTTTACAGAGTTTTTTTATTTACAGACATGTATGATCCCAGATTGGTCATATATATATTCCCCTCATCCTACCCCTCCAGGCCACATGTGTGACCTTTTGTGCCTGGCCTCTTTCACTTAGCCTAGTATTCTCAGGATTCATGTGTGTTGAATCAGAGCTACATTCCTTTATAAAGACTGAATGGTCTTCCATTGTGTAGATGTGCCACTGGGCATTGATGGTTAGCCATTTCTGCATTGTCGGCAGTTTTTCTCCAGATTCTCAGATGTATGGCCTTCAGTGGAACTCACAGGTGTTAGACCATCATGCTCAGAGGGAGGTTAAAGGCAGGGATGAAGAGCTACATTTATGAACATAAGCACCTCTGTCCACTTTGGGATAAGGTCATGTGGTTCCAGGAATTCTATAGTCCAAGCACTCACTTCTATATGTATATTTCTAATGCCTTCTGGAAGGAGCCGTTGATGGGGCTTTAACGATTTTTCTAGTTGTGGAAAAAATCTAGGACATTCAGAGATATGTCTTTTCTTCACAGAGAAGTAGCTGTGAAATGTCTCAACCAAAGATGCCTTCCTCAACTTAAGCCCTCTTAGTATGTGCCAAAAAGTACATCAAGTGTTGGCAGTGCACATATTATATTAGTATGGGATTTTCTCATTTGAAGCCAAACAATACTGGTCTAGTAAGACCCAAAGCCTATGAAAGGTTTTACATTTTTCGGTGGTTGGAAAAAAGGTCTAAGAAAAACAATATGTTACGTGAGAATCATCTGAGATTTAAAATCAGTGCTGTCAATGAAGATTTGCTGGACATCAGCCAGGCTCATCCATTTACATATTGTCTGCAAAACTGCTTTAAAATTGTACACATTTTTAAGTGTACAATTCAGTGGCAATAAGCATATTTACAGAATTGTGTATCCATCACCACTATCCATTTCCAGAACATTTTTTATCATCCCAAATAGACACTCATTAAACAATAACTCCCCATTTCCCCCTTTCTCTCAGCTCCTGATAACCATGACTCTACTTTTAGTCTTTATGAATTTGCCTGTTCTAGAACCTTCATGTAAATGGAACTATACCACGTGTGACCTTCTATTTTTTAATTTTTATTTTACTTTTTACTTTTACAGAGTTTTTTTATTTACAGACATGTATGATCCCAGATTGGTCATATATATATTCCCCTCATCCTACCCCTCCAGGCCACATGTGTGACCTTTTGTGCCTGGCCTCTTTCACTTAGCCTAGTATTCTCAGGATTCATGTGTGTTGAATCAGAGCTACATTCCTTTATAAAGACTGAATGGTCTTCCATTGTGTAGATGTGCCACTGGGCATTGATGGTTAGCCATTTCTGCATTGTCGGCAGTTTTTCTCCAGATTCTCAGATGTATGGCCTTCAGTGGAACTCACAGGTGTTAGACCATCATGCTCAGAGGGAGGTTAAAGGCAGGGATGAAGAGCTACATTTATGAACATAAGCACCTCTGTCCACTTTGGGATAAGGTCATGTGGTTCCAGGAATTCTATAGTCCAAGCACTCACTTCTATATGTATATTTCTAATGCCTTCTGGAAGGAGCCGTTGATGGGGCTTTAACGATTTTTCTAGTTGTGGAAAAAATCTAGGACATTCAGAGATATGTCTTTTCTTCACAGAGAAGTAGCTGTGAAATGTCTCAACCAAAGATGCCTTCCTCAACTTAAGCCCTCTTAGTATGTGCCAAAAAGTACATCAAGTGTTGGCAGTGCACATGTGCATTATCAAGTTATTATGCTGTGAATTAAAATACAGGAACAGTGCCATCTTTAAACAATGTCTCTTGAGTACATGAGTTACTGTGCTAGGCAATGAGAACATAAAGATGAACAACTTATTTTCCATAATATCAAAAAACTTAAAGGTAGTATCGTGTTTCCCAAAGTGTGTGCCAGGGCACCCAGGTACCCCAGGGAATTCACAGGGTGCCGCTGACTGATATTTTCAATTTTCAAGGAAAGCACGATACCATTTTTCAGACACCTTGCAAACAATCAATACTTCGCTTTGGGTCATTCATGGTTTCAATATGAGATCATGCTGCATTTCTTTCAAAAACGTCCTTTCTCTTGAAAGCTGAATTTGCCATGGTTGCTGTGATAAAAAGCAAAACCCAAATAAACATCAGGGGGGAACAGGAAATGACGGTGGCAGGGTCCAACTTGATTGCAAGACTTTAGAAGTTTTGCAAAGCCTAACAGGCTCAGATATCCCATTAGAAGTAATTACGGGTGTTAGAAAATAAAATAGACATAATTTTTTTTTTTCAATTTCTTTTTTGTTTTTTTAATATACCTAAGTTGTTAGGACCTAAATACTTATTAAGTTGTTTGGACCTGACTACTACATGGAGCTGTTAGGTATCTCTTTTGAACTAGGAGTACCCTGAAAAAATGACTGAGACATGAAGAATATATGAATTACGTAAGTGGATGAACTCCTGATCTTGTGAATCACATATGTTACTCGATATGAATATGAACACTTTTTAAATTACACAAAGGCTCTGTGGTATATAAACAATTTCAGCCACAAGCAACGTCACTGCTGTTATGATTCAAGGGTAATGATTCAAGTCACTGGCATCCATAACGCAGCATTGATGTGCACATATTGCTAATATAAGCCGAATCATGAGTGTCTCTTTGCATGAAACTAAACACTGAAAATGCTGACATTGGGAGGTGCCCTTGAATCAAAACTCCTGAAGAAGTCAATAATCTATTATGATTTTCATTTTGCAGAAGTAGTGCTATTATTTCAAAAGGTCTCAGAAATCAATTTGGCCTTCAGTATATCTGTGTAATAATGACATCCTAATTAAAAATCCCAATCTGAGTAGTACAAAGGATGATGTTTAATCTCTAATCAATGAACACCACGTCCAGAAGTTATAGATGCAATAACCCCCTTTTTTTTTCTTAATGAACTTTCTTACTTTTCTCACATTTGGTCTGCTTTCCTCCCTGCAGTTTTGGGAGTCTTTTCTGTCTAGAAACATATCTGAGGAAGCCGAGACAATTTGATATACCAAGCATATAAATTAAAGAAAGAAACATCAAAGGAAAACATTGTCAGGATGGTGTGGGTTTCTTTTTAATTGGAATTTATAATTGCTCCTAATTATAGGACATATTTTAAATGTGACTTTGAGAGACTGAAGGAGGAGGTGGACTCCTGTCCACTCCAGCCACATGAGGCATAACCTTGACGTTTTAATTAGATATTATTTTGAAATATGTAAGACGCATTTACATACTTCGGTGAAACACCTCATTGATAGTGCAATTTTCCCAAGAAGACAAAGTGATATACAATTTAAAAAATAATGTTTCCAAGGAACTACAGAGATTCTTAAGAAGGGAGGAAGCAACAAAATATGTCACCATTGTGAACACATTAAGGTTTGTTAATATTTTCTCTATGCAGATGTTAGCCATCCAGTGTTGGTTGGCGACATCAGACTAGACAGAAAGAGGGGGGTTCTGTTGATTTATGGGCCCCACACACCCATCCTGCAGATAAAAAGAGAGGTCAGAGGAAGGTCAAGAATCTTCACTTTGGAAGGAATTTCTGGTGCCATATTACCTGGCTGCAGAAGGATGATTAAAACAACCCCTTAAGTTGCCTTCTCATGAGATGCCTTGTGCTTTGATGCTTCAATAAATTAACAATTTAGGACAGAAATTATAGGACACATGGGATAACCCATCTTCTAAGCTTTGCCATCATAGATGGGCTGGGGCTGGATGCAATGAAATTTACTGCTGATATCCAGGAATTGGGAAGATGTACTTATGGAACTCTCCTGGGAGGAAAGGGACAGGATGGAGTGCTCTGGCATTCTCCCCAGGTTTAAACATTATCGTAATCTTGCAGAATCCTAGGTCCTACTCAAGACTGATAACAGAAGTAGTGCTATTATTTCAAAAGGTCTCAGAAATCAATTTGGCCTTCAGTATATCTGTGTAATAATGACATCCTAATTAAAAATCCCAATCTGAGTAGTACAAAGGATGATGTTTAATCTCTAATCAATGAACACCACGTCCAGAAGTTATAGATGCAATAACCCCCTTTTTTTTTCTTAATGAACTTTCTTACTTTTCTCACATTTGGTCTGCTTTCCTCCCTGCAGTTTTGGGAGTCTTTTCTGTCTAGAAACATATCTGAGGAAGCCGAGACAATTTGATATACCAAGCATATAAATTAAAGAAAGAAACATCAAAGGAAAACATTGTCAGGATGGTGTGGGTTTCTTTTTAATTGGAATTTATAATTGCTCCTAATTATAGGACATATTTTAAATGTGACTTTGAGAGACTGAAGGAGGAGGTGGACTCCTGTCCACTCCAGCCACATGAGGCATAACCTTGACGTTTTAATTAGATATTATTTTGAAATATGTAAGACGCCTTTACATACTTCGGTGAAACACCTCATTGATAGTGCAATTTTCCCAAGAAGACAAAGTGATATACAATTTAAAAAATAATGTTTCCAAGGAACTACAGAGATTCTTAAGAAGGGAGGAAGCAACAAAATATGTCACCATTGTGAACACATTAAGGTTTGTTAATATTTTCTCTATGCAGATGTTAGCCATCCAGTGTTGGTTGGCGACATCAGACTAGACAGAAAGAGGGGGGTTCTGTTGATTTATGGGCCCCACACACCCATCCTGCAGATAAAAAGAGAGGTCAGAGGAAGGTCAAGAATCTTCACTTTGGAAGGAATTTCTGGTGCCATATTACCTGGCTGCAGAAGGATGATTAAAACAACCCCTTAAGTTGCCTTCTCATGAGATGCCTTGTGCTTTGATGCTTCAATAAATTAACAATTTAGGACAGAAATTATAGGACACATGGGATAACCCATCTTCTAAGCTTTGCCATCATAGATGGGCTGGGGCTGGATGCAATGAAATTTACTGCTGATATCCAGGAATTGGGAAGATGTACTTATGGAACTCTCCTGGGAGGAAAGGGACAGGATGGAGTGCTCTGGCATTCTCCCCAGGTTTAAACATTATCGTAATCTTGCAGAATCCTAGGTCCTACTCAAGACTGATAACAGAAGCAATGAGCTTTGTGAAATAAAATCTCCATAATATTTGAAAAAGAAAGCTGAGTGGTGAGTTAAAACTTTGCCATTTTTGAGAATCTGGATGCCAGACTCTGTCTCAGTCATCATGGGCATCGTGTCCTGGAGACCCTGTGAAAGAGGATGCCCACTTGGAGTGTGGATGCTCTTGCCAGGTTTGGAGGTAATTTGCTGGTTGTCAGGCTCCATGAAGGGCTTACTGCTAAGACGTGTCTGAACTAGAGGGTGTAGCCACCAATGGAGTGAGAGGCTCTGCCTAGACCGCTTACTAAATCCTATAGGCACCATATGCCCATGGCTGAGCAAGGACAGGGGAGTGCGCCTATGTTAGGTTTAGGGCTTCAGCTTTGCCAGGGGAGGTGGGTTGTCTGCTGGGCAATCCACTTCTGGGAGCACTTGTGTCAGTAGTTTCCTTCGGCCCCTAAGGGATGACCCTGAGTTATGTAACTGCACAGCGAGTGGCCAGGGCAGGGAATTCTTGGCGTGTTCACTATGGGCGGGATGATGGCAGGGAAGAGAAGAATAAGAGAGAAAGGAAATACAGGTACTTCAGGGAACTCTTAAAGAGAGGAGGCCACATTCTCTCAACTCCAGGTTAGTAAAGCAGATAAATCATGCTGGGCTAAAATCCCAATCAAGGCTATAGTTTTTCCAGTAGTCATGTATGAAGGTGAGAGCTGGACCATAAAGAAGGCTGAGCGCCAAAGAATTGATGCCTTTGAACTATGGTGTTGGAGAAGACTCTTGAGAGCCCATTGGACTACAAAGAGATCAAACCAGTCAATCCTAAAGGAAATCAACCCCGAATATTCATTGGAAGGACTGATGCTGAAGCTGAAGCTCCAGTAGATTGGCCACCTGATGCAAAGAGCCAACTCACTAGAGGACAGAAATTGGGGAAAAGCTTTGCCATCATAGATGGGCTGGGGCTACTTTATGGAACCTTTTTTCCTGGGAGGAAAGGGACAGGATGGAGTGCTCTGGCATTCTCCCCAGGTTTAAACATTATCGTAATCTTGCAGAATCCTAGGTCCTACTCAAGACTGATAACAGAAGCAATGAGCTTTGTGAAATAAAATCTCCATAATATTTGAAAAAGAAAGCTGAGTGGTGAGTTAAAACTTTGCCTTTTTTGAGAATCTGGATGCCAGACTCTGTCTCAGTCATCATGGGCATCGTGTCCTGGAGACCCTGTGAAAGAGGATGCCCACTTGGAGTGTGGATGCTCTTGCCAGGTTTGGAGGTAATTTGCTGGTTGTCAGGCTCCATGAAGGGCTTACTGCTAAGACGTGTCTGAACTAGAGGGTGTAGCCACCAATGGAGTGAGAGGCTCTGCCTAGACCGCTTACTAAATCCTATAGGCACCATATGCCCATGGCTGAGCAAGGACAGGGGAGTGCGCCTATGTTAGGTTTAGGGCTTCAGCTTTGCCAGGGGAGGTGGGTTGTCTGCTGGGCAATCCACTTCTGGGAGCACTTGTGTCAGTAGTTTCCTTCGGCCCCTAAGGGATGACCCTGAGTTATGTAACTGCACAGCGAGTGGCCAGGGCAGGGAATTCTTGGCGTGTTCACTATGGGCGGGATGATGGCAGGGAAGAGAAGAATAAGAGAGAAAGGAAATACAGGTACTTCAGGGAACTCTTAAAGAGAGGAGGCCACATTCTCTCAACTCCAGGTTAGTAAAGCAGATAAATCATGCTGGGCTAAAATCCCAATCAAGGCTATAGTTTTTCCAGTAGTCATGTATGAAGGTGAGAGCTGGACCATAAAGAAGGCTGAGCGCCAAAGAATTGATGCCTTTGAACTATGGTGTTGGAGAAGACTCTTGAGAGCCCATTGGACTACAAAGAGATCAAACCAGTCAATCCTAAAGGAAATCAACCCCGAATATTCATTGGAAGGACTGATGCTGAAGCTGAAGCTCCAGTAGATTGGCCACCTGATGCAAAGAGACAACTCACTGGGAAAGAGCCTCATGTTGGGGAAAATAGAAGGCAGAAGAAGAAGGGGATAAGAGAGGATGAGATGGTTAGATGACATCACTGAGTTGGGAGATGGTGAAGGACGGGAAAGCCTGCCATGCTGCAGTCTATGGGGTGGCAAAGAGTCAGATACAACTGAGTGACTGAACTGAACTAAACTGAAAGTTCCAAACCTGAAACTCTGTATAGCTGGGTCACTGCCTGAGTGGAGGAAGGGTGAAGATTCTCTTTTGCATGCCATCCTATTGTCTACATTTGGTTTGCCACTCACAGCCCTTGAAGAAGCAAGCCTTCCCTGGGTCAAAGAAGTGGGCAGGTACCTACTCTCCAGGACTATTCAAGGCTGACCCTTTTGATGCCAGCAACCAGAACTCTGCCCAACTAACCACCCCTCCCCGCCTTTTTGCTTTTAACCATTCACCACATGCCACCCTATCCTACCCAGGGACATTCACTAATAACCACCGTGAGCTAGCTGGCTTCAACAGTGACTCTATGTCTTCCAGTACTGGGCACCAGCTCTTTAGCACAAACTACATCCGGAGCTTGCAAGGGGCGAAAGAGTGCAAAGCAACTTCTGTCTGGTCCCCTCCCTGTCTCAGACATGAGAAGTTCTCTCCATCGAACACAGAGGAATTGGAAAACCAGTCCCTGTGAGACTTCAGGGTAGCGGCACATCCCTCTTAGAGGAGGGGTCATTAAAAACTCACCCTGTGTCGAGGAGACAACTGTATTCCTCTGCGCACCTCAACCTAATTTCCTGCGGATTTCAGATCATCTTTTATTTCCAATTATGCCGCTGTTCACATTATCGATTTGGAGGATACAAATGTTGAATGATGAGAGAGAGAGAGAGAGAGGCAGGAGGGGTGGAGGGAGAAGAATTCCATTTTGCCTGAAGGATAAGATACTCGAAATGCCACCCCGCACAGCATCTCTGAGGCGTTCATCAACGTGGCAGAGGCTGACTCAATTATCTTTGTGTCAGATGATTATCTGAGAGCTTAATTTAATCTCCATTATCCTCCCCCGTCATATTTCAATTAAATCTGCTATCAGAGTGTTAACACATCTTTGAACCTGCTATTTCTTCAGTTAATTTTCCACTAAGAGGTGCTGGAGAGTAACAGATGTCATAATTATGCAATTATTAAGTGTATTTGACACTCGTACTCTCAGGATTTTCTGGTTGGGGTAGGAGCGTTGGAAAATTAATCTGATGACAATATGCTTCCGTTGTGATCCGTAACACCAAGACAGGCTGGGGCACTGTCCTCCGGCTATTTCAGATGCTACCGCCAAGAAAGATGCAGGATTAAGTGACTGTGCATCAGATCTGTTTCACTTTCATACATCTGGTAAATCGGATGAGTTCATTAGGTGAGCAGAAGTTCAGAAACAGGTTTTTTTGGTTTCAGTTTTATTTTTTTTCCCCTTATTCAAGACATCAGAAAGTACAACAAGTACATAACTGGTGTAAAGTTAACACTTGTAGTGTGAAGAGTGGTTAATTTTGACTTTAAAATCTTGAGGTTTAGCTGGGGGTTGGATGTCAACTAACTGTATGACTTGGGTTACATCATACCTTCTGTTTGAGTATCGGTTTCATAGGAACGAACAGGCTTAACTCTACCCTCTACTACCACTTCCTGTCCTGCCATCCTATGAAAATGGATGAAAGCTGTCTATGCTCTTGATAGATAGATTGATAGATATGGATATAGATAGACTCATAGATATTGGTAGATAATATTTCTTTCAAGCTCTTTCTCTCTATATAGGGGATATAGAGATAGAGATAGATGTATAGAGATGTAGATATATATGGAGATCGAAAACAATGTTATATCTGTCACAGACTATTTCTATCCACATATCTGTTTCTTGTCTAGGAAAAGAGATGAAAATGCATGAGGAAAGTAATAGTTAGGAATGGATATGCAACTGGATGAGTGTGGGTATTTTGGAAATTTCTTTTGACATCATCTAAAGGTTCTCCATAGTATTAAAGATTCTTGAGAGTCCATTGGACTGCAAGGAGATCATGCCAATTCATCCTAACAGAAATCAATCCTGAATATTCTTTGTGTCAGATGATTATCTCCATTATCCTCCCCGTCATATTTCAATTAAATCTGCTATCAGAGTGTTAACACATCTTTGAACCTGCTATTTCTTCAGTTAATTTTCCACTAAGAGGTGCTGGAGAGTAACAGATGTCATAATTATGCAATTATTAAGTGTATTTGACACTCGTACTCTCAGGATTTTCTGGTTGGGGTAGGAGCGTTGGAAAATTAATCTGATGACAATATGCTTCCGTTGTGATCCGTAACACCAAGACAGGCTGGGGCACTGTCCTCCGGCTATTTCAGATGCTACCGCCAAGAAAGATGCAGGATTAAGTGACTGTGCATCAGATCTGTTTCACTTTCATACATCTGGTAAATCGGATGAGTTCATTAGGTGAGCAGAAGTTCAGAAACAGGTTTTTTTGGTTTCAGTTTTATTTTTTTTCCCCTTATTCAAGACATCAGAAAGTACAACAAGTACATAACTGGTGTAAAGTTAACACTTGTAGTGTGAAGAGTGGTTAATTTTGACTTTAAAATCTTGAGGTTTAGCTGGGGGTTGGATGTCAACTAACTGTATGACTTGGGTTACATCATACCTTCTGTTTGAGTATCGGTTTCATAGGAACGAACAGGCTTAACTCTACCCTCTACTACCACTTCCTGTCCTGCCATCCTATGAAAATGGATGAAAGCTGTCTATGCTCTTGATAGATAGATTGATAGATATGGATATAGATAGACTCATAGATATTGGTAGATAATATTTCTTTCAAGCTCTTTCTCTCTATATAGGGGATATAGAGATAGAGATAGATGTATAGAGATGTAGATATATATGGAGATCGAAAACAATGTTATATCTGTCACAGACTATTTCTATCCACATATCTGTTTCTTGTCTAGGAAAAGAGATGAAAATGCATGAGGAAAGTAATAGTTAGGAATGGATATGCAACTGGATGAGTGTGGGTATTTTTGGAAATTTCTTTTTGACATCATCTAAAGGTTCTCCATAGTATTAAAGATTCTTGAGAGTCCATTGGACTGCAAGGAGATCATGCCAATTCATCCTAACAGAAATCAATCCTGAATACTCATTGGAAGGACTGATGCTGAAGCAGAAGCCCCAATACTTTGGCCACCTGATACAAAGAGATAACCCATTGGAAAAGTCCCTGATACTGGGGAAGATAGAAGGCAGAAGAAGAAAGGGATGGCAGAGGATGAGATGGTTGGATGGCCTCACTGAGTTAACGGACATGAGTTTGACCAAGCTCTGGGAGGTGGTGACGGACAGGGAAGCCTGGTGTGCTGCAGTCCATGAGATCTCAACAAATCAGACACGACTCAGTGACTAAACTGACTGCAAGTTCTCCATAGTATTAAAGAACATTAGTATGTTCTTAAAGACATGAGATCAGCCAGGTGGCACTCTTGACTTCTAAGCACAAGGAAACCACCATCCAGAGGGGGACCTACTCAAGCATATTACCTTCTGGTGGCACAATGGGGCCAGCTCTCCCTGCTTCCAGTCTAGGGTCTTTCCTCTCTGCAGCTGGTCTTGTCATCCACATGGATCAGTTTTACATTAGCTCTGAGTCATCAATCAGCCACAGTCATCCTCATATCTTCTGATCCTCATCAAACCTCTACTCCTCACTCTGTTACTTCCCCAGTGCTATCCATGTACATAAAAGGTGAACGGTGCCTATCTTCAACCCAACACTGACACACTTATCAGTGTTGCCTGTAACGCCTCATTCAATGGAAATCCTATGTGGATGCCAAATGGATAAAAATCGGGCTACTTAAATATCTCTGATTAAATCAGTCTTATGATACCTCTGTGTGTTCGCTCACACCCTTTCATCTGTGAGGGGTTTTGAGAAAAATCCTGGGATCCTAAGGAGGATTATTTAGAAAACCATCATCAACATCATAATTTTTGCCTAAATAGAATTTCATTAGATGAATATAGAAAATTCATTTAACCCCCTTGTGTTGAATACCTAGGCTGTTTCTGATTTTTCATTGGAAAAAAAATAAAAAGATCTGCAAGAAACTATCCATTTGGTTTTATAAAAAGTTTCTTTCCACATGGATTGGATCCTAATAAATTTCCTGCCTGGAAAGAAAATTTTCTTTCCCTCAGAAAAGGTATCAAGATTACTCAGCAGTGGGACTAAGATTCTCTATTCCCAATACAGGGGACCCAGGTTCAATCCCTGGTCACAGAACTAGATCTCATACACTGCAACTAAGAGTTTGCATGGTGCAACTAAAGATCCTTCATGCCACAACAAAGACAGAAGACCCCAGGAGCTGCAACTAAGACCCAGAGCAACCAAGTAAATAAACAAATATTTTAAAAAATTAGTCAGAAGGACTTAATGTGAATGCCTACATTTATTAGAGGTATGAGAGTAAGTAAAATATATTATCATTCTCTGACATCTAGGTTTTTGGAGAGAGCAGATCAGGTCAAAGAGGAGCTTAAATTAAGCCATCAGGCTTACCACCCACGGTCTCACTGGAAATGTCCTGTCCCCTCTGTGCTCTGGCCTCAGGCTCACATACTGCAGGCAGGTTTCTTTCAAGCAGCTAAGGAAAGAGCCAGCAGCAACAGGGATAGGTAACACTTTCAAAAGGAAACTGTTTTCTTTTTCTTTTAACCTAATAATAGCTTTCTATCAGGTATTCTGATAGCCCCAGTCTGTTGGACACTCATTGTTCATTCTTACGGATTCATTCTCTAATTTTTTCCCCCTTCCTATGAAGTGGCTCCCTTGTCCTTTACCTTTCAGTTGAAGACTATAACCCTTTCTTAGGTGAACTGAGTGGCTGAAAAGAAGATAAACTTATTGTGACACAGTTCTGGAGTTTGGACATCCCAAATCAAGATGTTCTCAGGGGATTTTACTGTTGTTGTTTACTTGCTAAGTCATGTCCAACTCTTTTCTGACATTATGGACTGTAGCACACCAGGCTTCTCTGTCCATGGGATTCTCCAGACAAGACTACTGGAGTGGGCTGCCATTTCCTTCTCCAGGGGATTCTCCCAACCCAGGAATCAAGCCTATGTCTCCTGAAGCTCCCATAGCACAGGTGAATCCTTTACCAGCCACCTGACCTTTGAAACTTCCAGGAAAGAATTCTCCTTGCCTCTTCCAGTGTCTGGTGCTTGCCAGCAACCTTTCGCTTGAAGACGTAATATTGCAATCTCTGCCTCCATCACCACATGGCCATCTCCTCACTAAGTCTGTCTCTGTGTCTCTTTTGTTTCTATAAGGACACTAGTCATATTGGATTAAGGGTGTATCTTGCTCCAGTAGGCATTTATCTTAACTAATTACATCTACGATGATCATATTTACAAATAAGGTCACATTCTGGGGTACTGGAAGTCAGGACATCAGCGTATCTTTGTGGGGACACAATTCAACCCTCAATAGAGACACTGACAGCAGAGAGAGGAGGAGAGAAGAGTCTTTATTTTCCTGGGGTCAAAAGAGTGTTTGTTCCCCCTGTGCCTTCATAACACACCTTAAGCCTGGGATTCCTCTGGTGTTCTAATAGTTAAGAATCTACCCTGTAACGCAAGGGACAGCAATGTGATCCCTGGTCCAGGAAGATTCCATATGCCATGGAGCAACCAAGCCCGTGCCCCACAGCTACTGCACCTGAGCCCTGCAACAAGAGAAGCCACCATCATCAGAAGCCCGTGCACTGCCACAAGACAGTAACTCTTGTGCACTGCACCCGGAGAAAGCCTGCAACCCAACGAAGACCCAGTGCAACCAGTAAATTAATTAATTAATTAATAAATAATAATAAACCACCCTTATCATCCTCAGGAGTTCTCTCCTATAGCTTTTGGGATGCTGGGGATTCTTCTCTTTGCCCCTTCAGGTTTGGGGGTGGTAGTAGCTTTCTGATTTTCTAGACTTTTGGTCTACCTCACTGGTTTCCTATCCTCCAGCTCCCCTTAGCTTGTCCTTTCAGTACCGTGTCCCAAGGACTGGGGGGCAGAGCTGAATCCATATGATGCGTCAGCACGTGGTGGGAAACCGCTTGAGGATGCTGTTCACACATGGAATCAGGTCAGCTGGAGGCATGGCGGGGCCTGAGACTCTGCATTTCTAACCAGCTCACAGGCAATGAGGTGGATGCTGCCAGACTGTCAAGGAAATGGCATCAGCCTAACATCCGGAATTAAAAGCAGGGAAGAGAGAGAAGTCACGTATGGAACAGTCTGGACATGAGCAGGAGTGTGGTGAAGTGAGGAAAATTGCATCTTTTGTAATGTCTAGAGGCAGAGACCCCGCCAGACCCTGACTTTAGAACAGGAAATATTTTGTGAGGTGGGACTGGCAACATTTTTTTCGGTGGGGACTTGAGAACCTTAAAAAATCACCTTTCTTTGCTTCCTATAACATCTTTAAACTATTGCCTTAATCACATATGAATACCTTTTAAAAAGGCACACACATTACCGTGACAAATAGTGCTTAGCCCTCTATAGCTAGCCTGGCCATGTCTGAAGACCAGCTTCTAAGACCTCAGAGCCTGAGTGGAAGGCTGGTAGTGGCTGGCACTCTTTTTAGGCTAAGTGGGGCCTCTGTGAACTCAGGGGGTTAGAGAGAAAGCTTATCCTCTGGGGCCCCAGCTGCTCTTTTTATCTCTTCTCTTAGGAAGATGGGACAGCCTCCCCTCGATGTCAATGAATACCTCTCTCAGAAGGGCCCGTTTTGGCTGCAGCTCATCTCCCAGCGGTTTAGATGAGAGCTATGCAAGGGGTAAGCCATGGACGGGCCCTCACTCACTTCTGCTTATTCATCCACAAACAGACAGGACTAGAAAGTTAGAGGAAGCATTGAGAAATGTTTCCAGCCATTTGACCTTCCTGCAACATCCAAGTGCTAGGATGGAAAAAAAAAAGTTTCTGCAATGGGCTAGTAGAGCCTTTGAGAAACAGCTTCTAGAAGCCCCGATGCCAAAGAAGGGAAGCCCGGGAAGGGCTTGCATCAGAAGACTTTGTAAGGCACCAGGGCCTCCCCTTCCTTGGCCTCTCCAGCTGGTTGTGTGGGTGACAGTCCCTCTGCTCTTCCTGTGCTTTGGGGGGGCAGGGTTGTACATGGGGCTTCCCAGGTGACACTGGTGGTAAAGACCTGGACTGACAATGGAGTAGACATACGGAGATGCAGGTTCAGCCCCTGGTTTGGGAAGATCCCCTGGAGGAGGGCATGGCAACCCACTCCAGTCTTCTTGTCTAGAGAATCTCATGGACAGAGGAGGCTGGCAGGCTACAGTCCATAGGGTCACAAAGACTCAGGCACCACTGAGTGACTTAGCAAGCACACACACAGGGTTGTATAATATGACCCTCACGTCAGCCTGCCAAGTCCACAGCAAACACTCAAGGCTCATGCTTTAGACACAGAAAGCACTGACAGTGAAAACAAGGACCAAAAAAGAGCTGTATCCCTGGAAAACTCACCAAAGGAGAGTCTCGTTTGTGGTCTTAATACTCATGGAACCCAGGTGGCCACCTCCAACTCCACGACAGAACCTCATTTCCCTTTCCATTTATAATCCCTTCTTTCTGTCTCTCTCCCTTCCTTTCCATTCCTTCAGCCCTTTTTGTAAAGCAATCTCATGAAAGACCGCCCCTTGGAAGGTTTCATATACTGAAATTACTATTTTTATGTTCTCCCCCTTAGGGTACGCTTCAGCACAATCCATACTATTGTGGGCATTTTTTTCCCCTATAATATGTTTGTAGCCAGAATAGGGAACCAGCTTCGAGAAAATTAAACAGAACAAGAGAAGCCATGTGCCCCACAATTAAAGGAAACACTCCAAGTAGCACTAGGAACCCAACAGGACAGTGTGCTGTGCCAAGAGAAAAATGTGCAGCTGGAAAATGTGCCAAGTGTCTCTGATTTGTAAAGATTTTTTTCCATATTTAGGTAAATTAATGTAATTTAAAGTTCAATTTTTGATTTGTAAAGATTCTTAGGATGGAAAAAAAAAAGTTTCTGCAATGGGCTAGTAGAGCCTTTGAGAAACAGCTTCTAGAAGCCCCGATGCCAAAGAAGGGAAGCCCGGGAAGGGCTTGCATCAGAAGACTTTGTAAGGCACCAGGGCCTCCCCTTCCTTGGCCTCTCCAGCTGGTTGTGTGGGTGACAGTCCCTCTGCTCTTCCTGTGCTTTGGGGGGGCAGGGTTGTACATGGGGCTTCCCAGGTGACACTGGTGGTAAAGACCTGGACTGACAATGGAGTAGACATACGGAGATGCAGGTTCAGCCCCTGGTTTGGGAAGATCCCCTGGAGGAGGGCATGGCAACCCACTCCAGTCTTCTTGTCTAGAGAATCTCATGGACAGAGGAGGCTGGCAGGCTACAGTCCATAGGGTCACAAAGACTCAGGCACCACTGAGTGACTTAGCAAGCACACACACAGGGTTGTATAATATGACCCTCACGTCAGCCTGCCAAGTCCACAGCAAACACTCAAGGCTCATGCTTTAGACACAGAAAGCACTGACAGTGAAAACAAGGACCAAAAAAGAGCTGTATCCCTGGAAAACTCACCAAAGGAGAGTCTCGTTTGTGGTCTTAATACTCATGGAACCCAGGTGGCCACCTCCAACTCCACGACAGAACCTCATTTCCCTTTCCATTTATAATCCCTTCTTTCTGTCTCTCTCCCTTCCTTTCCATTCCTTCAGCCCTTTTTGTAAAGCAATCTCATGAAAGACCGCCCCTTGGAAGGTTTCATATACGAGAAATTACTATTTTTATGTTCTCCCCCTTAGGGTACGCTTCAGCACAATCCATACTATTGTGGGCATTTTTTTCCCCTATAATATGTTTGTAGCCAGAATAGGGAACCAGCTTCGAGAAAATTAAACAGAACAAGAGAAGCCATGTGCCCCACAATTAAAGGAAACACTCCAAGTAGCACTAGGAACCCAACAGGACAGTGTGCTGTGCCAAGAGAAAAATGTGCAGCTGGAAAATGTGCCAAGTGTCTCTGATTTGTAAAGATTTTTTTCCATATTTAGGTAAATTAATGTAATTATTTAATGCCTCCTGCAATGGTAATAGGATTGTGCTTGGGTCCTTTCAACATATGGTGCTGGCACCAAAATCCTCTTTGAGCAAGGAAAAAAGCTGGGGAGGGGGCATATCAAGGCTTGGGTTCTATTTGCCCGTTTTAATGTTGGAGGTCTACCTGGCTCTTGGCCAGATTTGGTGGGAGTTCGGGGTAGGATGTGGTGAGAAAACTAGAGCGGTCAATTTGAGACTTTCCACACATGGATGGGGACAGAGGGCCTGAGTGTCCCACTCTGATATAATCAGGGTTCTCTTCCCAACAAACCTGCATGTTCAAATGGGAAGACTGCCCACATGGATGGATCTGGGTCTCAAAAGCATGTCAGCTTTTCTTTAAGATGCAGATGTAGAGAACAGACTTGTGGACCCAGAAGGGGAAGGAGAAGATGGGATGGATGGAAAAGTAGAATCAACACACATACACCACCTTGCGTAGGACAGAGAGCTGGTGGGAAGTTGCTATATACCACTGGAAGCTCAGCATGGCCCTCTGTCATGACCTAGGGTGGGATGGGATGGAGAGACTCAAGAGAGAGGGATATATGGTTAATTATGGGTGATTTGCCTCATGTGTGCCAGAAACCAACACAACAGTGCATAGCACTTTTCCTCCAATTCAAAAATAATTTCAAAATATTAAAAAGAAAAGATTTCCAAAAGCTACTGAGCAAGGAGGAAGCTGAGTTCCTTGGCTTTCTCTTAGGTCACTTCATTTTCAAAGATGTCACCCTTGCTAATCCCCGGACCGATGAGCAGGACTCTTGGGGAGATTCTCCCCATGTCCCCAAGTCTTCCCCATGAGGCAGTCTCATCTACTTAAAACTGTTCATAGCAGATGGCAAATCCACTTAGACCCCAAATACGGATTAGCTCTTTAGGCTAGAGCCTCTATTATGTGAGACCAAAGTCCTCATCCACGGTTAGAGAAACAATAACAGCAAAAGCAACATTTAATTTCTTAAAAATGGAGTGTTTAGTTTATACACTAAAGAGTACAAGATCAACTGTTTCTTTTGGACTAGGGTTAGAATCTCAAAGAAAATGTGGGATCCACACACCATGGGAGCCATGATGCATGGTGTGGCATAGGCTTCTCTCTCCAGACAGTAGAAAGTTGAGGGGTGGGGGAAAAGATGTGATTCCATTGCCAAGTTAGTGAGCAGGCCTTGCTTGGGGCATTTCAGATTGTGGATGTGACATGGACAGATAAAAGGAGAAGCCTTTGAGTGGGAGTTCGGGTTTATTTGCCCGTTTAATGTTGGAGGTCTACCTGGCTCTTGGCCAGATTTGGTGGGAGTTCGGTAGGATGTGGTGAGAAAACTAGAGGTTAATTTGAGACTTTCCACACATGGATGGGGACAGAGGGCCTGAGTGTCCCACTCTGATATAATCAGGGTTCTCTTCCCAACAAACCTGCATGTTCAAATGGGAAGACTGCCCACATGGATGGATCTGGGTCTCAAAAGCATGTCAGCTTTTCTTTAAGATGCAGATGTAGAGAACAGACTTGTGGACCCAGAAGGGGAAGGAGAAGATGGGATGGATGGAAAAGTAGAATCAACACACATACACCACCTTGCGTAGGACAGAGAGCTGGTGGGAAGTTGCTATATACCACTGGAAGCTCAGCATGGCCCTCTGTCATGACCTAGGGTGGGATGGGATGGAGAGACTCAAGAGAGAGGGATATATGGTTAATTATGGGTGATTTGCCTCATGTGTGCCAGAAACCAACACAACAGTGCATAGCACTTTTCCTCCAATTCAAAAATAATTTCAAAATATTAAAAAGAAAAGATTTCCAAAAGCTACTGAGCAAGGAGGAAGCTGAGTTCCTTGGCTTTCTCTTAGGTCACTTCATTTTCAAAGATGTCACCCTTGCTAATCCCCGGACCGATGAGCAGGACTCTTGGGGAGATTCTCCCCATGTCCCCAAGTCTTCCCCATGAGGCAGTCTCATCTACTTAAAACTGTTCATAGCAGATGGCAAATCCACTTAGACCCCAAATACGGATTAGCTCTTTAGGCTAGAGCCTCTATTATGTGAGACCAAAGTCCTCATCCACGGTTAGAGAAACAATAACAGCAAAAGCAACATTTAATTTCTTAAAAATGGAGTGTTTAGTTTATACACTAAAGAGTACAAGATCAACTGTTTCTTTTGGACTAGGGTTAGAATCTCAAAGAAAATGTGGGATCCACACACCATGGGAGCCATGATGCATGGTGTGGCATAGGCTTCTCTCTCCAGACAGTAGAAAGTTGAGGGGTGGGGGAAAAGATGTGATTCCATTGCCAAGTTAGTGAGCAGGCCTTGCTGAGAAAGGTAGATAGGAAAGAGGCATTTCAGATTGTGGATGTGACATCGGGGAAGCAGGAATAAAACTGATGATAGCCTACGAAGCCTACTATAGGCTCCCACGGTGGCTCAGATAGTGAAAGAATCCACCTGCAATGTAGGAGACCTGCATTTAATCCCTGAGTTGGGGGAAGAGGGCATGGCAACCCACCACAGTATATTTGTCTGGAAAATGGAGGGAGGAGCCTGGCAGGCTACAGTCCATACAGTCGCAAAGAGTCAGACATGAGTGAAGTAACGTAGCACCATGCTAAGTGAATTCTCACTTCCCTCTAAGGATAAGACAAGGAACTGACATTCATATGAGTTTATCAGGGGCTGAAGGAATTGGTCCCCTCTGGTCATCCTTGGCCCGCACTGGAGGCTTTGGGAAGAGCCTTCTTGCTCTGATGAAAGTTTCTTGGGCTGGAAGCTGGCATCTCTACCTGAGCGTCCTTGTGTCTATGGAAGTGACCAAGCAGGTCGGTTCCATGTCCATCTCAGATGCTCTGATGGCTGACAGCCAGCCAAGCTGGGGTTTGGCGCTTATGAATCCAGGTTCTGAGCTGAAAGCCACATTTCTCAAATTGCAGGTCTGAAGCCCAGGCTAAAACACTGAGAGAACACTTTCAGGTCCTTGGGAACCATCAAAGATTTTAGATCCTGTCTCCATGACTTTCAAATTCCAGGCTGTGCAAGTTTCCAAGAGAGGGGTCTCATCTTCTTTCGCCATATGACATTCTTCCTACCACTTTGCCCTTAACAGTCTGATCTTGTGGAAGGGAAAGTGCTGCTTTACGAAAATGCTGAGTATGAGACAGACAAATGAGTCTATGCTCTGAAGACAGCCTCAGGGGCTTTCCTGCCAGGATGTGGTCAGAAAGCCTCAGGAGCTAATCCTGCTTGACAAGTAAGCATTCAATACTTAGTGAATATTAGCTAAATGAGTCATTGAATAAACGGATGGATACAATGTTGAGCCCTGGGTTCTGGACCTCAGCTTGTCTTTAATATTCTATGATGCTGTCAAGTCATATGTCCTCTAGGATTCTCTCTTAATCTGTGAAATGGGTAGATTCCCCTCTACGTTCTTTGCTTAAACTACCACCAAATGAAATTATTGATGCAGGTGTCTTGCTACTGGAGTTGGTGCTACCAAGCAAAGGGATGGCCATGCTCAAAGCTGTTCATATAGCTGTTCATGCTCAAAGCTGTTCATTCACGACAGTCTCTGGGTAAATATCTGTCTGGTATGATGTCCAAGACAGGGTCTAAACAATAGTGTGAAATTTTGCCCTCACCTCTCCTGACACTGGATCTCCAAGCAGATCTGAACAATTTGGATTGGTTTTTCTATGAAGGAAGGTAAAGTACAGAGGTGAGAAATTACCAGTGAATACTGACCTTCCAAACTAGGATGGCTAGTCCAAGTTGACTAGGACCCTTAATACCTGAACTGAATTATCGTAATAATTGTCTCTATATCCGCCTCTTTGGGGGCTGTTCTCTGACCTAAAGAAGGTTGTAAATGTAAAGGAACAAATCTTCTTTGTAGAAAACCTATCCCTCTTTCATTCATTCACTGAACATTTTTGAGCTGCTGCTATGTGTTGGCTATGTGATAAGTGATAGATATTTAACTCTTACCTCTAGAAGCTTATAGTCATACTGGAATAACAAAAGATGTTATTCTGAGTGCCAACTTCAATAGTCTGGTGATAACTCCAATGTTAAGGTTTCTGAGACAACATGAAGACAGATAAAAAAATGTTATAATTAATTAACAAATTTTTCCCAATAGGTATACTAGGGATAGCAGCAAGATAGTTGCTATATATTAATAAAGATAAAGAAAAGGTACTAAACCCAATCTTAGGGTTGAATGGCACTATATTGGGCCTCCTAGTTGGTGCTAGTGGTAAAGAGTCTGCCTACCAAAGCAGGAGACACAAGAGACTCGGGTTCAATCCCTTGATCTGAAAGATCCCCTGGAGTAGGAAATGGCAACCCACTTCAGTACTCTTGCCTGGGAAATCCCATGGACAGAGGAGCCTGGTGGGTTACAGTCCATGTGGTCGCAAAGAGTTAGACACGACTGAGCACACACACACACACACACACACACACACACACACACACACACACAATAGAGGACTTAAGGTTTAATATCCTGGTGATATATGAGGAATTTTATACAAAGCCATGCCTGAATACTTCATCTTTCCTTTCACAGTTTTGATTTTGTTTTGTTTTTACTTTCTTTTTTTTTAACTTAATAATTTATTTTTTGTTAATTTGGCCTGTTTTTTGTTTGGTCCTTTATTTTCATCCATCTTTATTCTTTGCCTTCTGTGGGTCTCCCATTGCAGTGGCCTCTCTCTATGCAGAGCACTGGTTTCAGGTGCACGCGCTACAGAGCACCCGGCTCTCAATTGGACATACCGGTCCAGCCACTCCACGGCATGTGGGATCTTCCCGGGCCAGGGATTGAACCTGTGCACCTTGCACTGCAAAGAGGACTCTTTACCCACTGGACCACCAGGGAAACCCCGTTTTTGCTTTCTCAAACTACTTGAAATTTCTACATTCTCTCATTTTACATTTTGTGTGTGTGTGTGTGTGTGTGTGTGCTTTTTTGCAAATCTATTATTATTTCACAATCCCATGTGGATGGAAAGCAGGCAAATGCAGCCATGGCTGAGAAATAGTTTTCTCATAACAAGTCCAAAACCACTTTGTTTGCACAAGGAATCCTCACTTTGAACAATGTCTCACTTTTTTCCAATCAAGTCTGCTTGAGCTCACTTTCTTCTTCCTTGCAGTGAGGATGACTCCCGTTATTCAGAAACTGGAGAAAGTCCAATCCATGTCTCTCTATATAGCAACTATTCTCACCTAGTTTTTAAGACAGTCATTTCTAATTCCCTTCCACTTTGCTGCCAAGCAAAAACCCAAAGACAGATCATCCCCTTCCTCCTTCGGGGGCTCTGCCAGGTGTTGTCAGGAGAGGTTATTTAAGGAAAAACACCCAACAGGGTGTCCAGCCATAAAGCTTGCTGAGACTTTGCCCCAGGGGGAATGTAGGCACTTGGGTTTTTCCTCACTAAGCCCCTCCTCAGACTCGGCCTTTACAACTCCATGTTTGCAGCCCTCGGACTGCTTACATAAACACGCTCTCCTAACAGCGCCTGGCAGCCCAATATAAAATTAATTTTACTGTATCTTGCAAGTCATATAGAGCCTTTATTGTGAAGGGTAGCATTAGATCTTTTCATAAAGACTAGCAGATAATTTTATCTAATTTCATTGACTGTGGTTAAATAGTGGTTTCTCTTTTTTTTCCTTTTTAATTTAACCCCTTTGGTTGCTACTTAACGAGGTCCCTTCCAATCTCTCTGCCCCTTTTTTTTAAAACCCTCTGCTCTATCTTCAGAGATCTCACTGTAGTCTGAAATGATACATTTGTGGGGATATTTCCACGATAACTCTTTCCTAGACACTAAACTGTATGATGCATAAATGACATTTTTCGATCTTGTAGCTCTCGAGCAGGCTGGTTTCAGGTGCACGCACAGAGCACCCGGTTTTGGACATACCGGTCCAGCCACTCCACGGCATGTGGGATCTTCCCGGGCCAGGGATTGAACCTGTGCACCTTGCACTGCAAAGAGGACTCTTTACCCACTGGACCACCAGGGAAACCCCGTTTTTGCTTTCTCAAACTACTTGAAATTTCTACATTCTCTCATTTTACATTTTGTGTGTGTGTGTGTGTGTGTGCTTTTTTGCAAATCTATTATTATTTCACAATCCCATGTGGATGGAAAGCAGGCAAATGCAGCCATGGCTGAGAAATAGTTTTCTCATAACAAGTCCAAAACCACTTTGTTTGCACAAGGAATCCTCACTTTGAACAATGTCTCACTTTTTTCCAATCAAGTCTGCTTGAGCTCACTTTCTTCTTCCTTGCAGTGAGGATGACTCCCGTTATTCAGAAACTGGAGAAAGTCCAATCCATGTCTCTCTATATAGCAACTATTCTCACCTAGTTTTTAAGACAGTCATTTCTAATTCCCTTCCACTTTGCTGCCAAGCAAAAACCCAAAGACAGATCATCCCCTTCCTCCTTCGGGGGCTCTGCCAGGTGTTGTCAGGAGAGGTTATTTAAGGAAAAACACCCAACAGGGTGTCCAGCCATAAAGCTTGCTGAGACTTTGCCCCAGGGGGAATGTAGGCACTTGGGTTTTTCCTCACTAAGCCCCTCCTCAGACTCGGCCTTTACAACTCCATGTTTGCAGCCCTCGGACTGCTTACATAAACACGCTCTCCTAACAGCGCCTGGCAGCCCAATATAAAATTAATTTTACTGTATCTTGCAAGTCATATAGAGCCTTTATTGTGAAGGGTAGCATTAGATCTTTTCATAAAGACTAGCAGATAATTTTATCTAATTTCATTGACTGTGGTTAAATAGTGGTTTCTCTTTTTTTTCCTTTTTAATTTAACCCCTTTGGTTGCTACTTAACGAGGTCCCTTCCAATCTCTCTGCCCCTTTTTTTTAAAACCCTCTGCTCTATCTTCAGAGATCTCACTGTAGTCTGAAATGATACATTTGTGGGGATATTTCCACGATAACTCTTTCCTAGACACTAAACTGTATGATGCATAAATGACATTTTTCGATCTTGTAGTTCATTCTGTTAATGAGCGCCAAACACAGGTCCTAGCATGAGAACTACATGTTGAGAAGTAGATAGCTGCTGCTTCTCTTGAGGCCTCACCTGCTCCTCTGACCCTCAGTGAAGCAGCACAGAGGAGTAAGAAGGGTCTCCCAGTCTGTCTCTCAAAGTGTGATTAGACCTCAGTGAATTTGTAGATACAGTGAATTTACACGTATCTAAATTGCTCTGCTTTTGAAGATATTGGCCCTTTAAGCCTGAACCTGAGGCATTTGGGGGTCAGATCAGAAAAGATTCCATACAGGCAACAGGGGTACATCTCCTTTCTCAGCCTTAGGTCGAAGGACATGATTGTGATGAGTCTGTCTGATCCAGGACATTATATATAATTATTTATTGGCTTCTCTACACCTCTCAGTTGCCTAGGAAGGTATACAAGTGACGGTGCATTTTCAGGTCATAGTTAATGAGTAGCAAAGCTTGGATCTGAAGACAGCTTAAATTGACCTCCAAGCCTGTTCTACTTTTTAATCCATTCTGCTACTAGGTTCAAGTTGCTGCATCACCCAACAGCACCACAAGCCGTCAGCCTTCTCACCTGGCTCAGCAATAAAGAATTCACCTGCCATGCAGGAGACATGATGGGTTTGATCCTTAGGTCAGGAAGATCCTCTGGAGAAAGGAAAGACAATCCATTCCAGTATTTGTGCCTAGATAATCCTGCAAACAGAGGCGCCTGGAATGCTACAGTCCATTGTGTTGCAAAGATTCAGGAGCACAACATGGAAAGACAATCCAGTCAGAATTCAGTATCTTGCAAGTCATATAGAGCCTTTATTGTGAAGGGTAGCATTAGATCTTTAAAGCAGCGATCTAATTTCATTGACTGTGGTTAAATAGTGGTTTCTCTTTTTTTTCCCTTTTAATTTAACCCCTTTGGTTGCTACTTAACGAGGTCCCTTCCAATCTCTCTGCCCCTTTTTTTTAAAACCCTCTGCTCTATCTTCAGAGATCTCACTGTAGTCTGAAATGATACATTTGTGGGGATATTTCCACGATAACTCTTTCCTAGACACTAAACTGTATGATGCATAAATGACATTTTTCGATCTTGTAGTTCATTCTGTTAATGAGCGCCAAACACAGGTCCTAGCATGAGAACTACATGTTGAGAAGTAGATAGCTGCTGCTTCTCTTGAGGCCTCACCTGCTCCTCTGACCCTCAGTGAAGCAGCACAGAGGAGTAAGAAGGGTCTCCCAGTCTGTCTCTCAAAGTGTGATTAGACCTCAGTGAATTTGTAGATACAGTGAATTTACACGTATCTAAATTGCTCTGCTTTTGAAGATATTGGCCCTTTAAGCCTGAACCTGAGGCATTTGGGGGTCAGATCAGAAAAGATTCCATACAGGCAACAGGGGTACATCTCCTTTCTCAGCCTTAGGTCGAAGGACATGATTGTGATGAGTCTGTCTGATCCAGGACATTATATATAATTATTTATTGGCTTCTCTACACCTCTCAGTTGCCTAGGAAGGTATACAAGTGACGGTGCATTTTCAGGTCATAGTTAATGAGTAGCAAAGCTTGGATCTGAAGACAGCTTAAATTGACCTCCAAGCCTGTTCTACTTTTTAATCCATTCTGCTACTAGGTTCAAGTTGCTGCATCACCCAACAGCACCACAAGCCGTCAGCCTTCTCACCTGGCTCAGCAATAAAGAATTCACCTGCCATGCAGGAGACATGATGGGTTTGATCCTTAGGTCAGGAAGATCCTCTGGAGAAAGGAAAGACAATCCATTCCAGTATTTGTGCCTAGATAATCCTGCAAACAGAGGCGCCTGGAATGCTACAGTCCATGGGGTTGCAAAGATTCAGACACAACTGAGCACACAGGCATGCGCCACAACCCCTCATGCACATCTTGGAATCCCGCAGAATGATCAAGAATGGTGGTCGCCAGCCCGCCTGTCTGGTGGGTGCTTCGCTTTCTCAGGGCTGTGCTCACTTTCTTTCTCTATATAGATCAGGATGCACGATAGACCTCCCTCCTTCCTCCCCTCCAAATCAGCCTCCTGGGGCCTTCCAGCTGACAGCTGCGGAAAGGACAGAGCGCCTGCTGAAAAAAAAGGGTCCCTAATTTCCCTCTGGCAGGAGACTGCGGTCCAACTTTGGAGAGGACAATTAGCATGCTCTCAGCTGGAACAATGGGAGCAGCAACAGATGCTTTCCGTCCCAGGGATGCTCCAAGCTGCATCCCTTGCTAATGGGAGGCTCTCTTTCTCCCTGTGGAGGAAACCTGGCAGCCATGCCAGCAGCCCTGGTAGGACTGGCCACTGAGCTGGTATGAGGCAAGCGTTATCAGAGCAAAGCACGGGAGCAAGGGCCCGCAGAAGCTCCTTTGCGAACCTCTTCACATGGGGTGAGGGGAAAATGGCCACCTTATCTTTCTCCTGGGCCAGCAGTACTGGGAACCTGTTCTGCTCTGAATTAGAGGTTCAACGAACTATGAAAATGAGGCCAAAGGATTAAGAGCAAGAAATCCAGAGCAGACAGATGCAGGTTTGAGTCCCAGGGTTGACCCTTCCTGGCCATGGTCCTTGGAAAAATTCTTAATTTTTCTAAGACTCCATTTTCCTATTTATATAACAAGGAAATAATGACCTGTACATCATAGGTTTTGTGGGGGGAGGGTGAAATAAAATAATATATGCAAACACCTTACAGTGAAAAATGTTTCTTATAAAAGGGACTGTTTGGGTCATAATTATCTTTGTCTCTGGATCCCTAGGTATGGAAGATCCCTAGGAAAAGGGCATGGCAACCCACTTCAGTATTCCTGCCAGGAGAATTCCCTTGGACACAGGAGCCCGGGAGGCTACAGTCCATGGGGTCACAAAGAGTCGAACGTGCCTGAAGCAACTTAGCACCCATGCACTGGAGACTAACACATAGTATGTGTTCCATAATACATACCTAGGCTTAGAGCCTTTTAGAGACAGAGGGACCTGTTGAGATCCTCCAGCCTAATGGATGTTCAGATTGTTTACCTGGAGGTGTTGCAGGGGATCTGAAACCATTTTTTTGAATATTTATTTGTTAATCATGCTGTGGTGAATTTCTAAAATTCAGCTGCTTATGAGTTAGTAAAATATATTTTAGTCTGTTGATGACTCTACAGATGTTAAACTGTGTTGCCAGGGTAACTCACTTCTCTGAAGGAAGACCTTGTAATTCTGATGAAACTGAAGGTTCTGAGACTGACAAATGAGCATTTTCTATTTACAAGGGCTTGTCTGTGAGAATTTCCTTGCTTTGCCATGAAAACAAAAATTAAACATTAAGCAGATGATTGGAATAGGCATAAAGCTTCATGAGAGTCTTTTCCAGTAAGTCTGCTTCACATCACCATAATCTAGGTGTGACTGTGAAGTATTTGCTAGATGTGGTTAATACTGATGATCAGTTGACCTTGACAATCTAGGTGGGCTACACCCCATCAGCTTAAAGGCCATAATACAAAGCCTGAGGTTTTGTTAAGGAAGAATAAAGTGTTAGTTCAAGCCTAAGAGTTTCCAACCTTAGGAAATGTACAGATTTTGGAACTGTGAGTCCTCACAGTCACATAAGCTAATTCTTTGAAATCAACCCCTTTGTATCTACGTACACCTCTGCATCTATCCTGTGGCTCTGTTTCTCTGGTAGGACCCTGATAACATGCCGATCATTAACTGCAACAACAGAAAGAACAAGATGCCTTCAGATGAGGGTGAGAGATGTAAAGGAAACAAAAAAACGTGATGCGATACAGGGCGATGGGAGGAAACTACTCTGGGTAGGGCTATAGGGAAGAGTCTTTGAGAAAACTATATTTGAGTTGAGATTTGGAAGGTGAGAGAAAGCCAGCCAGGTAAAGGTCAGGAGAGCAAACTACCAAGGCAATAAATCAGCTGCCACTGGTGGTGGCAGAGCAGAAGGGCTGCTTCTCTAGGGATAAGAGGTATGGTGATACAGGGGAGGCATAGACAGAGGCCAGATGAGAAGAAACCAAGGGGGCCAAGGACAAGTGCATAGATGTCATTCAAATACAGATGGTTGTCATGGGAGGGTTTTAATCAGGGACTTTAGGAAAACCTTACGGGGGGATTCTTTATTAGTAAAAGAGGTTATTCTACCAGGCCTTTTAACAAGCTATGGAAACTGAATGTTAATCATGCTGTGGTGAATTTCTAAAATTCAGCTGCTTATGAGTTAGTAAAATATATTTTAGTCTGTTGATGACTCTACAGATGTTAAACTGTGTTGCCAGGGTAACTCACTTCTCTGAAGGAAGACCTTGTAATTCTGATGAAACTGAAGGTTCTGAGACTGACAAATGAGCATTTTCTATTTACAAGGGCTTGTCTGTGAGAATTTCCTTGCTTTGCCATGAAAACAAAAATTAAACATTAAGCAGATGATTGGAATAGGCATAAAGCTTCATGAGAGTCTTTTCCAGTAAGTCTGCTTCACATCACCATAATCTAGGTGTGACTGTGAAGTATTTGCTAGATGTGGTTAATACTGATGATCAGTTGACCTTGACAATCTAGGTGGGCTACACCCCATCAGCTTAAAGGCCATAATACAAAGCCTGAGGTTTTGTTAAGGAAGAATAAAGTGTTAGTTCAAGCCTAAGAGTTTCCAACCTTAGGAAATGTACAGATTTTGGAACTGTGAGTCCTCACAGTCACATAAGCTAATTCTTTGAAATCAACCCCTTTGTATCTACGACACCTCTGCATCTATCCTGTGGCTCTGTTTCTCTGGTAGGACCCTGATAACATGCCGATCATTAACTGCAACAACAGAAAGAACAAGATGCCTTCAGATGAGGGTGAGAGATGTAAAGGAAACAAAAAAACGTGATGCGATACAGGGCGATGGGAGGAAACTACTCTGGGTAGGGCTATAGGGAAGAGTCTTTGAGAAAACTATATTTGAGTTGAGATTTGGAAGGTGAGAGAAAGCCAGCCAGGTAAAGGTCAGGAGAGCAAACTACCAAGGCAATAAATCAGCTGCCACTGGTGGTGGCAGAGCAGAAGGGCTGCTTCTCTAGGGATAAGAGGTATGGTGATACAGGGGAGGCATAGACAGAGGCCAGATGAGAAGAAACCAAGGGGGCCAAGGACAAGTGCATAGATGTCATTCAAATACAGATGGTTGTCATGGGAGGGTTTTAATCAGGGACTTTAGGAAAACCTTACTGGATGTATTTGTAAAAGGGAGATTCTTTATTAGTAAAAGAGAAGTTCTCATTCCCTACCAGGCTCTTTTACAACAAGCTACAAGGATTGCATGCAATATGGTATATGAAAATGTTTTCTAAAGCCTAGAGTCTATTCCACCCAAGGATAATTGTGCATGCATGCTCAGTTGCTCAGTCATGTCCAACTCTTTGAGACCCTCTTGGACAGTAGCCTGCTAGGCTCCTCTGCCCATTGGATTTTCCAGGCAAGACTACTGGAGTCAATTGACCCTTCCTACTCCAACTCAGGGATCAAACCCACATCTCTTATGTCTCCTGCACTGGCAGTCAGATTTTTACCACTGCACTGTCTGGGAAGCCAAGGGTAAGAGATTTTTATTAATCAGGGGAGATGAACTAAGTATGTGGAGGTAGGAGCTCAATTCCTGTAGGATTACATATAAACCTATTATAAAAAGTAATCTTCTTTGGCTTTCCAGTATCTGTCTGGGTTAAATCTCCATGGACCTTAGTTTTGTCAGACTCACTGAGAATGACATATTCCTCAGCTTTGTTTAGAAAATGCCCCCTGAATAGCTCTTCTGACCCTGATAACTGCCCCTTCCCTAAAGACATCTTGTATGTTTCCAGTACCTGGAGATCAAAAACTTTGTCCAGGCCCACCACCAATTTGAAACAAAGCAATAGAGAGAGACCTTCTTTCTCCACTTTCCTTTATCATGAGTTCTCAGAGATCTGTGAGCTCATCTAAATAGAGTAGAACTATCAGACAGAACATATCTGAGGGCAAGGGATTAAGTTTAACAGGGAAATAATTGGCTCACATAATTAAATTAAATATGGTTTTTCCAGTAGTCATGTACAGATGTGAGAGGTGGACCACACAGAAGGTTGAGCATCAAAGAATGAAGCTTTTGAACTTTGGTGCTGGAGAAGACTCTTGAGAGTCAAGAAGATCAAACCAGTCAATCCTAAAGGAAATAAATCCTGAATATTCATTGGAAAAACTGATGCTGAAGTTCCAGTACTTTGGCCATCTGATGCAAAGAGCTCACTCATTGGGAAAGATCCTGATGCTGGGAAAGACTGAGGCAAAAAGAGAAGGGATGGCAGAGGGTGAGATGGTTGAAGAGCATCACCGACTCAACAGACATGAATTTGAGCAAACTCTGGACATAGTGAAGGACAGGGGAGTCTGGCATGCTGCAGTCTGTGAGGTTGCAAAGAGTCAGACATGACTTAACCAACAAAGTAATTGTGACTGAACAACAAAATAATCCAAAAGTCCATGGGTGTTTCCACATTAAGGTATTGCTAGATCCAGAATAGCAAATCAGTGCTATTCAGAAAATTTTTTTAATCCATTTCAAGCATTCCTTGGAGTCAATTGACCCTTCCTACTCCAACTCAGGGATCAAACCCACATCTCTTATGTCTCCTGCACTGGCAGTCAGATTTTTACCACTGCACTGTCTGGGAAGCCAAGGGTAAGAGATTTTTATTAATCAGGGGAGATGAACTAAGTATGTGGAGGTAGGAGCTCAATTCCTGTAGGATTACATATAAACCTATTATAAAAAGTAATCTTCTTTGGCTTTCCAGTATCTGTCTGGGTTAAATCTCCATGGACCTTAGTTTTGTCAGACTCACTGAGAATGACATATTCCTCAGCTTTGTTTAGAAAATGCCCCCTGAATAGCTCTTCTGACCCTGATAACTGCCCCTTCCCTAAAGACATCTTGTATGTTTCCAGTACCTGGAGATCAAAAACTTTGTCCAGGCCCACCACCAATTTGAAACAAAGCAATAGAGAGAGACCTTCTTTCTCCACTTTCCTTTATCATGAGTTCTCAGAGATCTGTGAGCTCATCTAAATAGAGTAGAACTATCAGACAGAACATATCTGAGGGCAAGGGATTAAGTTTAACAGGGAAATAATTGGCTCACATAATTAAATTAAATATGGTTTTTCCAGTAGTCATGTACAGATGTGAGAGGTGGACCACACAGAAGGTTGAGCATCAAAGAATGAAGCTTTTGAACTTTGGTGCTGGAGAAGACTCTTGAGAGTCAAGAAGATCAAACCAGTCAATCCTAAAGGAAATAAATCCTGAATATTCTTTGGGAAAAAACTGATGCTGAAGTTCCAGTACTTTGGCCATCTGATGCAAAGAGCTCACTCATTGGGAAAGATCCTGATGCTGGGAAAGACTGAGGCAAAAAGAGAAGGGATGGCAGAGGGTGAGATGGTTGAAGAGCATCACCGACTCAACAGACATGAATTTGAGCAAACTCTGGACATAGTGAAGGACAGGGGAGTCTGGCATGCTGCAGTCTGTGAGGTTGCAAAGAGTCAGACATGACTTAACCAACAAAGTAATTGTGACTGAACAACAAAATAATCCAAAAGTCCATGGGTGTTTCCACATTAAGGTATTGCTAGATCCAGAATAGCAAATCAGTGCTATTCAGAATCTATTTTCTTCTTTACCATGTCTTACCCTTTCTGTTGTTTCTGAATCCATTTCAAGCATCTCCTTGTAGTAGCAACATGGCTGCCAAGAGTTTCAGTAACTGGAGGGGAAAGAGATATCCCTTCTTCTCAATAATTCCCAACCATCCTATCTTTTACCTGGGTCTGTTGCCAATGCCTCTGTTCTGCACCAGCATGACTTCCCATGGGAAGGACTGGAAAATACCTAATCCAGTTCATAGACTTCTGATCTAGCCAACATTCCTTGACACTCTTTGTCATGTCTAGTTTGTCATGTTAGTTGCATCTCGGGAATACATCAATGGATACTTTAAGAATCCACTGTTGAGAGGATTTGAGGAAATCTGAGAAGATCTAGGACATGTGAGAAGAATGATGAAGAGTTATGTGATACAATATGGTGGTGGTTCAAAGCCAAGAGGTACTGAAAAAGCAGAGATCAATGGGACCACCCACATTTCTGCAGACTAGTTCAATTCTGCCCCTCTGAAGGCATGAAATAAAAGGGTGGGAAGGTTTCATTGTAGTGTCACTGTTTCCTCTTTCTAAGACTCTTCAAAGCTCAGAATCATGACATCACCTCAAGAAAGCTAAATCTCAAAAAATGTTGAACAAATCTTACTTAGACATTGGATAGGTTTAACCTTGAAGTACATAGAACTGCATTGCCTTCTGTTTATTTTAACTTTATAAATCATAGGTGTAATATATGTAAAAAATCAGGATTTGGGTAATCAAAATCTTACATATAAAGGTACAGTATCCTTTAAAGCATGTTTTCTTCAATTCTGTTCCCCTCTTACCTCCACAAAAGTAGTCACTGTTAACCAGTTTGGAATGTCAACTTTCAGATTTTCTTTGATTCTCATATAGAGAAATAATACACTCCTGGAAAATAAATCTTATTGTTTTATGAATTATGATTTAACATACAGACATTCAACTGTGTATACTACTCTTATATCAATTTTTACTTTTCCACTCAGCCTTGTGTCTTAAAGAAGACCCTATATTGACAAATGTGGATTCACATCATTATATTTACCTGCTTATTTAACCATTCTTGCATTGATGGACACTTAACTCATATCCATTTGTATTTTTTTTTTTTTACAATGAGTCTTTTGCACATACGTTTGTGTGAATGTATTTTTCGAGAACAGATATTGAGAAGTGGATTCCTATGACACAGGGTGAGCCCATTTTTAATTTTAAAAGATGTGCTCAAATTAATCACACTTTGATGTGATGATACCAATTGCCACTCCCACCAGATTATCAATTCTTTAAACAATCATCATCTCTATATCTTGGCCTGGGTGTGTTTTCAGACTTGATTTTCCTTACTTGCTCTCCTGTTCAGGTGCTTCCAGTCTTGGCATCTGCATTGATAGGGCTGAAGGTATATGTTGGGTCTGCTGAACAAACAAAGGTAACTGATTGGAGCAGTAGCTGACAGCTTGGCTCCCATGGCATAGATCTTCAGAAGGATGCTTTGTCTATTGTCAGTTTTCAGATGCACCGAAAGTTGCTGAAAATCAGATGGGTGTTGAATCTGGCTTGGAAATCTCTCTGATCTTCAGAGACACTTGACTAAAATATATTTCTGCCTTTTTATAATGTGGACATTCATCCCTTGTATAGATGCCTATTTATTTTTTCTTAGTTGTTTTTTTTTTTAATAATAACAATTTTCTAAATAAAAAAGTATCAAACTATCTTGTAAGTAGTGGAGAAAAGTTAAGACTCTAAACATTTATTTTCACAAGCCACCAAAGAATGGGTTATCTCTGGAGGTATTTCTTCTCCACATAAGCCCGTGTGGGTTGGTCCATTTTCAGCTGTAAAGAAACCGCTGACAATCCAGTTGGATACTTCAGCCCACTGAAGTGATTGAAGAGAATCTTGTATGTGATTTCTGGTACACATTTTCCTGTTAACTTTTACCATATGTGGCCTGCAGGCATGCTTCACACAAATCTCCAGCATTCTAAGGAGCCAATGATCAGTCAGAGAAATGTGTAAAGATTTGAGAACACGCGCAATTTTCACTTTATATGTTGTGAGTGAGTAACTGTTCCAAAGGTACTTTTCTCACCACTTGGCTGTAAAAAAAATCCGTAATGCGGTGGCACTCTGACAAAGTTACACATTTAATGAACACACCACCCTAAGGAATATTTCTTCAAATTTGATAACTGCTTCACTTGCATTCAAAAGGCATTCTAATAGAGACTTGGAGTTTAGCCGGAAATAATTCTCCAATTGATCTAATGACAGAGACATTGTTCAGCACTCTGTTTTACTTTAGTTCAGCATTTATAACCATTCAAGTGTGGGCTGGGGTGGGGCTTAGCCCTGATCAGTAGAGAATTTGGTAACCAAGCAATCAATGTGAACAGGCATTCATTGACAATGTTTACAGGACTGAGTTTTTGTTTTTGTTTTTGTTTTTAATGACCCCTCAACTAGCAGTTGCATGTCTTCCTCATGGGTTCAGATCATTCTAGGGTATAGGGTTTTATTATGAGTCTTGTTTCCTGAGCTGGATTCCTCAAAGGAAAAGGCCCATTGTTACCTTTTATAAAAATCCCCATGGCTCCCTTTAGGGGCTTCCCAGGTGGTGCTAGTAGTAAAGAATCCATTTGCCAATGCAGGAGACACAGAAATGTGGGTTTGATTCCTGGATTGGGAAAATCCCATGGAGAAGGAAATGGCGATGCACTTCAGTATTCTTGCCTGGAGAATTCTATAGACAGAGGAGCTTGGTGGGCTATGGGGCTATGGGGCTATCACAAACGGTCAGACAGGACTAAACAAGTGAGTACACAGCACGTATGCATGATTCTTATTGAAGAGTTTGGCGTTTAACAAATGGTGAATAAATGTTGGCTAGAATGGAAGATCCTTCAGAAATTCTCATTTACCAGTCAAAATCACTGTACTAACTGGAACATATTCTTATCAATTAATTAATCTATTCCCCTAAAGTATTGGTGAATATTTTACAAGCTAATTGGGAGTTATTTCATATGATTTGGAAGGATCACCATGAATCATCCTGGAGGCTACACCCATAGTCACGAGACAGGCTGGATCCTGAGACCCTTTGCTGCTGCAGTACTCCACACAGTGCTTGTACTTGGACATACCTCTCCTTTAGCAACAAAATACAAAGAAACCCTATTGGGCTAAAAATAACTTCATTCATACACGATTGGGGCGAATTACGGAGAAACCCCAATGGTCATTTCTGAAAAGTTCAGAGCAAAAATTGGGTGTCAAGAGCAAAAGCAGAGTATTGAGAAAGTCTACTGCACTCAAAACCACAAGGAATGGGAAACCACCTAAATCACTCCTCCAAACTGATGCTGGACAGACCCCAACTCTCACCTCATACAAGAAACAAGCTCACCCTCCCCTCAAGGAGTGAGTGAGCAAGGGAAACTGTTGTTTAGTCTTGCTCCCCTCTGCTGCTCCAGGGGTCCCAGTATAGCCTTGCCTGAATTTCTTGTCTTGCCTCTAGTCAATTTCTATGATTGGGGAAGGCCAAGGACTCTGTTGCTTATCAATGAGAATGATTTTAAAATTAAGATGATGTATGGGTTACACTGCCACTTTATCCCAAATACACTGTAACAACAAATGTATGGCTCAGAATGTCTTCAGCTGTAAGTAATAAAAAAAAATCTCAACTCTCATCAGTTCAAACAATAAGCAAACTCTTTATACCTAATCATGAACTTTAGGTTGACGCTCTCATGGACATAAGATACGCTGCTTCTATACCTCCCATCACATCCACATGCTTATGTAGAAAGTAAGACCATTTCTGCTTTTGAGTCACAGGCAGCTCAGTGATAAAGAATCCAACTGCAATGCAGGAAACGAGAGAAACCCAGGTTTGATCCCTGGGTCAGGAAAATCCTCTGAAGAAGGAAATGGCAGCCCACTCCAGTCTTTGTGCCTGAGAAATCCCATGAACAGAGGAGCCTGATGGGCTATAGTCCATAGGGTCACAAAGAGGCACACACAACTTAGCAATTAAACAACAGGGAAGATGAAACTTTTCCCGTTTCCTGAAGACTCTCTCCAGATTTCTCCTCCCGTCTCATTGGCTAGAATGTGTCACATAACCAAGCACAAATTCATCACTGTCCCTGCCCATATCTGGAACTGGAGCTAGACTCCCCTGAAGAAACTGTCCCTGAAGAGGAGAGGGGATGTATCATTGGGGTTCAGTTATAGAGCAAGAAGAAAACTGATTTTAGAAAGCAAACTGCTTCTTATCTGCAACAGTACACACAAATAAAAAACAAGACTGAAAAATATAACTGTTCCTTCAAACACCATCCTCATGTCCAGACACTAGAACCAAAACAGGCACAGATGACAGTGTTTTCAAATTATCAAGGGAAACCACCTAAAAATCACTCCTCCAAACTGATGCTGGACAGACCCCAACTCTCACCTCATACAAGAAACAAGCTCACCCTCCCCTCAAGGAGTGAGTGAGCAAGGGAAACTGTTGTTTAGTCTTGCTCCCCTCTGCTGCTCCAGGGGTCCCAGTATAGCCTTGCCTGAATTTCTTGTCTTGCCTCTAGTCAATTTCTATGATTGGGGAAGGCCAAGGACTCTGTTGCTTATCAATGAGAATGATTTTAAAATTAAGATGATGTATGGGTTACACTGCCACTTTATCCCAAATACACTGTAACAACAAATGTATGGCTCAGAATGTCTTCAGCTGTAAGTAATAAAAAATCTCAACTCTCATCAGTTCAAACAATAAGCAAACTCTTTATACCTAATCATGAACTTTAGGTTGACGCTCTCATGGACATAAGATACGCTGCTTCTATACCTCCCATCACATCCACATGCTTATGTAGAAAGTAAGACCATTTCTGCTTTTGAGTCACAGGCAGCTCAGTGATAAAGAATCCAACTGCAATGCAGGAAACGAGAGAAACCCAGGTTTGATCCCTGGGTCAGGAAAATCCTCTGAAGAAGGAAATGGCAGCCCACTCCAGTCTTTGTGCCTGAGAAATCCCATGAACAGAGGAGCCTGATGGGCTATAGTCCATAGGGTCACAAAGAGGCACACACAACTTAGCAATTAAACAACAGGGAAGATGAAACTTTTCCCGTTTCCTGAAGACTCTCTCCAGATTTCTCCTCCCGTCTCATTGGCTAGAATGTGTCACATAACCAAGCACAAATTCATCACTGTCCCTGCCCATATCTGGAACTGGAGCTAGACTCCCCTGAAGAAACTGTCCCTGAAGAGGAGAGGGGATGTATCATTGGGGTTCAGTTATAGAGCAAGAAGAAAACTGATTTTAGAAAGCAAACTGCTTCTTATCTGCAACAGTACACACAAATAAAAAACAAGACTGAAAAAATATAACTGTTCCTTCAAACACCATCCTCATGTCCAGACACTAGAACCAAAACAGACGCACAGAGAATGAACAGTGATTAATTTCCCCTCTGTGGGTATGAAGTTTGACTTCTAGGATGTTTCTCAAGTGAAGATGAGAACCAAATCCGTTTCACTTTTTAAAATTAGGAACTCAGATAGGATGTCTCTTCCTGTAAAAGGAGGCTGAAAAAGAAATGTCCTGTCTGCTCTGGGGGCTGTGGTTTCCAAATGCTGATTACCAAGAAAAGTAGATGCAAGTACATGCACTCTCCTAGGCCATGACAACTGCAAGGTCTGTGAATGGATTTGTAAAATCCTCAAGGTGATTTGGACAAAAGCCACAAGTCAGGGTGTGGCATGGTACCCCAGCGGATACCATTCTGTAAACCGTGTCACTGGCACATGACTAGATAATGATGATGATCATATTTCTAGTAATTCACTTTTTTTCACTAAATTTTATAACAGCTTTAGTCCTTCAAGGACTGGGGAAGTAAATGCCTAATCATCACAGGTCATGTGAGGAGCACTGTCCTAAGTCATCTGGGTAAAACCTAGACTGGGAAGCTAAATGTTCTCAAGGGAGATGAATATAAAATATCTGGACACACAGAGAGAAAGACTCATAGATCGAGGCAAACATGAAAAAAATTAAAATAAGAGATCATATTTTAAATGAGTGTGTAGACTAAAAATCTCCAATGCTTATGGAAAATAGGTAGCCAACAAAATCAGTATTTGGAAAAGGAATTCTTCAAGGTGAAATGAAAAAGGGAAATACCTGAGAATGACTTCAGGTAAGTATAGTTAGATTTGTTTAAAAGTAAGTTATTCACATGAGAAATAAAATATAATGGTCAAACAAAATAAGAAGAAAAAAATAGAAAAAGCTTCGGTGAAGGAAATCATTAGAAAATCTGAAAATAACCCAAAACTTAAAAGATAGGAAAATCTTTGATGAAATAATCATTACAACTCATGACAGGGCTTCCCTGGTCGTCCAGTGGGTAAGGAGTCCGCCTTGCAGTGCAAGGGGCACCGGTTCAATCCCTGGCCTGGGAGGATCTCACGTGCTATGGAGTGGCTGGACCGGTGTGTCCAATTATGAGTTGGTGCTCTGCAGTGAGGGAGGCCACTGCAACAGGAGGCCTACAGAGGCCATAGAATAAAAATGATGGATGAAAAATAAATATAAATAAAAGAGGCATGATGAGGAAAAGAAAAAATAACCTCATGGCATAGAATGGAAGAATTCAAGCACACAGACAAAATAGCAGTTAAACAACGTGACATTGGAAGCTCCAGAGTTTTAAAAGGGAAAAATGGAGCACACAGTGAAGAAGCTATTTTAGAAAATGATGACTGAGGATTTTCTAAATTTGAGGAAAATTTGAAATTTTTCTAAATTTGTCTTAGTTCTTAGACAACAGTCTATCTAAAGGGCTGATAAAAAACCCAAAATATTGCACTCCTGGGCATTTATCCCAGAGAAATGAAAGTTTATCCACACAAAATATGTTCATGAATGTTCTTAGCAGTTTCTACTAGCCACAAACTTGAAACAACCCTGGTGTCTTTCAACAGGTGAATTGTTAAACCAACCGGGATGGCCATACCAGTGAATACTACTCAGCAATGAAAAGAAACTACTGATCCACAAAATTACATGCTTGAAGCTCTAGAGAATCATTTTGACTGAAAAAGTCAATCTCAAAAGACTACCTTCTATATGACTTTATTTCTACAGTACTCTTAAGGGACAAAAGTATAGCAATGGAAAGCATATCAGTGGATACAAACAATTATTGAGGGGGTGGAGCAGGAAAGACATCGATGTGAATATAAAGGAAAACTTTAGATGATGAAGATGTTCTGTATCTTGATGTCAGTATCCTGGGTATAAAACTTTTCCCAAAGTTTTATAAAAAATGAGAAATAAAATATAATGGTTTCAAACAAAATAAGAAGAAAAAAATAGAAAAAGCTTCGGTGAAGGAAATCATTAGAAAATCTGAAAATAACCCAAAACTTAAAAGATAGGAAAATCTTTGATGAAATAATCATTACAACTCATGACAGGGCTTCCCTGGTCGTCCAGTGGGTAAGGAGTCCGCCTTGCAGTGCAAGGGGCACCGGTTCAATCCCTGGCCTGGGAGGATCTCACGTGCTATGGAGTGGCTGGACCGGTGTGTCCAATTATGAGTTGGTGCTCTGCAGTGAGGGAGGCCACTGCAACAGGAGGCCTACAGAGGCCATAGAATAAAAATGATGGATGAAAAATAAATATAAATAAAAGAGGCATGATGAGGAAAAGAAAAAAATAACCTCATGGCATAGAATGGAAGAATTCAAGCACACAGACAAAATAGCAGTTAAACAACGTGACATTGGAAGCTCCAGAGTTTTAAAAGGGAAAAATGGAGCACACAGTGAAGAAGCTATTTTAGAAAATGATGACTGAGGATTTTCTAAATTTGAGGAAAATTTGAAATTTTTCTAAATTTGTCTTAGTTCTTAGACAACAGTCTATCTAAAGGGCTGATAAAAACCAAACTATTGCACTCCTGGGCATTTATCCCAGAGAAATGAAAGTTTATCCACACAAAAATATGTTCATGAATGTTCTTAGCAGTTTCTACTAGCCACAAACTTGAAACAACCCTGGTGTCTTTCAACAGGTGAATTGTTAAACCAACCGGGATGGCCATACCAGTGAATACTACTCAGCAATGAAAAGAAACTACTGATCCACAAAATTACATGCTTGAAGCTCTAGAGAATCATTTTGACTGAAAAAGTCAATCTCAAAAGACTACCTTCTATATGACTTTATTTCTACAGTACTCTTAAGGGACAAAAGTATAGCAATGGAAAGCATATCAGTGGATACAAACAATTATTGAGGGGGTGGAGCAGGAAAGACATCGATGTGAATATAAAGGAAAACTTTAGATGATGAAGATGTTCTGTATCTTGATGTCAGTATCCTGGGTATAAAACTGTACTCCAGTTTGCAAGAAGTTACCACTGGAGGAGCCTGGATTAAAGGCACATGGAATCTCTCTCTATCATTATACTGACTGTATATCCATCTCACAATGACCTCACAGTGAAATGTTGAATAAAACCAAACAAACCAAAACAGATTACACTCAGAGAAATTATGGAATGATGTCTTTAAAGTGCCAGGGAAAATCACAGTCAACCCAAGATTCTTTCATCTCCCTAAATTATGTTTAAAGAGGAGCCATTAAAAAACTAAAAGACAAAAAACAATTGATAAATTCCAAAGTATCTGAGGAAACTTTAAAAAAATGGATAAAGATATCATAGATGCAAAAGAAGATAGTAAAGTAGAAAGGAAGACCAAAGAGTGTTCTTTATGTGCTTCTTTGTCATTGAACATTTTTCTATATCAAATCATCTATATTATAATCATGTTTAATGTTTATGATGATATTACTTAATTGACAGATCATAACTCATTTAACCAACTTCCTATCATAGCACTGAGATATAAAGTTTTCTCTATTATAAACAATGCAATGCAAAGTACCCATGTGTGGACAAATAGTTTCACTTCTCCTACTATAAATACCAAAATAGGCACATACATTACAAAGTCACTGAGATGTATTATTAGGTCATTAATATAAACTTTTCTTAGTGGTGTATAAGGTGCTAATTTTATTATCCACTTATTAAGATGGGGCATTATCTTTCTTCCATTTTAATGAACATGAAATTAATTTTGCTTTTCCAGACTTTATTAACTAAATAATCTATTAACTCTTTTAAAAATAGAAGTAACACACTTATGTAACTTTGATCCTGGTGTCTTTCAACAGGTGAATTGTTAAACCAACCGGGATGGCCATACCAGTGAATACTACTCAGCAATGAAAAGAAACTCAAAAAGAGAATCATTTTGACTGAAAAGTCAATCTCAAAGACTACCTTATATATGACTTTATTTCTACAGTACTCTTAAGGGACAAAAGTATAGCAATGGAAAGCATATCAGTGGATACAAACAATTATTGAGGGGGTGGAGCAGGAAAGACATCGATGTGAATATAAAGGAAAACTTTAGATGATGAAGATGTTCTGTATCTTGATGTCAGTATCCTGGGTATAAAACTGTACTCCAGTTTGCAAGAAGTTACCACTGGAGGAGCCTGGATTAAAGGCACATGGAATCTCTCTCTATCATTATACTGACTGTATATCCATCTCACAATGACCTCACAGTGAAATGTTGAATAAAACCAAACAAACCAAAACAGATTACACTCAGAGAAATTATGGAATGATGTCTTTAAAGTGCCAGGGAAAATCACAGTCAACCCAAGATTCTTTCATCTCCCTAAATTATGTTTAAAGAGGAGCCATTAAAAAACTAAAAGACAAAAAACAATTGATAAATTCCAAAGTATCTGAGGAAACTTTAAAAAAATGGATAAAGATATCATAGATGCAAAAGAAGATAGTAAAGTAGAAAGGAAGACCAAAGAGTGTTCTTTATGTGCTTCTTTGTCATTGAACATTTTTCTATATCAAATCATCTATATTATAATCATGTTTAATGTTTATGATGATATTACTTAATTGACAGATCATAACTCATTTAACCAACTTCCTATCATAGCACTGAGATATAAAGTTTTCTCTATTATAAACAATGCAATGCAAAGTACCCATGTGTGGACAAATAGTTTCACTTCTCCTACTATAAATACCAAAATAGGCACATACATTACAAAGTCACTGAGATGTATTATTAGGTCATTAATATAAACTTTTCTTAGTGGTGTATAAGGTGCTAATTTTATTATCCACTTATTAAGATGGGGCATTATCTTTCTTCCATTTTTAATGAACATGAAATTAATTTTGCTTTTCCAGACTTTATTAACTAAATAATCTATTAACTCTAAAAAGAATTTAAACAGTTTTGAAAGATCAAAAAAGAAAGAACACCCATTAACCATTGCCAGATATAAGAACTGTTAGATATCTGTGTATGTAACTTTCTGGAATAGTTTCCATTTTACAAAACTGACATTATGCTGGTTTCTCCATTTTAAGATTATTGCATAATTTACCAGCAGAAAACTTCACTGCTCGTCATGTCGAGTTCCCTGGCTCCTGACAAGTGTATGTCATCAGGAAATCACCACCACCATTGTGGAGCCCCTCTTCTCCCCAACCCCCCCCCCCCACCTTGTTTTGTGTCCCTTTGGTTTTGCTTTTTCCATGTTTTCATATAAATAAGATCATGCCACATGTAACATATTTGAGCTCCTCATACTTAGCATCATACATTTGAGATTCATATTTGTGACTGCAGGTATCAGTAGTTCCTTTTTACTGCTGTGCAATAGATTACTCTTAAATCTTAGCTAGTTTTATTGATAAAATTGTATTTTTTATCATTCTTCATCAACATTTTTCTATTTATTTTATTACTAATGAAATAAAAAACATTTTTTAGTCACTGGCTATTAGAATTCTCTCTAGAGAATCGTACTATTGTCCTTTCAAATATACCATCAGATAGACAAATACTGGATGATTTCACTGATATGTGGAATCTATTTAAAAAGTCAAACGCATAGAACATGAGGCTAGATCAGGGGCTGCTTGGGGTAGAGGATTGGGGGAAATGAAGAGATGCTGGCCATATTTTTAGCTTATTAAAAATGATAACTCATTTAACCAACTTCCTATCATAGCACTGAGATATAAAGTTTTCTCTATTATAAACAATGCAATGCAAAGTACCCATGTGTGGACAAATAGTTTCACTTCTCCTACTATAAATACCAAAATAGGCACATACATTACAAAGTCACTGAGATGTATTATTAGGTCATTAATATAAACTTTTCTTAGTGGTGTATAAGGTGCTAATTTTATTATCCACTTATTAAGATGGGGCATTATCTTTCTTCCATTTTTAATGAACATGAAATTAATTTTGCTTTTCCAGACTTTATTAACTAAATAATCTATTAACTCTAAAAGAATTTAAACAGTTTTGAAAGATCAAAAGAAAGAACACCCATTAACCATTGCCAGATATAAGAACTGTTAGATATCTGTGTATGTAACTTTCTGGAATAGTTTCCATTTTACAAAACTGACATTATGCTGGTTTCTCCATTTTAAGATTATTGCATAATTTACCAGCAGAAAACTTCACTGCTCGTCATGTCGAGTTCCCTGGCTCCTGACAAGTGTATGTCATCAGGAAATCACCACCACCATTGTGGAGCCCCTCTTCTCCCCAACCCCCCCCCCCCACCTTGTTTTGTGTCCCTTTGGTTTTGCTTTTTCCATGTTTTCATATAAATAAGATCATGCCACATGTAACATATTTGAGCTCCTCATACTTAGCATCATACATTTGAGATTCATATTTGTGACTGCAGGTATCAGTAGTTCCTTTTTACTGCTGTGCAATAGATTACTCTTAAATCTTAGCTAGTTTTATTGATAAAATTGTATTTTTTATCATTCTTCATCAACATTTTTCTATTTATTTTATTACTAATGAAATAAAAAACATTTTTTAGTCACTGGCTATTAGAATTCTCTCTAGAGAATCGTACTATTGTCCTTTCAAATATACCATCAGATAGACAAATACTGGATGATTTCACTGATATGTGGAATCTATTTAAAAAGTCAAACGCATAGAACATGAGGCTAGATCAGGGGCTGCTTGGGGTAGAGGATTGGGGGAAATGAAGAGATGCTGGCCATACTTTCAGGTATGAGATGAACATATTATAGGGATGTAATGTACAACATTGTGATTATAGTTAATAATACTGTATCATGTGCTTTAAATTTGCTAACAGAGTAAATCTCAAGTGCTTTACCACCACAACAAAAAAGGTAACCACACAAGGTGAGGGATGTGCTAATTAAGTTGATAGTGGTAATCATCTCACAATGTATGGGTGTATTAGATCACCACATTGTACATCTTAAAAAACCACACTGTGCAAACTAAATATTTATAAAATATTAAATAAAAAATGCACAAATTTTATCATATCTCAGTACAGCTGGAAAACTATGCCAGGAGTCAGATTTTTCTCACTCTCCTCATTGCTGCCATTCAGCGATGCAGTTTTACTATTAATGTCTAGTATTTAGAGGCTTATTTGACCGAGATACCTCATCTCTGCTATAGTTTATATCGGCACCTCTACTGTTTGCTTCTAACAATGGGCGTTTAAACCAGAGTGTTCAACATCATGTTGGTGGAAGGTAGAAAGAAGATGGTTCTAACTCTTTCCCCGTGAGCAAGAAGGGGACGGTGCAGGGCTGGACTCACTATCTAAGGCATTCTTGGCCATTCAGCCTTGTTCTCACCACGAGAACTGTTTCTCCCCTAGCCATCTCAGAACCAATACAATGAAAATTAATGAGCTTGTTTCAATAAACATTTATGAGGCTAGTTTCAGGTTAACAAAATAGGCCCCTCAGGCAAAATCTATCTACCTGTCTAGGCTGGCAAAAAGGGTCATTCCTCCAGAAGTTTCATTTATCTTGCTCTAAACCATACAGCTCTATGGTTAAAGGTAAAATTTTCAAAATCAGCTGGTCCTGGGTTTAAATGCTGCCTCTGACAGTAGCCTATGAGACCTGGTTCAAGATGATTGACTTCCTGAAACCTTGATTTCTCAGCTGTCAAAAGTGAGTATTAATAATAGTAGGTACTTCCTGAAGAATCCAATGGGATTAAGTCTATAAAATATCTAACATGGTATCTGGTAAATGTTGAGATCAGGGGCTGCTTGGGGTAGAGGATTGGGGGAAATGAAGAGATGCTGGCCATACTTTCAGGTATGAGATGAACATATTATAGGGATGTAATGTACAACATTGTGATTATAGTTAATAATACTGTATCATGTGCTTTAAATTTGCTAACAGAGTAAATCTCAAGTGCTTTACCACCACAACAAAAAAGGTAACCACACAAGGTGAGGGATGTGCTAATTAAGTTGATAGTGGTAATCATCTCACAATGTATGGGTGTATTAGATCACCACATTGTACATCTTAAAAAACCACACTGTGCAAACTAAATATTTATAAAATATTAAATAAAAAATGCACAAATTTTATCATATCTCAGTACAGCTGGAAAACTATGCCAGGAGTCAGATTTTTCTCACTCTCCTCATTGCTGCCATTCAGCGATGCAGTTTTACTATTAATGTCTAGTATTTAGAGGCTTATTTGACCGAGATACCTCATCTCTGCTATAGTTTATATCGGCACCTCTACTGTTTGCTTCTAACAATGGGCGTTTAAACCAGAGTGTTCAACATCATGTTGGTGGAAGGTAGAAAGAAGATGGTTCTAACTCTTTCCCCGTGAGCAAGAAGGGGACGGTGCAGGGCTGGACTCACTATCTAAGGCATTCTTGGCCATTCAGCCTTGTTCTCACCACGAGAACTGTTTCTCCCCTAGCCATCTCAGAACCAATACAATGAAAATTAATGAGCTTGTTTCAATAAACATTTATGAGGCTAGTTTCAGGTTAACAAAATAGGCCCCTCAGGCAAAATCTATCTACCTGTCTAGGCTGGCAAAAAGGGTCATTCCTCCAGAAGTTTCATTTATCTTGCTCTAAACCATACAGCTCTATGGTTAAAGGTAAAATTTTCAAAATCAGCTGGTCCTGGGTTTAAATGCTGCCTCTGACAGTAGCCTATGAGACCTGGTTCAAGATGATTGACTTCCTGAAACCTTGATTTCTCAGCTGTCAAAAGTGAGTATTAATAATAGTAGGTACTTCCTGAAGAATCCAATGGGATTAAGTCTATAAAATATCTAACATGGTATCTGGTAAATGTTGAGGATGATTGACTCAATGAATGGTGATGATTATTATCATCGCTTTATAGAGTAGTTGTCCTTTTAAGTGGGTCCAGGGCTTTATTTATGTTCTTTCCCTCCAATCAGACCCAAACAAGAGAGCGAGAGAAACGGAACAGGCTCTCACCAGAATTAGAATGGTCAGTGTTGTCTTTGGAGTCATTTCTTGTCTCCATACTTCCTTCCACCAGTCTCTGAGCGATGGCACATAATCACCAAGCCTTGATCCTAGGTGTCCATCAACGAGTGCCTACCAAAGCGTTAGTCTGAAATGGTTTAACCACTGTTGCCCTTTCCAATAAGGAGTCCCTTCTATAAACCTAGAAACTGGAGCAGAGGATCCAAAGAATGTATTAAATCCAAGGCACAAATAGGTCTCTTTGCCAAGCATCCATGCTGTTACCTCATGAGAGGCAGCATGCACTAGAGCTGAAAGAGTGCAGGATTTGGGGCCTGAAGTTTACGTACTCTTCCCTGAGACTCAGTTTCTTTATCTTCACCCTAAGAGGACTGCAATAAGGATCGAATGGAAAAAGATCAGCCATGGAAATACCATAGTCCCTTCTGTCTCTCTTCCCTAATTCTTTCTCATTTCAGTTCTGGTTCACATCATTAATCTTAGAACCTGGCATCTCTTTAGTGTGTTTCCTCTTATTTCTACCTTCTGTTCTATGACAGGAATTTCTAGCTTGATGAAGACTCTTTTTTTTCTTTTAAATTATTTATTTATTTGACTGCATTGGAAACACAGTCTTAACCACTGGACCACCAGAGAAGTCCCTTGATGAAGACTCTTGAGGGTATAGGCTGTGGAGGGACTGAGACATACACACAATGAACATTTCATAATCATTTATATGTACAATAAAACTAAGTGCAGCTTTGCTGCTAGCTCAGGCTTTCTCCGAAAGAAATGGCTCTCATTGGAGGTGACAATCTGCAAAGGACTTTCAAAAATATTACTCACTTCAAAGTACCCTTCTATCATGTGCTTTCCTGACCCTCAGTGGGAGTGGGGTTTCTACGCAGAACCAGCCAGGTACATTTCCACCAACCCACCTATACAATCAGACTTCCACCAACCCACCTAGCTCAAGGGCTTTTCAGATGGTGCCAGTGTTAAAGAACCTACCTACCAATGCACTAAGAGATGTGGGTTTGATCCCTGGGTGGGGAAGATCCCCTGGAGGAGACCATAACAAACCACTCCAGTATTCTTTCCGGGAGATTACCATGGACAGAGGAGTCTGGCAGGTTACAGGGCATGGGGCCAGACTGAACGCAAATGCTAGAGGCGTCTTTTATTCTACCAACACATTGCTCTTTCTTTTGGGGAAAGCAGACCTTGGTGGTACCAGTCTATTTCCCCTGACTCTCTTGTTGACACTCCAGGCACCATCTTCAAAAGGAGTGTGTGCCTTTGTGTGGTAAGAACCAGGAGGGGTCCAATTTTGCCATCAATCATATTTAATAGCATATGCTATTAATGTAATTTTGTTATTGAAGATTCTTAAATCTATTCAGTGGCTTGTACAAGACAATTATGGTTTTTAAAAAGTACTTGCATGCAATCGGGTATCACCTTTAATTAGAGCTGTAGCAATTAAATATGGTCATTATAAATGGAATATAAAATATTCACTAACAGTTGACATGGCATTTCTTTCATTGAAAGGAAAATGACATCGGAATCAAACAATGAGAATTCTTATTAATTATTTGGTGTCTTATTAAAGACTGTCTGCTTGGAGGATGATGTGAAAGAGTGCGCGGAAGGAAGTCGCTGACATTTTGAACAGGCCTCCTCTGCCTCAGAGCCAAGCTCAGTCCTTCACTTACATGGCTCATACTTTTAAGATCCATTCATTGCCCAAAGACAGGCTGTTTGAGTTCAGGTTTTGGACTTGATTAACAACAAGGCCCCCACAGGCCCCTTCTGTGGTGGGGGCTGGAGTCTGAGACACGTTTGGAGCTAATTCTCATTGTGAAATCCATATTTCTTCCATGAAGTGTTTTGGTTTTAGATCGTGACAAAATTAATGTGTGTTCAATGCTAAAAACGCTTCCTTGGAGGAAGTATGTGGGAGGTGAGAACGGGTAGGGGGAGAAACACCCCAAGTTCAACAGCAGCCTAATCACATTTTAGATGTCAGGAGGCACACTTACTGAACATTAATCAAGAATCAGGATAGCTTGATTTTTTTTTCTAGTCATAAAAAATTAAGACAGAAATACATAAAATAGACTAAATAAATAAAATAGTCATTCTTCTTCCAATCTGCCTTCCTGCTGTTTTGTGTTCCGATGTAATTAAAAAGTGGAGAGATTTTTTTCCCTTTCCCTTTGGGAAAAAATAATGGTCTCAGTTTATGTCCCTTTATTGTATGTTCTCTGGTCATTTTGTGACTTGTCATTTAAGAGCTGGGAAAAGAGGCTGCTTTGTATCAGGAGAAGGTTTCAACTGGTTCCCCAGCCTCATTGCTACAAACATATTGGCCAGGGAAGGATATAGAAAGGAACTACAGAAGGTGAATAACGACTCCTCCAACAATTTAGAATGTTTGAAGTTAATTATCCTACTCTGATGACTGGTTGTCTAGACATTTTAAGTATTTATTTTGTGGTGTCCCCTACAGTTCATAATTAAAGACCTAAAGGAAGACTCCCGGAGGTTTTTACTGGCCAGACCAGAAATTACCCACACAACATACTGTGCTTGGGCAAAACACAGGAAGAAGTTGCATTCCTTTTTTTCATGCAGTCTGATCGGAGGCAGTGGCTAGAGTATTGACTGTCTTTGAACCACAATGGCATTAATGAACCCAACCGAGATCCATTAGGCTCAGCTAAGGATCTCTGCCTGGGACTCAGTGTGTCAATGGCTCCTAAGAGACGCAATGACTCCAAAGGAACAATCTGCTAGTGTCATGATCTCCCTAATTTTCAGTCCCCCGACATTACCTATGTATGAGTCAGGAACACAACAGGAGACATGGAACTGATGTGAAATTTACAATGCAGAATTATTCATTCATTTGTTCGAAACTGATGTGAAATTTACAATGCTACTAATGAGTGAAATCCATATTTCTTCCATGAAGTGTTTTGGTTTTAGATCGTGACAAAATTAATGTGTGTTCAATGCTAAAAACGCTTCCTTGGAGGAAGTATGTGGGAGGTGAGAACGGGTAGGGGGAGAAACACCCCAAGTTCAACAGCAGCCTAATCACATTTTAGATGTCAGGAGGCACACTTACTGAACATTAATCAAGAATCAGGATAGCTTGATTTTTTTTTCTAGTCATAAAAAATTAAGACAGAAATACATAAAATAGACTAAATAAATAAAATAGTCATTCTTCTTCCAATCTGCCTTCCTGCTGTTTTGTGTTCCGATGTAATTAAAAAGTGGAGAGATTTTTTCCTTCCTTGGAAAAACTAATGGTCTCAGTTTATGTCCCTTTATTGTATGTTCTCTGGTCATTTTGTGACTTGTCATTTAAGAGCTGGGAAAAGAGGCTGCTTTGTATCAGGAGAAGGTTTCAACTGGTTCCCCAGCCTCATTGCTACAAACATATTGGCCAGGGAAGGATATAGAAAGGAACTACAGAAGGTGAATAACGACTCCTCCAACAATTTAGAATGTTTGAAGTTAATTATCCTACTCTGATGACTGGTTGTCTAGACATTTTAAGTATTTATTTTGTGGTGTCCCCTACAGTTCATAATTAAAGACCTAAAGGAAGACTCCCGGAGGTTTTTACTGGCCAGACCAGAAATTACCCACACAACATACTGTGCTTGGGCAAAACACAGGAAGAAGTTGCATTCCTTTTTTTCATGCAGTCTGATCGGAGGCAGTGGCTAGAGTATTGACTGTCTTTGAACCACAATGGCATTAATGAACCCAACCGAGATCCATTAGGCTCAGCTAAGGATCTCTGCCTGGGACTCAGTGTGTCAATGGCTCCTAAGAGACGCAATGACTCCAAAGGAACAATCTGCTAGTGTCATGATCTCCCTAATTTTCAGTCCCCCGACATTACCTATGTATGAGTCAGGAACACAACAGGAGACATGGAACTGATGTGAAATTTACAATGCAGAATTATTCATTCATTTGTTCGACAAATGTTTTCTCAGTGCCCCATGTCGAAAGTATTGAGTTAATACTTATAGTAAGAATGGGCCTGAATCTTGGCTTTGCTACTAATGAGATGTGTGACCTTGAGCAAGCTGTTTAGCCTGTCTGTCACTTTGTCAAGTGAGGATAGAAATATTTATTCTCACATGATTTTTAGACACATTAAATAAGAGAAGCTATATACAAGTCCCTCAACATAATGCCTGCTGCTGCTGCTTAGTCACTTCAGTCATGTCTGACTCTGTGTGACCCCAATGATTGCAGCCCATCAGGTTTCTCTGTCCATGGAATCCTCCAGGCAAGAATACTGGAGTGGGTAGTCATTTCCTTCTCTGCAACCTAGTGCCTAGTATTTGTTAAATGTTTATTCAAGGTGGATTTCCAATGTGTGCACATCTTTGCTGACGATAGATGCAAAAGTGGTGGAGAAGTTGTGGAGTTCTACACAGTTGTGATGATGTCTTCAGTTCTGTAAATCTTTCCTAAGCTGGGGGTGGGAGAGATCCCAAGGATATGCAAATAAAATGGTCCAGTGAGTGTCTTCTGCCTTAGACCTTCCCTTTCATCTGCAACCAAATAAATCCCCCAAATGGAGTAAAACAACACTCAAGAGAGGCCAAGCCAGGTTCTAAGGCATCCAGGCCAGGGTAGATGTAAAGAGGCTGGGAAGACCCAGCTAGACTTCAGGGAGGAAGCAGCATTTATAGACTAGGCCTCCTGTTGGCACCAAAGAGACTGCACTTTGTTTGCCCTCTGCCTGGGCCTCTTGGCTCCTTCCCCCAATCTCCCAACTTTGAGAAGAACATACGAGATAAACCCTATACACTCAAACACAGTCAGAGCTTAAGTGAGCCCACAGTGTAATTAAATCCTTGTGTGTGTATGTATATGTGTGTGTGTGTGTGTGTGTTTGCATGAAGCTATAATTCTTTTTATTTGGTCTCTGAAACTTTCATCCCCAACTCTTCTTCATGAACTTTCTGCCTTCACTTCATCCAGCTTCAGTGCCATACACAACATTCCAGGGCTGCACACTCTTCTGCTGCTTATCTGTGCTCCAGAAAAATCCCAGATGTCTTCATTTTAGCAAGTTAATTGCTAACTTCACTCTTCAAACTCTTCATCCTTAGATCCAATGCCTGTTTTCTAGGCCTTTCTGCACCTGGCTGTAAAATGAAGCCATTTTGAAGAGTTTCTAGGGAAGTAAACAATGTCCATGTCACCATTAATCACATTTGTTTTGCTCCGAAGATGGGTGCTCACAATGGTTAAGCCTGTGGGCTGTGTTCCAAGTATCAGAAAGAAAGAACTAACTTCAAAAGGAAGGTTGGCTGAAGGTGAGGGCTGTGTCTGGGCCCCCAAACTTGGCCCATGATAGAGAATGGGATAGAGACTTGTGAATGGGCAAGGAGACAATTGATGCATGAACAAGTGGGAGATTAAAGTTTCTCTTCCAAGACAAAGGACACAATGCACGTTCTTTGGTTTGAGCTCTGGAACAGAGGAGCCATTTTACACAAGTAGGCGAAGTTGTGGAGTTCTACACAGTTGTGATGATGTCTTCAGTTCTGTAAATCTTTCCTAAGCTGGGGGTGGGAGAGATCCCAAGGATATGCAAATAAAATGGTCCAGTGAGTGTCTTCTGCCTTAGACCTTCCCTTTCATCTGCAACCAAATAAATCCCCCAAATGGAGTAAAACAACACTCAAGAGAGGCCAAGCCAGGTTCTAAGGCATCCAGGCCAGGGTAGATGTAAAGAGGCTGGGAAGACCCAGCTAGACTTCAGGGAGGAAGCAGCATTTATAGACTAGGCCTCCTGTTGGCACCAAAGAGACTGCACTTTGTTTGCCCTCTGCCTGGGCCTCTTGGCTCCTTCCCCCAATCTCCCAACTTTGAGAAGAACATACGAGATAAACCCTATACACTCAAACACAGTCAGAGCTTAAGTGAGCCCACAGTGTAATTAAATCCTTGTGTGTGTATGTATATGTGTGTGTGTGTGTGTGTGTTTGCATGAAGCTATAATTCTTTTTATTTGGTCTCTGAAACTTTCATCCCCAACTCTTCTTCATGAACTTTCTGCCTTCACTTCATCCAGCTTCAGTGCCATACACAACATTCCAGGGCTGCACACTCTTCTGCTGCTTATCTGTGCTCCAGAAAAATCCCAGATGTCTTCATTTTAGCAAGTTAATTGCTAACTTCACTCTTCAAACTCTTCATCCTTAGATCCAATGCCTGTTTTCTAGGCCTTTCTGCACCTGGCTGTAAAATGAAGCCATTTTGAAGAGTTTCTAGGGAAGTAAACAATGTCCATGTCACCATTAATCACATTTGTTTTGCTCCGAAGATGGGTGCTCACAATGGTTAAGCCTGTGGGCTGTGTTCCAAGTATCAGAAAGAAAGAACTAACTTCAAAAGGAAGGTTGGCTGAAGGTGAGGGCTGTGTCTGGGCCCCCAAACTTGGCCCATGATAGAGAATGGGATAGAGACTTGTGAATGGGCAAGGAGACAATTGATGCATGAACAAGTGGGAGATTAAAGTTTCTCTTCCAAGACAAAGGACACAATGCACGTTCTTTGGTTTGAGCTCTGGAACAGAGGAGCCATTTTCCACAAGTATTGCTAGTTAGAGAGAAGATGTAGACCTAGAGGTAATGGAGGGACCCTGTCTGACTGAAGGAGGGATTGAGAATGGGAGGGAGGGATCAGAGAGACAGGGAGAAGAAGAGTGGAGAGGAAAGAAAGAGAAGTAACCAGTGTCTGGGTGACATGGTTCAACCACCTGCTTCGAGCGCTGCCTGAGTCCATTATACTACTGGACTTTTCTGCCACAAGAAGCAAAAAATTTCCCCTTTTCTCCTTAAATCTTTTTGATCATTTGAAAATAATAGTCTTGATTAATACAATGATTGTGGGAGTTTGATATTATTCTTATCTTTCTTTTGAAAATATGGTAGAATATGACTAAGAAAAAGGTGGAGAAACGTGTTTGATGATATGTTCCACAGCAATTTATATTCCATGATAACTTTGGAGGGGTTAGAGAAGGAATCAGACAAACAATAATGCTCTCTTTCATTAGGATAAACTTCTTTAAACGAAGTGGTTACTTCCAGCTTGAGCAAAAATCATCACTTGGGGAGGGAATACTGGGGAGTGGCAGCACTGCGGTACAGATAAATTGGATTCTGATTCTCTTTTAAGAGGGGAGGAAAGAAGATTAGTTATAATATCTATTCTTGAGCAAATAGGTCACTTGGCATCTTTCTTTTTTTCTGAAATGAATTATCTGTATTTCCCTCTGATTTGGGTATTGGAAAAATCCTTCTCTGGAAAAACTTCTTGACTGGGGTTGACTAAATGAGCCATTTGAACTAGGAAGTAAACAATGTCCATGTCACCATTAATCACATTTGTTTTGCTCCGAAGATGGGTGCTCACAATGGTTAAGCCTGTGGGCTGTGTTCCAAGTATCAGAAAGAAAGAACTAACTTCAAAAGGAAGGTTGGCTGAAGGTGAGGGCTGTGTCTGGGCCCCCAAACTTGGCCCATGATAGAGAATGGGATAGAGACTTGTGAATGGGCAAGGAGACAATTGATGCATGAACAAGTGGGAGATTAAAGTTTCTCTTCCAAGACAAAGGACACAATGCACGTTCTTTGGTTTGAGCTCTGGAACAGAGGAGCCATTTTCCACAAGTATTGCTAGTTAGAGAGAAGATGTAGACCTAGAGGTAATGGAGGGACCCTGTCTGACTGAAGGAGGGATTGAGAATGGGAGGGAGGGATCAGAGAGACAGGGAGAAGAAGAGTGGAGAGGAAAGAAAGAGAAGTAACCAGTGTCTGGGTGACATGGTTCAACCACCTGCTTCGAGCGCTGCCTGAGTCCATTATACTACTGGACTTTTCTGCCACAAGAAGCAAAAAATTTCCCCTTTTCTCCTTAAATCTTTTTGATCATTTGAAAATAATAGTCTTGATTAATACAATGATTGTGGGAGTTTGATATTATTCTTATCTTTCTTTTGAAAATATGGTAGAATATGACTAAGAAAAAGGTGGAGAAACGTGTTTGATGATATGTTCCACAGCAATTTATATTCCATGATAACTTTGGAGGGGTTAGAGAAGGAATCAGACAAACAATAATGCTCTCTTTCATTAGGATAAACTTCTTTAAACGAAGTGGTTACTTCCAGCTTGAGCAAAAATCATCACTTGGGGGGAGGGGAATACTGGAGAGTGGCAGCACTGCGGTACAGATAAATTGGATTCTGATTCTCTTTTAAGAGGGGAGGAAAGAAGATTAGTTATAATATCTATTCTTGAGCAAATAGGTCACTTGGCATCTTTCTTTTTTTCTGAAATGAATTATCTGTATTTCCCTCTGATTTGGGTATTGGAAAAATCCTTCTCTGGAAAAAACTTCTTGACTGGGGTTGACTATTAGGATATCCTCCCAAAATTATGTCCAGAATGTTCCTTCAGGTAAGAAAAAACTGGGATTTAAACAGCTCTGATATTTTCCCCTTTGTTTTTATCAATACTGCCTCATTTCAGTGTGGGCAGGCCAAATGGTTCTGGCTTCATCCCATGAATTAATGATTCTTCAAATCAATTTAATCTGGAGCCTAATAAATTTTCTTAATGACAAATCAATGTCAAAAATAATGAAAGAAGGAGTGATTCAATGTGTTTGCCCCCCAATCTCTACCTCCCTAAGCAGAGATGTATTATCTGAAGGGCAGATTTTGCATTTTCTCTTTCTACAATGCATGACACTTTTTTCTATGCAGAGTGAATGGTCAGAGGCAAGAATACAGGTTCTTTCACCTCCGACTGTCAGACACTAGAATCTACAATGTTATCCTGTCTCAAGATTTTTTAAAGCTTGACCAGAGTCAACATCAGAGAACTAAACTCTTTTTTTTTATTATTGGTTTTTTATTTTATTTATTTTCATCCATCTTTATTCTTTGGCCCGTGTGGGCCTTCCATTGCAGGGGCCTCTCTCATTACAGAGCACCAGGCTCTGGGCACATGCGCACCAGAGTGCTGGCTCATAATTGGACACACTGGTCCGGCTCCACAGCACGTGGGATCTTCCCGGGCCAGGGATCAAACCAGTGGCCCTTGCATTGCAAGGCAGACTCTTTACTCACTGGACCACCAGGGAAGTCCTGCATTAGAGAACTAAGTTCTTTAGTATTCCTTGCACAGACAAAAAAAAGAAAGAAAAAAATTATTTTAAAAAGATGGTGACTGTGTGTGTGTGTGTGTGTGTATGTGTACACAATGCTGATAAGTAAAGGTATGCAATGTATTAATGTAATGCAGTATGTAATGGATAAAAATGGTCAGGAAATGAGCAAGTTTCTTCCTCCTGACTTGACTTCTAGGACTTGAAACAAATATGTAAGGACACTATTAAGCTAGCATTACTTTAATCTTCAAATGCTTGGTTGATAGCCCCAAAGAATTAACCAATACTTGGTAAGAATCTACTCTGTGTCCATCAGTGTCAGGTATTATAAGTTGTCCATGAGATTAAGTCTCAGCCTTTATGAAGTTTGTAGCCAAGATTAAGGATGAAAATCTAACACACACAAATCAATTAGAAGAAAAGGTAGCTGCAGATAATAACAGAGCCTTCTCAAATTCCAAGTTGGGTGAGATAAATCTGATATTTTCCCTTTGTTTTTATCAATACTGCCTCATTTCAGTGTGGGCAGGCCAAATGGTTCTGGCTTCATCCCATGAATTAATGATTCTTCAAATCAATTTAATCTGGAGCCTAATAAATTTTCTTAATGACAAATCAATGTCAAAAATAATGAAAGAAGGAGTGATTCAATGTGTTTGCCCCCCAATCTCTACCTCCCTAAGCAGAGATGTATTATCTGAAGGGCAGATTTTGCATTTTCTCTTTCTACAATGCATGACACTTTTTTCTATGCAGAGTGAATGGTCAGAGGCAAGAATACAGGTTCTTTCACCTCCGACTGTCAGACACTAGAATCTACAATGTTATCCTGTCTCAAGATTTTTTAAAGCTTGACCAGAGTCAACATCAGAGAACTAAACTCTTTTTTCATTATTGGTTTTTTATTTTATTTATTTTCATCCATCTTTATTCTTTGGCCCGTGTGGGCCTTCCATTGCAGGGGCCTCTCTCATTACAGAGCACCAGGCTCTGGGCACATGCGCACCAGAGTGCTGGCTCATAATTGGACACACTGGTCCGGCTCCACAGCACGTGGGATCTTCCCGGGCCAGGGATCAAACCAGTGGCCCTTGCATTGCAAGGCAGACTCTTTACTCACTGGACCACCAGGGAAGTCCTGCATTAGAGAACTAAGTTCTTTAGTATTCCTTGCACAGACAAAAAAAAGAAAGAAAAAAATTATTTTAAAAAGATGGTGACTGTGTGTGTGTGTGTGTGTATGTGTACACAATGCTGATAAGTAAAGGTATGCAATGTATTAATGTAATGCAGTATGTAATGGATAAAAATGGTCAGGAAATGAGCAAGTTTCTTCCTCCTGACTTGACTTCTAGGACTTGAAACAAATATGTAAGGACACTATTAAGCTAGCATTACTTTAATCTTCAAATGCTTGGTTGATAGCCCCAAAGAATTAACCAATACTTGGTAAGAATCTACTCTGTGTCCATCAGTGTCAGGTATTATAAGTTGTCCATGAGATTAAGTCTCAGCCTTTATGAAGTTTGTAGCCAAGATTAAGGATGAAAATCTAACACACACAAATCAATTAGAAGAAAAGGTAGCTGCAGATAATAACAGAGCCTTCTCAAATTCCAAGTTGGGTGAGAGGCCAGTTGTGAAGGAAAGTAGAAGAAGAAAAGTCATGTTTAAGAGGCTGAGCTGCAGGGTTTAGGCAAGAGAGCAGACACTGAGCATCACCCAAGAGTGAGGATAGGACCCTGATAGACAAGAAGATGATAGTCTCATTGGTTCTTTCCCATTCTAATGGGGAAGAGATTCCAACCTGTACACTTATTTGCTTTTCTAGGAGACTCTTCAGTGCTGACTCCTGAAGGAGTGCTGGGCTATTGAAGGTATTTTTGGCTGTGCAAGTCAAGCTTCATGGTATTCCATTTGTAAAGAGCAGTGGACATATTTCCTCTATGCATTTATCTTAATACTCTAGACTTCCTTCAAGTTGAGCTGAAAGATAATGGGAGTAGCACTGACTAGACAGGATGACCCCAGGAAGATTTCCAAAGATAGGTCTCCTAGAAGTCTCAGAGGCATTCTCTTCTGGGATCATAAAACGCACCTCTTATGTCTGCCATAATGGATGTGTTTAATAACACCCATTGCCCATCTGGGAACAAGGTTCAAAAAAACTCAACCTTTCCCGGCTCAGAAGGGAATGTCATCAAATATTTAAGACCGGAACTTTTGCTTACCCTTGGCCATTGTTCAAAGGAGGGAGGGAGGAGAAATCCCAGTCTAAACCTCAATCACCTTGAAATGCTGATTTTTCCCTCAGACATTTAAGTAGAAACCAGGTAGATTAATGGCAAATTAGAACAAGCTCCCAGAACTTGGAAGCTAGACTTGACAACAAAATCCTCTTTTATTCAGCAAAAGTTTTTGGGGGAAAGGGAAAAGACAATTATGCTTGGACTTCTAGGACTTGAAACAAATATGTAAGGACACTATTAAGCTAGCATTACTTTAATCTTCAAATGCTTGGTTGATAGCCCCAAAGAATTAACCAATACTTGGTAAGAATCTACTCTGTGTCCATCAGTGTCAGGTATTATAAGTTGTCCATGAGATTAAGTCTCAGCCTTTATGAAGTTTGTAGCCAAGATTAAGGATGAAAATCTAACACACACAAATCAATTAGAAGAAAAGGTAGCTGCAGATAATAACAGAGCCTTCTCAAATTCCAAGTTGGGTGAGAGGCCAGTTGTGAAGGAAAGTAGAAGAAGAAAAGTCATGTTTAAGAGGCTGAGCTGCAGGGTTTAGGCAAGAGAGCAGACACTGAGCATCACCCAAGAGTGAGGATAGGACCCTGATAGACAAGAAGATGATAGTCTCATTGGTTCTTTCCCATTCTAATGGGGAAGAGATTCCAACCTGTACACTTATTTGCTTTTCTAGGAGACTCTTCAGTGCTGACTCCTGAAGGAGTGCTGGGCTATTGAAGGTATTTTTGGCTGTGCAAGTCAAGCTTCATGGTATTCCATTTGTAAAGAGCAGTGGACATATTTCCTCTATGCATTTATCTTAATACTCTAGACTTCCTTCAAGTTGAGCTGAAAGATAATGGGAGTAGCACTGACTAGACAGGATGACCCCAGGAAGATTTCCAAAGATAGGTCTCCTAGAAGTCTCAGAGGCATTCTCTTCTGGGATCATAAAACGCACCTCTTATGTCTGCCATAATGGATGTGTTTAATAACACCCATTGCCCATCTGGGAACAAGGTTCAAAAAAACTCAACCTTTCCCGGCTCAGAAGGGAATGTCATCAAATATTTAAGACCGGAACTTTTGCTTACCCTTGGCCATTGTTCAAAGGAGGGAGGGAGGAGAAATCCCAGTCTAAACCTCAATCACCTTGAAATGCTGATTTTTCCCTCAGACATTTAAGTAGAAACCAGGTAGATTAATGGCAAATTAGAACAAGCTCCCAGAACTTGGAAGCTAGACTTGACAACAAAATCCTCTTTTATTCAGCAAAAGTTTTTGGAAAAGGGAAAGAGGCCTGTGAACTACCACTGATGGTTGATTTGCCATTGGATCAAGGTAGTCTGATAATGTTGAAAAGTCTTGATTTTTCTAAGCGACAGTGATGGGTCTGCATAAGTTGGAGGCAGGGTTAGGATATAAATGGGAAGTGAAAATTAGCAAAGATTCACTTAGAAGCTTTTCCCTATACCATCAAGTCTTAGAGTGTCATTTTTCAGTGTTTTTATTGCTTATCAAATACAAACTGAAAATCATGATTGAAAGCAGTAGTATTAATATCATGTTACTTTCTCTTTTGTAAATTAAATTGGACTGAATGTTTTGTTTTTCTTTGTCCCCATCATGCCTCTTTTGTTTCGATATTTATTTTCATCTATCTTTTATTATTTGGCCTGTGTAGGCCTCCCATTGCAGTGGCCTCTCCTGTTGCAAAGCACTAGATCTGGGCACATGCACTCCAGGGCACTGGCTCATAATTGTACACATTGGCCCAGCCACTCCAGGGTATGTGGGATCCTCCCAGGCCAGGGATCGAACCGGTACCCCTTGCACTTGCAAGGTGGACTCCTTAACCACTGGACCACCAGAGAAGCCCTGAACTGAATGTTTTTATTTTAGATACCTTGATGTTCTTTGAGAAAAATGTTACTTGGGTAAAATGAATTGGAAAGAGGATTTCCTTTGCTATTTCTCTGGGAGAGGTCTATGCCTCTGATTTAGAAGCATCCCATTGCACAGGATATCAAGAGATTAACCTCCTTTCTCATTTAAAGACTGCTCTGCGTTGGGGGCTCCACTAGTGAAATGAGAAACACTTTATGCCCTTTCAACATCTCCAGTGCACATTAGTATATTTCATGTTTTGAGAAACATACAGGAAGATATTCTGGCTACCCCGCACATCACACTTCATATGACAGTGGGACAGGTGTGTTCAGGTGACCTCTCTTCACTCGGTTCTCTGTGGAGTATGGTTTGGGAAATGTGCCATCGCCATGTCTTAACTCTTTGACTCACCCCTGGCACCTTGCCCAGTGTTCAGCATATACTGAGTTCTCACCATTTATTTAGAAATCCTTTTTCAACATGCTTTTACACTCATGACTTCAATCCTTGAAACAAAGACTCTTCATTTGGACAGACAAGAAAAATGAGAGGCCGAGGAAGTCCAGTGATCTGCCTGGTGGTAGCATAAGAATCTTCACTGATGACGGCTCCCTCCAAAGAATGTGTGTCTTCTACCCCAAGTCATCCCAAAGCATGAAGAAAGGGAGCCCCCACAAAACACATGAAGAGTCTGGCCTCGTCTCTACATCTCCACACACTCTGAATGCCCAACAGGCATGTCTCTGTGACAGGCTAAGTAGCCTTGTCATCCCACCTTCAAATTTGCAATCCAAACAATGGAATGCCAAAAGGTCAGCTGAATGGGGTATCTGGTTCCCAGTCTGATTTTTCTTGCTTTACATTCTTTTGTTCTGAAAGTCTAATGAACCAATAAGGGCTCTCAAAGAAGCTCTGGGCTATATGGAAACTAGGTTACGCATGGCCTAGAAGCTATGAGGCTGGGATACCATCACAGAATACCCCAACCTAAGACCAGTGGAGTGTACAGGAAAGGCAGGAAAATGGAACATGGTTCCAGGCTTACCAAGGAGAGAAATTCCTGACTCAAAGATTCATGGGCTGAGAAATGGGGTCACTCTGCTTCTCTAACTCCTATCTATCCTTCAAAGCCCTGATCTAGTCCTACTTTTGCTCTTAGGGATTTACTACCAATCCTAACCTTGATTGGTTCTTAGTCTGACTTGAGTAGCCTTCATTTTGGTTGTAGTGAGTACTCAGTCCTGAATTATCACTGCTTAGTTCTGTGTGAGCACTTATGTACTCACCAGAGAGATTTTGAGTTCCTTGGTTGGTATATTTTTTCATTCCAATACCAAAGAAGGGCAACACCAAAGAATGTTTAAATTACCACACAACTGCACTTATTTCACGCACTAGCAAAGTAATGCTCAAAATCAGTCTAGCTAGGCTTCAACAATATGTGAATCAAGAACTCCAAGATGTACAAGCTGGATTTAGAAAAAGGCAGAGGAACTAGAAATCAAATTGTCAACATCTTTTGGATCATAGAAAGAGCAAGTGAATTCCAGAAAAACACCTACTACTGCTTCACTGACTATGCTAAAAGCCTTAGTTTTTTAAAAGCCTAAAAGCCTTTGACTATGTGGATCACAACAAACTGTGGAAAGTTCTGAAAGGGATGGGAATACCAGATCACCTTACCTGCCTCCAGTAAAACCTGTATGCAGGACATGAAGCAACAGTTAGAGCTGGACATGAAACAATGGACTGGTTCCAAATTGGGAAAGGAGTACGTCAAGGCTGTATATTGTTACCTGCCTATTTAACTTACATGCAGAGTACATCATGTGAAATGCTGGTCTGGATGAAGCACAAGCTGGAATCAAGATTGCCCGGAGAAATATCAATAACCTCAGGTATGCAGATAACACCACCCTTATGGCAGAAAGTGAAGAGGAGCTAAAAAACCTCTTGATGAAGGTGAAAGAGGAGAGTGAAAATGCATGCCTAAAAGTCAACATTCAGAAAACTAAGATCATGGCATCTGGTCCCATCACTTCATGGGAAATAGATGGGGAGACAGTGGAAACAGTGTCAGACTTTATTTTTTTGGGCTCCAAAATCACTGCAGATGGTGACTGCAGCCATGAAATTAAAAGACGCTTACTCCTTGGAAGGAAAGTTATGACCAACCTAGATAGCATATTTAAAAGAAAAAATTCCTGACTCAAAGATTCATGGGCTGAGAAATGGGGTCACTCTGCTTCTCTAACTCCTATCTATCCTTCAAAGCCCTGATCTAGTCCTACTTTTGCTCTTAGGGATTTACTACCAATCCTAACCTTGATTGGTTCTTAGTCTGACTTGAGTAGCCTTCATTTTGGTTGTAGTGAGTACTCAGTCCTGAATTATCACTGCTTAGTTCTGTGTGAGCACTTATGTACTCACCAGAGAGATTTTGAGTTCCTTGGTTGGTATATTTTTTCATTCCAATACCAAAGAAGGGCAACACCAAAGAATGTTTAAATTACCACACAACTGCACTTATTTCACGCACTAGCAAAGTAATGCTCAAAATCAGTCTAGCTAGGCTTCAACAATATGTGAATCAAGAACTCCAAGATGTACAAGCTGGATTTAGAAAAAGGCAGAGGAACTAGAAATCAAATTGTCAACATCTTTTGGATCATAGAAAGAGCAAGTGAATTCCAAAAAAACACCTACTACTGCTTCACTGACTATGCTAAAAGCCTTAGTTTTTTAAAAGCCTAAAAGCCTTTGACTATGTGGATCACAACAAACTGTGGAAAGTTCTGAAAGGGATGGGAATACCAGATCACCTTACCTGCCTCCAGTAAAACCTGTATGCAGGACATGAAGCAACAGTTAGAGCTGGACATGAAACAATGGACTGGTTCCAAATTGGGAAAGGAGTACGTCAAGGCTGTATATTGTTACCTGCCTATTTAACTTACATGCAGAGTACATCATGTGAAATGCTGGTCTGGATGAAGCACAAGCTGGAATCAAGATTGCCCGGAGAAATATCAATAACCTCAGGTATGCAGATAACACCACCCTTATGGCAGAAAGTGAAGAGGAGCTAAAAAACCTCTTGATGAAGGTGAAAGAGGAGAGTGAAAATGCATGCCTAAAAGTCAACATTCAGAAAACTAAGATCATGGCATCTGGTCCCATCACTTCATGGCAAATAGATGGGCAGACAATGAAAACACTGACAGAGTCTATTTCCTTGGGCTCCAAAATCACTGCAGATGGTGACTGCAGCCACGAAATTAAAAGACGCTTGCTCCTTGGAAGAAAAGTTATGACAAACCTAGACAGCTATTTAAAAGCAGAGACATCACTTTGCTGACAAAAGTCCATATAGTCAAAGCTATGGTTTTTCCGGTAGCCATGTATGGTTGTGAGAGCTGGACCATAAAGAAGGCCGAGCACCAACGAACTGATGCCTTCAGACTGTGGTGCTGGAGAAGCCTCTTGAGAGTCTCTTGGACTGCAAGATCAAAACAGCCAATCCTCAAAGAAATCAACCCTGAACTTTCATTGGAATGCAGATAGCTCATTGGAAAAGACCCTGCTTTGGGGAAAAACAGAAGGTAGAAGGAGAAGGCGACAAAAGAGATGAGATGGTTGGATGGCATCATTGAGTCAACAGACATGAGTTTGAGCAAGCTCCGGGAGATGCTGAAGGACAGGGCAGCCTGGCAGGACAGTTCATGAGGTCACAGAGTCAGACACAACTGAGCGACAGAACTGAACTGGTTGCTATAATACACCTTCAAGATCCTGTGCCACGGGCTTCCCCTGGTGGTCCAGTGGGTAAGGACACCGCCTTGCAGTGCAAGGCGCCGGTTCGATCCCTGGCCTGGGAAGATCCCACGTGCCGCAGAGCGGCTGGACCAATGTGTCCAATCACCGAGCCGGAGCTCTGGAGCGCATGCGCCCAGAGCCGGCACTCTGCAGCGACAGACGCCGCCGCGATGGGAGGCCCACAGGAGCCAAAGAACAAAGACGGATGAAAATGGAGAAATGAAAGACCAGTAGAAGTGGCCCGCCTGCTCCCCTCCCTCCCCAACCGACCCCCGCCCAAATAAATAAATAAATAAATCTTTAAAAAAAAAAAAAAAAAGATCCTGTGCCACCACTCATCCCCATTCCCCAGTGGCTAGCATGACAGGAGGCTCAAAAGCATTCTAATCCCTCTTGAGTCCTTGTTCATTACTTGACATTTTCTCTAGGCAGCCCTGAAAGTATGCTTACTTCTTTAAGTGGTCACAGAATAAAGTGCGGTGTCTGGAGTGATTTTCTTAGACTGGTTATTGCTGCCTTCTAAAAAGTGTTTATCAAGCATCAGCTATTTCTCCTAGGTTATTTGCATAAAAAAATCTCATTTGATCTTCCCAGTATTCATACGAACATCAGGGAATGGAGGCTCAGAGAAGTGAAGCAACTCATCCAAGGTCATACTGAAAGTGGCAAAGATGGGATTCAAATCCAGGAAAGAACATTTCCAAGCCTCCGAATAGCAGCTTCTGCTCAGGTGGTTTTATTCTTTTTCCATTCCAGCTTCCTAATGTTAGTGTTGAAATCTGCATCGTCCTTGTCACTCTCAAAGTTGGGAAATGGATTCTGCCTGCCCTTTACCAGTCACTTGGGGTCAGAGGAGCCAGCTTTTGACAAAGGATCCCCTCCCTCTCGCCGGAAGAGCCACTTCCGCCCCTGCCACACCCCCGTCCCTTGCCTGTGGTCTGGAACCTCTGTGGTTGCTGCCCCTGCCTCCCGCATCTTCCATCTCCCTATTCCCCTGCCCTCAATCCCCAGCCCCACCATTAATGAGAATCAGAAGGAGGGAGAGTGGGAACTTGAAAGAGTAATTCCTTTCTTATTTATAGGTCTCCACCGGAGGACCAGGGGCAAGGAGTGTGGTCTCTACCCTGAAGCGAGGAGCAAAGCTCTCATAGGGGCCTGGGGCCTGGCTGGGCTTGGCCTGTGACCCCTAGTGCCTTAATCTCCCCAGCTGTACAATTAGGTAAAAGTTGGGCTACAATGAAAACCAGATGTTACATCAGGAGCGAAGTCTCCTGGGCAAACAAATTAAATAATAAATAAATGCTTTCAGTTTTACTAGCCACTGGCCATTCTGTCTCTCCTCCCAGGCTCCAATTAGAGTACTCCTGTTGTCTTGTGGAGTTTTAAAACCCAAGTGTAAATAAGAAAGGTTCCTGCAATGCCAGAAATGCTTGCTAATTTTGATTTTTATTTTTGTCAACTGTTTGGCTTTGGGTTGGTTTTCCGCAATGGTGTGAGCTGGTTTTTGCAAATCCTCATGAGTCTGACTTTCCATTCTGATTTATGCTGGGGGTGAGCAGCAATTAACCAGGTTATATCTTTTTTTCTTTTTTGGTCATTTGGGGAACACTGATCCTGGGATATTCTTATGCATGAAGTACTCTGGGGATCACAGAGACATAGCGTGCATTTCTCTCATTTGCCAAAACCCAAACCAAACCCAAATCCGAGGAACTCTGGCTCTAGGAAAAGCAACACTGAGCTTGCTGTTTTAACTACAGCCATTTACTTGAGAATCTCCTTACAATGTTTGTATCTGCTTCTCTGTCTTGGAATTTAGAGATAATCATACTGCAGTGACTCGAGGTCTCAGTTTCCAACCCCAAAGCTTCTGCTCAGGTGGTTTTATTCTTTCCATTCCAGCTTCCTAATGTTAGTGTTGAAATCTGCATCGTCCTTGTCACTCTCAAAGTTGGGAAATGGATTCTGCCTGCCCTTTACCAGTCACTTGGGGTCAGAGGAGCCAGCTTTTGACAAAGGATCCCCTCCCTCTCGCCGGAAGAGCCACTTCCGCCCCTGCCTCACCCCCGTCCCTTGCCTGTGGTCTGGAACCTCTGTGGTTGCTACCCCTGCCTCTCGCATCTTCCATCTCCCTATTCCCCTGCCCTCAATCCCCAGCCCCACCATTAATGAGAATCAGAAGGAGGGAGAGTGGGAACTTGAAAGAGTAATTCCTTTCTTATTTATAGGTCTCCACCGGAGGACCAGGGGCAAGGAGTGTGGTCTCTACCCTGAAGCGAGGAGCAAAGCTCTCATAGGGGCCTGGGGCCTGGCTGGGCTTGGCCTGTGACCCCTAGTGCCTTAATCTCCCCAGCTGTACAATTAGGTAAAAGTTGGGCTACAATGAAAACCAGATGTTACATCAGGAGCGAAGTCTCCTGGGCAAACAAATTAAATAATAAATAAATGCTTTCAGTTTTACTAGCCACTGGCCATTCTGTCTCTCCTCCCAGGCTCCAATTAGAGTACTCCTGTTGTCTTGTGGAGTTTTAAAACCCAAGTGTAAATAAGAAAGGTTCCTGCAATGCCAGAAATGCTTGCTAATTTTGATTTTTATTTTTGTCAACTGTTTGGCTTTGGGTTGGTTTTCCGCAATGGTGTGAGCTGGTTTTTGCAAATCCTCATGAGTCTGACTTTCCATTCTGATTTATGCTGGGGGTGAGCAGCAATTAACCAGGTTATATCTTTTTTTCTTTTTTGGTCATTTGGGGAACACTGATCCTGGGATATTCTTATGCATGAAGTACTCTGGGGATCACAGAGACATAGCGTGCATTTCTCTCATTTGCCAAAAACCCAAACCAAACCCAAATCCGAGGAACTCTGGCTCTAGGAAAAGCAACACTGAGCTTGCTGTTTTAACTACAGCCATTTACTTGAGAATCTCCTTACAATGTTTGTATCTGCTTCTCTGTCTTGGAATTTAGAGATAATCATACTTGGCTGAGTAAAGAACTCGAGGTCTCAGACACATTACTTTCACTCATTCTTTTACTTGTGACCTCATTCATTCATTTAGGAAATACTTACTGAGCACCTGTTATGCGCTCAACACTTTTCTTGGAGCTGAGCAAGCAGCTGCAAACCAGCAGACAGAGCTCGTGCCAACAGAAGGACTGAGAGAACAAGATGCTGATTGTACAAGCCGTTTAAGCATTAGGACTCTGGTCATTCCTACTGAACCCTTGGGGAAAATACAGGAACATGTGTATTGACAGGCAAAAAGGTCATGCAGTTAAGTCACGGCTATCCCACGTGACTCTTCTACAGCCATGTTTGGCCAATAGTGACCTGAGCTTCCACTGACACGGTTGCAACCAGGATTCTCGTTAAGTGAGCACCTACCATATGCTAGTCATGGGGGTAAGCATTTCCCCATCATGTCAGGGCAGGCATCATCTCATTTCACTGCTTCAGAGTACAGGAGACAGAGCTTCCAAGAATCCTGGTCTAGCTTACACAAGTTCTCCCATTCCTGTTGGCTACTGAGAAGCCTGCAGACGTCTAGAAGTTACAACAATATCCAGAAGTTAATTCAGAACCTATGCAGTGCCAATCACTAAGCTGGCAACTTTTTTGGACATGACCTTATTCCCTTCTCACAGTCTTTCTGGAGGGTCACTATTGGATCCTCGTTTTGCAACAGAGGAAATGGAGTCGCATCAGGGTGAAATGCCTTCTCACAGCTCATAAGTATTCTTGGAGGGTATCCAGCATGGTTTTCAAATCCTCATGAGTCTGACTTTCCATTCTGATTTATGCTGGGGGTGAGCAGCAATTAACCAGGTTATATCTTTTTTTCTTTTTTGGTCATTTGGGGAACACTGATCCTGGGATATTCTTATGCATGAAGTACTCTGGGGATCACAGAGACATAGCGTGCATTTCTCTCATTTGCCAAAACCCAAACCAAACCCAAATCCGAGGAACTCTGGCTCTAGGAAAAGCAACACTGAGCTTGCTGTTTTAACTACAGCCATTTACTTGAGAATCTCCTTACAATGTTTGTATCTGCTTCTCTGTCTTGGAATTTAGAGATAATCATACTTGGCTGAGTAAAGAACTCGAGGTCTCAGACACATTACTTTCACTCATTCTTTTACTTGTGACCTCATTCATTCATTTAGGAAATACTTACTGAGCACCTGTTATGCGCTCAACACTTTTCTTGGAGCTGAGCAAGCAGCTGCAAACCAGCAGACAGAGCTCGTGCCAACAGAAGGACTGAGAGAACAAGATGCTGATTGTACAAGCCGTTTAAGCATTAGGACTCTGGTCATTCCTACTGAACCCTTGGGGAAAATACAGGAACATGTGTATTGACAGGCAAAAAGGTCATGCAGTTAAGTCACGGCTATCCCACGTGACTCTTCTACAGCCATGTTTGGCCAATAGTGACCTGAGCTTCCACTGACACGGTTGCAACCAGGATTCTCGTTAAGTGAGCACCTACCATATGCTAGTCATGGGGGTAAGCATTTCCCCATCATGTCAGGGCAGGCATCATCTCATTTCACTGCTTCAGAGTACAGGAGACAGAGCTTCCAAGAATCCTGGTCTAGCTTACACAAGTTCTCCCATTCCTGTTGGCTACTGAGAAGCCTGCGCAGACGTCTAGAAGTTACAACAATATCCAGAAGTTAATTCAGAACCTATGCAGTGCCAATCACTAAGCTGGCAACTTTTTTGGACATGACCTTATTCCCTTCTCACAGTCTTTCTGGAGGGTCACTATTGGATCCTCGTTTTGCAACAGAGGAAATGGAGTCGCATCAGGGTGAAATGCCTGGCTCCATGTCACTCAGCTCATAAGTATCACAGCAGGAGTCATATTCAGGGCTTTCTGATGCTGAAATCTCATTGAGTCACCTCCCTTTAAGCTTTGTATTGTATAAACAAACAAGCCAAGAATGGAACTAAGGAAACTAGCCTCAATGGCTTTGCTTAGCTCCCTTGACCTTGTCAGGGCCTGAATTTTCAAGACACATTCTAGGGAATCCCTTAGAACATTTAACCCCTCAAGGATGGTGACTTCCTCAATGGTCAGATGGGGACTCTGAGCCCCAGAGTGGTTGAACCTCTTTCCCAAGGTCTCAGGGAGAAGACAAAGACAGAGGAATTTTTTTTTTTTTTGGTCTCTGCCCTTGGTGGAGTTCCATCTGAGATACGGAGTAGAAATACCCTCTGACACAGTGTTGTCTTGAGTGACGTGTGTTGGAAGGACACAGAGGGATAAGACACAGAGTCATTATGGACCAATCCTTGCCTCTTTGGGTTTCCCAGGTGGCACTAGTGGTAAAGAACCAGTCTGCCAAAGCAGGAGACCGAAGAAAAGTGGGCTCAATTCCTGGGTCAGGAAGATTGCCTGGAGGACAGCATTGCAACCCATTCCAGTATCTGCCTGGAGAATCCCATGGACAGAGGAGCCTGGTGGACTATAGTCTATAGAGTCACACACAATCAGACACAACTGCATCGACTTAGCATGCACGCATCCTTGCCTCTTTCCCTCTTGCATCCCTCAATCCAGCTCCAAACTTGCAGACAAGTATGGATCCAAGAAAGATTTGCCTCATCAAGATATGGAGTTTTTGTCCCTTATATCTTGCCTTATCTTTTTTTTATCAGAAGAAACACCTTCTAACAAACAGCAATGATTTGTCAAATGAATATAGTCACATAACCACCATTTCAATCAAAATAGAGATGGGATATGCCCATCTCCCCAGAAAGTTCCCATGCTCCCCCTTGTAGCCAAACTATACCCAAACTACATCACCTAGGCCAGGTAACCACCAATACAATGTCCATATCTTCTTCTCTCTCTCTTTCCCTCTCTATTATCTCCTTTTCTATTGATAGTAATGTTTTTTCCTTGAAGGAAAGCTGGTAATTGCAAATCACAGATAATCTTGGGTCATCATTTTGCCAGCTTATTTTTCTCCAGTGTCTTTATTTGGCAAAATAAAAAGTTAACAACCCTAGCTCTGTACATTTTATGGCCTATGAAATCTAAAACTGTATCTTTGTAAGAGGAGAAATAATTTGCTTGACTGGGGACATAAGAGAGAGAATCATGAAAAGAAGGTATTGGGAATAAGCACTCAGTATTCTATGAACAAGACTCTATACTGAGCAGGTTGACCAGCATAATTGTACATCAGTGGGCCTCAGAAAGGTATACTGTAGCTGCTCTCAGCCAGGGTCCTTGCTATAAAGGCCTGGTCTGCCCAAGGAGGATGTTGGCAACTGGTTCTGAGATTTGTTCCCAGGTCCTCCACCTTTGAGTTGCCAAGCAACCTCAGACAGTGGCTGCTCTTTTCTTTGTAAGCATTTTTAAAATTAATTTTTATCGGAGGATATTTGCTTTACAGTGTCATGTCAGTTTCTCCTGTATAGCACAGTAAATCAGCTATATGTGAACCAGCCTTCTTTTTTGAATTTTCTTGCCATCTGGGCTACCACAGAGCACTGAGTAGAGTTCCTGGAGCTATAGGTTCTCATTAGTTATCTGTGTTATACATATAATCAATAGTGTATACACGTCAATCCTGATCTCCCAATTGCCCCTCTTTCCCTCCTTGGTGCCTATGTGCTTGGTTTCTACATCTATGTCTCTATTTCTGTTTTAAAAATAGATACCATTTTTCTAGATTTTCAGCACATTCTGCTCATCTGTGGAGTAGATCAGGTTGGTTAGAATATTTCTGTGGTCTGATTTTTTCTCTGGCCAGGTTTGGATTCATGGGCCCTGATTTCCCCAGAGTTGCTTGAGGTCTGAACTCCAGGTTAGCATTTCCAGCCCAAAGCAAACATGGTCCTAAATATCAGGCTTGGAGCGAGTTCTGTCTAAAGTTTCCTTCCACCTCTTTCTGGGAAGCAATCAAGAGGTCCCTTCTCGAGGAGACTGTAATTTGTTGAAAAGCATTTGATTGCTGTATTGAAAGGTGCACTGTATGTGTTAAAAGGTGTTTATGAGGCTCCGTACAGTATAGTTAATAACCAACCAAGACCAGGACCTTTATAACAGGGACCCTGGCTGCCAGCATCTACCTTGTACCTTTCTGAGGCCCGCTAATGTATAATTACAGTGGCTGGGGGTCTGGAATATAAACCCAGGGTGCTTGCTGCAGGCCTGACAAAAATTCTTGACTGGGGACATAAGAGAGAGAATCATGAAAAGAAGGTATTGGGAATAAGCACTCAGTATTCTATGAACAAGACTCTATACTGAGCAGGTTGACCAGCATAATTGTACATCAGTGGGCCTCAGAAAGGTATACTGTAGCTGCTCTCAGCCAGGGTCCTTGCTATAAAGGCCTGGTCTGCCCAAGGAGGATGTTGGCAACTGGTTCTGAGATTTGTTCCCAGGTCCTCCACCTTTGAGTTGCCAAGCAACCTCAGACAGTGGCTGCTCTTTTCTTTGTAAGCATTTTTAAAATTAATTTTTATCGGAGGATATTTGCTTTACAGTGTCATGTCAGTTTCTCCTGTATAGCACAGTAAATCAGCTATATGTGAACCAGCCTTCTTTTTTGAATTTTCTTGCCATCTGGGCTACCACAGAGCACTGAGTAGAGTTCCTGGAGCTATAGGTTCTCATTAGTTATCTGTGTTATACATATAATCAATAGTGTATACACGTCAATCCTGATCTCCCAATTGCCCCTCTTTCCCTCCTTGGTGCCTATGTGCTTGGTTTCTACATCTATGTCTCTATTTCTGTTTTAAAAATAGATACCATTTTTCTAGATTTTCAGCACATTCTGCTCATCTGTGGAGTAGATCAGGTTGGTTAGAATATTTCTGTGGTCTGATTTTTTCTCTGGCCAGGTTTGGATTCATGGGCCCTGATTTCCCCAGAGTTGCTTGAGGTCTGAACTCCAGGTTAGCATTTCCAGCCCAAAGCAAACATGGTCCTAAATATCAGGCTTGGAGCGAGTTCTGTCTAAAGTTTCCTTCCACCTCTTTCTGGGAAGCAATCAAGAGGTCCCTTCTCGAGGAGACTGTAATTTGTTGAAAAGCATTTGATTGCTGTATTGAAAGGTGCACTGTATGTGTTAAAAGGTGTTTATGAGGCTCCGTACAGTATAGTTAATAACCAACCAAGACCAGGACCTTTATAACAGGGACCCTGGCTGCCAGCATCTACCTTGTACCTTTCTGAGGCCCGCTAATGTATAATTACAGTGGCTGGTGGTCTGGAATATAAACCCAGGGTGCTTGCTGCAGGCCTGCAGGTCAGCCTTCTCTTCTATCCATGGCAGCACTCTGTACATTTCTCAGACTCAGCAGAAACATGCCTCCTGAACCTCTCAACCCAACTATTGGACACCTGCAGATTCTAAGGTAGGCTGTGTGCATGTGTGCTAAGTCACTCAGTTGTGTTTGTCTCTTTGCAATGCTATGGCCTGCAGCCCGCTGGGGTTCTCTGTCCATGGGGATTCTCCAGGTAAGAATACTGGAGAGTACTGGGGAATGGATGGGTTGCCATGCCCTCTTCCAGGGGAGACCCAGGGACTGAGCCTGTGTTTCTTATGTCTCCTGCATTGGCAGGTGGGTTCTTTACCACGAGCACCTCCTGGGAAGCCCAAGGCAGACTGAGTGAGGTGCATTTTGAAATGCACTGGAACCAAGGAGCTGGGCAGCAATTAGTAATAAAATGAGTTCTGGTGTTCATTTACTTGGGGCAGGTAAGGAATCTGCCTGAAATGCAGGAGACACAGCACATGAGAGTTGATCCCTGGGTTAGGGAGATCCCCCAGAGGAAGAAAATGACAACCCATTCCAGTAGTCTTGCCTGAAAAAAACCCATGGACAGAGAAGCCTGGAGGGCTACAGTCCATAGGATTGCAAACAGTCAGACCTAACTGAGTGACTACGCATGCAGCAAGATTTGTTTACTCATGAAGGGGAAGTTCATGACTGAAGAACCACCTGGGTCAAGCTTCAGCCATTTTTTCCCAGGAAAAGGACAACTTCTTAGGGATCCTCTCATCCCTACTCTGCCCGCTCCCCATCCTTACCCTCTCACCCCAACCCTCGCTGAGTCACGAGGTAGGTAACACTCTCCTAAATATACAAATCTGACAAGGTTTCCTTTCCTTAAAACCTTCTGACGGTCCCTCATTGTTCTCTAAGATCAAAGTCTACCTCTCCATCATGGATCTGGGGTCCTGCACCATCTGCTCTATTGATTCCTGGGTCACTCTGGGTCACAGCACCCTTTACTCCCTGATTCTCTTTCTCACTGACCTCTTTTTGGGTCTCTTCTGTCTCAGACTCCCCCATGTGACTTTGGGTCTGTCAACTGGCCTGATCCCTCCCTCTTCCTTCCCTTCCTCAGTGCCACTGTCCCCTGGGCCCAAGAAGGATATCAGCAGTCAGTTCTGAAATTCTTTCTCAGTTCTACCTGAGTTCCCAGTGACTATTTCACAGTATGAAGGAACCATACTCTATTTAACCCGTTTCTCATTGATGGTAAATTCCTGCTCAGCCTCCAGGTGCCAGTGTCAAATGCCACTTCTTCTGGAAAGACTTCCCTGGTCTTCTGGACCAGGCCATGTTCCCATATTTGGTTGTTTTATTATTTTTTTTCCAGCACTATTTCTTCTAATGTGTGTTCTCTGCCTGAAATTGAGATAGACCATTTCCAGGGTATAATCATTTTGGAAGCATGTATTAAGAATATCAAATGCAGAGCTTGAAATCTGGATGGAGTTGGGATGTTGCCCAGCATGCAGAAATGCTGGTAAGTGACTGAAGCAGAATTCAGTGACTTTGAATCTAAGCCCTTCATCAAAAACACAGACTCATCAACATTTTATTGTGGCATGGGGGAAATAGCACCTAGAATATTAAAATATGTAAAATACCTGTCCCCAAAATATAAGGAAAAATTGTAGCAAAACTTCAATGGAAGACACAACCTATTCATAACAATCATTACTGGCAACGGTTCTGGGAGTAAATTTCTCTTCTCCTGTCAGTTTTTCTCAAATTTCCTAATTTTCTACAATGGGTACCTTTTTTTTTTTAAATCTATTTAAGTAAGTTAAATAGATTGTGGATTGCCTGAAATTATAGTCTAACATTAAAAGCCCTCATTTTCCAAAAACTTTAACCCTCAACTCTGCCCGCTCCCCATCCTTACCCTCTCACCCCAACCTCGCTGAGTCACGAGGTAGGTAACACTCTCCTAAATATACAAATCTGACAAGGTTTCCTTTCCTTAAAACCTTCTGACGGTCCCTCATTGTTCTCTAAGATCAAAGTCTACCTCTCCATCATGGATCTGGGGTCCTGCACCATCTGCTCTATTGATTCCTGGGTCACTCTGGGTCACAGCACCCTTTACTCCCTGATTCTCTTTCTCACTGACCTCTTTTTGGGTCTCTTCTGTCTCAGACTCCCCCATGTGACTTTGGGTCTGTCAACTGGCCTGATCCCTCCCTCTTCCTTCCCTTCCTCAGTGCCACTGTCCCCTGGGCCCAAGAAGGATATCAGCAGTCAGTTCTGAAATTCTTTCTCAGTTCTACCTGAGTTCCCAGTGACTATTTCACAGTATGAAGGAACCATACTCTATTTAACCCGTTTCTCATTGATGGTAAATTCCTGCTCAGCCTCCAGGTGCCAGTGTCAAATGCCACTTCTTCTGGAAAGACTTCCCTGGTCTTCTGGACCAGGCCATGTTCCCATATTTGGTTGTTTTATTATTTTTTTTCCAGCACTATTTCTTCTAATGTGTGTTCTCTGCCTGAAATTGAGATAGACCATTTCCAGGGTATAATCATTTTGGAAGCATGTATTAAGAATATCAAATGCAGAGCTTGAAATCTGGATGGAGTTGGGATGTTGCCCAGCATGCAGAAATGCTGGTAAGTGACTGAAGCAGAATTCAGTGACTTTGAATCTAAGCCCTTCATCAAAAACACAGACTCATCAACATTTTATTGTGGCATGGGGGAAATAGCACCTAGAATATTAAAATATGTAAAATACCTGTCCCCAAAATATAAGGAAAAATTGTAGCAAAACTTCAATGGAAGACACAACCTATTCATAACAATCATTACTGGCAACGGTTCTGGGAGTAAATTTCTCTTCTCCTGTCAGTTTTTCTCAAATTTCCTAATTTTCTACAATGGGTACCTTTTTTTTTTTTTCTAAATCTATTTAAGTAAGTTAAATAGATTGTGGATTGCCTGAAATATTCTAATAGTCCTAACATTAAAAAGAAAACTTACCCACAATATCACCACACTAAACAAACCAACTGTTTTCAATTTAGTGTTTGCCTCCCAAGACTGATCTCTAGAACTAGTTTATTCCCTTTTAGCTGTAGTCATAGGGTACATTCTAGGTTGGCATTGTTTTTTTTTTTTTTTTTTTCACTTACTATTTCACCCTGATGATCATGTAAATAATGGGAAACACTCCATCCCAGTGAATCTCACCTATGGTTCCTGTGATTCTGGCATTAACCATGCCTCCAAGACCAGCCCTATTGTTTGGTTTACCTCAGTCCACAGTGACATTCCCCTGAAGAAGGACACGGCAACCCACTCCAGTATTATTGCCTGGAGAATTCCATGGACAGTGCAGTCCATGGGGTCGTAAAGAGTTGGACACGACTGAGCAACTAACACACACACCAAGACGTTCATGCTTCCATTCAATGATTTAGTTATTCACTCCACACCCGCTTTTCAAATGCCTACTATGCTTCAATTTACTTACACTATGTGACAGTCAGCTATTGCAGAAAGCAAAACAATTGATTTCTTAAGATATCTTTAATAGACTTACAGTGACTTTGGGAATTAGGAAGATGGCCTATAGGAAGATGAGGATTTGTGCCCTTGAGAGATATTCTTCTTTTAGTCAATAAGTTTTAATCAGGGATTACATACAATTTCACAGTTTATAGGTTTCTTTTACATCGATTGTTTCTTTTAATTTGTCTACATCTGTGAAATGGGAGGAGTTCTCTCCAAAGATCCCGAAGGAAGAGTCCATGAAAGCCCTTCATCAAAAACACAGACTCATCAACATTTTATTGTGGCATGGGAAATAGCACCTAGAATATTAAAATATGTAAAATACCTGTCCCCAAAATATAAGGAAAAATTGTAGCAAAACTTCAATGGAAGACACAACCTATTCATAACAATCATTACTGGCAACGGTTCTGGGAGTAAATTTCTCTTCTCCTGTCAGTTTTTCTCAAATTTCCTAATTTTCTACAATGGGTACCTTTTTTTTTTTTTCTAAATCTATTTAAGTAAGTTAAATAGATTGTGGATTGCCTGAAATATTCTAATAGTCCTAACATTAAAAAGAAAACTTACCCACAATATCACCACACTAAACAAACCAACTGTTTTCAATTTAGTGTTTGCCTCCCAAGACTGATCTCTAGAACTAGTTTATTCCCTTTTAGCTGTAGTCATAGGGTACATTCTAGGTTGGCATTGTTTTTTTTTTTTTTTTTTTTCACTTACTATTTCACCCTGATGATCATGTAAATAATGGGAAACACTCCATCCCAGTGAATCTCACCTATGGTTCCTGTGATTCTGGCATTAACCATGCCTCCAAGACCAGCCCTATTGTTTGGTTTACCTCAGTCCACAGTGACATTCCCCTGAAGAAGGACACGGCAACCCACTCCAGTATTATTGCCTGGAGAATTCCATGGACAGTGCAGTCCATGGGGTCGTAAAGAGTTGGACACGACTGAGCAACTAACACACACACCAAGACGTTCATGCTTCCATTCAATGATTTAGTTATTCACTCCACACCCGCTTTTCAAATGCCTACTATGCTTCAATTTACTTACACTATGTGACAGTCAGCTATTGCAGAAAGCAAAACAATTGATTTCTTAAGATATCTTTAATAGACTTACAGTGACTTTGGGAATTAGGAAGATGGCCTATAGGAAGATGAGGATTTGTGCCCTTGAGAGATATTCTTCTTTTAGTCAATAAGTTTTAATCAGGGGATTACATACAATTTCACAGTTTATAGGTTTCTTTTACATCGATTGTTTCTTTTAATTTGTCTACATCTGTGAAATGGGAGGAGTTCTCTCCAGATGAGGAGACTGATGTCCCAAGAACTTACTTGGTTTGCTCAAAGGTTTTCAGTCCATGAGAAATGAGCCCTTACCCATAAAATTAGGTATTTTAACATGCATCTTCTTTGATATAATTTGTTCACATTTTAATATGTCTTGGGGATGCTTTTATGTTACAATAATCATTTAAAAAAATAGTTGTAGATGATTTCACAGTATGAATGAACCATAGTTTATTTATTTAACATGTTTCCCATTGAACGACATTTATATTGCCTCAACTTTTTCATTATTATAATGTTGCATTAAAAAAAAAAACACCTTGAAAGCAAAAGTGAACAGTGTTGGTAGCTCAGCTGTGTCCAACTCCTTTGCGATCCCATGGACTGTAGCCTGCCAGGCTCCTCTGTCCATGGAATTCTCCAGGCAAGAATACTGGAGTGGGCTGTCATTCCCTTCTACAGGGGATCTTATTTACCCAGGGATTTAACCCAGGTATCCCACATTGCAGGCAGATTCTTTATCATCTAAGTCACCAGGAAAACAATCTATTCACATACTACCATATAGAAAATAGATAACAAGGAACTACTGTATAATACAGGGAACTAAAAGAAAAAAAGTATCTGTAATACGTCTTTGAACAAATGAGTTTACTTCTGTAAATAGACTCTTTAAAACATACATAGGTTAATGAGTAGTCACATTATAAATTTTGACAGATAACCCAATAAAGGCCCCCCTAACTATGTTGTGTAGTGATACCCATTTGCCAATAACTGTGTCAACTGTTGAAATGATCGATCTTTTTAATTTTTGTCAGTAAGACTAAGATAATAGCTCATGGTGATTTTCAATCTTTTATTTTTTATTTTTGGCCATTTTGTGTGGCATGGGGGATATTACATCTCCTACCATGGATTGAACTTGCATCCCTGCATTGAAACTACAGAGTCTTAATCATGAAACTGCTAATGAAGTCTCTTATTGTGATTTCAATCTGCATTTTCCTGATTAGCACTGAGTTTGAGTATTTTCTCATATGCTTACAAGCCTTTAGCATCTTCTCTAGAAAGAACTTCCTACAGTCCCTGGGAGAGGTCTTTACAAGGAGGGCCCCTGGGGCTGGGGCAGGCTTCCTCCAGGAAGCCTGTGGTTTATGCAGTCAAGTTGGGAGGGCAAGTGGAAGCCAAAAGGAAGAATAAGGTACAAGGTCAGAGGTAGAAGTAAAGAGAGAGACAGAGACAGAGAGGATGGGACCATGCTATGTCAGATAGTTCATGATACAGCCTATAAAGGGAAAGAAGACTGTGGACCCTCCCTTGTCACAACTCCCGGGACTTAGTACAAGAGCAGCTCCTTCAAGGAGCCATCCCCTTCCCCCTCCCCACCCTCCCTCCCCCAGGGCAGGAAACACTCTGAGGATGGAAGTCTGGGCCGGGGGAGCTCAATGAGGTTTAGACTCACCATGATGTTCATGAAGCTTGACTCTTAGGCCTGTTCACTTGCACAGGCCTCTACCACAGCCCAGAAAAGGGTTCATGTGATCGCATGTGCTGTATAGTGATGGTTTGAGTCCCCTCCAAATTCTCATGTGGAAATCCTAGCCCCAAAGAGATGGTGTTAGTAGGTGAGACCTTTGGGAGGGGATTAGATCATGAATAGGATGACCAGCTTTATAATGGAGGCATGAGAAGTTCTCATCATATTAGGTTACACCAGAAGACAACGGTTCATGAACTAGGAAGAGGGCCTTCACTGGACATCATTTGATGTATGGTGGCACCTTGATCTTGGACTTCCCAGCCTCCAGAACTCTGAGGAAGAAGCGTTTGCTGTTTCCAGGCTACTCAGTTTATGGTACCTTGTTTTAGTAGCCTGTATAGATGGAGGCAGCATGTTGCTGTGAAATTTGTAAAATCAGGTATTTTAACTGCACTTGGGTAAGACTGCTGTCTCTTTCTGTCCCACCTTTCCTCCCATTACATTTGTCCTTGTGTTGGGTGGTGACAATATTTTTCAAGAGATGGCTGAAAGGACATTGAGTTGGGAACACTTTTTGCCTGTAGTTAGTGAGATAAATGTGTGTGGTCCACTGGGTCCTTAGAGTAAGCTATTAATGGTTGCCTCAGGCTAAGTAAGGGCTCAGGAAGACAGCTCCTGTCCCTGGGTCAGCTCATTGCATCATAACACTACAGTGCAGAGACAGACACCATGTGGAGACAGGAGCATGTCCTATGGCTCCAGGACCCAAAATTCAAAGGAGAGAAGGGGAGAGAAGAAATGTGTTCGATAGGCAGTGAGCCAGAAGTGAGGCTATGAAAAATTCTACACTCATCCAATGTGCACAGTTAGAAGCAGAAATTTCTATTCACATTAATTCCTAGTCAAAATATAAGCTCTTTCCTGTCAGAATATACTAAATAAAGTAGCATTTTATTGACAATATAATTATAAACCCACCATCATTTATATGAGCATCTCATGAAATATAATTTATCAGAAATACTGTATTCGAAGAGTGCAAACCCTAATCTTTCAGTGAAGACCTCTCTCGGTGAAGTTGTATGTTTCACCCTGTACAAATATCATGTATTATTATTTTGACCAACCATAGAGAAGAAAGATTGACTTATCTTTCTAGTGTTTCCATGGAAAATATGACAAAGCTATCATCAAATGAAGAGGAAATACAAGAGCGTGCAGCCAAAATTACAGGGAAAAATTATTATAAGAGGTGTTCCATCTAATTAATTAAAATTTTTTTTCTGGAAGCTTTTATTAAAAAATTGGTCTTCTTTTTGAAGTAAGTATTTTGTCATTATTTCTTTTCTTGTTTTAAATAAACATGACTTTCATGCCTCAGTTTGTGTTCACACTTTTACATTCTTTTATTTGATGTTGTTTTAGTTGCTCAGTAGTATCCAACTCTTTGTGACCCTATGGACTATAGTCTGCCAGGCTCTTCTGTCCATGAGGTTTCCCAGGCAAGAATACTGGAGTGGGTGATCATTTCCTTCTTTAGCAGATCTTCCCAACCCAGAGATCCAACCTGTGTCTCCTGCACTGGCAGGCAGATTCTTTATTGTTGAGTCACCAAGGACTCCACAACTGCATATACTCCAGGACTCACCATTTGTAGGAGATTGGAGACTTTGTGGTTGGCCTCAATGACCTGTTTAGTCTAGACTATAAGCACAGGAAAGGTGAGTTCATGGCATCTTCTGCCTAAACTCTCAAATCACTGTTATACCTTTAGTGACCAGTGTCAAGTAGTCACTCAACAAATCTTTGCCATAATTGGGTATAAAAGGACAAACCTCCTAATTCCATTTTTCAGAACCTTTGAGGGATCAGATTATTGTTCAAAATATTCACCATCTTCTCACTGCCAAAGGTGGAATACACTTCCTTACTCACTGCTATTAAGTTTGCCCATGTGGCTTGCTCTGGCCTCACAGTTAGAAGCAGAAATTTCTATTCACATTAATTCCTAGTCAAAATATAAGCTCTTTCCTGTCAGAATATACTAAATAAAGTAGCATTTTATTGACAATATAATTATAAACCCACCATCATTTATATGAGCATCTCATGAAATATAATTTATCAGAAATACTGTATTCGAAGAGTGCAAACCCTAATCTTTCAGTGAAGACCTCTCTCGGTGAAGTTGTATGTTTCACCCTGTACAAATATCATGTATTATTATTTTGACCAACCATAGAGAAGAAAGATTGACTTATCTTTCTAGTGTTTCCATGGAAAATATGACAAAGCTATCATCAAATGAAGAGGAAATACAAGAGCGTGCAGCCAAAATTACAGGGAAAAATTATTATAAGAGGTGTTCCATCTAATTAATTAAAATTTTTTTTTTCTGGAAGCTTTTATTAAAAAATTGGTCTTCTTTTTGAAGTAAGTATTTTGTCATTATTTCTTTTCTTGTTTTAAATAAACATGACTTTCATGCCTCAGTTTGTGTTCACACTTTTACATTCTTTTATTTGATGTTGTTTTAGTTGCTCAGTAGTATCCAACTCTTTGTGACCCTATGGACTATAGTCTGCCAGGCTCTTCTGTCCATGAGGTTTCCCAGGCAAGAATACTGGAGTGGGTGATCATTTCCTTCTTTAGCAGATCTTCCCAACCCAGAGATCCAACCTGTGTCTCCTGCACTGGCAGGCAGATTCTTTATTGTTGAGTCACCAAGGACTCCACAACTGCATATACTCCAGGACTCACCATTTGTAGGAGATTGGAGACTTTGTGGTTGGCCTCAATGACCTGTTTAGTCTAGACTATAAGCACAGGAAAGGTGAGTTCATGGCATCTTCTGCCTAAACTCTCAAATCACTGTTATACCTTTAGTGACCAGTGTCAAGTAGTCACTCAACAAATCTTTGCCATAATTGGGTATAAAAGGACAAACCTCCTAATTCCATTTTTCAGAACCTTTGAGGGATCAGATTATTGTTCAAAAATATTCACCATCTTCTCACTGCCAAAGGTGGAATACACTTCCTTACTCACTGCTATTAAGTTTGCCCATGTGGCTTGCTCTGGCCTCACTGTGGGAGGAATATTCTCGCTGTCCCTTGGTATGGGGCAAGGCAGGCAGAAGCTAGATAACAGATTCATGGTCAACCCCGTTCTCTCATACATCTGCTCTCCTCTCACCATGAGAAGGGCAGGCCATGGTTAAACTGCTGATCCAAAGAGAATGAGACATTAACAGAGGAATGGATAAAGAAGATGCAGTACCTATATACAATGGAATATTACTCAGTCATTAAAAAGAATGAAATTCTGCCATTTGCAGCCTCATGGATGGACCTAGAGATTGTCCTAGAGCAAGCAAAGGAGTAGTATCACATGACATCCCTTATGTATAGAATCTAAAAAGAAATAATGCAAATGAATGTATTTACAAAGCAGCAAGAGACTCACAGACTTAGAGAACAAACCTATGGTTGCTACGGGGAAGGATGCGGAAGGGATAGTTAGGGAGTTCAGGGATAGTTAGGGAGCATGTACCCACTGTTACGTTTAAAACGGATAACCAACAAGGTCCTACTGTATAACACAGGGAATTCTGCTGAGTGTCACGTGGTAGCCTGGATGGGAGGGAGTTTGGGAGAGAAGGGATACATATATCTATGTATAGCCGAGTCCCCTTGCTGTCCACCCAAAATTATCACAGTGCTGTTGATTGGCCACACTCCCTTAAAAATAAAAGAGGACAAGAGACACTTGGTGAGAACCTGACACACCCTGCGATTGTTGAGGGTCACCAAGGACTCCACAACTGCATATACTCAGGACTCACCATTTGTAGGAGATTGGAGACTTTGTGGTTGGCCTCAATGACCTGTTTAGTCTAGACTATAAGCACAGGAAAGGTGAGTTCATGGCATCTTCTGCCTAAACTCTCAAATCACTGTTATACCTTTAGTGACCAGTGTCAAGTAGTCACTCAACAAATCTTTGCCATAATTGGGTATAAAAGGACAAACCTCCTAATTCCATTTTTCAGAACCTTTGAGGGATCAGATTATTGTTCAAAAATATTCACCATCTTCTCACTGCCAAAGGTGGAATACACTTCCTTACTCACTGCTATTAAGTTTGCCCATGTGGCTTGCTCTGGCCTCACTGTGGGAGGAATATTCTCGCTGTCCCTTGGTATGGGGCAAGGCAGGCAGAAGCTAGATAACAGATTCATGGTCAACCCCGTTCTCTCATACATCTGCTCTCCTCTCACCATGAGAAGGGCAGGCCATGGTTAAACTGCTGATCCAAAGAGAATGAGACATTAACAGAGGAATGGATAAAGAAGATGCAGTACCTATATACAATGGAATATTACTCAGTCATTAAAAAGAATGAAATTCTGCCATTTGCAGCCTCATGGATGGACCTAGAGATTGTCCTAGAGCAAGCAAAGGAGTAGTATCACATGACATCCCTTATGTATAGAATCTAAAAAGAAATAATGCAAATGAATGTATTTACAAAGCAGCAAGAGACTCACAGACTTAGAGAACAAACCTATGGTTGCTACGGGGAAGGATGCGGGAAGGGATAGTTAGGGAGTTCAGGGATAGTTAGGGAGCATGTACCCACTGTTACGTTTAAAACGGATAACCAACAAGGTCCTACTGTATAACACAGGGAATTCTGCTGAGTGTCACGTGGTAGCCTGGATGGGAGGGAGTTTGGGAGAGAAGGGATACATATATCTATGTATAGCCGAGTCCCCTTGCTGTCCACCCAAAATTATCACAGTGCTGTTGATTGGCCACACTCCCTTAAAAATAAAAGAGGACAAGAGACACTTGGTGAGAACCTGACACACCCTGCAGTCTTTAGGATTTCTGGGTGCAAGCAGGCCCTGACTTTTGCCATGTTTCTTGGTTTTTGCTTTCCCTCTACAAACTAGCCAAGAAGCAGTATCCCCATGCAGACAGACACATGAGTGGGGTAAGATGAACTAGCCAAAGTGAGAGGCAAGGAAAACAGCCTTGCAATGCAACCATTTAGACAAAGTCAAATATAGATTTAACAACTAATTATAGGAGAAAGCTGCAAAGTGCGTTATAAAATCAAGTGTTTGCACAGAAACATTTTTGCTAGAAAGCAAAGTGGTAGCTCATTTGCATGTTGGGTATTGTTAGCATACAAAGGAGCTGAACTGCTAAAATTAAGATAGTGAGTTGTTTGAAAACCTCATTTTAAAATAGAATAAATCACGCCACAGACAGATGTTGAAGAGTGTGCCTGATGTGGGGAGAGCAGGCCTCTAGTGTGAGGCTTGGGAGGGTTGAGCCTTCACTCCTGAAAGGCTAACCAAAGTCCTCTCTGAATGACGGGGAACTGAGACGTGGGAAACTCCCTATCTGTGACTTCCTGGGAGAGGACCTGGGTTGGGGGGTTGGCCTGAGGCAGTGAGTACCAATTCTGGCACTGACAAGTGCCCAATCCACCTCTGTGGCAGGTACATGCCAAGTGTTCACAGCCAGTGGAATGTGAAATGTCAGGGGGCGACCTGTACTGACACACCCTGAGAGCTCACCCTGGTCCCAGCTGTCATGTTCAGCATCAATTCTGGCCCTCATCTCACTTCATGAGTTAAAGTATTAAAATCATGATGGTCAACCCATTTCACAGACTGGCCATGTGGAGGAAGGCAGAGGTTCTAAAACATCTCCCGAATCCAATAGGAGGTAAGTGGGGGTGGCTACAGTGAACCCAAGTCTAGCTCCAGAGATCTCTGATCATCAGACATTTTATTGTATATCCCATTATGAGGAAAATGTGTGAAGAGACACATCAACACTTACTATTGATTTATAAATGATATGCACGCATGACTATTATCTACTGTATGTAATCAGACTTCAAATAGAAATATGAAGATAATGAGATAAGGGAAAAACAGAAATGCTCTTATTTTCTTCACACTGAAGTTTATTTTCTCCCTTTTCTAGGGTGTGAGTTTTTCCTACTTTCAAGATAAGTACTTAACCAGTATGCATTTCATCCTGACCTATTCTAGGTCAGGGAGGTAGATTAATCTGGGTTCTTGAAAGAAACAGAATACGTGTGTGTGTGTGTGTGTGTGTGTGTACTATATCTCCAATGGGAGATTATATCTGTATTTATATCTATCATCCATCTGTCTATTGACAGAGCGAGACTGATAGATTCTGAGGAATTGATTCACAAGATCATGGGGCCTGAGAAGTTCCACAATTTACCACATGCAAATTGAAGCCTGGGAAGGAGAATGGGAGACCCAATGAGGTTGGTCCTGTAGTTTGGGCCTTAAAGCCTGGGAATCAGAGTAGCCAATGCTAGTATAAATCCCAGCCCAAGGGCAGAAGACCGCTGAGTCAGGCAGGCAGGAAGGAAATGGATGCTCTCATCCTCACAACGGGGGAGGGTCATCAACTTTACCTAGTCTACCAATTCAAATGCTAGTTTATTTAAGGGAACATGCCCAAAGATGCCCCCAGAAACAAAGCTTAATCTGGACATCCGATGGTTGGTCAAGTTGATGTATAAAATCAGCCCTTGCCGACTTGTGTGCATACCAAGTCACTTCAGTTATATCCAACTCTTTGCAACCCCATTGACAGCAGCCTGACAGGCTCCTCTCTCCATAGGATTCTTCAGGAAAGAATACTGGGGTGAGTTGCCATGCCCTCCTCCAGGGGATCTTCCTGACCCAGGGATCAAACCCACATCTGTAAGGTCTCCTGCATCCCTCAACAGACAGGGATGAGATGGAGACATGTGGGACCACTGTTCAACTTTCTACAACATCTCACAATTTTTGCCCAAAGATCACTTTTCATAGACTCAAAGCTCCACAAGGACAGAGGACCCCACATGGGGTAACCAGCCCTCCAGGGGCTTTTCTGGTGTTTACACGGAAACTCCATATCCCAGGAAACCCTCAGTTCCAGACACACCAGGATGTGTCCCTTTACTGCTCCCTGTAGGTGTAAGGTACACAAAGAGTGTTAAAATGACCCTTCTTCCAGAGCCAAAATGACTCTCCCTTAAACTCTCTCTAGACTTGTCTAATCTCTGTAACTTTTCTTTATGGTTCAGGTCTCCCCCAAATCCTAAATATTTATCCAAGTACCACATTCACTAAGCAATCTCTAACTCCTACATGTGTGTAAATTGTTTCATGAAAGTAAGTTCTGATGCTTCACTTAAAATATTAAACCCATGAATCTAGACACGAAATCATCTACTTTTCTCCTTCAGGTCTCCAAACAGAGCTCAATGCAATGAGATGCTGAGTGGGTACATCCTGACTTGCCAGCACAAGGCAACTACACAAAATTGTGGTGTATGAAGACATACATGGAGATGGAGAAGAGAGCAGGAGTTGGGGTCTTAAATCATGACAGACTATTGGTGGTGATGAATTCAAAGACATTGCCAAATGTTAAGCGTGTTCATAAGGTTTGAAATATTTGCCACATCTGTATGTTGTCACCTATAGTAACTTTTTTTTAAAACTTAAATACACTTAAAAAGAAGATAAATATTTAGTGGTAGCTCAGTGGTAAAGAATCTACCTGCCAATGCAGGAGGCACAGGAGATACAGGTTCAATCCTTGGCTTGGAAATATCCTGTGGAAGAGGAAATGGGAACCCACTCCAGTACTTTTGCCTGGGAAATCCCATGGATAGAGGTGCCTGGCGGACTACCGTCCATGGGGCCTCGAAGAGTGAGATATGACTCAGCAACAGAGCACACACACACACACACACACACAAATGTTAAGCATGCCCAAGGTTTTGTCCCAGGACACCTTATAATAAAATATAAGATCACTGGGATTATCTATAGCTGTGCCACAAAATATCTCAAATCTTAGTGTCTTAAAACAACATTTACTATCTCATGGCTTTCATGGATCAGGAATCCATTGCAGCTTGGGTTCTAAGGTTGAGATCTCTTAGGAGGCTCCCGTCAAGGTGCCCACTGGGGCTACTATGGTCTCAAGCTTGGATTTAGGAAGGCTTCGCTTCCAGGTTCCCTCCATGGTTCTTGGCAGGATTCAGTTTGTCACAGGGGTTGCACTAAGGACCTCAGTTCTTTGCTGGCAGTTGGCCAGAGGCTACCCTCAACGCCTAGCCACATGGGCCTCTCCAGCTCACAACTTGGCAACTGTTTTCATTGAATGGAACGAGTCAGAAGGCAAGAGAGGGCATGCTTACAAGACAGCGTCACAGATTTTGTAAGCAGCTGTGTCTTGAACAGACAGCTCATGATTACCTCAGAGGCAAGCCCCTAGACCCAGTCCAAATTCACTAAGCAATCTCTAACTCCTACATGTGTGTAAATTGTTTCATGAAAGTAAGTTCTGATGCTTCACTTAAAATATTAAACCCATGAATCTAGACACGAAATCATCTACTTTTCTCCTTCAGGTCTCCAAACAGAGCTCAATGCAATGAGATGCTGAGTGGGTACATCCTGACTTGCCAGCACAAGGCAACTACACAAAATTGTGGTGTATGAAGACATACATGGAGATGGAGAAGAGAGCAGGAGTTGGGGTCTTAAATCATGACAGACTATTGGTGGTGATGAATTCAAAGACATTGCCAAATGTTAAGCGTGTTCATAAGGTTTGAAATATTTGCCACATCTGTATGTTGTCACCTATAGTAACTTTTTTTTAAAACTTAAATACACTTAAAAAGAAGATAAATATTTAGTGGTAGCTCAGTGGTAAAGAATCTACCTGCCAATGCAGGAGGCACAGGAGATACAGGTTCAATCCTTGGCTTGGAAATATCCTGTGGAAGAGGAAATGGGAACCCACTCCAGTACTTTTGCCTGGGAAATCCCATGGATAGAGGTGCCTGGCGGACTACCGTCCATGGGGCCTCGAAGAGTGAGATATGACTCAGCAACAGAGCACACACACACACACACACACACAAATGTTAAGCATGCCCAAGGTTTTGTCCCAGGACACCTTATAATAAAATATAAGATCACTGGGATTATCTATAGCTGTGCCACAAAATATCTCAAATCTTAGTGTCTTAAAACAACATTTACTATCTCATGGCTTTCATGGATCAGGAATCCATTGCAGCTTGGGTTCTAAGGTTGAGATCTCTTAGGAGGCTCCCGTCAAGGTGCCCACTGGGGCTACTATGGTCTCAAGCTTGGATTTAGGAAGGCTTCGCTTCCAGGTTCCCTCCATGGTTCTTGGCAGGATTCAGTTTGTCACAGGGGTTGCACTAAGGACCTCAGTTCTTTGCTGGCAGTTGGCCAGAGGCTACCCTCAACGCCTAGCCACATGGGCCTCTCCAGCTCACAACTTGGCAACTGTTTTCATTGAATGGAACGAGTCAGAAGGCAAGAGAGGGCATGCTTACAAGACAGAGTCACAGATTTTTGTAAGCAGCTGTGTCTTGAACAGACAGCTCATGATTACCTCAGAGGCAAGCCCCTAGACCCAGTCCAAATTCCAGGGGGAGAGGATTATCCAGGTGAGTACCAGGAGGTGGACATCATGAAAGGCCACGTTCCACATCTGTCTACACTATTGTACTCTCTGAAATTAACTTTCTTACTCTTAGGGTCTGTGTGTTGCCCATTGGCAATTCCTCACAGTAAGGATGCAAGGAGGCTTAACTCGGCACAAGTGGCAGTGGATGGAGAGCATGTGGAGGTGGGGAGCACGGTCCAGCCACAGAGACAGCAGTAAACACGTGGATGTCGGGGCAGAGAGGGTATGTGAGAAAATGCACTGGAACCGGTTAACTGGAGTGGAAAGATCACGAGAGAAAAATGAGGCTGGGAAGGTTTCTAAAGTAGGCGAAAATTCTAGAACTAGCCAGTTGCTCCCTTCCCCTTGTACATATCAGGTTTAGCTCAGTGGGAAATTAAATAGTACCTTCTTCTGTTGCAGAGAAAGTTATTTTATATAGAGTTTGACAGGTCGCATGGGACAGAGATCGATCTGCTGTGAATTCATTCTGTATTTGAATGCAGACTTTCCCAAATATTCTGTGCTGCTCTCTGTATATGGAAAGCTCCCCCAATCCCTTGAGAATTGAGATCTTATCCAATTCTCTAGAGTAAAGGTCAGCAAAGCTATGGGAACCAAAGCTGGCCAGCTGCCTGATGGTTTATGATCCAAGAGATACAATTATTTTTTACACTGTGAAATAGTTACATTTTAAACAGTTCTACAAGTACCTTCATAATAGCCTTGATTCTGAACTCCTAACTGTCAAAGCCTGAAATATTTATTGCAAGAAAATAGGTACCTATTCCTGCTCTAGAGGGCCACAAAGCTTCATACCCAGCATAAAGTGGTGATCAAAAAGAGATGAGTTATCCTGCTGCTTCAGAAAGCCTAAGAGAACAGAGAGGGGAGGACAGAGGGAAGACCCTCGGAGCTCATGGCATACACAGCTTTCAGGCCACCCCACCTGTGGTGACTCCGTCAGTACCCATGCTGACAAGGGAAACACCGACCAAGACGGACTATCTCTCAGAAATTTTTAAAAAAAATACCCATGCATTGAACTAGACCCAGTCCAAATTCCAGGGGAGAGGATTATCCAGGTGAGTACCAGGAGGTGGACATCATGAAAGGCCACGTTCCACATCTGTCTACACTATTGTACTCTCTGAAATTAACTTTCTTACTCTTAGGGTCTGTGTGTTGCCCATTGGCAATTCCTCACAGTAAGGATGCAAGGAGGCTTAACTCGGCACAAGTGGCAGTGGATGGAGAGCATGTGGAGGTGGGGAGCACGGTCCAGCCACAGAGACAGCAGTAAACACGTGGATGTCGGGGCAGAGAGGGTATGTGAGAAAATGCACTGGAACCGGTTAACTGGAGTGGAAAGATCACGAGAGAAAAATGAGGCTGGGAAGGTTTCTAAAGTAGGCGAAAATTCTAGAACTAGCCAGTTGCTCCCTTCCCCTTGTACATATCAGGTTTAGCTCAGTGGGAAATTAAATAGTACCTTCTTCTGTTGCAGAGAAAGTTATTTTATATAGAGTTTGACAGGTCGCATGGGACAGAGATCGATCTGCTGTGAATTCATTCTGTATTTGAATGCAGACTTTCCCAAATATTCTGTGCTGCTCTCTGTATATGGAAAGCTCCCCCAATCCCTTGAGAATTGAGATCTTATCCAATTCTCTAGAGTAAAGGTCAGCAAAGCTATGGGAACCAAAGCTGGCCAGCTGCCTGATGGTTTATGATCCAAGAGATACAATTATTTTTTACACTGTGAAATAGTTACATTTTAAACAGTTCTACAAGTACCTTCATAATAGCCTTGATTCTGAACTCCTAACTGTCAAAGCCTGAAATATTTATTGCAAGAAAATAGGTACCTATTCCTGCTCTAGAGGGCCACAAAGCTTCATACCCAGCATAAAGTGGTGATCAAAAAGAGATGAGTTATCCTGCTGCTTCAGAAAGCCTAAGAGAACAGAGAGGGGAGGACAGAGGGAAGACCCTCGGAGCTCATGGCATACACAGCTTTCAGGCCACCCCACCTGTGGTGACTCCGTCAGTACCCATGCTGACAAGGGAAACACCGACCAAGACGGACTATCTCTCAGCCATCAAAATCTCTTAGATGAGAAAGAAACTGAAATATCCCCTAGGTTAAAAAATAAAGACAATTTTAGGAACTAACCAAAAAAAAAAAGGGAGGTGGGGACAGAAACATCACTCCAGAAACACTAATTCGAAAAAATCCATTTATCCCAGTGTTCACAGCAGTATTATTTACAACAGCCAAGACATGGAAGCCCCCTAAAGGTCCATCAACAGATGAATGAATGAGGCAGATATTGCATGTATATCATGGAATACTACTCAGTCATAGAAAAGAATGGAATTTTGCCATTTGCTGCAATATTGATGGAACTGGAAGGCATTAGTTAAATACGTCAGACAGAGCAAGGTAAATACTGGATGACGTTGTGAATATGTGGAATCCTAAAGTACAACAAACTAGTGAAGACAGTGTAAAAGAAACAGACTCAGAGAATAAACTAGCAGTTATCGGGGGCGGGGGTGGGCAATACATAGTGAGAGAGTGGGAGGTGCTAAGTATGTGAGGTAAGAGAGGGTCAAGGTTGTGTTGAACAAGGTGAATGCAGCCAGCATTTTGTAATAACTGTCAAGGTAGTATAACTTTAAAAATGTATTAAATAAATTTTTACATGTGTTCCCATTATCTGGAAACTCTGGTGGTAGTGGCTTAAAGGGAAAAGACATTCTCAATGAAAACCCTTAGCTTAAGAAACACAGAAAAGAGGGACTAAAAAGAAATAGCTGAAAAAAGAAAAACAAAGGGGCTCAGAATGCTATAGAAGGAGATGTAAACAAGAAAACTGCACATTTTTTTTCCCATAAAGAGAACAGAACGTAAGGGAGAACAATATTTGAAATGTTTTCCAAAATCACTGTCTAGAGAAACCCTTTGGGTAGCCTCCTGTTGAAAATAAAAGGAAATCAGTCTAAAAACCCTTGAAATTTAAAACAAAAATTACGAATCCACTGGCATGAAGGGAGGAAAGAGAATCACAAGCACCATCTGTTCCTCTCCATAGTAACAAATACCTCTAACGAAGAGCAGAGAAGACTGGGGTGGGGGGAGGGAAGAAGGGTCTGACTTGGGCTGAACTTTCTCAACCTCTGAGGCCAGTGTTCCTAATTGGTGTCATACCACTTCCTTATTCTGTCAGAGAACAGCATGAAGACATCTATTTTTAACATCTCACAATGTTTCTTGGAATCAAGTTGCAACAAATGAATGTATTGATGAGCATGAGTTGGCAGTTTCTTAAAAAAGGTAAAATCATGCTTATCAGATGATCCAGTCATTCTGCTTCCAGGTATTTACCCAAGAAACATGGAAGCATATTTCCGTACAAAGATTTGTCCACGGGAGTTCATAGCTGCTATTTAGAATAGCTAAAAGCTGGAAACAATCCAATGTTTTTCAACAGATGAATGAATAAACAAATTGTGATATATCTACACAACTGGATATTACCTGGAGATTGAAAGAGGTAATTTATGGACACGTACTATGACATTTATGAATCTCCTAATAATTATACTGAGTGAAGGTCATAAATCAGACCAAAAAGAAATCATGCTGGATTACTCCATTTATATCAAACTTTAGGAAATGCAAACTGACATATAGTAACAGAAATCATATTGGTGGTTATTTGAAGAGGTAGTTAAGAAGAAAGTAATTACAAAGAGACATGAAGAAACTCTGGGAACAAAGCTGGAAGACTGACTGTAAGACTGACCATAAACCTACAGGAATCAAGACAGAATGATATTAGAAAAAGAATAGACATGTAATTCAGTGGAACAGAATAGAAAGCCCAGAAATAAACCCTCAAAACCATTGTCAACTGATCTCTGCCAGAAGAGGAAAGGCAATTCAATCAAGAGAAGATAAAGGATAGTCTTTTCAACAAATGTGCTTGGAAACATTTTGACTTCCATAAGCAAAAAATAAATTTAAACAGATTTTACACTTTTGAAATGCCTAACTCAAAATGGATCACAGATCTAAGAGAAAACCTTGAAAGTTTTCCTTCCAGAAGAAATATAGGAGAAAATCTTAAATCTGATGTTAAGTTTTAGATACAGCACCCAAAGCACAATTCATAAGAGAAATGATTGATAACATGGTCTTTATTAGAAGGTAAAACCTTCGTCTTGCAAAAGAGCCTCTGATAAGCAAATGAAAAGACAACCACGAATTGAGAGAAAATCTGTTTTGTAAAACAGGTATCTGACAAAAGAACTGGTATCCAAAATACACAAAGAACTCATACCACTTCCTTATTCTGTCAGAGAACAGCATGAAGACATCTATTTTTAACATCTCACAATGTTTCTTGGAATCAAGTTGCAACAAATGAATGTATTGATGAGCATGAGTTGGCAGTTTCTTAAAAAAGGTAAAATCATGCTTATCAGATGATCCAGTCATTCTGCTTCCAGGTATTTACCCAAGAAACATGGAAGCATATTTCCGTACAAAGATTTGTCCACGGGAGTTCATAGCTGCTATTTAGAATAGCTAAAAGCTGGAAACAATCCAATGTTTTTCAACAGATGAATGAATAAACAAATTGTGATATATCTACACAACTGGATATTACCTGGAGATTGAAAGAGGTAATTTATGGACACGTACTATGACATTTATGAATCTCCTAATAATTATACTGAGTGAAGGTCATAAATCAGACCAAAAAGAAATCATGCTGGATTACTCCATTTATATCAAACTTTAGGAAATGCAAACTGACATATAGTAACAGAAATCATATTGGTGGTTATTTGAAGAGGTAGTTAAGAAGAAAGTAATTACAAAGAGACATGAAGAAACTCTGGGAACAAAGCTGGAAGACTGACTGTAAGACTGACCATAAACCTACAGGAATCAAGACAGAATGATATTAGAAAAAGAATAGACATGTAATTCAGTGGAACAGAATAGAAAGCCCAGAAATAAACCCTCAAAACCATTGTCAACTGATCTCTGCCAGAAGAGGAAAGGCAATTCAATCAAGAGAAGATAAAGGATAGTCTTTTCAACAAATGTGCTTGGAAACATTTTGACTTCCATAAGCAAAAAATAAATTTAAACAGATTTTACACTTTTGAAATGCCTAACTCAAAATGGATCACAGATCTAAGAGAAAACCTTGAAAGTTTTCCTTCCAGAAGAAATATAGGAGAAAATCTTAAATCTGATGTTAAGTTTTAGATACAGCACCCAAAGCACAATTCATAAGAGAAATGATTGATAACATGGTCTTTATTAGAAGGTAAAACCTTCGTCTTGCAAAAGAGCCTCTGATAAGCAAATGAAAAGACAACCACGAATTGAGAGAAAATCTGTTTTGTAAAACAGGTATCTGACAAAAGAACTGGTATCCAAAATACACAAAGAACTCTTAAAACTCAACAATCGAAGAAACACAGTTCAGTTAAAAACGGGGAAAAGGTCTGAACAGACACTTCACTAGAAAAGATATATAGTGGACTAGTAAGCATATGAAAAGATGTTTAATATCATTTGTCATTAGGGAACTGCAAATTAAGACAAGATGCCATTATACTATTAGAATGGCTAAAATTCAAAACACTGACAACAGCAAATGCTGGTGAGGATGGAGAGTAACATGAGCTCTGTCATTGCTGGTTGGAATGCAAAGGGGCACAGCTATTTTACAAGACAATGTGGTAATTTCTTACAAAGCTAAATATATCTTACCATATGATGGAGTCCGTACACTCCCAGATATTGACACAATTGAGCTGAAAAACTTTGTCCATCAAAATATGCACATGAATGCTTATAGCAGCTATATTTTGATTATTCACCCCAAACTGCAAGAAACTGACCTGTTCTTTCAGAGGTGAATAAATAAATAGTGCTGTACCCAAACCATGGAATGCTTTCAGTGATTGAGAGAAATGAGCTATCCAGCCACATAAAGATATGGAAGAAATGTAAATGCATATTGTTGAGTGAAAATACCATTCTGAAAAGGCTATATTCTATATGATTCCAATTATATGTCATTCTGGGAAAGGTAAAATAAGGGAGATACTAAAAAGTTTGGTGATTGCTCAGAGTTTGAAGGGGAGATGAGATGAATGAATGGACGGAGTACAGGGGATTTTTATGGCCTGGCATGCTACAGTCCACTAGGCTGCAAAGAGCTGAACACGACTGAGTGATTGAAACCAACAAAAATATTCTGTGTGATTCTGTGATGGGGGATACATGACATTACACATTTGTAAAAGCCCACAGAACTTTTTTGCACAAAGGATCGTTACCACAATGGATCATTACCATAAAAATTCATGTTTATCAAAGATAGACATGATTACATAGAGAAAAATTTACAGGTATGTGTATATACACAGGTTAATATATACATAGGTACTTCTTTGCCCTTTCAGCTTGGGGAGCTCAGGTGCAATGACACCCTAGTAAGGATAAATTCATCTAGCATTCAGATTTCGGTTTCTTATACCATATTCCAATTAAAGTATCCATCTTAAAATGAAGGCTGATTCATGGACTGGAGGAAGAAATACATAAGATGAGCCTGCAGCATCTTGTACTGCCAGAAAATAAGGAGTTAAAAACAAACAACAGTGAAAAAAAAAAAAAAGAGCACCCTGTTAGTCAAGGGGACATAGGAGTTAAATGAAAAAACACACAAGTGCACAATGGTCAAAGATGAAACAAATTGAGCTAAAAAATAAAGTAGTATTGGACTATAACCTAAAATGTAAAATAAATATCCATGAAGAGATACTGATATTAGCGACTACTGAGTAAATTAATAAATGAAGAAGAACCAGATCTGTCAGGCAGAAAGATTCCCAATAAATTATGTAGATACTTTGTCCTCAGGGAAGGAGAACATAACTCCCCAGTCCTTAAGTGAGTGCTACACACTTCCTTCCAACGAGGACGCTATAGAACGAGGGGGACAGAGTAAGTTTTCGGTAGAGAAATCTGACAAGCACTGCCTGAGTCAGGTGATCAAGGACAACATCCACAACAATGTCGTGTTGACTGTATGTATCCTTGATATGACACAATTAAACTGAGACTTTACCTCTATGACCCTCTATCTCCAAATCTGTGATCCCAATCTAATCATGAGAAACATGTCAGGTAAATTCAAGTCAAGCAACATCTGACAATATATTGGGCCAGTACTCTTGAAAAGTGTTAAAGTTAAAAAAATGCAAGAAAGCCTGAGAAAACTGTCAAAGCCAAGAGGAATCTAAGGGGACACTACAACCAAATGTGACATGGAATCCTGAATGGGATTCTGCAACAGAAAAGGATCACCAGGTTAAAGCTAGGGAAATTTGAATAAACTATGTGCATGCTAAATTGCTTCAGTCATGTTCGACCCTTTGTGACCCAATGGATCATTACCATAAAATTCATGTTTATCAAAGATAGACATGATTACATAGAGAAAATTTACAGGTATGTGTATATACACAGGTTAATATATACATAGGTACTTCTTTGCCCTTTCAGCTTGGGGAGCTCAGGTGCAATGACACCCTAGTAAGGATAAATTCATCTAGCATTCAGATTTCGGTTTCTTATACCATATTCCAATTAAAGTATCCATCTTAAAATGAAGGCTGATTCATGGACTGGAGGAAGAAATACATAAGATGAGCCTGCAGCATCTTGTACTGCCAGAAAATAAGGAGTTAAAAACAAACAACAGTGAAAAAAAAAAAAAAGAGCACCCTGTTAGTCAAGGGGACATAGGAGTTAAATGAAAAAACACACAAGTGCACAATGGTCAAAGATGAAACAAATTGAGCTAAAAAATAAAGTAGTATTGGACTATAACCTAAAATGTAAAATAAATATCCATGAAGAGATACTGATATTAGCGACTACTGAGTAAATTAATAAATGAAGAAGAACCAGATCTGTCAGGCAGAAAGATTCCCAATAAATTATGTAGATACTTTGTCCTCAGGGAAGGAGAACATAACTCCCCAGTCCTTAAGTGAGTGCTACACACTTCCTTCCAACGAGGACGCTATAGAACGAGGGGGACAGAGTAAGTTTTCGGTAGAGAAATCTGACAAGCACTGCCTGAGTCAGGTGATCAAGGACAACATCCACAACAATGTCGTGTTGACTGTATGTATCCTTGATATGACACAATTAAACTGAGACTTTACCTCTATGACCCTCTATCTCCAAATCTGTGATCCCAATCTAATCATGAGAAACATGTCAGGTAAATTCAAGTCAAGCAACATCTGACAATATATTGGGCCAGTACTCTTGAAAAGTGTTAAAGTTAAAAAAATGCAAGAAAGCCTGAGAAAACTGTCAAAGCCAAGAGGAATCTAAGGGGACACTACAACCAAATGTGACATGGAATCCTGAATGGGATTCTGCAACAGAAAAGGATCACCAGGTTAAAGCTAGGGAAATTTGAATAAACTATGTGCATGCTAAATTGCTTCAGTCATGTTCGACCCTTTGTGACCCAATGGACTATAGCCTGCCAGGCTCCTCTATCCATGGAATTCTCCAGGCAAGAATACTGGAATAGGTTGCCATTTCTTCTTCCAGGGGATCTTCCCAACCCAGGGATTGAACCTGCATCTCTTGTGCCTCCTCTACTGACAGGCAGATTCTTTACCACTAGCACCACCTGGGAAGCCTGAAAAAACTATGGACTTCAGTTGATAATAATAGTGTATCACTATTGGTTCATTAATTGCCCAAAGATATGGCACCTAATGTGAGATGTTACTAACAGGGGAAACCGTGTGTATTTGTGTATGTGAATATGGGGAAGCCTATACTACCTGCTCATCTTTTCCTCTAAATCTAAAACTGTACTAAAAAAATAAGGCCTGTTGATTAAAGAACAGAGCAACTTGACTTGTAAAATTCAGGATATGACCCAGTCTCCAGGTGCCTTACACTCTTCAGACCCTGGTCCTTCTATCATGTGGCCTTACCTTTTGCCATTAGTGACCGACATGAACTATTTCAGTCAAGGCCAGTGTTGTCTGGAATGATCTGGGAAGCTCATCACATAGGTCCCTCTAACTCTTCTTACGAGTTGGCCCAAATCTGTACCTCGGCCCACATCTCTGAATGGTTAGCACTGCTCATGGGCAGGAGAGGGGAAGGCGAAGGGAAAAGATAGTCTTACCCCCTACAGAGTTTATGGGGGCTCAGGAACATGTACCATATACAACTTAAGCCTGGTGTTTATGTATGGGAATATATTAAATGCCATCTGCCTAACCATTTGCCATGGTATAAATTAAGGCGACATCAACAATGCTACAATGCCAAGGAGCACTCTGCTGTCTTCCAGTTTGATATTAAATGGATTTTGTTACCAAACTCTCCTTACAAACATGAAAAGAACAGTTGCAAGCCTTCTGGAGGAACAGATGGTCTCGGAGGTTTCCCAGCGCTGGCTCACTGTGAAAGTTACAGGGTTTACATTTTCTTTGCTGTAAAGAGTTGACTGAGTTATGGCTGATATGGGGCACAGCAAACATTGGGTGGGTGAGCTTAAACCTGACCCTGCCACTTTCTTGCTGTGTGAACTTTGGCAGATTATTTCACATCTTAGAATCTCAGTTTTTTCACCTGTAAAATAGGGGTAACGACATCAACCTCAAGATTTCAGTGAGAAAACTCAGGCTTCCTCTAACTGTCCTTGAGTTACAAGGAGAAATATATTTTACACTGTGACCTAATGTGCATACACACTCACACACATAATTGAAACAAAACTTTCATTCACAGTATTCATCCTTGAAGTGCATGATCTACTTGGATAGAATTTAATAGATCTAATATAATCTATTCTAGTCTTTTCTATTTTGTCCTCTTCTGTTTATAGGCAACCCAGGAAATCATTTTAGGTCTACTAAAAGCTTACAATTTGTACATGAACACATGGCTATATTCAAAACGGATAACGAGCAAGCACCTACGGTATAGCACATGGAACTCTGCTCAATGTTATGTGGCAGCCTGGATGGGAGGAGGATTTGAGGGAGAATGGATACATGTAGATGTATGGCTGAGTTCCTTCCCTGGTCACTTTAATCTATCACAACAGTGGTAATCGTCTATACCCCAAAACAAAATAAAAATTTGAAAGTTGGACACAAAGATAAAATTTATTTACTTATTTATATATTTATTTACTTTTGAAACATATAAACACCTGCATGTGTATTGAATATAGTTAGGGGGAAAAGGAAGCTAGACTTTTCTCACAAAGTCAACCTGATTTACGTGCTTTCTTTGATCAAGAGGACTGATTTACTAATTAGATTACATCAGGTACACATAAATTAAATGTATTCATAAATTAAATGAGTAAAATCAAGATAGTGTATTAAATACAGAAAAAAGTGCTTGACAGATGAAAGTCACATAGGAAATATGAGCAGATAGTATTTTGATTACTGGCATAATATTACTGATCGTGGAGAAGTGATGTGAAACGGTAGATTATAAAATCACACGAGTCTGTTCCAAAAAACCCAGTCAGTAGGCTAGCTCTTTCCTGATCTTGAGCTGCACCTACTTAACAAAAGTAGTAGCATTTCAGTCTTTCCAGGGTCCAGCCCAGTGTAGTGAAAGAAGCCCTAGTGTTCACTGTAGGAGTTTCTTGCTGTGTGAATTTGGTATTTCACATCTTAGAATCTCAGTTTTTCACCTGTAAAATAGGGTCGACATCAACCTCAAGATTTCAGTGAGAAAACTCAGGCTTCCTCTAACTGTCCTTGAGTTACAAGGAGAAATATATTTTACACTGTGACCTAATGTGCATACACACTCACACACATAATTGAAACAAAACTTTCATTCACAGTATTCATCCTTGAAGTGCATGATCTACTTGGATAGAATTTAATAGATCTAATATAATCTATTCTAGTCTTTTCTATTTTGTCCTCTTCTGTTTATAGGCAACCCAGGAAATCATTTTAGGTCTACTAAAAGCTTACAATTTGTACATGAACACATGGCTATATTCAAAACGGATAACGAGCAAGCACCTACGGTATAGCACATGGAACTCTGCTCAATGTTATGTGGCAGCCTGGATGGGAGGAGGATTTGAGGGAGAATGGATACATGTAGATGTATGGCTGAGTTCCTTCCCTGGTCACTTTAATCTATCACAACAGTGGTAATCGTCTATACCCCAAAACAAAATAAAAATTTGAAAGTTGGACACAAAGATAAAATTTATTTACTTATTTATATATTTATTTACTTTTGAAACATATAAACACCTGCATGTGTATTGAATATAGTTAGGGGGAAAAGGAAGCTAGACTTTTCTCACAAAGTCAACCTGATTTACGTGCTTTCTTTGATCAAGAGGACTGATTTACTAATTAGATTACATCAGGTACACATAAATTAAATGTATTCATAAATTAAATGAGTAAAATCAAGATAGTGTATTAAATACAGAAAAAAGTGCTTGACAGATGAAAGTCACATAGGAAATATGAGCAGATAGTATTTTGATTACTGGCATAATATTACTGATCGTGGAGAAGTGATGTGAAACGGTAGATTATAAAATCACACGAGTCTGTTCCAAAAAACCCAGTCAGTAGGCTAGCTCTTTCCTGATCTTGAGCTGCACCTACTTAACAAAAGTAGTAGCATTTCAGTCTTTCCAGGGTCCAGCCCAGTGTAGTGAAAGAAGCCCTAGTGTTCACTGTAGGAGAGGTTTCTCCCCTCTCTCAGCTCCCACAGGGTCAGCTTCTCTCCCTTCCTCACCTTTCTGCTGCTTCTGAGTCCCCAGTCAGACTGAGCACACCCCCAGTCCTGTGTCCATGGCAATGACCTGCTCAAGAATGCATCCTGTATTAGCTTGTTTCCCTTCCCCATCTCTCTTTCCTCCTCCCTTACCAGTGCTTCTTGGGATCATCTTCAAAACAAACTACTTGCACTCAAGCTCTTGTCTCTGGGTCTGCTTCTGGAAGAATGCATACATCCTTAAATCACCTGAAAACTCAGCCTTAGGACATACAGAGGGGTAACAGGACCTTAGTGGTAAATAATCTGCCTGCCAATGCAGGAGACAAGGAGATGCAGGTTCAGTGCCTAAGTTGGGAAGATCCCCTGGCAGAGGAAATGGCAACCCACTGCAGTATTCTTGCCTGGAGAATCCCACATATAGAGGAGCCTGGCAGGCTATAGTCCATGAGGTCTCAAAGAGCTGGACATGACTGAGCACATACCCATGATAATATCTATGAACGTCACTCAATGTGTGGCACATTAAAAATTATTAAGACAAAAACAAGGAATGTTGAGGCCTGCTCTCTTTAGGACCTAAAGGCTATTCAAAGCTCCTTGCATTCATACTGGCTCCAGTCATTGCTGGGAACAGGCAAAGATGGCCCACCACACCTCACCTTGAGAAGAGGCCACCAAGGATCTAGCTGCTTTCCCCTTCCTCACGTCCTCTTTTTTGTGGGTAAAGCCTCTTATTCTGCACAGGTCTTGGTGGTAAAGGGCTTCTTCCAATAATGCATGATATCTATCTGTCCGTCTTGTTTTGTTTCTTTGCCAACTAAATAAAGGACACTGATCTCAAAACTGAAAGAAAAAAGATTTGCCTATCTTTCTTAAAACATATCTCATATCCTCCAGGTTTAGAAGGGCTAACCCACCCCTTGTATAACTCGCTGGAGCACCCGCAAAACTACCTTTTCTTCAGACAGAACATATCTTTGATTGGGCTTGTGTCTGTGATAATGATGCAGGTGAATTTTATCATTCCTTTCACCCTACGAGTAATGAACAAATTCACTGTGTATTACTTTGGACTTGATCTCTGGCAAAACACGACTGGAACAAACAATTTGATTTGTCAACACCTTTACAAGGGCTCCTCAATCAATGTCACAAATCCAAATTTAAACAGCAAAGTACATTTGACTGCAAGACCCTAGACTGATTAGAGCTCCGAGTTCAGAGAATTGCTCCAGACAGGGCAGCAATCAGATTATTAACTCCACTTGAAAATACTCTCTGCTGCCCGGGATTAGCATGCATATTTTGATATAGATCGATAAGCAATCTCCTCTCTATAAGAAATGCCTGCAACATTCATTTGGCTGATCAAAGGCAGATATCAGCTGGCTGTGACAGCTAGCTATTGTTTCCCTGCTTTCTTTACAGAAGAGCCTCTATTAAAAAAAAATTCCCTGGCTCTTTTTCAGCTAATAGTGGAAGCCAACCGAGAGTCACAAAATCCCATCTTCTTCTCGAGGAGCCTGGCAGGCTATAGTCCATGAGGTCTCAAAGAGCTGGACATGACTGAGCACATACCCATGATAATATCTATGAACGTCACTCAATGTGTGGCACATTAAAAATTATTAAGACAAAAACAAGGAATGTTGAGGCCTGCTCTCTTTAGGACCTAAAGGCTATTCAAAGCTCCTTGCATTCATACTGGCTCCAGTCATTGCTGGGAACAGGCAAAGATGGCCCACCACACCTCACCTTGAGAAGAGGCCACCAAGGATCTAGCTGCTTTCCCCTTCGTCACGTCCTCTTTTTTGTGGGTAAAGCCTCTTATTCTGCACAGGTCTTGGTGGTAAAGGGCTTCTTCCAATAATGCATGATATCTATCTGTCCGTCTTGTTTTGTTTCTTTGCCAACTAAATAAAGGACACTGATCTCAAAACTGAAAGAAAAAAGATTTGCCTATCTTTCTTAAAACATATCTCATATCCTCCAGGTTTAGAAGGGCTAACCCACCCCTTGTATAACTCGCTGGAGCACCCGCAAAACTACCTTTTCTTCAGACAGAACATATCTTTGATTGGGCTTGTGTCTGTGATAATGATGCAGGTGAATTTTATCATTCCTTTCACCCTACGAGTAATGAACAAATTCACTGTGTATTACTTTGGACTTGATCTCTGGCAAAACACGACTGGAACAAACAATTTGATTTGTCAACACCTTTACAAGGGCTCCTCAATCAATGTCACAAATCCAAATTTAAACAGCAAAGTACATTTGACTGCAAGACCCTAGACTGATTAGAGCTCCGAGTTCAGAGAATTGCTCCAGACAGGGCAGCAATCAGATTATTAACTCCACTTGAAAATACTCTCTGCTGCCCGGGATTAGCATGCATATTTTGATATAGATCGATAAGCAATCTCCTCTCTATAAGAAATGCCTGCAACATTCATTTGGCTGATCAAAGGCAGATATCAGCTGGCTGTGACAGCTAGCTATTGTTTCCCTGCTTTCTTTACAGAAGAGCCTCTATTAAAAAAAAATTCCCTGGCTCTTTTTCAGCTAATAGTGGAAGCCAACCGAGAGTCACAAAATCCCATCTTCTTCTCGAGGCTGAAACACAATTAGTGCAGTAGGGACTTGAGTCTTTTCTGTGATAACCTAACCCATTTCCACTGTGTTCACTGACAACAAATGGCAAGCTTCTTCTCCCTCCTCTCCTTCCCCCATTCCCTTCTACTCTGACTTATTTTTCACGGGTGCAGTGGTCCCAGTCTGGGACTCTCAGAAGGATAGACTTCATCCTTTGCCATCTAGTTGCTTCCTTGGTGAGGTCAAAGTTCATATGTGCAACCTCTGATACTGTTTTAAACTAGCTAGCTCAGCTGTAGACTCTGGTTGTGGCTACAGAATTGGTTTATTCCTTTAAAAGCCTGTTATTCAGTCTCTTCACCTTTATCTCTCTCCCTGCTTCTTTTGACAAAATATCATTTTCTTGTGGGAAACCATTTTTATTCATAATCTCTGCCTGCTTTCTCCATCTCAAACTCTTTCCCCCTCACCTAAAGCTTTCTTGTACAATCAACTCACTAATGAAAACCTAACTTACCCATCAATTGTTTTCTTCTGTCCAAAGACCCCCATAAATAAAAACAAGACACAGTCCCTCTCAAGACAGATGGCTAAGGGACAAATGTGGGTGATAGAATAGTTTGCCCAGCATGATTGAGCTTTTATTTAAAAAGCCAACGTATGCTTGTGTTTATACGTGCACACATATATATTCACTACCTATACATTTGTTCTACATATGCATATACACACAAATAAACACACCTCTCTAAACACACACACACACACACATATGAGAACATCTCACTGTCATTGGTTATAGAACATTGATTAATCGGGAACTTAGATTCTGTTTGGGTTTCGCTGGTAGCTCAGCTGGTAAAGAATCTGCCTGCAGTGTGGGAGACCTGAGTTCGATCCCTCGGTTGGGAAGATCCCTTGGAGAAGGGCACGGCTACACACTCCAGTATGCTTGCCTGGAGAATTCCATGGGTTGCAAAGAATCAGACATGACTGAGTGGCTTTCACTTGGATTTTGTTTACCTGTCTCTCTTCTCTTAGAATTCTGAAGCTTTGTGTTATGATTCAGGAAAAGAATGACCTTAAGGATGAGAATTAGAGCTGTCTCACATGTTCTCACTATGTATCTGTTCTGATTTGTTCTTAATCTTGCTGTGAGATGTTGACATGTGTGTCTTAGATCGTGAGGTCCTTGAAAGCCTGTTTTGATGGCTCACTCTCTGCAGCACATCACCAGGCTACTGCTCACTCATTTTCTAGGTAAAGGGCATGTTTTTTAAAAGCATCGGATGGTCCCAGTCTGGGACTTAAAATCCTTTGCCATCTAGTTGCTTCCTTGGTGAGGTCAAAGTTCATATGTGCAACCTCTGATACTGTTTTAAACTAGCTAGCTCAGCTGTAGACTCTGGTTGTGGCTACAGAATTGGTTTATTCCTTTAAAAGCCTGTTATTCAGTCTCTTCACCTTTATCTCTCTCCTGCTTCTTTTGACAAAATATCATTTTCTTGTGGGAAACCATTTTTATTCATAATCTCTGCCTGCTTTCTCCATCTCAAACTCTTTCCCCCTCACCTAAAGCTTTCTTGTACAATCAACTCACTAATGAAAACCTAACTTACCCATCAATTGTTTTCTTCTGTCCAAAGACCCCCATAAATAAAAACAAGACACAGTCCCTCTCAAGACAGATGGCTAAGGGACAAATGTGGGTGATAGAATAGTTTGCCCAGCATGATTGAGCTTTTATTTAAAAAGCCAACGTATGCTTGTGTTTATACGTGCACACATATATATTCACTACCTATACATTTGTTCTACATATGCATATACACACAAATAAACACACCTCTCTAAACACACACACACACACACATATGAGAACATCTCACTGTCATTGGTTATAGAACATTGATTAATCGGGAACTTAGATTCTGTTTGGGTTTCGCTGGTAGCTCAGCTGGTAAAGAATCTGCCTGCAGTGTGGGAGACCTGAGTTCGATCCCTCGGTTGGGAAGATCCCTTGGAGAAGGGCACGGCTACACACTCCAGTATGCTTGCCTGGAGAATTCCATGGGTTGCAAAGAATCAGACATGACTGAGTGGCTTTCACTTGGATTTTGTTTACCTGTCTCTCTTCTCTTAGAATTCTGAAGCTTTGTGTTATGATTCAGGAAAAGAATGACCTTAAGGATGAGAATTAGAGCTGTCTCACATGTTCTCACTATGTATCTGTTCTGATTTGTTCTTAATCTTGCTGTGAGATGTTGACATGTGTGTCTTAGATCGTGAGGTCCTTGAAAGCCTGTTTTGATGGCTCACTCTCTGCGAGCACATCACCAGGCTACTGTCAACAATATGGCACCTGCTAGGTGTTTACTAGGTAAAGGGGCATGTACTCTTAAGGATTATTTTATTTGTTTTAAAACTTTACAGATCTGAATGGATTGTGGGGGAGAACAGCCTCATTGAGTGAAAATCTGCATTTTAGTGTGGCTTAAAATAAAGACACTTGGAATAGAGTCACCCTGATATGACTGAAACTACACAAATAGAGAATATTCAGGCTGTTGGACACTGATACTATAAAAAGGTAAAAATATGCAGTAACATATACTTTGATAAGATTTCAAGTTTTGAAGTACTTAAAACAGTGAGCATTTCCTTGAAATATTTATTTTTTTCTTTCTGTCTGGAAAAGGGATACAATAAACCTAAGCTTTGTCCAATAACTTCAACTGTATTGTAAGTGGGATTTAGAGACATCTTTTGAGTTCCTTAAGACGGATAACCTCTACAGGTTTTATATTATCCTGAGCTTCCCAGGTGACGCTAGTGGTAAAGAATCTGCCTGCCAATGCAGGAAAGACAAGAGACACGGGTTCCAGCCCTGGGTCGGGAAGATCCCTGGAAGACGAAATGGCAACCCACTCCAATATTCATGCCTGAACAATCCCATGGACAGAGGAGCCTAGTGGGCTACAGTTCATGGGGTCACAAAGAGTTGCACACTACTAAGCACAGCACAGCAACTTCATAGTAACATGGTGGGCTAATTCCCACCTTACAAATTATGTATGTTTGTTCATTACAACAAACATATTATGTATGTTTTTTTACCGGTAAGGAAACAGGATCAAATGGCTGACTCAATTACCCACAGATTTCCAGTCAGATCTGACTATAAAACTGGGGAGAAGAGAGACTTAAAACTTCAATGGCATGTGGAAGAAACTTATTGTGAAATGAAGGAACTAATGTTTAGTGTCAGAAACCAACCTGTGAAAGTTACATTTGTGAAAATATCTCTTTCTCAGGAAAGCAACAGAAATGAGTCTTATGATTGATGTGGCTGGAATCTTGCTCAGGAGGCTTAATTCTAACATCCTCATAAGAATTAGAGAACTCTGCCATTACCGATAGACCCTGATTGTGTTGACTTAGAAAAATCTAGGTTCAATAAATAATCATATTTGACAGAAACATACATAAACGTGACTTTCACTTGGGGGCATGCTTCCATCTATCTCTGATTAAAACATGTATCTCAGCTGGACCTCTTACTAGTTAGGCAACCTTGCTCAAATTTCTTAACCTCTCTGTAATCTCTCTGCTAAATAATGTCTACCTTGTGGGGCTGCTGTGAGGTTTAAGCAAGATGGCATGTGTGAAGTACTAGAAATAGCACTGGAACATGCTATTTTAAAGACTGTATTGATAACATCTCTTTTGTAGTCATTTTAAAACTTATTTCAGTTGTGTTTCTGCTTATATATAATTTAACAGACACACTATAGTTTTATAGGTACAAAAAGTGAGCTGCTGTACATACCTTTTCTTAGAGATAATAAAGGCACATAAGGAATGAAATACAGGGCCACCTCTGTTAATTACATAACAATTTAGGTCTATAGCAGTCACAATAATAGAAGGCTGTTGCTGTTGTTTAGTTGCTAGGTCATGTCTGATTCTTTTGAGACCCTATGAACTATAGGCTGCCAAGCCCCCCTGTTCATGGGACTTCCCAAGCAAGAATACTGGAGCAGATTGCCATTTTCTTTTTCACATAGTCCCAGTCCAGGAATCAAACTCATGTCTCCTGATTGGAGGAGGATTCTTTATGACCGAGCCACCCTGGAAGCACATAAGAGAAGGGCTTTATTTATTTTGCTTATTTACTCAAGAAAAATTAGGTGCTACTAGTAACAACAACAATACATTTTCTCAAGTCTTGGTTTTCTTATCTGTCCAGACAATCAGGAGCAAGGGAAAAAATGTATTTTTTTGTCTTTTTTAAATGGGTCTTTCTACTTATGATATTTTCTGATTGATTAAGGTCATTAGTTTTTTTCTCTCCTTTGCTGTAAAGACACAGACCTTTAGCTGCAAATATTGAAAATTGCTATATTTGTTCCCAATGTTCTTAAAATTTCAAAATGATTTCATAAACGTTATCTCTCATGAAACATCTTGAGATGAGGTGAATGAAGAATTATTTAAGAAATATTTATTAAGCATCTACTGTGTTCCAAGGCATTTTGTTAGGGGCTAACAAGCCAAAATGCTGATGTGTTTGTCCTTTGGACTCGTGAAATATTACTGTTCTTGTTTGAAATAAAGACATGTAGAAATGAAGTAAATTTCCCTTTAAGCATCAAAACCTGTGGGTTCTTCATTCCCAAGTTTGTTCTGTGAAGATAGTGGGCTTGTGACCTGTAAGCCACAAAGATCTCAGGAAGGGAGGAGAGGAAGGAGGGACAGAGGGACACATTTATTAAGGATAAGTTGACAATGGTCAACTATAACGTGGAGCTGGAGTCCTAGTTGGAGTTATAAATGCGAAAACAGTCTAATTATCATAGTAGAAAGGACCTGTCCAAATATTCTGTCTATGGAAGGAAAACCAAGAAGGGAATTACTAGCTTGACCTTTGTTATTTTTAACCTTGATTTGTATGTATTAGGCCCATTTCATTATGCTCCTACTCCCATGGCATTTGGTTTGAAAATTCAGCTTTCCATGTGCCTGAAGATGTTCTTGGAACCATCATATCTAGCTCACCTATTTTTGAGACCTAAAAAGGCTGCCAAGCCCCTGTTCATGGGACTTCCCAAGCAAGAATACTGGAGCAGATTGCCATTTTCTTTTTCACATAGTCCCAGTCCAGGAATCAAACTCATGTCTCCTGATTGGAGGAGGATTCTTTATGACCGAGCCACCCTGGAAGCACATAAGAGAAGGGCTTTATTTATTTTGCTTATTTACTCAAGAAAAATTAGGTGCTACTAGTAACAACAACAATACATTTTCTCAAGTCTTGGTTTTCTTATCTGTCCAGACAATCAGGAGCAAGGGAAAAAATGTATTTTTTTGTCTTTTTTAAATGGGTCTTTCTACTTATGATATTTTCTGATTGATTAAGGTCATTAGTTTTTTTCTCTCCTTTGCTGTAAAGACACAGACCTTTAGCTGCAAATATTGAAAATTGCTATATTTGTTCCCAATGTTCTTAAAATTTCAAAATGATTTCATAAACGTTATCTCTCATGAAACATCTTGAGATGAGGTGAATGAAGAATTATTTAAGAAATATTTATTAAGCATCTACTGTGTTCCAAGGCATTTTGTTAGGGGCTAACAAGCCAAAATGCTGATGTGTTTGTCCTTTGGACTCGTGAAATATTACTGTTCTTGTTTGAAATAAAGACATGTAGAAATGAAGTAAATTTCCCTTTAAGCATCAAAACCTGTGGGTTCTTCATTCCCAAGTTTGTTCTGTGAAGATAGTGGGCTTGTGACCTGTAAGCCACAAAGATCTCAGGAAGGGAGGAGAGGAAGGAGGGACAGAGGGACACATTTATTAAGGATAAGTTGACAATGGTCAACTATAACGTGGAGCTGGAGTCCTAGTTGGAGTTATAAATGCGAAAACAGTCTAATTATCATAGTAGAAAGGACCTGTCCAAATATTCTGTCTATGGAAGGAAAACCAAGAAGGGAATTACTAGCTTGACCTTTGTTATTTTTAACCTTGATTTGTATGTATTAGGCCCATTTCATTATGCTCCTACTCCCATGGCATTTGGTTTGAAAATTCAGCTTTCCATGTGCCTGAAGATGTTCTTGGAACCATCATATCTAGCTACCTCAACGGTCATGAATTTACAAAGGAAAGAGTTTTTCATAAGGTCTTTCACACAAGAGCCTACCTGAAGTAGGAATTCTGCTCCAAGCGGCAGGTATTAATGTTTCCTCGATTTCCATGACACCAATTTACATGTCAGTCATTTTGCTGGCTTTCTAAGTGGCAAATCTTCAAAAGTGTCACCATCAGAAGAAGACACAGCAAATCCCCCTTGCCAAGCCAATTAAGTTTTGCCGTCTTGGTGTTGTGTGGTAACTGCCTGCCTTGGGCATTTTCCGAAGCACCTTCCTGCTATAATCTGTTATATATAATGACTTAGCAAATGTATTTCTTCTTCCCAGACTGAGGAAGAAAAATGGTTTTCATTTCTAGTCCAATAATATGGGACTTCTGCAGCAAGAAAAGTGAATCAAACTCTTTGATCCACCTAGTCAAACCAAAAAGGACATTAGGATCATGTTACTAACCATCCAGGCCTGTGTCCTATATCAAATCACTGCTTTTTCCTTCTGAGAATGATGCTGTTGACAACGATTCAGACAATTTAAGGGCATGCTTCATGAAAAATCTGGTTTTTCCCCTTGGCCTGCCACAGATAAATCAAAAGCAAAGTTTGAGATGCACATTGGATGTCCCTTGGTGAGGACACTTTCTCCTTCTGGAGTGAAAGATGAAGTGTAAGAGGCAATCCAGATTATTGGATAGCTGTAAGAATCAATGAATGAAAAATATTCTTCCCTGTTGAATGGGACAATTTATTCTCATTGATGGCAAAAAAAAGTCAGAGAACGGTTCTTGGCTCATTATCTGTCTCACTGGAAGACAACTCGGTCTGGGGTTAGCGGAGAGACTGTCTATACCAGGACATAGTCAACAACCCAACTATGTAGTGATATTGGAAGTAAAAGTTGCTGAAAGATAGTACATTGCTATGTTTCCTAATACTCAGATGATTTCCTTAGTGTGTGGGGACAAATCCTTACACTGCCTTGTCGAATTTGGAAAATTACTGTGATTTGTGAATCTACAAAATAAAGGTGATTTAGCATCTTGCTCTTAGAACCTCCTTCCAAATACACGTTGGAGGGCATTTTCCATAAGTATCCCATCCATCACATAAAAGTTATAAATAAATGTTTCTGAACACTGTCTCTACATGTAAAAAAATGTATATATGTATATGTTTGGCACATAATAGGTATTCATTAAAACCAGTTATTGTTGCACTTCCCCTGGTGGTCCAGTGGGTAAGGACACTGCCTTGCAGTGCAAGGGACGCTGGTTCGATCCCTGGCCTGGGAAGATCCCACGTGCCGCGGAGAGGCTGGACCGATGTGTTCGATTACCGAGCCGGAGCTCTGCGCGCGTGTGCCCAGAGCCGGCGCTGTGTGACAACAGAGGCCACCACAATGGGAGGCCCACAGGAGCCAAAGAACAAAGATGGATGAAAATGGAGAAATGAAAGACCAATAGAAGTGGCCCGCCCATCTCCCTCCCTCCCCATCCTACCCCCCAAAAAGATAAATAAATAAAATTAAATTAAAAAAACAGTTATTGTTAATGAGTAAATTATAGCATACATTGTTAATTATAATATTGTAATTTTTGTCCTAAATCTTATCTTTATAATCTAGTGGGAGAGGCATTAAAACTACATAAATGATTTCACATACTTATGACACAAACAAGGATAAATGTATGTACAAAGTATTACAATTATGCAGAAGAGATGGGGGTAGTTGAAGAAGGCCTTATAAAGCAGATAATGGCTAAGCAGATTTGAAAGATGAATAGGAGATAGTCAGAGAGCTGAGGATGGCTAGGCAGGGAAGGATAATTTATGCCAAAGAAGTAGCATGTGAAAAGCCACAAAGGCACAAATACTCAGAGTTTGTGTGCCAAACTGTAAGTGAATCAGTTTGGGAAGATTATGGTTTATCTTGCTTAACATTCCATATGTGCTATAAAAAAAATGTGAATTCTGCTTTTTGTGTGTGTGTGTATAGTTTTCTGTAAATTCAACTAGATCAAGTTGGTTGATGGTATTGTTAAAGCCTTACTAATTTTCTCTCTACTTGCTATCTCAATTAAGAATTGTTGAAATCTCAAAACGTTATTGTGATTCTCTCATTTTTTGTTTACACTTCTACCAGTTTTTGCTTCATCTGTTATGAACTTCTACTACTAAATTTATAAATTTGAGATCAGTAAATCTTTTTGATGAAATTACCTCTTTAACACAAAGTTACTTTCTTGTGTTTGGTAATACTTTGAAATCTACTGTGCTTCGTATTCCCATTCTTTTGTTTTCAACCTATGTATGTCTATATTTAAAGTACAACCATTTTAGGCAGCATATAGTTGGGCTCTTGTTTGTTCATCCAACTTGACAATCTCTGCTTTTTAATTAGAGCATTTAGGCTATTTACATTTAATATGATTGTTGACATAATTAGTGTAAATATACTATTTTGCTAGTTGCTTCTATTTTATTTATTCATCATTCTCTTTTTCCCAATAGTTTTGTATTAAGTACCTTTTATGCTCATTTTTTAAGTCTCCTTTGTTGGTTTATTAATTATAAATGTCTTGTTATTTTATTGGTTGCTTTAGAGCTTCTGTGCATTTTAAGCTTACCACCATGTACCTTAAAGGAACATTATATCAATGTATGTAGCATAAAATAACTTTTTAATCATTTATTCTCATTTCTCCTTTCTCATTCGTTATGTTATTATTACCATATATTTTATTTATGTATATGATATAAACCTTATATCACCTTATTATTAATTTTCACATAAGGGATAACTGCCCTTAAAGATACTTAAATAATAAATAGATCTTATTCATTTATCCATGTGGTTATTATTTCTGGAACTCTGAATTTGTGTGTGTACAAATCCATATTCCCATTTAGTACCACTGTCTTTCTGCCCAAAGAACTTACTTCAATGTTCTCACAGACTGAGTCTCCTCCCAGCTTTTTTTTTTTTCCTTAAAAATATCTTTATTTTTAACTTAAACTTTATATTTTATAACAATATCAGATTTGTAGAAAAAATTGTGAAGATAAGTTGGAGGAGAGAAAAAAAGAAAGAGAAATAGCATTTAGAGAATGTCATTTGAGTTGTACTAGCTATAGTCCAGGAAGTATATTTCAGATCGAGTACATGAGAATGAAAGTGGGGATGGAGGAAAGGTAGACTTTAAAAATGATTAGGTGGGTTCTCGCTTTGGCAGCATATATACTAAAAAAAAAAAAAAAAAAAGATTAGGTGGTCTATAGTACAATGTTAGTCATTTGGTCATGCACACCTCTTTTGTTACCCCAGGAACTGTAGCCCAATAGGCTCCATGGAATTCTCCAGGCAAGAATACTTAAGTGGGTAGCCATTCTCTTCAGATCTTCCCAACTCAGGGACTGAATCCAATGCAGGTCTTCTGCACTAAGGGCAGATTCTTTACCCTCTGAGCCACCAGGGAAGCCCCTTTCATGGTCTAACACATAGTAAACACTCAACACATATGTTTTAACTAAATGCATGAATGAGTATTGCAGAACTAAGACTAAGAAAAAAAACACAGTATTTATTTATTCTCTTTTTCCCAATAGTTTTGTATTAAGTACCTTTTATGCTCATTTTTTAAGTCTCCTTTGTTGGTTTATTAATTATAAATGTCTTGTTATTTTATTGGTTGCTTTAGAGCTTCTGTGCATTTTAAGCTTACCACCATGTACCTTAAAGGAACATTATATCAATGTATGTAGCATAAAATAACTTTTTAATCATTTATTCTCATTTCTCCTTTCTCATTCGTTATGTTATTATTACCATATATTTTATTTATGTATATGATATAAACCTTATATCACCTTATTATTAATTTTCACATAAGGGATAACTGCCCTTAAAGATACTTAAATAATAAATAGATCTTATTCATTTATCCATGTGGTTATTATTTCTGGAACTCTGAATTTGTGTGTGTACAAATCCATATTCCCATTTAGTACCACTGTCTTTCTGCCCAAAGAACTTACTTCAATGTTCTCACAGACTGAGTCTCCTCCCAGCTTTTTTTTTTTTCCTTAAAAATATCTTTATTTTTAACTTAAACTTTATATTTTATAACAATATCAGATTTGTAGAAAAAATTGTGAAGATAAGTTGGAGGAGAGAAAAAAAGAAAGAGAAATAGCATTTAGAGAATGTCATTTGAGTTGTACTAGCTATAGTCCAGGAAGTATATTTCAGATCGAGTACATGAGAATGAAAGTGGGGATGGAGGAAAGGTAGACTTTAAAAATGATTAGGTGGGTTCTCGCTTTGGCAGCATATATACTAAAAAAAAAAAAAAAAAAGATTAGGTGGTCTATAGTACAATGTTAGTCATTTGGTCATGCACACCTCTTTTGTTACCCCAGGAACTGTAGCCCAATAGGCTCCATGGAATTCTCCAGGCAAGAATACTTAAGTGGGTAGCCATTCTCTTCAGATCTTCCCAACTCAGGGACTGAATCCAATGCAGGTCTTCTGCACTAAGGGCAGATTCTTTACCCTCTGAGCCACCAGGGAAGCCCCTTTCATGGTCTAACACATAGTAAACACTCAACACATATGTTTTAACTAAATGCATGAATGAGTATTGCAGAAATCCTATTAGGGAGACTAGACACATGTAAAATAAATAAAATACAACTCAACAGTTGGAGTAGCACTGGTGAGTAGAAGAGACTGCAAAACTTTGGATGGTCTGATGTATCAGAAGAGCCATACGAATCCATGGGAATGTGGTGGGTTACAGGTAACTGGAGAAGTCCTGTGTAGAGAGTGTCTGTCTGTCTGGAGCTGAATGGAACAGGAGGGAGAGGCAGGTCTCAGTCCTTTTCCAGGAACTCCTGTAACGGAGAAACTTTGCAAGGAGAGTACCCGGCCTCTGTGAGGAGAGTACCAGGCCTCCACGAGGAAAGCATTGGGCCTCTCTATGTGCAAGGTGGTCTATATTTCTGCTCTTACCATCTAGAAAAGGATGAATCCCTGGGAAACACAAAGACTCTCCTGTGATGAGAACTGAGGCTTTGTCGTGGTCAGTCAATTTTAGTTTGTATTACGGATATGTAATAATAAAGACCATAAAAAACTGATCATAAATGTTTATTTTTAAAGCATTAAAATGCTGAAATCTCGTGCCCAACTAGAGAAAATTGCTTAATTAAAAGCAGAACCTTTCTAAAGGGCAATCGGACCTCATATCCACATAAAAACCCCACACTGGGCATGGGAGACACCAACAACCCAAAGGCCAACAATAAATGCACCCCATAAAACCAGAAATAAAATGAGCTCTGTCTGAGGCATGAGGCAAGGGGAGGGGCGGCTCTGAGGCTGTATAATTGTCCAGCCCTCCCCTCATTGAGGCCAATTACCTAAGGGAGGATTAGAAACTGACCTGGAGGTGATCACTTGTGCTTTAAAGTGGAAATCTAAAGTGGAAAGAACTCGCCCAAGAGAGGAGGACTGGAGGTGTGACAAGACCCGGGGGCCTGGGCACTGAGGAACGTTCTGGCTCCTTCTGCCCTCACCTTCCCAGGAGAGGCACCCTGGCTTTTCTGACTCACTCAGTGATGATGTCAGCCTTCCCCGTCCTCCTTGGCAGGACCTGCTAGAGTCAAGAGGTGGATTTAAGGAAACCGCCTGGGACCCCTGGAGCCCTGGATGGAGGTAGCACACAGATGGCGGTGCCAAGGGGCAGGGTGAAGGGGGAAAGAGTGGGCAACCTTACTCCCCGATGTGTGGTCGCAGAATGGCAGCCTCAATACTACCTGGGAGCCGGTTGGACATAGTCAAGTCCATCTCCAGAATGACTGAAGCAATCTCATTCTGTATTTGAATGAAATTCCAAGGTGGACTAAGACTAAAATTGTTCTCCAAATCTGTACCACAGACATGCTTACATCTCCAACTCTGAAGGGGGAATATAGAAGAGGAAGAATGAGGTATGTAGATCAGAAAGTACCTTCAAAAGGCAGATATGTCAGACTGATGATAGAGGAGATGACAGAGATAGTCCTACTGCACAGATTAAAAGAGTTGCTACCAAGGGAGATTCAAGATCCAGCCCCCAATCCCAGTTGCAAGCAACCTCCAGAAAGTATATAAACAAAGCAGATGTCCTCATGTAGAAAGATAGCTTGAGTGAAGCCTACAAGTGTGACTCAGAGTCAGACTGCCCTGGGATTTATGAGCAGGTCACTGGTTGGTTGACTGTCCAGCAAGTTATATCTCTTTTTTTGTGCCTTAGTTCCCCATCTAGAGAAAATTGCTTAATTAAAAGCAGAACCTTTCTAAAGGGCAATCGGACCTCATATCCACATAAAAACCCCACACTGGGCATGGGAGACACCAACAACCCAAAGGCCAACAATAAATGCACCCCATAAAACCAGAAATAAAATGAGCTCTGTCTGAGGCATGAGGCAAGGGGAGGGGCGGCTCTGAGGCTGTATAATTGTCCAGCCCTCCCCTCATTGAGGCCAATTACCTAAGGGAGGATTAGAAACTGACCTGGAGGTGATCACTTGTGCTTTAAAGTGGAAATCTAAAGTGGAAAGAACTCGCCCAAGAGAGGAGGACTGGAGGTGTGACAAGACCCGGGGGCCTGGGCACTGAGGAACGTTCTGGCTCCTTCTGCCCTCACCTTCCCAGGAGAGGCACCCTGGCTTTTCTGACTCACTCAGTGATGATGTCAGCCTTCCCCGTCCTCCTTGGCAGGACCTGCTAGAGTCAAGAGGTGGATTTAAGGAAACCGCCTGGGACCCCTGGAGCCCTGGATGGAGGTAGCACACAGATGGCGGTGCCAAGGGGCAGGGTGAAGGGGAATGAGTGGGCAACCTTACTCCCCGATGTGTGGTCGCAGAATGGCAGCCTCAATACTACCTGGGAGCCGGTTGGACATAGTCAAGTCCATCTCCAGAATGACTGAAGCAATCTCATTCTGTATTTGAATGAAATTCCAAGGTGGACTAAGACTAAAATTGTTCTCCAAATCTGTACCACAGACATGCTTACATCTCCAACTCTGAAGGGGGAATATAGAAGAGGAAGAATGAGGTATGTAGATCAGAAAGTACCTTCAAAAGGCAGATATGTCAGACTGATGATAGAGGAGATGACAGAGATAGTCCTACTGCACAGATTAAAAGAGTTGCTACCAAGGGAGATTCAAGATCCAGCCCCCAATCCCAGTTGCAAGCAACCTCCAGAAAGTATATAAACAAAGCAGATGTCCTCATGTAGAAAGATAGCTTGAGTGAAGCCTACAAGTGTGACTCAGAGTCAGACTGCCCTGGGATTTATGAGCAGGTCACTGGTTGGTTGACTGTCCAGCAAGTTATATCTCTTTTTTTGTGCCTTAGTTCCCCCATCTGCAAAATGGGGATGTTATATGATATTACGTGAGTTAAGACATAATGTGTAGAGAACCGTACACTCGGTTCTTACTGCTATCCAAGTGCTCTGTAAATGATAACCATTCTGTTATTATCTCCTGTAGTATCCCGCGGATTCGCTGAGGTAATGTACCTAAAGGAACAACAGCATGATCTATCTTGTTGAGTTCCCAAGTAAATAAGAAAAGGGACCTGAAATGGGCCCACAGAGGAGTAAGGATTTAAGAGGTGCGTATGGAGATCATTACTATTGCCTCTGCCAATATTGTCATCGTTTGAGGACCATGTCCACAAATTACCATATGCAGAGTTTCCTTGAGCATCCACAATGCCCACCCAAAGCTCTGGAGATGAAATTTTTAGCAGAACTACTTTGTAAAAGCAATGGACGACACTACCCTGGATAATGCTTATTCAGCTGTCTGTCCAATGACCTTGGACATTCTTTCCATTGCGTGAGACTGTCTGGTTAAAGGGGCTGTTAATTTTGCTGGGCTTTTGGTAAACTTCCACCACATCTGCATCAACCGTAGGCTAAGTCTAGGTACAAGAGCAAATTGCTGTTGAAGAGTTTCCTTCCAGAGCCCGGCCTCTCTCAGAAACTATACCCTGATAGTTGCAATTGTCAGGGGACAGTGGAGTAACCCTCCCACCCACCATCCACCCAGCTGTCTCTATATTACACAAACATTTGTTGACACTTCCCAAGCTGCTGACAGTGTGTGTGTGTCTGTGTGTGTGTGTGTGTTTGTGTGCGTGTGCGTGCATGCGTGTGTTTGGCAATAGGCTGTGGATGAGGGTGGGGCAGCAAGAAAGTCAATAAAGGAAAGATGTTTCCTGCCCTCCAGGATCCTCCATATGAGGGGAGAATGTGATAACCATAATTGTGATAATACCAGGTTGAGGATTATAAGAGCCAAATAGGTTCTTCCCAGGGGAGGGAAATTTTAGTTAACTCTATTAATGCTAGAAGCAAAATTTTCTGAAGGAGGAGCTTGCATTTATGTTGGACATTAGAGTACAATTTAGATTTTGGTAGGTAGAAAAATAAGGAACAACAGCAAAAAATGAGTGTCCTAGCCAGAGAGGGCAGCACAGGCAAAGGCGTAGAGATGAAGTGAAGGAAGGCCTCTAATGGATCGTGGTTCCCTCCTTGGTCTGCCCGAGACTGTCCAGTGTTAGCTACTCTTTTGGGTTAAAAGGGAAAGGTCCATTTACAATGCTAGTACAGAACCAGGCAAGAGTGCCATATTCAGGTCTCTGAACTTCTGCCTACTCGGAAAGGGACGTGAAGAGAACTATACATCAGAATATGCTCTTTTAGAGTGGACGTTAGTGAAGAGAACAGGAGCAACAGTGATACCACTCCCTCCTGCATCCACAGCAGACATAACTAATCGATAACAACATTGCCTCCAAATCCTTTCAATCTAGACTTCTCCACCCACTTGTAACTGACAAGGGTCTGCATCTCATTTGCTCTCCCCATGACAGGGCCTAATTTCCTCAGAGAGAAGTCTCCAGGAGTCAGATGATTGGGGTTTGAGTTCTAGTTTCACACTTCCTGGCTTTGTCACTTTGGGTTATTGGGCTAATCCTTTGAGCTATGTGTGTGAAAAGTAAAAGAGTTAGTTGCTCAGTTGTGTCCAACTCTTTGTGACCCCATGAACCATAGACTGGCCAGGCTCCTCTGTCCATGGTATTCTCCAGGCAAGAATGGTGAAGTGGGTTGCCATTTCCTTCTCCAAGGAATCTTCACAACCCAGGGATCGAACCTGGGTCTCCTGCATTACAGGCAAATTCTTTATCGCCTGAGCCACCCATTTGCAGATGGGAAGAACATTTTTTGGATGCTGTAGCAGAGACTGTGCTACCTGTTTGCTTAATCCTATTTTATTCTCTTTGCAGATGCATTTTATTCTCTTTGGGCAGGTTTATGCGATAAGGAATACAGAATCAGCCTGCCCTCCAGGATCCTCCATATGAGGGGAGAATGTGATAACCATAATTGTGATAATACCAGGTTGAGGATTATAAGAGCCAAATAGGTTCTTCCCAGGGGAGGGAAATTTTAGTTAACTCTATTAATGCTAGAAGCAAAATTTTCTGAAGGAGGAGCTTGCATTTATGTTGGACATTAGAGTACAATTTAGATTTTGGTAGGTAGAAAAATAAGGAACAACAGCAAAAATGAGTGTCCTAGCCAGAGAGGCAGCACAGGCAAAGGCGTAGAGATGAAGTGAAGGAAGGCCTCTAATGGATCGTGGTTCCCTCCTTGGTCTGCCCGAGACTGTCCAGTGTTAGCTACTCTTTTGGGTTAAAAGGGAAAGGTCCATTTACAATGCTAGTACAGAACCAGGCAAGAGTGCCATATTCAGGTCTCTGAACTTCTGCCTACTCGGAAAGGGACGTGAAGAGAACTATACATCAGAATATGCTCTTTTAGAGTGGACGTTAGTGAAGAGAACAGGAGCAACAGTGATACCACTCCCTCCTGCATCCACAGCAGACATAACTAATCGATAACAACATTGCCTCCAAATCCTTTCAATCTAGACTTCTCCACCCACTTGTAACTGACAAGGGTCTGCATCTCATTTGCTCTCCCCATGACAGGGCCTAATTTCCTCAGAGAGAAGTCTCCAGGAGTCAGATGATTGGGGTTTGAGTTCTAGTTTCACACTTCCTGGCTTTGTCACTTTGGGTTATTGGGCTAATCCTTTGAGCTATGTGTGTGAAAAGTAAAAGAGTTAGTTGCTCAGTTGTGTCCAACTCTTTGTGACCCCATGAACCATAGACTGGCCAGGCTCCTCTGTCCATGGTATTCTCCAGGCAAGAATGGTGAAGTGGGTTGCCATTTCCTTCTCCAAGGAATCTTCACAACCCAGGGATCGAACCTGGGTCTCCTGCATTACAGGCAAATTCTTTATCGCCTGAGCCACCCATTTGCAGATGGGAAGAACATTTTTTGGATGCTGTAGCAGAGACTGTGCTACCTGTTTGCTTAATCCTATTTTATTCTCTTTGCAGATGCATAGAAAAGCAGCATCCTCTAGCCGCCTCCTCTGCAGTTATGTGAAGTCAGGTGTCTGATCTGTCCAGTGGAATACAGATGGAAGTGACATGGACAACTTCAGACTTGATCTTAACTTCCACATTCCCTATTCCCTCATCCATGGAGGACTCTGAGGCCTGTGGATGTGAGGAAAACAGCCTGAGTGTCCGAATCAATGCATGGAAGGCTGCCCAGCACACTGTCAATTGGAGCTTATATGAATGAGAAATTGGCTTTCTTTTGATTAAGTTACTGAGACTTTGGAGTCTGTACGGCAGTTACCACTCCTTATCCCAACTACTGGGCTTCCTATGTGGTGCTAGTGGTAAAGAATTCACCTGTAATTCAGGAGACACAGGAGACGCAGGTTTGATCCCTGGGTCAGAAAGATCCCCTGGAGGAGGGCATAGCAACCCACTCCAATATTCTTGCCTGGAAAATTCCATGGACAGAACAGTCTGACAGTCTTTGGGGTGGCGAAGAGTCAGACATGACTGAAGTGACTCAGCATGCATCCATGCATATCCCAACTCTTGAAGCACAAACACATGACTCTACTTGAATGCCTTAGCAGGTCTTTCTGGAAGATATAATTCTCCCTCTTTTGCTATTTAGCTGGTGACAAAACCATGGCTCAAAGAGGTCAAGCCACAACTCTTTGTTGTCGTTCAGTCACTAAATTGTATCTGACTATTTGTGGTCGCATGGACTACAGCACATCAGGCTTCCCTGTACATGAACAATACAGTACAACAACATTGAAAGTTGCTCAGTTGTGTCTGACCTTTTGCAATTCATGGACAGAAGCACTTCTGTCCATGGAATTCTTCAGGCAAGAATACTGGAAGGGGTTCCCTTCTCCAGAGCATCTTCTCAACCAAGAGATCAGAGCCAGGTCTCCTGCATTGCAGGCGGATTCTTTACTATCTGTCAGAGCTACCAGGGAAGCCTGTGCAAAGCTTTGCCTGCTTTGGAAGCTTTATTAATCACAGACCTGTGTAAGGATAACAGCCTTAGAGTTCAACTTTGGAAGGTGATGAAGTTTGAAAGGCCCTCCCCAACTCCAAAGACCTTAATCTTTATACAATACTTGGACTCTTTCAATTAAGCCCCATCGATAGTACACAAATGTGAGATTTGATGGGCTCATGGAGGGAAACAGATTTATAAACATTCAAGAAGGAAATGTGCAGAGGCTCTTATGACAATGGAAAAAAGATAGGGCAGGTCAGCCTTACCCACTGGAGAATCTGCCTGAGTTCAGATGATCTTCAAAGCTCAGGTATATACAGGGAGGGGTGAGGAAGTCTCAGAGTCAGGTCCCTGAGCCCCTGAGTTGTCAGTGGGACTAGGAGAAGGGTGGGCTGGGAGAGGGTGAGTGTGATAATTATAAAGGCACAGCAGTAAATGAGCATACTTTTAAATATCACCCTGATTTACAGGTTCTACCCACTTAATTGCTTCTTTCATAAACTCTGCACATTCCATACATCATGGGAAAACATTAAAGAAAGAATTTTCATGCAAAATATTAAAGATGAATGGACACCCACCCACCACTTCCTGGTGTGGCCAGGTGTGGGTCTGGATGCAGTAGAGACCTTATGTGGGAGTGACTTCTCTCCCAACTCTTGAAGCACAAACACATGACTCTACTTGAATGCCTTAGCAGGTCTTTCTGGAAGATATAATTCTCCCTCTTTTGCTATTTAGCTGGTGACAAAACCATGGCTCAAAGAGGTCAAGCCACAACTCTTTGTTGTCGTTCAGTCACTAAATTGTATCTGACTATTTGTGGTCGCATGGACTACAGCACATCAGGCTTCCCTGTACATGAACAATACAGTACAACAACATTGAAAGTTGCTCAGTTGTGTCTGACCTTTTGCAATTCATGGACAGAAGCACTTCTGTCCATGGAATTCTTCAGGCAAGAATACTGGAAGGGGTTCCCTTCTCCAGAGCATCTTCTCAACCAAGAGATCAGAGCCAGGTCTCCTGCATTGCAGGCGGATTCTTTACTATCTGTCAGAGCTACCAGGGAAGCCTGTGCAAAGCTTTGCCTGCTTTGGAAGCTTTATTAATCACAGACCTGTGTAAGGATAACAGCCTTAGAGTTCAACTTTGGAAGGTGATGAAGTTTGAAAGGCCCTCCCCAACTCCAAAGACCTTAATCTTTATACAATACTTGGACTCTTTCAATTAAGCCCCATCGATAGTACACAAATGTGAGATTTGATGGGCTCATGGAGGGAAACAGATTTATAAACATTCAAGAAGGAAATGTGCAGAGGCTCTTATGACAATGGAAAAAAGATAGGGCAGGTCAGCCTTACCCACTGGAGAATCTGCCTGAGTTCAGATGATCTTCAAAGCTCAGGTATATACAGGGAGGGGTGAGGAAGTCTCAGAGTCAGGTCCCTGAGCCCCTGAGTTGTCAGTGGGACTAGGAGAAGGGTGGGCTGGGAGAGGGTGAGTGTGATAATTATAAAGGCACAGCAGTAAATGAGCATACTTTTAAATATCACCCTGATTTACAGGTTCTACCCACTTAATTGCTTCTTTCATAAACTCTGCACATTCCATACATCATGGGAAAACATTAAAGAAAGAATTTTCATGCAAAATATTAAAGATGAATGGACACCCACCCACCACTTCCTGGTGTGGCCAGGTGTGGGGTCTGGATGCAGTAGAGACCTTATGTGGGAGTGACTTCTCTCCCCCACCTCTCTGAAGCTGGCTAAGCTGTGCCTGGATCTGAAGGAATAAGGAGGGGACAACTGGCCCTCAGTTACAGCCCTAGCTTCTGGCCTTGTTCCCATTTGCCAAGATTAATAAAGTCTCCAAAGCAGGCAAAGCTTTGCACAGGACCTTCATGTCAGGCCCAGCCCTGCAATTATGAGAAGGGACCTCACCATAAATTCCCCAAGGTGATCATAGCTTGGCATAGAGGAAACCTTGTTGGGACGTTCAAAGACTTTAAAGATGCTGCTTAAAGAGGACTTTGGTTTACTTTAAAGAGTTGTAAAACTGTCCCTCACATCTTAGGTTTGAGTATCTGGGTATTGTCGACCATAAAGAAAACAAGAAAAGTGGATCTTCTGCTTCAAACCAAAGGATGTTATTAAACTTCTTTCTGTAATCAATTGATAAAATTTTTCCTGACCATCTCTTAGGCAGTATAGAGAACGAGATACAATTTCTACTTTTAAGGTGCTTTAAACTTGAGAGGAGAGGTAAAAAATACATTCAGCAATCATTCATGCATTTACTGAAGGCTTTGATGGGCCACACAGTGTGAGGTACAGGTCATATATGCAGATGGATAGATGGACAATGTCTTAGTTCAGGTTTCTATAATAAATAATCATAGACCAGAGGGCTGTGCACAACCTTATTTATTTTTCACATTATAAAGGCTGGAAGTCGGGCTTCCCTGGTGGTCCAGTGGGTAAGGACACCACCTTGCAGTACAAGGGGTACTGGTTTGATCCCTGGCCTGGGAAGATCCCAAGTGCTGCGGAGTGGCTGGACCGATGTGTCCAACTACCGAGCTGGAGTTCTGGAGTGCATGCGCCCAGAGCCAGTGCTCTGCAGCGAGAGAGGCCAATGTGATGGGAGGCCCACATAGCCCAAAAGAACAGGGATGGAAATAAATGAAAGATCAACAGAAGTGGCCAAAAAAAAGGCACTAAAAAAATTTAAAAAGGCTGGAAGTCAGCAAGGTTGGTGAGAACCTGTTTCTTAGATGCAGACTTGACTCCTCACTGTGTCCTTGTCTGGGAGAAAAGGGACTAGACGACTTTCTGGGGTCGCTTTATGAACCTTCACTAATCTTGTTCATGAAAGCCCCACTCTAATGTCCTAATTACCTTTAAAGGCCTGACCTCTTAACATCATCACCTTGCGGGGTGGGGAGGTGAACATTTCAACATATGAATTTTGGGGGGACACAAATCATCAGTCCATTGCAGAGAGCTCTTGGGACCTATAACTACTGTTGTGCTGGTAAATGTTTAACAACCTGCTCATGGGGAGAGAAAAAGATCCCTGGCTTGTAGTATTTGCTAGGGTGCAAACACTCTCAACATGGACACAGCCAAAGTCAAGATACCAAAGAGATGTCATTGAAAGGAGCATTGGGAAGAGATTGCACAGTAGCCTCTCTTTTGAGCTGAACATCATGAAAGGCTAGATTGCATGGTACATGCTGTCAATGTCTTGTAGCTTGGAGGAGGAATGGGTCAGAGTAGTCTTTCCTCTAGGAGAGGGTTCTTTGGGCAACAGGGATGGGACCTAGCCATCCAGGATGACCTAGGTTGGCAGATGAATAAGAAAGGCATTCGAGGTCAGAGACATCAACAAAAGCAAAGGAGCAAAGATAAGACTGGATAAAGAAAGCAGTAGTCAGAGAACTGGGGAGCCAGAGCAACATAAAGCCAGAGAGCAGAGGGATCAGAAATTATGGCTGAAATTCTGTGTGCCACCTTGGGCTTGGAGAAGGAGATCTGGGCACCGAGGAGGCCCACAGGGGTCTCTTCTATGGATTCAGGCAACCAAAGCCTGTCCTGGTACCACGGATGTTCTCCTTGTGATTCAACTGGCTCCAGGAGAAAGAGATAGCATATCTTATCATAATTATAATAATAGCAAACACTTATGGAAATCTGTTTCATGTCAGTAATGTAGAAATTTCTTTTGTAATGAGAGAGGTCTCTTGGTGGTCCAAAGGCAAAGAATCCACTTTGCAATGCAAGGGACACTAGTTTGATCTCTGGTCTGGGAAGATCCCACATGCCACAGAGTAACTAAGTCCAAGTACTGCAACTACTGAGCCTATACTCCACATCAAAAGAAGCCACTGCATTGAAAAGCACTCAACTGCCACTAGAGAGGAGCCCCTGCCTCCTGCAACTAGAGAAAGCCTGCACAGCAACAAAGACCCATTAGAGCCAATAAATAAGTAAACCTTAAAAACAACAACAACAACAACGAAAAGAAACAGAAAACCTAATACAGTGGGTGCTATTATTAAACACATTTTACAGGTCAGGGATCCCTGGCAGCAAAAGTTTAGGTAATCATCTGGACTCCCTTGTCTAGGATCACACAACTCATAGTGACGAAAATATGATATGACTCAAGGCAATTTGGCTCTGAGCCATCCCTCTCAACCACTTTCTTTTTTCCTTTATTTTCCTTTCTTCTTTTCTTTCTCCTTAAACTTCTAAAATTTTAAGCATATATTTAACAATGAGCCCTCATACCAATTACCTAGCTTTAGCAATTTCATGATCAGTCTCATTTTGTGCTGATCTTTCTCACTCCCCATTACTTTGAAGCAGATTTCAGTCACATATAATTTGATCCATAAATATTTTAGTATGCATCTCTAAAATATAAGGACTCATAAAACACACATAATACTGCTATTGAAGTCGGAATTAACAATGATTTTTAATTATATTCAATAGCCAATCGGTAGTCGCATTTCTCCAATTATCTCATAAATACTGCATAAAACTGAATACATTTTTATTTAAATATGGATCTGTGCAACATCCATGTATTGTATTTGATTGCTTTTCATAGCTATTTTATACTTCTTTTTTTAATAATATGATTTATTTTTAGAAGAAATGATATTTTTTGTTTATGTGTTTCCCACAATTTGGATTTCACTATTTATGTTTCCACGGTGTTTTTGAACATTTGCCCTGCTCCCTGCATTTCCAGTATGTTGGTAGTTATTTCTACAAGCTTGATCATATTACATTTTTTAGTAGAAATTTATACACAATAAAACCTAAATTAAAGATAAAAATTATCTTGAGCTTCCTGGTTGCCAAGGCAAAGAGATCAAAAGAAGCTATATGGTGCATGTTACACAATAACAGGAAGGATAGTAAATCACTAAGAAACAAAGTTTTTCAGAGCTTTCATCTCTAAAAGCAATTTAGAATTCAGAAATTTAAGGGGATATTAAAAAGGAAACTATATTTTTAAAGTATTTTACTAAAATTTCAGGGACTCTTGAATTTTGTTTTTAGCCTTCATTCATTTTCTTCACTGTTTACCCCTGCCTGTGGAAACCACCATTCTGTTCTCTGAATCTATGAAGAATCAATTTAAAAACAAAACAAAACATCACCAAAGTTACTTCTTAGTAAATGTATTCTTCTAATAGGAGGCACCTAATATCTGGTGATTTCTTTCTGGGATCGTAGCAGCCACTGGTAACTATTACCTTGACCCATTATCTCACTGCTGTTTAGTTGCTAAGTCATGTCCAACTCTTTTTCCACCCCATGGACTACAGCCCACCAGACTCTTGTGTCCATGGTATTTCCCAGAAAGAATATTGGAGTGGGTTGCCATTTCCTTCTCCAATTATCTCTTTAGGGTGTACAAAATGGTACTGTTCTAATTCTATCATTCATTTGTTCCAGAAGCTATAATGCTTCTATAAAGAGAAACTGTCCTTTACTATTAATTACTATTTGATTGCCTTAATGAACAATTCATAGAAAAATGCAAGATCAATGCTTAATTATTTTCTTTACTATTTTTCAAAATAATGTGTTCCCTATTAACATTCAAAGATGAACACTGTGACTTGTTTGCCATTTATGTGTTTATTCAATTGTTTTTATATCAATATGATCTCATGGATTTAAGCATGTATAATATAGTCAACCTATGGTACTTGTTATGCATTTAATGCTCCAATTATCCCATTTGTCGGCCATTGGGAATTTTCCGAGTTCTATGGCTTTGGAGTCCTTTTCACATAATCTCAGTTATCCTTTATATCTTTTTTGCTTTCTGAAATAACAAAATAGTCTAGACTTGCACATTTCCCATAAGACATGGAGTCAATCATTTCTTCAGTGGGAATGGTAGTTAGAGACCATACTCTCAGAGCTAAAGAAGTCCTACACAGCATTCATCAGAAGGCAAACAGTGGTGTGAGAACACAAGTTGTAGACAAGTCAGAAAAGTTTCTATTTGGGCTTAGTTTCTGCTAGTTGAAGCAAAGAAAGAAGGCCCAATAGGTAAATTTTTGGGTTGCTCAAGCTTTCACAATTTGTCTTTCTCTTATTTTATCCTTAAGCCTTCATGAAAAGCTAGACACACTAACAAAGATAAAATAAAATTTCCCTGGGAAGGATTATCATTATTAAAAGTCAAATGTGTGAAATTTTGTTTTGCTATCTCTGGCCCCTAAAAAGGAAAGAGAAACTAACCAACCCCTTAACTGCATTAGTAGTGACCCTAGAGCTGTATTTGTTAATTTGGGATATGCAGAAAGGACTCTGAAAAAAATATTTTCAACTTTCCCTAAATGTTATTTTTTTTATTCTCTAAGACAACTCATTCTCTAGAGTTTTGAAGTATTGATCATTCAGTGCATACTGTTGATACTAAAATGTCTTCCAAAGATACACCTTGGTACAATTTCTAAAATTCAGTATGCCTACAAATTTTCAAAAGCTCTAAGAGAATTTGTTGCATCATGTTGGTGTTTCTTAAGCATACAAGCTATTCAAATCTTCCTTACACAGATATATTCCACTTCAGGAAAGGTAAGAGATGATGCTGAGCTTGCCACCAAAGTCCTTGTTTCCTGTTCTTTCTGGCCAAAAAGCAAACTTACATTTAAAAAAATATCCCAAAAACAAAGATCATGGCATCCAGTTCCACCATTTCATGGCATATAGATGGACAAACAATGAAAAACAGTGACAGACTTTATATTCTTGGTATCCCAAATAACTGTGGATGGTGACTGCAGCCATGAAATTAAAAGACATTTGTTCCCTGGAAGAAAAGGTATGATAAACCTAGACAGCATATTCAAAGCATAAATAGTCTAGACTTGCATCATTTCCCATAATTTTCCGAGTTCTATGGCTTTGGAGTCCTTTTCACATAATCTCAGTTATCCTTTATATCTTTTTTGCTTTCTGAAATAACAAAATAGTCTAGACTTGCACATTTCCCATAAGACATGGAGTCAATCATTTCTTCAGTGGGAATGGTAGTTAGAGACCATACTCTCAGAGCTAAAGAAGTCCTACACAGCATTCATCAGAAGGCAAACAGTGGTGTGAGAACACAAGTTGTAGACAAGTCAGAAAAGTTTCTATTTGGGCTTAGTTTCTGCTAGTTGAAGCAAAGAAAGAAGGCCCAATAGGTAAATTTTTGGGTTGCTCAAGCTTTCACAATTTGTCTTTCTCTTATTTTATCCTTAAGCCTTCATGAAAAGCTAGACACACTAACAAAGATAAAATAAAATTTCCCTGGGAAGGATTATCATTATTAAAAGTCAAATGTGTGAAATTTTGTTTTGCTATCTCTGGCCCCTAAAAAGGAAAGAGAAACTAACCAACCCCTTAACTGCATTAGTAGTGACCCTAGAGCTGTATTTGTTAATTTGGGATATGCAGAAAGGACTCTGAAAAAAATATTTTCAACTTTCCCTAAATGTTATTTTTTTTATTCTCTAAGACAACTCATTCTCTAGAGTTTTGAAGTATTGATCATTCAGTGCATACTGTTGATACTAAAATGTCTTCCAAAGATACACCTTGGTACAATTTCTAAAATTCAGTATGCCTACAAATTTTCAAAAGCTCTAAGAGAATTTGTTGCATCATGTTGGTGTTTCTTAAGCATACAAGCTATTCAAATCTTCCTTACACAGATATATTCCACTTCAGGAAAGGTAAGAGATGATGCTGAGCTTGCCACCAAAGTCCTTGTTTCCTGTTCTTTCTGGCCAAAAAGCAAACTTACATTTAAAAAAATATCCCAAAAACAAAGATCATGGCATCCAGTTCCACCATTTCATGGCATATAGATGGACAAACAATGAAAAACAGTGACAGACTTTATATTCTTGGTATCCCAAATAACTGTGGATGGTGACTGCAGCCATGAAATTAAAAGACATTTGTTCCCTGGAAGAAAAGGTATGATAAACCTAGACAGCATATTCAAAAGCATAAACATCACTTTGCCGAAAAAAGTCCCTATAGTCAAACTATGGTTTTTCCAGTAGTCGTGTATAGATGTAAGAGCTGGACCATAAAGAAGGTTAAACGATGGAAGAATTGATGGCTCTGAACTGTAGTGTTAGAGAAGATTCTTGAGGGTCCCTTGGACTGCAAGGAGATCAAACCAGTCAATCCTAAAGGAAATCAACCCTGAATATTCATTGGAAGGAATGATATAGAAGCTGATGGTCCAATATTTTGGCCACCTGATGCAAAGAGATGTCTCATTGGAAAAGTGCCTGATGATGGGAAAAATATAAGCCAAAAGGAGAAGGGGATGACAGAGCATGCGATGGTTGGATGGCATCACTGAGTCGGTGGATATGAATCTGAGCAGGCTTCAGGAGATGAAGGACAGGGAAACCTGGAGTGCTATAGTTCATGGGGTTGCAAAGAGTCGGACACGACTGAATGACTGAACTGACTGATATTTCTCAGTGTCCCTTTAAAGTCAGGCATAGCCAAATAATAAAATTCACATTAATGGAACATGGCAGGAGGTGATGTGTCACTTCCAGGCCTGGCCCATAAAATCTTCCTCTGGGGGTTCCTATGCTCTCATCTGCTTCTGGCTGGCTGAAGGACACTTCTCTCACAACATCCTACCCAATGGGTTGAAAATGAAAGAGGTTCCATCAGCCTGACTCCCTGGAAGTCTGCATGGTGAGAGCTACCCTGCTTCACCCAGAATGCCTACCTTGGTCTGCACCAGGGAAAACTACACTTCTACTACATTTGAGCCATTATATATGTAGACTGGGTCTATTTGTTACAGAAACTAGCATTATCTAATTATACCAAGAGCTTCTATATCAAAAGGAGCAACTCTCGAAAGGCCTGATACTCTGGGTTCATGTGATTCCTGTTCATGCTGTCCACTGGTTCCTAAAATCTCTAAATTAACTTTGGTATATTTATGTTTTCTATAGATGGACAAACAATGAAAAACAGTGACAGACTTTATATTCTTGGTATCCCAAATAACTGTGGATGGTGACTGCAGCCATGAAATTAAAAGACATTTGTTCCCTGGAAGAAAAGGTATGATAAACCTAGACAGCATATTCAAAAGCATAAACATCACTTTGCCGAAAAAAGTCCCTATAGTCAAACTATGGTTTTTCCAGTAGTCGTGTATAGATGTAAGAGCTGGACCATAAAGAAGGTTAAACGATGGAAGAATTGATGGCTCTGAACTGTAGTGTTAGAGAAGATTCTTGAGGGTCCCTTGGACTGCAAGGAGATCAAACCAGTCAATCCTAAAGGAAATCAACCCTGAATATTCATTGGAAGGAATGATATAGAAGCTGATGGTCCAATATTTTGGCCACCTGATGCAAAGAGATGTCTCATTGGAAAAGTGCCTGATGATGGGAAAAATATAAGCCAAAAGGAGAAGGGGATGACAGAGCATGCGATGGTTGGATGGCATCACTGAGTCGGTGGATATGAATCTGAGCAGGCTTCAGGAGATGAAGGACAGGGAAACCTGGAGTGCTATAGTTCATGGGGTTGCAAAGAGTCGGACACGACTGAATGACTGAACTGACTGATATTTCTCAGTGTCCCTTTAAAGTCAGGCATAGCCAAATAATAAAATTCACATTAATGGAACATGGCAGGAGGTGATGTGTCACTTCCAGGCCTGGCCCATAAAATCTTCCTCTGGGGGTTCCTATGCTCTCATCTGCTTCTGGCTGGCTGAAGGACACTTCTCTCACAACATCCTACCCAATGGGTTGAAAATGAAAGAGGTTCCATCAGCCTGACTCCCTGGAAGTCTGCATGGTGAGAGCTACCCTGCTTCACCCAGAATGCCTACCTTGGTCTGCACCAGGGAAAACTACACTTCTACTACATTTGAGCCATTATATATGTAGACTGGGTCTATTTGTTACAGAAACTAGCATTATCTAATTATACCAAGAGCTTCTATATCAAAAGGAGCAACTCTCGAAAGGCCTGATACTCTGGGTTCATGTGATTCCTGTTCATGCTGTCCACTGGTTCCTAAAAATCCTCTTAAATTTCAAGCAATTTAGGTATATTTATGTTTTCTACTTGTAAGATTAAATTGTTTGAGAAAACAAAGTCATGTTTAAGGAAATATACCTTCCCTAGAGATATGCATAGCCTGTATACAATCGTAGTTCAAAAAATGATCTGTTAATTAAAAAGTTAACAACAAATATTAACAAACAAAAATCAAAGCCTGGGTGCCTCATTCATATGTCAGCTCTAAATTTCACTACTTTCAGACTCAGGAGAAAAAAATCCTTCTGTCTTGTTCCTGATGTGTAAAATGGTACTAACGTTTTGAGTTAATTCATAGAACATGCTTAGATCAATGCTTGGCACATCAATACATGCGCAATGAATGCTCACTACCATTTTTGAAACTTGATCAACTATTACTAATTAATTTATCTGATAAGTCTTGTATTGCATACCTCCTGTTGATGACACTGGGATTTCAGAGGAATGAGTGTAAGATGGAGCAGAGATCCAGCAGCCACAATTGGAACAAGAATTGGAGGAAGTCTTCAAGTAATATGTTTTCATAAACTTATCAGATGTAAATTACAGTAGTCTCTGACAAGAGTCTCATTGACTCCCTCATTCCTTCATTCATCAAATCATAGAATACATGTGCTGCATGCAACTCGACCCCATGTCTGGGGCTGAGGGAGGAAAAGATAAATACGTTTTATTTTATTTTATACTATTTGTTGGGGGGGAGGTGGTTGGGGAGGAAGCGGGGTGGGCGGGCCACTTGTATTGATCTTTCATTTATCTATTTTTTTCATCCATCTTTGTTCTTTGGCCTGTGTGGGCCTCCCATCGTGGTGGCCTCTGTTGCCACAGAGCACCAGCTCTGGGCGCATGTGCTCCAGAGCTCTGGCTCGGTATTTGGACACATGGGTTCAGCTGCTCTGGCACATGGGATCTTCCCAGGTCAGGATCGAACCAGCCTTGCCCTGCAAGGTGGTGTCCTTATCCACTGGACCACCAGGAATTTGTTACATGGCTTCTATATCAAAAGGAGCAACTCGAAAGGCCTGATACTCTGGGTTCATGTGATTCCTGTTCATGCTGTCCACTGGTTCCTAAAAATCCTCTTAAATTTCAAGCAATTTAGGTATATTTATGTTTTCTACTTGTAAGATTAAATTGTTTGAGAAAACAAAGTCATGTTTAAGGAAATATACCTTCCCTAGAGATATGCATAGCCTGTATACAATCGTAGTTCAAAAAATGATCTGTTAATTAAAAAGTTAACAACAAATATTAACAAACAAAAATCAAAGCCTGGGTGCCTCATTCATATGTCAGCTCTAAATTTCACTACTTTCAGACTCAGGAGAAAAAAATCCTTCTGTCTTGTTCCTGATGTGTAAAATGGTACTAACGTTTTGAGTTAATTCATAGAACATGCTTAGATCAATGCTTGGCACATCAATACATGCGCAATGAATGCTCACTACCATTTTTGAAACTTGATCAACTATTACTAATTAATTTATCTGATAAGTCTTGTATTGCATACCTCCTGTTGATGACACTGGGATTTCAGAGGAATGAGTGTAAGATGGAGCAGAGATCCAGCAGCCACAATTGGAACAAGAATTGGAGGAAGTCTTCAAGTAATATGTTTTCATAAACTTATCAGATGTAAATTACAGTAGTCTCTGACAAGAGTCTCATTGACTCCCTCATTCCTTCATTCATCAAATCATAGAATACATGTGCTGCATGCAACTCGACCCCATGTCTGGGGCTGAGGGAGGAAAAGATAAATACGTTTTATTTTATTTTATACTATTTGTTGGGGGGGGGGTGGTTGGGGAGGAAGCGGGGTGGGCGGGCCACTTGTATTGATCTTTCATTTATCTATTTTTTTCATCCATCTTTGTTCTTTGGCCTGTGTGGGCCTCCCATCGTGGTGGCCTCTGTTGCCACAGAGCACCAGCTCTGGGCGCATGTGCTCCAGAGCTCTGGCTCGGTATTTGGACACATGGGTTCAGCTGCTCTGCGGCACATGGGATCTTCCCAGGTCAGGGATCGAACCAGCGCCCCTTGCCCTGCAAGGTGGTGTCCTTATCCACTGGACCACCAGGGAAGCCTCGTTTCATTTTTTAATATTTTTTGATGTGGACTATTTATTAAAAGTCTTTATTGAATTTGTTACAATATTGCTTCTGTTTTAAGTTCTGATTTGGGGGTCCATGACACATGTGGGATCTTAGCTCCCTGACCAGGGACTGAACCCAAATCCCTTACATTGGAAGATGAAGTCTTAACCACTGGACCATCATATAAGTCCTCAAATAAGCTATTTTTAATGATTACAACTATAAAATATATCCTGGAAGAGTCAGGGATGCCTGGAAAAGGGAGTCCTAAGTACCTTCAAAGGCAGCATGAAACTGAAATTCAAGTATCCTATTTGCTTAATCTCCTGTCAATCCAACAACAAACAAATTTCTGAGAAATGAACTGTCCTAAATAAAAGGCCTGAAGGGCAAAGGAGAAAGGGAACGGCAGAGGACAAGATGGTGGATAGCATTATGGACTCAATGGATGAGGTAGAGCAAACTCCGGAAAAGACTGAGGACAGGGAAGGAAGCCTGGCGTGCTGCAGTTTATGGGGTTGCAAAGAGTCAGACATGACTAAGCAACGACCACAGTGTGCAGGATGAGGCTGCCTTCCACGTGGGAAGTTAGCGCCAGCTTGACAGTTTTGAGTCTTTCAAGAGGTAATCTTCGTACAGTGGTTTCCAAGGCCAGGGGGCAAGAAATCTAGCAACTACTCTATACACACAGCATTTGATATAAAGACTTATCATTTTTGACCATGCATACATTCTTTTAAAAGTATTTTTTTTTTGAAATATGCACATCCAGCAAAACGCAGCTGTAGGGCGACCATGGTCCATGGGCCCTCAGTTTCAAATTCCTGGTCTGTGTATTGGAGAGGAGTTATGGGGATTTTGGCAGATGGAGAGTGAGAATCACTAGTGGCAAATCTTTCACTGAAAACAAAACAAAACAACAATGGGGTGGAGTCCCAGGCTCTGGGAAAGAGGCCATCCTACCCCCTCTTCACGCGAGAAGCAGCCAGCCTGCCGGGGGGAGCTCAGTTACACACAAGAACACCCTTAATCACTGGCATGCCCTGTCAATTAGCAATTTTCTCAGCTGCAAGAACCCTTCAAAGCCATTTTACCAATATGAATATTGTTCAAGTGACTACTGGGGAGAATACACAAACAGACTGCAATAAAATCAAGAAGAACTTTCGAAGGAAATAGTACATTGGAAGGATTCATTGTAGAAGTCAAACATGGGTCCATATGTTTCCCTCCTCTTTGTGATGGACAATGCTGAGTGCCTGTAATAAAATGAGAACAGGCATGGGGGTGGAGAGGGACTCACTTGTTGAGGCAAAGGATAAGATCCAAACAGCAGATAAATAACCAGGATAGCTTTATGATTATATAGGTACATGCTTCCTACACAACAGACGTTTCCTTACTGATATACATTTTCAATGATGTTTTAATTAACTCTGGCCGGGTGTAATAAGAAATGAAGAGTTCGCCTGTTTTTGTTTTCTGTTCGTTTCCTCACCTCTGCCTCCATTTTGTCTTTAAGTAAACTTATGAATTTCGTCTTTGTGGATGTAAGCCTCTCCCGAACTTGACTGTTTAGAATCGAGAGTCCCTTGTGATTTCCAGGTTGACTGAAGGTTACATGGCAGAGATACAAGAACTTACCCAAAGTTATGTTTCCTCATAACTTAGGAGAATTATGTTTATTCTCAGAGTCTGTCCTAGGTTGTATACAATGTAAAATTTTATTTTATCTTTAAGACAATAAATTTTCCTATAAATCCCAGAACACATTAGCTGTTTTAGACATGGTTTTGGGGGTCTGAAGGGATGGAAAGAGAAAAAGGAAATCTTTCATACACATACATTTGTGCATATCCAATTGCACTCTGGTTTAAATGACATCACAACATATACACTAATGCCTTTTTAAATTCATGCTTTGTTCTAAAAGCTTTGGTCCATGGGAGATGATGCCAAAGCTTAGCATGTACAGTTGAGGCTTTCTGAAGGATAACAAAAGACTAAACTGAGTTGCAACCTGAAATAGTATAAGATTAATTTACTTTTGTAAAGGAAGAAACCATCATTCCTTCTTAAGTTTATCCTCCAAAAGTCTTGGAAGGATTCAGTATGAGATGCTGTTGAGCATAAAATATTTAAGAAGTTATACGTAATGGAGGGTACACATTTAGAGAGAGAGAGAGAAAGAAAGAAAGAAAGAAAGAAAGAAAGAAAGAAAGAATCCACTGCCGTCTTCACTAGCTAAGAAGAAACCTAGTGTTTGCCATGATCTTTCTTGAACCACTTTTAAGGTTTTCATCTTTCTTCCCTTCTCTTTCTGGTTAACCTTAAGTTTAAGCCCCAATAAAATACAAATTTATGGGGATCAAGCTTGTCACCAGCTTTTCATTACTGTCAGTTTCTCTTCAGTTTCATCTAACTCAGTTTGGGGCATTTAAAAATGTTTTATCACACTTGCTAGCAACATCATCTGCAGTCACCACCAAGCCCAATAATGACCATTTTGAAATAAACCAAGACCCAAGACTAAGATCAGGGACTAAGATACAGACAGTCCTTTGGAGTAGGAGTCTTTGCTGGGCCCCAGCCCCTCATGTTTTAATCAGGAAAAGCGGGTGGCAGGTCACAAAGATTAGGTTTAACCTTCCTGATATACATCAGATCTCTTGCCCTTTCAACCTTCCAGCGGTGTGAGGAGGCATTCTTTCTAAAACCCATAAATTAGAGGCCAAGGTTTCTTTGCAAAGTGTAATGACAAGATGACAGAATCCCCACAAAGCCTAACTCTTTTCCCTAGACATGAAATTTTTATTTATTTTCTTTGGAACGTTAAGCCATGATCAGTAGGTCAATGAGAGTCCTGCACATATTTTTTTTTTTTTGATGAAAAAAAAAAAAAGCAAAAAGCTCTGGTCATGAGTGCATTCTGCTAAGATTTAAGGCTCCCCAAATCCCCAATGACTCTTCCTCGTTTACATGCTTGTTTCAAAATCCACTAAGTAACTTATTTAGGTTCTGAAAGTTATATACAATATAAATCCATCCAGGCTGATGTAAAAAAACCCAGGAGCTGTAAAGCTGGTTTCTATACTGTTGAGACATAATACTGTTTTCAAGTGAAATCATACGGGAGTAGGGCACTTAAAATGGGGTGTCACATTTCAAGGCAATAAATAGCAGATTGATTCTACCTCCCAATTGATCCTGCAGTTTACTTATACACAAAATGGAAAATAAAGTACCAAAGCCACCGTGATTTACTTTGTAGAAATGAGACACTCGGTATTCGCAAGTGACTGCAAAGGCCGCCTCTGACAATTTATTACAGGTTCAGTCCAAAGGTAGTTTGGATCAAGTTGCATTATCGACACACACATTTTGCCATGTTGTTAGCATCTCTACAGTTAAACACATTTTCAGTCTCTTGATTTCTTAACGTACATTTTTGGTGTGCTCCTTAGTCTTGTCATCCAACCACAGATCAAAAGGAAATACACTCCCTTGCTTTGCTGAACACAGACTATGTTAAACAAGGGGGCATCCCCTTGTCCTTGTCTGTGCAGGGGTGGTCTCTACTATTTAGATATTGGGATGTGTTCTAGCTGTTTGCTTTTGCAGTTCTCTTCAGTCACATTCTCCCTTTCAACACAATGTCTTACGATGTACTTGTCTTGTATTATGGATTGCAGAAACGTTTATTTCAAGGATGTCTGGGGAATTGTCCAGCATCTTTGGGGCATCCTTACTTACTTTTCTGGAATTATAAGAATTAACCCAGGACTCTGTCCAGCTGGTCCATCATTGAAGCTGTGGATAGTATCACTCCATCCTGGACAAATAGTTCTGAATCATAATTATAATAAAATGTGAGTTTTTTTGAGGCTTTGCAATGCCATAAACTGTGATATATGTGCTTTTGTCAATTCTTGTCAGATACAGTGTTATAAATTTTGGAACGTTAAGCCATGATCAGTAGGTCAATGAGAGTCCTGCACATATTTTTTTTTTTTTGATGAAAAAAAAAAAAAGCAAAAAGCTCTGGTCATGAGTGCATTCTGCTAAGATTTAAGGCTCCCCAAATCCCCAATGACTCTTCCTCGTTTACATGCTTGTTTCAAAATCCACTAAGTAACTTATTTAGGTTCTGAAAGTTATATACAATATAAATCCATCCAGGCTGATGTAAAAAAACCCAGGAGCTGTAAAGCTGGTTTCTATACTGTTGAGACATAATACTGTTTTCAAGTGAAATCATACGGGAGTAGGGCACTTAAAATGGGGTGTCACATTTCAAGGCAATAAATAGCAGATTGATTCTACCTCCCAATTGATCCTGCAGTTTACTTATACACAAAATGGAAAATAAAGTACCAAAGCCACCGTGATTTACTTTGTAGAAATGAGACACTCGGTATTCGCTTAAGTGAATGCAAAGGCCGGCTCTGACAATTTATTACAGGTTCAGTCCAAAGGTAGTTTGGATCAAGTTGCATTATCGACACACACATTTTGCCATGTTGTTAGCATCTCTACAGTTAAACACATTTTCAGTCTCTTGATTTCTTAACGTACATTTTTGGTGTGCTCCTTAGTCTTGTCATCCAACCACAGATCAAAAGGAAATACACTCCCTTGCTTTGCTGAACACAGACTATGTTAAACAAGGGGGCATCCCCTTGTCCTTGTCTGTGCAGGGGTGGTCTCTACTATTTAGATATTGGGATGTGTTCTAGCTGTTTGCTTTTGCAGTTCTCTTCAGTCACATTCTCCCTTTCAACACAATGTCTTACGATGTACTTGTCTTGTATTATGGATTGCAGAAACGTTTATTTCAAGGATGTCTGGGGAATTGTCCAGCATCTTTGGGGCATCCTTACTTACTTTTCTGGAATTATAAGAATTAACCCAGGACTCTGTCCAGCTGGTCCATCATTGAAGCTGTGGATAGTATCACTCCATCCTGGACAAATAGTTCTGAATCATAATTATAATAAAATGTGAGTTTTTTTGAGGCTTTGCAATGCCATAAACTGTGATATATGTGCTTTTGTCAATTCTTGTCAGATACAGTGTTATAAATTTTTACAACAATCACATGACATAGTTTCTAATAATGTCCTTATTTTCAGAACTGGAAAGAAAGGCTTAGAGAGGTCAAGCAACAGATTAAGGAATTCAAACGTAGGCCTGCTTGATTTCAGAGTCCATGATCTTGATCAGCCTTTAAGCAGAACACATCAATATTGTCCTTGTCCCTAAATTACTAAAGACTACAAATTCCTTGCAGAGTCACTGTTCCTAATTCTCTACTAATATGTTTCATTGAATCAAATTACTTGCTTCAAACATGAACCTGGCGTGAAGGCTCAAGATAGTAGTATAAAATTTCTATTTTCCTGTATCACCTCCCCCATTTGGTTTATTTGGTGCCATAACAGGATACTGCAATTTTGTTTCTAATCAATACATTAAAAAAAAATGTTGGGAGCTCTGTCTGGCTGTTAATGGACAGCAAGATCTCTTTCAAAATCTAAAAGTTTGCCTATTTCACAACATAGATATGTCTTTCTCTAGACATTAAAGACTTAAGTTATTGTTAAATAGCATAGGACAGCTTCAACCTGAAAATAAACATTATGCATATTATCCAGGAAGCCTGAGAGTTGAATTTTTCTCCTCCTTCATTTGGCCAATGAGAATCCATGAACATGAACATGCATCAGCGACGTACTAGGAAATAATTTAATCTCACACACAAATTGTTTTACACTGAAGTGCAAAGGATACTTTCAGAAGAGAGAGAAGAATCATTGTCTAAAAGGCTTCCTGCTTTCGCAAGTACAGTGGCTAGATTATTCACTGTATGCGTGTGTGCAGGAATGTGTGCTGCACACAAACACACACACACACACACACACACCCCTATAAATACACACAAAAGGATGCTCACACTGACATTTTTAAAAACTATGATGAAATATATAGGGAGAAAATTCTCATATTTTTAAATGGATTACTGATCTTCCTTCTTTTAAAAAGTAAAGCTTCCCAGAGAATAGGAAACACAAAGGAAAGAGGGATCTTGAGAGGCAGGTCATACTGGATCTGGTGTTTTCCTATTAAATGGCTATGGAAGACACAAGGCATGAGAGAAAAAGGAAGTTCAAAACACCTTATCATTCCTGGAAGGGTAAAATAGACATGTTCTTTTGTATACATGTGCTACATCTGGAAATATCAAGGAAACTGAACTGGGTTACTTCGCTTTGAGAACGGATAAAGAGGATTTTTTAATCATGAAACTTGTCTCATGGCGGTCCAAAAGTCCCTCGGGGTAAGAGCTTGTTTTAAATTGATTCCAATTTTATAGAGCCTCCAGACAACTGGTAGAAGCAAACAAAATATTCTCTGGAAGGATAGAATTCTAAGAAATATGTGCTTACAGTGGAACATCACAGCAACAAGTGGAATTTGAGCTAATTAAAATAAACCCATAGAATAACAACAACAAAGCTTTGGTAATAAAATCATAAAATGCAAAATAATGGTTAGTATAATTAGAAAAATGTAAGAGGGAATTAAAATATGAGTTAGGAGCAAAAAATAATAGAAATAATAAAGTAGATTTGGAAAAGTACCAAATTGAATTTGCAAAATTGAAAAAATACATATATATATTATTTGAAGTTAAAAACTCAATGGATGTTTTTCATTGTAAATTCTAAATAACTAAAGATATTATTAAACAGATGTTCACTCTGGAGGAATTTTCCAGAATGCATCATGGGGAGCACAGAAATTAGGAGAAGAAGGAAGAGGTTCAGAGGACAGCAATAGAAGATTCAACATATGCTTAATCAAGTTTCCTTAAAAAACAAGACGAGAAACTGAGGGAAAGGCAATATTTGAAAGATTTTTTACAAAATTTATGAAAGATACTAATCTTCAATTTAAGGCATGAGTCCACTGAAAAACTAAACATTGAACTTCATTTGTCATAACAAAATCTAAAAATTGGAGGTTGAGAGTAATAAAAATAACAGCAGCTATTAGTGAGGTGGAAAAAAAATTTAAACCACATAGTCTCCTTTCTTTAATGATTATAAGATTATTCTAATTTTCAGTTTCTTCTGAGTCAAATTGTTAGCTACACATTTTCTAATAATTTATCCATAGTATCTATTTTCAAACATCTTAGATTAAATCATTACTAATTTTATTATATATCTAATCTTGACAGCTCTACAGTTACTCTCATTTTTACTTCTAATGTATTTCTTGGCTCCTTTCCTGCCTTTATTCATAGTAAGTCTTGTCAAAAGTTTGTTAACTGGAAATATCAAGGAAACTGAACTGGGTTACTTCGCTTTGAGAACGGATAAAGAGGATTTTTTAATCATGAAACTTGTCTCATGGCGGTCCAAAAGTCCCTCGGGGTAAGAGCTTGTTTTAAATTGATTCCAATTTTATAGAGCCTCCAGACAACTGGTAGAAGCAAACAAAATATTCTCTGGAAGGATAGAATTCTAAGAAATATGTGCTTACAGTGGAACATCACAGCAACAAGTGGAATTTGAGCTAATTAAAATAAACCCATAGAATAACAACAACAAAGCTTTGGTAATAAAATCATAAAATGCAAAATAATGGTTAGTATAATTAGAAAAATGTAAGGGGGAATCAAAATATGAGTTAGGAGCAAAAAATAATAGAAATAATAAAGTAGATTTGGAAAAGTACCAAATTGAATTTGCAAAATTGAAAAAATACATATATATATTATTTGAAGTTAAAAACTCAATGGATGTTTTTCATTGTAAATTCTAAATAACTAAAGATATTATTAAACAGATGTTCACTCTGGAGGAATTTTCCAGAATGCATCATGGGGAGCACAGAAATTAGGAGAAGAAGGAAGAGGTTCAGAGGACAGCAATAGAAGATTCAACATATGCTTAATCAAGTTTCCTTAAAAAACAAGACGAGAAACTGAGGGAAAGGCAATATTTGAAAGATTTTTTACAAAATTTATGAAAGATACTAATCTTCAATTTAAGGCATGAGTCCACTGAAAAACTAAACATTGAACTTCATTTGTCATAACAAAATCTAAAAATTGGAGGTTGAGAGTAATAAAAATAACAGCAGCTATTAGTGAGGTGGAAAAAAAATTTAAACCACATAGTCTCCTTTCTTTAATGATTATAAGATTATTCTAATTTTCAGTTTCTTCTGAGTCAAATTGTTAGCTACACATTTTCTAATAATTTATCCATAGTATCTATTTTCAAACATCTTAGATTAAATCATTACTAATTTTATTATATATCTAATCTTGACAGCTCTACAGTTACTCTCATTTTTACTTCTAATGTATTTCTTGGCTCCTTTCCTGCCTTTATTCATAGTAAGTCTTGTCAAAAGTTTGTTAATTTTATTAGTCTTTTAAGAAAACCAGTATTTGGTTTTATTGAGACTCTATAGTATAAATTTATTTTCCATCTCATTAAAAGTTGCTGTTACTTTTAATTATCTTCATCCTTCCTTTTGGGGTTTGTATTGTCAAACCAAGTTGAATGTTTAGCTTATTCAATATCAGCCTCTTATTTTCTAATACAAACACTTCTAAGAGGTCTGCACCCTTACATCTAAGAAAGACTTATCTTATCTTACACATTTTTTTATACAGCATTTTTTATTATTTAGGTCTAAATATATTCTAATTTATATTAAGATTTCATCATTGATTCATGATTATGCAGAGTATGGTTTCTAATGTCTAATCATATGAGATTTGTCTAGTTTCTTATAAAAAAACTTTATTGAGATATAATTTTTATGTTGTACAATTTACCTGTTAAAGTACACAATGATTTTGTTTTACTATATTCACAGTCATGCAGCCATCACCACATCAATTTTACGACATTTCCATTCTTCCAAAAGAAACCTCATGCCTCCTAGTAGCCATCTACATTTCCCAGAAACCCTGTATCCTGGCCCTGAGCAACCAAAAATCTACTTTCTGTCCCTATAGATTTGCTTATTCTGGACATTTCATACAATATAAGATCTTCTTATCTATCAAAAAATTATAAAAAATCTGAAAAAGTCTAACAAAGTGTCCTGCTACAAAGTACAGAGGTGAACAGCCTTTCTAAATGCTATTAACAGCTCAAAAGTATAAAAGATATGATTTACAGTAGCAGCATAAAACATAAAACAAGTAGGAGTAAACCAAATAGAAAATCTCCCAAACCATTAAGGAGGAAGTTAGGAAAATTTACTGAAGGACATTCTTTACCTACATGGCAGGATAAGAATATTAATATAATAAAATATATTTTATACCCAGATTTCTCTATAGATCAGTGTAATTTCATTCCAAATTCCAGTGGAAGTCAAACTTGACAGTCAGTTAAAGAGGAGTACTCAAGACTGTGGAGAAAGAACGGGAGGGAAGGGGATTTCTCTACCAGATATCAACTTCTTAAAAGTGCCAGCAATTGAGATAGTATGATATCACAATGAGGTTAGGCAAGCAGATCGATTGAATACGTGAGAAAATTCAGAAACAGACCCAAACCTAAATGGAAATGTGTTTTATGACAGAAGTTGACTTTAGATTAGTGAGGTTATCCATTTGCACATATATGAAATTGGGCTCCTCCCGTACTCCCTACATAAAAATTAACTCCATGTGTGTTAAGGCCTTATCTGAAAAGCAACATCATAAAAAGTTTGTTTATAATAAGGTAAGATTTTCTAAACAAAATTGTAGAGTAAAGCATAACTTGCAAAGGAAAAGATTAATAAATTCTGCTTATCAAATGACTCTATAAATAGAGTTCTTAAAATGGAAGATACTTTTGCTGCATACAACCAGTAAGAGTGGTACTCAGAATGCTTAAGAAACTCTTAAAGCAAAGAGCAAAAAGACAAGAAACCTAAAGAAAAATTGGCAGAATTCTCGACATTTCAAAACAGGAATCACGAGTTCCCAATAAACATAAATAAGAAGGCTGATGGTCACTAGAAACCTAGAAATTTTCAAAGCCAAGTGATATTATTTAATAACTAATGGATTGACAAATTTTTTTAATGTCTGATTGTATTAAATGTGCTGATTACATTAAGCATTACATACTTCTGGTAGACATGTAAATTAGTTCAACCACTTTATAAAAAGATTTTTGCATTTATTATTTAGTAAAGTTAAAAAAGCCAAGTACCTAAAAATCAAAATTTTCTCCTAGAAGCACAACCAAAAAAAACCTCTCACAGTAGATATCAATAAGCAAAGTTTGATAACAGCAAAATTTATTTTAGCAAAAGCAAAGTGTTAAAAAAAACCCTTGATGACTAAAGAAACATGAATATCTACAAATAGGAGAATGTAGATGGGATAATGGAATACTATCACAATAAAAGTGAAAATTTTATTTTCAATAGCTGCACATCAACACTGATGAAGTTCAAGACAATGCTGAGGGAACAGAGTAACAGATGAATATCTAATCTGGGAATCCCTTTGCTAAAAACCTGTGAAACTCAACAGATCAAAGATATGTATGAAAACCAGAGAATGAGAAAACAATATTTGCATCATGAGAGTGTCAAATGTACTGCTGATCTATTTTTCATGTTAGGTCAATGAATACATGGATGTATTGTTTTTTTCTTGTTTTTCCTTACTCTGAAAAATCCAATGTGACTACTTTGAATTTTTTTTTTAATATAAACTGTTTTTAAATGTTAAAAAGATGTAGTTAAAACAAAAGAGAGTCTCAGGATTTTCTTGTAGAGTAATTCTCAACTTATACGATATCAGTCAGTTGAAATGATAATGATGATGATGATGACAGTTATACTGGTTTACCCACTGACACACTACACTAAGAAGTTAATTATTCCTGATATTGATATACCAAAGTTCTTGAATGGCTTACCTGTAAAAACTGTCAACAAGAGAAGAATCAAATGTCTTTATACTATTTTATCATTTGCAGAGTCCCTAAACTATACCTGCTCTGTGCTTTGGGGTGGGAGGGCAGAAAGAGTTAGCCACAATGGGAATCACCTACAACACAGTCAACGTAGGCATGCCTGGCTTCATCTCCTATTTCTGGTAAATGAGTGAGGTGTTTCTATGCACAACAAGACCTCTTTTCCTGGGATTCTTTTATGAACTTTTGTCTGAAAGTTCTGAACTGGTTTAGAATTCCAGGTTGTGTGCAAGGGGTTTAGCTTGGGAACATAGATTTATTATCACTTGTTACACAGCAAGTATGGAATCCATCTTGTCCACCGACATGACTTTCATTTAGAAAGGGGTAACCTTTATTGAATGTTCGTGGTGTTAGCAATTTATCTACTAACATAATGAAGCACAACCAAAAACCTCTCACAGTAGATATCAATAAGCAAAGTTTGATAACAGCAAAATTTATTTTAGCAAAAGCAAAGTGTTAAAAAAAACCCTTGATGACTAAAGAAACATGAATATCTACAAATAGGAGAATGTAGATGGGATAATGGAATACTATCACAATAAAAGTGAAAATTTTATTTTCAATAGCTGCACATCAACACTGATGAAGTTCAAGACAATGCTGAGGGAACAGAGTAACAGATGAATATCTAATCTGGGAATCCCTTTGCTAAAAACCTGTGAAACTCAACAGATCAAAGATATGTATGAAAACCAGAGAATGAGAAAACAATATTTGCATCATGAGAGTGTCAAATGTACTGCTGATCTATTTTTCATGTTAGGTCAATGAATCCATGGATGTATTGTTTTTCTTGTTTTTCCTTACTCTGAAAAATCCAATGTGACTACTTTGAATTTTTTTTTTAATATAAACTGTTTTTAAATGTTAAAAAGATGTAGTTAAAACAAAAGAGAGTCTCAGGATTTTCTTGTAGAGTAATTCTCAACTTATACGATATCAGTCAGTTGAAATGATAATGATGATGATGATGACAGTTATACTGGTTTACCCACTGACACACTACACTAAGAAGTTAATTATTCCTGATATTGATATACCAAAGTTCTTGAATGGCTTACCTGTAAAAACTGTCAACAAGAGAAGAATCAAATGTCTTTATACTATTTTATCATTTGCAGAGTCCCTAAACTATACCTGCTCTGTGCTTTGGGGTGGGAGGGCAGAAAGAGTTAGCCACAATGGGAATCACCTACAACACAGTCAACGTAGGCATGCCTGGCTTCATCTCCTATTTCTGGTAAATGAGTGAGGTGTTTCTATGCACAACAAGACCTCTTTTCCTGGGATTCTTTTATGAACTTTTGTCTGAAAGTTCTGAACTGGTTTAGAATTCCAGGTTGTGTGCAAGGGGTTTAGCTTGGGAACATAGATTTATTATCACTTGTTACACAGCAAGTATGGAATCCATCTTGTCCACCACGACATGACTTTCATTTAGAAAGTGGTTAACCTTTATTGAATGTTCTGTGTTAGGTGGTTACACACTATCTCATTTAATTCTTAAGGTAACTTAATAACACAGGTATTATTCCTTCTATTAAATGAATAAAGAAACACAAGTGTTAAAACTTACTAAAGGTTTCCATGTCAACAAGTGACTGATCTGGATCTGAACCAGGTCTGGCTGCTTCTAGACTCCTAGGGCCTGGCCCTTACCCTAGTCTTATCTCTCAAGGGTTGAAAAGCTCTGATCAAAGACAATCTCATTATTTTAGAGTCAAGAAAATCAAGGCATCTGAATAGAGTTAATGCTACAATATGAGTCAATTTAAGACCACAAAATAGATAACACTCATGACATTATATTAAAAACTGGGAAAAATCATTTCTGTCGATTTCCACTTTTTTCCCTATCTACAAAAGAGGGCTGAACCATCAGTGGTTCTTAAGGTATTTTTCAGGTCATAGAAGAGAGTTCATGAGAACACATTTACTCAACATTTGCATATGATGTCAAGGCTTCCCTTGCCCCTTGAACCTCATTCCCAAGTCTTGTCAAGATGAGCAGATTTCAGATCAAGAGTCTCTGGATTCCAAAGATGTGTGAAGTTCTTTCCAGCTGAATCATTCAGCATTTCTAAAGTATCTCTTTAAATAATTACAAAGGGAGCCTTCCTTGCCAACCACAGGGAAGAGAAGGCCCCTTTCCTTCTCAGTCCTCTACTATCTGCAAACTGAGAAGCTCAGTGGGGCCTCGCCAATATTTTAGTGTCTGCCAAGGAGGGCTTTGTGTCAGGCTTATTGGCAGTAAACCAGGAAATGAGGACTGGGGCATTAATAGCCTTTGTAAACAGCACCTTCAAGGTCTTCAATCACCAATTTGAGGGTGTTCACCACCAGGGTGGAAAAAAAAGGAGGAAAAAGCCAAACAGGAAATGCAATGAAAGGAGATGAAAGCAGATCAATAAAGAGAGAAACATTTGGTTTGAAGTCTTGCCTTTAAAATAATGCAAACCCCCCTGGCCACCTCTTTCAGAAAGTAATTTGGGGCATTACCGCAGGTCTGGCCTTTAGGTGTAATTGCCCCAGATTCCAGCCACACAGAGGTTTAGAATTCCAGGGCTTCTGCAAGGAATTCAGTTTGGGGACACAGATTTATTAGTACCTTTTAAATAGATTTTTTGGAAGGACTTACTTAATATTAGAAGACAATACTGTGGATTTTATTTTATTTTTCTTCTTCCCAAACTAAAAGGGGCTATTCTCAGGGATCATGTTCCTAAGGACAGTGCAGTGCCACAGTAGGGAACTGCTTCTTGTGCTGAATTTCTGGCGTGAATAGGCAATAGGATTTTCCCTTGGAGCTTCGAGGGCTTCCCTGGCTTGGATTATAAGGCATCTGCTGGCAATGCCAGAGGACACAGGAGACACAGATTAGATCCCTGTGTTGGGAAGATTCCCTGCCAAAAGAAATGGCAACCCAGTCCTGTATTCTTGTCTGAAAAAGTCCATGGGGTCGCAAAGAGTCTGAGCCACTAACACTTAGAGCCTTGAGAGGGAGATACTGGTTCCTGTGGTCCCCTAGGTCATCCAGAATCCAACAGCCTCCGGAAACAGGAAGCATTGTCCTTAGAGACAGAGAATTGTGGAGGCCTGAAGGAAAACCCATTCTCCTGGCATTGCTGGAGTGAGAAAGAAATGAGAACACACTGCATCTCAAGTCTTTGATTTATTTTTTAGGCATTCATTTTGTTCCTAAGACCTTGAACCAAATGCCAATTTCACAATCACACATTTTCCTTTCTCTTTTGCAGAGATGAGACTGGAGAATTGAAGGGATTCTAGAAGGAAGGTGAACCGATTGGAAGTTTAGGAGAAGATAAGGAGACAGAAACACGATTCAATTACATGATGGAAGGGGCCATTATTTTGTGGCGTGAAAAGATGGACATTTTGTTTGTTTCGTCGGGGCATTAATAGCCTTTGTAAACAGCACCTTCAAGGTCTTCAATCACCAATTTGAGGGTGTTCACCACCAGGGTGGAAAAAAAAGGAGGAAAAAGCCAAACAGGAAATGCAATGAAAGGAGATGAAAGCAGATCAATAAAGAGAGAAACATTTGGTTTGAAGTCTTGCCTTTAAAATAATGCAAACCCCCCTGGCCACCTCTTTCAGAAAGTAATTTGGGGCATTACCGCAGGTCTGGCCTTTAGGTGTAATTGCCCCAGATTCCAGCCACACAGAGGTTTAGAATTCCAGGGCTTCTGCAAGGAATTCAGTTTGGGGACACAGATTTATTAGTACCTTTTAAATAGATTTTTTGGAAGGACTTACTTAATATTAGAAGACAATACTGTGGATTTTATTTTATTTTTCTTCTTCCCAAACTAAAAGGGGCTATTCTCAGGGATCATGTTCCTAAGGACAGTGCAGTGCCACAGTAGGGAACTGCTTCTTGTGCTGAATTTCTGGCGTGAATAGGCAATAGGATTTTCCCTTGGAGCTTCGAGGGCTTCCCTGGCTTGGATTATAAGGCATCTGCTGGCAATGCCAGAGGACACAGGAGACACAGATTAGATCCCTGTGTTGGGAAGATTCCCTGCCAAAAGAAATGGCAACCCAGTCCTGTATTCTTGTCTGAAAAAGTCCATGGGGTCGCAAAGAGTCTGAGCCACTAACACTTAGAGCCTTGAGAGGGAGATACTGGTTCCTGTGGTCCCCTAGGTCATCCAGAATCCAACAGCCTCCGGAAACAGGAAGCATTGTCCTTAGAGACAGAGAATTGTGGAGGCCTGAAGGAAAACCCATTCTCCTGGCATTGCTGGAGTGAGAAAGAAATGAGAACACACTGCATCTCAAGTCTTTGATTTATTTTTTAGGCATTCATTTTGTTCCTAAGACCTTGAACCAAATGCCAATTTCACAATCACACATTTTCCTTTCTCTTTTGCAGAGATGAGACTGGAGAATTGAAGGGATTCTAGAAGGAAGGTGAACCGATTGGAAGTTTAGGAGAAGATAAGGAGACAGAAACACGATTCAATTACATGATGGAAGGGGCCATTATTTTGTGGCGTGAAAAGATGGACATTTCCAATCCGGTCCCTAAATGGCTTTCAAACCCCCACCGTCGAGAAAGCTCATTGTATCTCTGTGACTAGGAGAGTCTCCAGCCAGAGGGTAGATTTGATGAAAATCCCCAGTGCATTTCCAGATTCTATTTTGCAAACTGTATAGGGCAAAAACCATCCTTTCCACTCATTTTATAATGCCAGCTATGTTTAAAAATAAGCACCTGTTTTTTTGCCTCCTATGGTCATTCAGCAAAGGAAAGACCATCCATAATTCTGAGTTTAAGATTTGTTCCCTCGTTAAATGATATTTTTTAAACATTTACTTTGATTTGGTCTTTCTATGACACACTCAACAAAAGGACAGCACAGAATAATTTTTCTCCTCGAACCTTTCTTCTTTCCCTTCCTTTTAGGCTTAAGACTTCTAGCACACACACAGGAAGGCAGCAGAATGGAGGGAAGTTTAAACTGCAAGTACCTTTATTTTTATTCTTTGCTTTTCTTTTGTTGCTGTTGCTCAGAGGGCATTTTACAATGGATGCTTTAAGACACCTAAATTACTCACTCATCTCTCCCTTGCAAATCCCAGTGATTTACAGATCTTAATTTTATAGATATTCCCTGCAAGACCTCCTGTCTCCTGGAACCTCATACTTTCTTCACATTCTTTTACTTGAGTCCCAGTTTCTGTGGTCACCGGGTCACAGAGCACCAACTGTCACCATAAACCATCCAGATTATTCCTTTTCTCTGGGGTCTGCTTGGGGGAAGCCCGCTTCTGTCTGGGCTGTGTGTCATGCTGGTGGGCGGAGGGCAGTGTTTATGGGACAGTCACATTAGGAAGCACTCATAGTAAACCCACTGAGTACTGGTTCTCATTCTTGGTGGCATGTTGGGCTTAGCTGGAGAATTCTGAAAAATAAACTTTATCATTTATTCAAATTGCAAAATAGGATTTGGAAAGGCATTCGGGATTCTCATCAAATCCACCCTCTTGCAGGACACTTTCCCAGTCCCTGAGATAGAGACAGAGTGATTTCTCTAGACAGTGGGAGTTAGTCCCCCCACCAGAGACTCTAAGATCAATGGCCTGGCATCCCTAGGCGTTTGATTGTTTCAGACTTCCTTAGTGGATTCTAATTCACAACCAAGTTGGAAAACTAGTGGCTTAGGGTCTTTCCACTCCTTGTGATTTTTCCCTCACGCCCACTGAGCTTCCCTGGTGGCTCGGACATTGAAGACTCTGCCTGCAATGCAGGAGACTTAGGTTTGATCCCTGGTCGGGAAGAACCCCTGGAGAAGGGAATGGCCAGCCATTCCAGTATTCTTGCCTGGACAGAGGAACCTGGAGGACTACGGTCCACAAGGTTACAAAGAGTTGGACACAATGGAGTGACTAACACTGACAATTAGAATTAGTGATTTACCTGGAAAACTTCAATGTACCTTCTTTTTGCAAGTTTCTGAGATTAGCAGTGTTAAGAGCCATCAAAGACCTCCCCTCTCGCCCATCCTCCAGGCCCAGGGAAGCTGCTTGGGGGAATTATTTATGAAAATGGTGCACATGCTGGGATATAAATGGCAACCTTACCCTGAGGATCCAAAATCAGCTCTTTCAACAAACAGTACTCTCTTCTCAGATTCCCTGAAGTCTGTATCAAAACCCAACTCCTCAAATATAGTGATGGGATTTTGCACCAACAGAAGGATCCCTTCTACCATGGTTCAGTGATTCTGCTCTCTGGTGGCACCTTTCTAAGAAGGTCCAATCCTTGTCAGCCTGCAATTAAATCAGAGTCCACGAGTCTTCACATTCAGAATCTGAGCTCCATGGTGTTTTGAGAAATGACTGTTCAAGCTTGATGGAAGTAGGAGAATTCTGAGGTTTAATTGCAGGAAAGTTCATGTTAAAGGCATTCAGGGAATTCATCAAGCCCTGTCTTCCTAAAAAATCTCTTCTTTATGCCAGGTGCAAAATGGCTTTAACACTCAGAGGCAAAGTATCTCTTACACTATAAAACACTGTTCTGGGTAAACATGAAGAGGTTTTCTAGAGTGAGTGTAAACTTCCCAGAAAAGATTAGATAATGGCTCCTCCGCAGGTGCAGTGCAGACATCTCTGGCCATGGATGGGACTCTCTGAGGGTGTCTTGATTTAAACAGCAATCCTCGAAATCCCTCGTTGAATCAGGAAGATACAGAGGAAGCAAGGGGACTGGATCAAAATATGGGAGTACATTTGATCCCAGGATATGCTACAGATCCTAAAACCCATTTAAACCCTGACAACTCTAAAAGCATGATGGCAGATGAATTTGCAAGTGGAAAACACAAATGATACATTTAATAACCGTGGAAGAAAACGGTCTCTGCAGTGCACTCTTAGGACTTACAAGTTCTGTGATTCTTGAAGGTTGTAGAAAGTGAGGGAAATCGTACTGCTCACTTGCAAATGGATTGGTCTGGACAGAGGAACCTGGAGGACTACGGTCCACAAGGTTACAAAGAGTTGGACACAATGGAGTGACTAACACTGACAATTAGAATTAGTGATTTACCTGGAAAACTTCAATGTACCTTCTTTTGCAAGTTTCTGAGATTAGCAGTGTTAAGAGCCATCAAAGACCTCCCCTCTCGCCCATCCTCCAGGCCCAGGGAAGCTGCTTGGGGGAATTATTTATGAAAATGGTGCACATGCTGGGATATAAATGGCAACCTTACCCTGAGGATCCAAAATCAGCTCTTTCAACAAACAGTACTCTCTTCTCAGATTCCCTGAAGTCTGTATCAAAACCCAACTCCTCAAATATAGTGATGGGATTTTGCACCAACAGAAGGATCCCTTCTACCATGGTTCAGTGATTCTGCTCTCTGGTGGCACCTTTCTAAGAAGGTCCAATCCTTGTCAGCCTGCAATTAAATCAGAGTCCACGAGTCTTCACATTCAGAATCTGAGCTCCATGGTGTTTTGAGAAATGACTGTTCAAGCTTGATGGAAGTAGGAGAATTCTGAGGTTTAATTGCAGGAAAGTTCATGTTAAAGGCATTCAGGGAATTCATCAAGCCCTGTCTTCCTAAAAAATCTCTTCTTTATGCCAGGTGCAAAATGGCTTTAACACTCAGAGGCAAAGTATCTCTTACACTATAAAACACTGTTCTGGGTAAACATGAAGAGGTTTTCTAGAGTGAGTGTAAACTTCCCAGAAAAGATTAGATAATGGCTCCTCCGCAGGTGCAGTGCAGACATCTCTGGCCATGGATGGGACTCTCTGAGGGTGTCTTGATTTAAACAGCAATCCTCGAAATCCCTCGTTGAATCAGGAAGATACAGAGGAAGCAAGGGGACTGGATCAAAATATGGGAGTACATTTGATCCCAGGATATGCTACAGATCCTAAAACCCATTTAAACCCTGACAACTCTAAAAGCATGATGGCAGATGAATTTGCAAGTGGAAAACACAAATGATACATTTAATAACCGTGGAAGAAAACGGTCTCTGCAGTGCACTCTTAGGACTTACAAGTTCTGTGATTCTTGAAGGTTGTAGAAAGTGAGGGAAATCGTACTGCTCACTTGCAAATGGATTGGTCCAACACCAGTAAATTACTCACAGAAACTCTGGCACACAATGCGGGTGAAAACAATGGCTTTGGCTGTGCCTGAATTATTCTTATTCCAGTATCCACCTCCTTGCCAGAATCTGAGCCCGAACCTATGTTTAGAGGGGAATGCCACCCTTTATTACAATGAGGATTTAATCTAAATAAATAGTTCCTCAAGGTGGTTCCACTTGGCGTTGATTAGTTCCTTCCAATTTCCTTTGAAATTTCGGGGGCGGGAGGGGGGGGGGCTTCCCTGGTGGTCCAGTGGGTAAGGACACCACCTTGCAGTGCAAGGGGCGCCGGTTTGATCCCTGGCCTGGGAAGATCCCACGTGCTGCGGAGCAGTTGGACCAATGTGTCCAAATACCGAGCCGGAGCTCTGGAGCGCATGCGCCCAGAGCCAGTGCTCTGCAACAACAGATGCCACCGCGATGGGAGGCCCACAGGAGCCAAAGAACAAAGATGGAGGAAAATGGAGAAAGGAAAGACCAATAGAAATGGCCCGTTCGCTCCCCTCCCTCCCCACTCCACCTCCACCAAAAAAGAAAAAAATTTCAGGGGGGGATGAGTAGGAAGAATGCCTTCTTTAGTGTGAAAGATGTAGTTAAGAGTCAGAAGAGGAAAGGCAAAGAATGCAATGATACTTAAGAGTTTTCTATTCCTAGATTCACAGAAAAATGCCTTCTGTAACCTAGAAATGGCTACAGTCACCATATTTCCTTTTTTTTTTAGATTTATTTATTTATTTATTTTGGGCGGGGGTCGGGTTGGGGAGGGAGGGGAGCGAACGGGCCACTTCTATTGGTCTTTCCTTTCTCCATTTTCCTCCGTCTTTGTTCTTTGGCTCCTGTGGGCCTCCCATCGCGGTGGCGTCTGTTGTTGTAGAGCACTGGCTCTGGGCGCATGCGCTCCAGAGCTCCGGCTCGGCATTTGGACACATTGGTCCAACCGCTCCGCAGCACGTGGGATCTTCCCAGGCCAGGGATCGAACCTGCGCCCCTTGCAGTGCAAGGTGGTGTCCTTACCCACTGGCCCACCAGGGGAAGCCCATATTTTCTCTTTATGAGCAATGATATATACTGAAGACGAGTGTGGGGTTAAAGCCAAGGTACAGCAACACTCTGAGAAAACTGAGCTCTTTATTGACACTGGGGAGTCAAGATTCTATGAGATAATGATTTATGCATCTGAGAAATCTGATTAGAATTCTCAATCCTATTGTCTTTTTGGATTTTCTTTTAAATTAAAAAAATTTAGAGCCGATACATATGCAGGGAACATTCTAAATGGAGTAAAAGGACATATGATTACAGGGAGGCTCCTTTCCATGGGTATCCTCCAGATAACCATCTGAAGGAAGGTGCACCTTCATCTTGCAATCCAGCCTTAAGACTGGAGGCTAGATGCAAAAACCATGCTGGCTGCCTGGATATTGTTCTGACAGGTAATGAATGATACAGGGCAGGCAGTCCTGGAGCTAACCTCACAGCCTAACTGTGGTTTTGGAGAAGGCTCTGGAGAGTTCTGTGGATGGCACGGAGATCAAACCAGTCAATCTTAAGGGAAATCAGCCCTGACTATTCATTGGAAGGACTGATGCTGAGGTTGAGGCTCCAATATTTTGGCCACCTGATGTGAAGAGATGACCTACTGGAAGAGACCCTGATGCTGGGAAATACAGAAGGCAAAAGGAGAAAGGGATGACAGAGGATGAGATGGCTGGATAGCATCACTGAGTCAATGAACATGAGTTTGAGCAAGCCCCGGGAGATGGTGAAGGACAAGGAAGCTTGGTGTGCTGTAGTCCATGGGGTTGTAAACAGTCAAGATGCAATGAAGTGACCGAACTGAACTGAACTCACAGCCTAAATAGAGGAAGACTGCTATTTAGTGCCATGGGTCCTATATCTGTCATGACAATTAACTCCATCAACACCATGTCAGGACCAACTAATTTGTGCAGCTCAATGCAAAGTAAAAAAATATGAAACCCCTTGTGTGAAAATCAAGCATTTCAAGATGGCACTAGCAGAGCACTAAACCAAGTATGAGGCCTTTCCTAACTGTAGGTCAAATCCCCATGGAGCTGGGCCTGTACTACTTACTAGAGGTGTATTGTTATCCTCAGTGAACCAATGAGAGACGGACACCCACAGAGGCAGCATGACTTGTCCAAGGCTCGACCAGTGATGGTCATGAGCCATATTCAAGCCAGGCATATTAGACTAAAGACTGCAGACTGTCTGCAATCTTGAGATGCTTAGCCCCTGAACCTTTCAAGGACATTTTTTTCTGGGCCAGTCGGGCAAATCACTATGCAGTCATGTTCATATGGTTGACTTAGAAAGGAGTCTGTCTGCCTGGGAAATGTTTAGGGTGATAGGCACATTATGATAATTCAAACCGAATTACAATTCTTGTCTTGGATTATAAAATACCATTCAGGGTGCAAGTTCATAGATGAATCAAATTTATTTATAGTAAGTTTGTCTAGTCAAAATAGGAGAACTACTTAACATTATAATTAAAACCGATACATATCTAGTTGAAAAACTATCCAGAAGCTAAAACACTCCCACAGGAGATGTCTACATACTTTGGCACCAAATCTCCCTGTCCCTTCCAAAACATTCCATTTTTTTTATTCTGAACGGGAGATTGTAACTTTTCCCACAATATCATATCAAACAAAAGTGCAGCATTATGCATTCAATGAACCTTAGCACCAGGCAGTGGGGGCATCAATTGCACTTGTGTTGTAAGCTAAGACTCAAGGAAACATTTATTTATTTAAAATATTTTTGACCATAAGTTACACAAACAGCAATATTTCATTTCACTGTGTTTTAAGACAGCCCTGTATATAGAAATCCTGCAGGTCAAGGCTATGATCATGCTTACATCTGTAGACAGATTTAATTATTTTTTTCTTTGATGTCAGATATCCACTGAGCATTTGACATATGAACCTAATTCACTTGCAAGTGGGCTGCATTGTTGACTATGGAAAATAATACCCTTTTTTCATTATACTCATTATCTTCTCTATAAATTTTGCCATGAGCATGGCAACTTTCTGATGGAAAAGGCAAGAGTGGGATTAAGGTTAGGATTGGGAATAGTTTCAGGCTGGGAGCAGAGCCTTGTGATCTGGTTCAGGGAGACACGACTAGAGAAGATGCAAGAGGGTCACAACAATGTCATTGTGACAGGGAAAACTTACAATCATCTTTTAGAGGTGGCTTCACTTGTAAAACCTTCAGATGCAAAATTTTTACAATGTTACTGTTGATTATTTATTTTGATACTTTAGTACGAAAAATTCTTTAGGACCAACCTAAATGCTTCAGTATTTTTTTTTTTGACTTTTTAAATTATGTAAACAGTTAACATCTCATGGGGCTTCCCTGGTAGTCCAGTGGGTAAAGAGTCCCCCTTGTAATGCAAGGGGCACTGGTTCAATCCCTGGCCAGGGAAGATCCCACGTGCTATGGAACAGCTGGACTGGTGTGTCCCATTAGGAGCCAGCGCTCTGGAGCGCATGTGCCCAGAGCCAGTGCTCTGCAATGATAGAGGCCACTGCAATGGGAGGCCCACACATGCCAAAGAATAAAGTTGGATGAAAATAAATGGAGAGAAAAAAAAAAAAAAAGCTAACATCTCCTTTATTGCTCTTATCAGTGAACGTGAACTAGACCTATGTTTCCCAGGGTGTGCCCTCTCCAGCCCAGCAGCGTCAGCATTATCTGGCCCCCACTGAACCAGTACCGCTGGGGTTGGGCCCTGGTCATCTGTACGGCCACATCCAGTTGATTCAGATGTGGGCTAAGGTCTGTAAACCACTGAACTAGAAGTTGAGTACATGAGTTGGGGTGAGTTCTCAGGAGAAGTAATGAAACTCCAGGGATCCCATCACAAGCAGAGATCCTGCCTGGTCCCAAAGTGAGATGAGAAAGAATGCAGATTCACACATTCTATATGTTTTCCATGTACACTAAAAGCAGGGACATCCTGAAAGCAAACGTGACCTCTGTTTTGTTTGTCTGTTTGTTTTGCTTTTTGGATGTAAGTAGTGACTATTTTATTTTTAAAAGTTTTTTGTATTTTCTTTTTTAATTGGAGGATAATTGCTATACAACACTGTGTTAGTTTCCACCATACATCAACAGGAGTCAGCCATACAGACACATATATCTTGAACCTCCCTTCTACCCCACTCCACCCCACCCCACGAGGTTGTCCCAGAGCACCAAGTTTGAACTCCCTGCATCAAAAAAACAAATTCCCACTGGCTATCCATTTTACAGATGGTAATGCATACGTTTCAATGTTACTCTTTCAATTCTTCCCTCCTTCTCCTACTCCCCTCTGCTCACAATTCTGTTTTCTATGTCTGCATCTCCATTGCTGCTCTGCAAATAGGTTCACCAATACCATCTTTCTAAACCAAAGGTCATAGGTTCTAGGACAGGTTGTTGTTGTTTGGTCACTAAATCACATCCAATGTTTTTGCGATCCCATGGACTGTGACCTGCCAGGCCTCTCTGTTCATGGGATTTCCTAGGCAGGTATACTGGAGTCAGCTGCCATTTCCTTCTCTAGGGGAATCTTCCCGACCCAGGGCTCAAACCTGCATCTCCTGAGGAGGATTTTTTACCACTGAGGCACCAAGGAAGCCCTCTAGAACAGGTACACATCAAAAACCTTAGGTCTACACCCTCCCTGAATCAGAATTGCCCAAGGAACATCTGAAAATAGATCTAATTCATCCCTTTACTGTAAAAGAGATCTCAGCTTTATCCCATTGGAACATCCAGGGAAAAATCCCAGACAGTTTCCTTGTCTGTCCACTATAGATCCTTCTAATGATGGCCTCTGGTTCTATACCCTATACCTGTCTCCCCACTGGCCCAGAGTCTTCACAAACGACAGTCACATTGGGAACAGGTGTAGGCCTTCCCTGTGGAAGGAGAATCAAGAGATGGCTTGGTCTTTATTTGCCACTGGTTCCAGCTGAGTTCACATGACACCAAACATGTGGATGAAAAAGGGATTAATTTAAATATCACCAGGCCCCTTCCTCCACCTGGATGTTTGGAAACAAGAATGCTCTAATACTGATAAATTGTTTGCTGAGACCTCTGTCCTGCCTGGTCCCAAAGTGAGATGAGAAAGAATGCAGATTCACACATTCTATATGTTTTCCATGTACACTAAAAGCAGGGACATCCTGAAAGCAAACGTGACCTCTGTTTTGTTTGTCTGTTTGTTTTGCTTTTTGGATGTAAGTAGTGACTATTTTATTTTTAAAAGTTTTTTGTATTTTCTTTTTTAATTGGAGGATAATTGCTATACAACACTGTGTTAGTTTCCACCATACATCAACAGGAGTCAGCCATACAGACACATATATCTTGAACCTCCCTTCTACCCCACTCCACCCCCCCCCACGAGGTTGTCCCAGAGCACCAAGTTTGAACTCCCTGCATCAAAAAAACAAATTCCCACTGGCTATCCATTTTACAGATGGTAATGCATACGTTTCAATGTTACTCTTTCAATTCTTCCCTCCTTCTCCTACTCCCCTCTGCTCACAATTCTGTTTTCTATGTCTGCATCTCCATTGCTGCTCTGCAAATAGGTTCACCAATACCATCTTTCTAAACCAAAGGTCATAGGTTCTAGGACAGGTTGTTGTTGTTTGGTCACTAAATCACATCCAATGTTTTTGCGATCCCATGGACTGTGACCTGCCAGGCCTCTCTGTTCATGGGATTTCCTAGGCAGGTATACTGGAGTCAGCTGCCATTTCCTTCTCTAGGGGAATCTTCCCGACCCAGGGCTCAAACCTGCATCTCCTGAGGAGGATTTTTTACCACTGAGGCACCAAGGAAGCCCTCTAGAACAGGTACACATCAAAAACCTTAGGTCTACACCCTCCCTGAATCAGAATTGCCCAAGGAACATCTGAAAATAGATCTAATTCATCCCTTTACTGTAAAAGAGATCTCAGCTTTATCCCATTGGAACATCCAGGGAAAAATCCCAGACAGTTTCCTTGTCTGTCCACTATAGATCCTTCTAATGATGGCCTCTGGTTCTATACCCTATACCTGTCTCCCCACTGGCCCAGAGTCTTCACAAACGACAGTCACATTGGGAACAGGTGTAGGCCTTCCCTGTGGAAGGAGAATCAAGAGATGGCTTGGTCTTTATTTGCCACTGGTTCCAGCTGAGTTCACATGACACCAAACATGTGGATGAAAAAGGGATTAATTTAAATATCACCAGGCCCCTTCCTCCACCTGGATGTTTGGAAACAAGAATGCTCTAATACTGATAAATTGTTTGCTGAGACCTCTGTCCGTGGAGATTTTCCAAGCAAGAATAGTGGAGTGGTTTGCCATGCCCTCCAGGGGATCTTCTCAACTCGGGGATCAGACTGGGGTCTCCTGCATTACAGATGGATTCTTTACTAGCTGAGCTACCAAGGAAGCCTCCGGAATTCTACATACCACCAGTCAAAATGTGTTCCTTGAAATATAACTTATGTGCAAGACACTGACATAACAAACTTATAACAGCATCTTTTTAATACCTCTACCCACCCTACACACACACACACATGAAATCACACCTATCCCTAAGCACAAATAGTCTAAACTTACTTGTCAAATGACTCAGTGAATACAGGTATCCCTAAGATGATCAACAGATCCTTTAGAAGAAAACAACATGCAAATGATTATGCCTTATGTTAATATCAGCTGTGCATGCAACACGATAGGAGACACTGTCAAATATTATACCCTCTCTGTTCACAAAAAGCACCTGAGTGAGACTCATTTTTCAAAACTCAATGGCCATATTTTCTGGTCATAATATATTTCTGGTAATCCAGACTTCCACGCATATGTTTGTCTTCCCCCAAAAACCCCCTCTGCTTACAATTTTCAAACATGTTTACGTGCAATTAAGGAAGACTTGCATTAACATCAAATATTTATAACTCCATGATTCTGATTTAGAACCTAGCTTTGGAGTAAAACCCAGAGTAGAACTGCTTTTGTTAATCAGCTCTAAAGGGGCTTTTTCTATCTCCCCCTGGGGCTGACGTGACAACAGAACCGAGTCAGTGAGCATCCCGTGGCCAGAATGACAGTCATGGGGATCTCATGGCTTGACTCCAGAGCCTTCCTCCCATCCACTTCGATGAAGTGAGTACAGGGGGGATGGGTTGTCCAGGCTGCTGTGTGCAGCTATAGGAGAATCAAGAGATGGCTTGGTCTTTATTTGCCACTGGTTCCAGCTGAGTTCACATGACACCAAACATGTGGATGAAAAAGGGATTAATTTAAATATCACCAGGCCCCTTCCTCCACCTGGATGTTTGGAAACAAGAATGCTCTAATACTGATAAATTGTTTGCTGAGACCTCTGTCCGTGGAGATTTTCCAAGCAAGAATAGTGGAGTGGTTTGCCATGCCCTCCAGGGGATCTTCTCAACTCGGGGATCAGACTGGGGTCTCCTGCATTACAGATGGATTCTTTACTAGCTGAGCTACCAAGGAAGCCTCCGGAATTCTACATACCACCAGTCAAAATGTGTTCCTTGAAATATAACTTATGTGCAAGACACTGACATAACAAACTTATAACAGCATCTTTTTAATACCTCTACCCACCCTACACACACACACACATGAAATCACACCTATCCCTAAGCACAAATAGTCTAAACTTACTTGTCAAATGACTCAGTGAATACAGGTATCCCTAAGATGATCAACAGATCCTTTAGAAGAAAACAACATGCAAATGATTATGCCTTATGTTAATATCAGCTGTGCATGCAACACGATAGGAGACACTGTCAAATATTATACCCTCTCTGTTCACAAAAAGCACCTGAGTGAGACTCATTTTTCAAAACTCAATGGCCATATTTTCTGGTCATAATATATTTCTGGTAATCCAGACTTCCACGCATATGTTTGTCTTCCCCAAAAACCCTCTCTGCTTACAATTTTCAAACATGTTTACGTGCAATTAAGGAAGACTTGCATTAACATCAAATATTTATAACTCCATGATTCTGATTTAGAACCTAGCTTTGGAGTAAAACCCAGAGTAGAACTGCTTTTGTTAATCAGCTCTAAAGGGGCTTTTTCTATCTCCCCCTGGGGCTGACGTGACAACAGAACCGAGTCAGTGAGCATCCCGTGGCCAGAATGACAGTCATGGGGATCTCATGGCTTGACTCCAGAGCCTTCCTCCCATCCACTTCGATGAAGTGAGTACAGAGGGATGTGGGCAGGAGGCTGGCCAGGAAAGCATCCTTGAGCGAGTCTCCAAGGCTGCTGTGTGCAGCTATAGGTCACTCAACACTTGACTGCAGCTACAAAGGGTTGGCCCATAGCTGTCAGCCAGGCAAGTCAGAGTCAGTAGGAGTCAGCTCTGCGCTTTCAGTTTGAAGGACAAGTTTTCTTTGTGGAGTATTTACTGAAAGAGTAATAATAATAATAATAATAATAATAATAATCATAATCATAATCATAATATGGTAATAGCCCTTCTTGCTACAACAGCCATTTGAAAATGGACTGATTCCCTTTGGTTCTAAGGAGGCAAGCCTTAGATCCCAGGTTAGCTTCATGAATATGGATCAATCAAGCCTCTTTCTTTTGTAAATGACAGAAATGAGTTTATCAGTTCAAACACAGTTAGCTGTTAGGACTTGGTTGCTTTCTGCCTCTCTCTCCCATCTCCTCCCTCACGCCTCTCTCTCCCTTCCTCTCAGTAATAGTCTCTGTTTCTTTCCCTGGGTAGCCTTATTTCATTAACTGCTTTCCCATGCAGAGACCTGAGAGTTACCCACATTTTTTGGCTTACAGACTCTTCTTTCAGTAAATTCTGCATAAATAAGTTTGTATGTTCAGCCAAAATTCTAGAATTGAGTCTCACTGTCTCTGGCTTGCCTGGTTTGGGTCAAATGAGCAACCCATGGAGTAGACAGGGTGATTGTGACCCTAAGACCAAGGCCAGGCCTTGGTCTTTTACGCACACACCTACATGTGAGGATTCGTTCAGCCCCACAGGAGAACAGGAACCAAATTCTGGGGAGAAGTAGCTTTGCTCTTCTCAGAAGATGGGAAAATGGATCCTGGGTAGACAAAGGATATAAGAAGGGAAGGAATTTGTCCTCACATAACCTTCATGATAGAAATACTCATCCGGGAGTAGACTTCAAACAGAATGATTATAGCTTACTATTTATTGTTAAAAGACCATGTTGTTTTTTTTTTTCAAAGAAGGGAAAATCATGACTTTCATACAGATATGCAATGAACACATGTCAAATTTTTCACTTAAGTCATTAGCCAAAATGGGGGAACAATGCAGATCTCACAACCAATTCCAAGGAGAATCCAGAGAACACCCCCATTTGCAGGTTGGGGATATTGAAATGAACTTTCAAATTGGATGCAAAATTGCCTTTTCCCTGTCAAGGAGGAACTGTTGCTTCACGCACAAGATGGAGTAGCTGCCAGTCCACAAAAAGAATCCTGTGCATCTCCATTGGTGCTCTAGACCTTACAATTCAAAGACAAGGAGCCCTAGAATAAGAAAAAAAAAAAAACCCTGAACACCGAGCCCTGAATAATACAGAGTTTTTATTAGACATTCTCCGTCAATTTGTTTTGTGTGTGTGTGCGTTGCTTCCACATTTCCTGAGAGTGTCCCCTCAGAGAAAATAAGGCTGCTCTTACACCTTTCGGCCTCATTATTTACCTAGGTCCAGCGAGAGTGTTACCTTAGCACATAGGTTTTCTTAAGTTTGCTTTACTGAAAATTTTCTTATGAAATGTTCGGTTGAAAGTTAAAAAGCCTCTATTATTTGTTAGCCGAAGGCCAGGAAGTCAAGCTCAAGAACTCTACCAGATTTCACCTGCAGTACTTTTACATTTTGGTAAATTCTTCTTTCCAAACTGCTCCAAAGTTCTTGGCCTATTAGGCACTGTCCTGCCTTAGAACTGGGACCCCGTTAAGTCCCTACAGGCAAACAGTTTACCCAGGAGAGCTCTTCAAGCATTGGCTTCAGAATGTCACTCTTATTATCTTAAAAGTGGCTGGTCATATCTGACTACATGAGCATCATTTCAAATGACATTTCAGGCAAGGCTTGGATTATGTAACTAATTTTTCTAATCATATCCTGATAAAACAATGACAACCTTATTGACAGTCTGTGCAAATAACTGATTTGCCATAAAAAGTAAGGATACTCAATAAGAATTGATAAATGAGCATTTCCACAGAAAGTGTAAAAAAAATTGTTCTCGTTCTGTGAAAAGTGCCATTGATAATTTGATAGGGATTGCATGGAGAAGGGGGGTTAGTAAGAACAAATATTATTTAAATGTTTAATTTTCATTTCCAAAAGCAGAGTCTATTGAATTATCGTGCGCTACAGACAGCTTGACAAGGACGAAAAAGAGGTTCCTTTTATAGAGAGAAAAATAAAACAGTAAAATAGTATCGGTAATATTACAACAAATCACTCCAGTAAAATTTCCTCATTCATTCATTCATCTGGTCCTTTCTTACTCCATAGAATCTTGGGTTAGCAATCTCATGAAAACATGTGTTACTCATGTAAAAATAATTCTGGAAATTCTGACCCAGCCCACTGCAATGGTCTGAATGTTGTCTAAGCAATAACATCAGAACCTTCATCAGTCTTTTTTTTTTTTCTAGTCTCAACAGTCTGAAGTACACGGTATATAGTCCTTTTCCGAGAAGCATGAAGATGGTTCTCCTTTGTTTAAGCCCTTTAGCGAACATGAACTCTAGCCTGGGGCTACTTCCAGCAAGTATTAGAGTCAAAACAAACTACCTGTAGATCACGGTAACTTAAAATGGCTGTAGTTAATTGATAACCAATAATTTCCAAAAATGAAAGATCCAATTAGAGTTCATGACAAAAATAAGGCAACTAACAAGAAAATTTGGCTGCTTCTGTGGCAAGCAAAAGGAGGTAACAAAGTCATTGCAAAATACTGTCTGCATTGAAAGTGATTCAGCCTGTTCTCAAAGAAGTCAGTGAATACCACATCTGACATATAATGGCTGAGCATGACTTTTTATAAAGGGAAAAATCTTGAGCTACCGTATATAATGATAGAGAGACATATGTAATTCTGTCGGAGTAAAATACAGCAAGATAAACCAGGTATAAAGTAAGAATATACTAAGAAGTTTTTTTTATAAGGGGAAAGAATAAATCTTCGTGATTTTCCAAGGAGTTTCTGAGAAGACCTCAAGAGACTTTTTAGGTGCCAAAGGTAAATTGAAGGTTTCTGTTTTAGTTTGTTTTGATGTTTAGGATACACTTTTAAGCAGGTGATGATCCACAAAGGTACCAAAGAAGATCCTGACACTTGATTAAGTTAATATCATGGAAGCCTGAGACACAATACTTGGCTACTCATTTAATCAGAGGTGATAAAACATTTAAAAATAAACAGAAAAATGACATGACTGTAAACAGCCTTTAACTTTTTAAATAAGTGAGGCATTTTTGTTTCCTTAAATGGTGGTTAGGTCAGTAAGCCGTGTCCAACTCTCGCAACCCCATGGACTGTAGTCTGCTAGGCTCCTCTGTCCATGGGATTTTCCAGGCAAGAATGCTGGAGTGGGTTGCCATTTCCTTCTCCAAGGATTCTTAAATGAGTAGGAACTTAATAGAATAAAGAACAGAAAATTACTTTGGTAAGACACAAAATGTTTGTTATCTAGGTAGATCACACACAAAAGAATAACTCCTAATATAGGTAAAGACAGTAAACCAAGGAAACTTGCCCATGAACATCATGCAAATGTTTATTAATGCATTTCACGGTTGTTCAGACTCAGGTATTATTTATAAATCAAGGTAAATAAAATTCACTTTCCAAGTTTTGTTTTACCCTATGCTCTTTCAGCTTCAGGAACAGACATATTTTAAGATGAGATCCCTGCAAGGTCAGGACTAACTTCATTGTAAGATTAAGACATTATTCATGTGCAACGCACTCATGGTGTCAAATAAATCAGGAAATGTCTTAAAATCTGTTTTAATTTTTAATATGGTAAGTATCAGTAGTTATAACCTAAATCAGGTTAAATGTTAACAACTGTCTGCATTGAAAAGTGTTTTCAGCCTGTTCTCAAAGAAGTCAGTGAATACCACATCTGACATATAATGGCTGAGCATGACTTTTTATAAAGGGAAAAATCTTGAGCTACCGTATATAATGATAGAGAGACATATGTAATTCTGTCGGAGTAAAATACAGCAAGATAAACCAGGTATAAAGTAAGAATATACTAAGAAGTTTTTTTTATAAGGGGAAAGAATAAATCTTCGTGATTTTCCAAGGAGTTTCTGAGAAGACCTCAAGAGACTTTTTAGGTGCCAAAGGTAAATTGAAGGTTTCTGTTTTAGTTTGTTTTGATGTTTAGGATACACTTTTAAGCAGGTGATGATCCACAAAGGTACCAAAGAAGATCCTGACACTTGATTAAGTTAATATCATGGAAGCCTGAGACACAATACTTGGCTACTCATTTAATCAGAGGTGATAAAACATTTAAAAATAAACAGAAAAATGACATGACTGTAAACAGCCTTTAACTTTTTAAATAAGTGAGGCATTTTTGTTTCCTTAAATGGTGGTTAGGTCAGTAAGCCGTGTCCAACTCTCGCAACCCCATGGACTGTAGTCTGCTAGGCTCCTCTGTCCATGGGATTTTCCAGGCAAGAATGCTGGAGTGGGTTGCCATTTCCTTCTCCAAGGATTCTTAAATGAGTAGGAACTTAATAGAATAAAGAACAGAAAATTACTTTGGTAAGACACAAAATGTTTGTTATCTAGGTAGATCACACACAAAAGAATAACTCCTAATATAGGTAAAGACAGTAAACCAAGGAAACTTGCCCATGAACATCATGCAAATGTTTATTAATGCATTTCACGGTTGTTCAGACTCAGGTATTATTTATAAATCAAGGTAAATAAAATTCACTTTCCAAGTTTTGTTTTACCCTATGCTCTTTCAGCTTCAGGAACAGACATATTTTAAGATGAGATCCCTGCAAGGTCAGGACTAACTTCATTGTAAGATTAAGACATTATTCATGTGCAACGCACTCATGGTGTCAAATAAATCAGGAAATGTCTTAAAATCTGTTTTAATTTTTAATATGGTAAGTATCAGTAGTTATAACCTACAAAAATCAAAACTTTTGGGGAACCTGAGTTCTAAAAGTATAAAGAGATCTGAAAGCAAAAACAAATAAAACTGAGAACCACTACTTTTGTACAAAACTTTTTTCTTTGAAGAACACATACATGCCCACAGTTATATTTCATTTTTGCTATTCTTTTTAGTATAGTCCTTCTCTTTCTTTTAATATAGTCTCTCTCTTCTTTAGATATGGTCTTTTCCTTGAGATCAGATTGTAAAGAATCTGGCTGCAATGTGGGAGACCCAGGTTTGATCCCTGGGTCAGGGAAATTCCCTGCAAAGGGAATGGCTTATCCACTCCAGTATTTCCTCTTGGAGAATTCCATGGACAGAAGAGCCTGGTGGGCTACAGCCCATGGGGTCACAAAGAGTTAGACACAACTGAGTGACAAGACTGCCATTACACTTTTGAATATTTATATTAGTTAAAACTTTACTCAAAGTAATTTAATTTTAATTTAATTTCAAATTGTAGGGTGAATAATGTCACCCCAATACTCAACTTCTACTCATATCGCCTATACAGCTACCCCAAATGGCAAAAAAAAATCATTAACCTACCCCAAGTATGCAGTATCTCTGCAGTAAATTAAAACAAGATAGAAAATGCATAAACTTGAAATTACTCTTGGTAACCAGTGCTTTAGTAATGTGTTAGCTTGAAACGTTCTACATGCCAAATGGTTATCTATGAATTAATTCAGTATCATGTCCAGGTTTTTTTTTTTTTTTTTAATTTGGCCACTTTTATTGATTTTTTATTTATTTCTTTTTCATCCATCTTTATTCTTTGGCCTGTGTGGGCCTCCCATTGCAGTGGCCACTCTCATTGCAGAGTACCAGCTCTAGGCGCATGCACTCCAGAGTGCTGGCTTGTAATTAGACACATCGGTCCAGCCGCTCTGTGGCATGTGGGATTTTCCCAGGACAAGGATCGAACCAGTGTCCCTTGTACTGCAAGGTGGACTCTTTATCCACTGCACCACCAGGGAAGCCCCATGTCCTGGTTTTAAGTTACCTAAAGACCATGGAAAATATTGTCAAGCTGACATACTACAAAATATAATGACTGCTGAAGTAAATAGTTTTGTGAGAATGATTCCGTTTGCTAAACAAAAACTTACATTTATAGTTTTATAGCCTTAAATATTATATAGGGGGACTTCCCAGGTGATTCAGTGATAAATAATCCACTAGCTAATGCTGGAGACTTAGGAGACTTGGGTTCAATCCAGGGGTCGGGAAGATCCCCTGGAAGAGGAAATGACAACCTGCTTTAGTATGCTTGTCTTGAGAATCCCATGGATAGAGAGCCTGGCAGGCTACAGTCTAGAGGGTTGCAAAGAGTCAGACATGACTGGGTACACTCTGAAAGCTGTGGAAGTTTAGGAAGACACACGAATATAATAACAATGGTTGTATACTAACTGATAGTAAAGAATACACACATATAGTGGTTTTCATTACTAAGCTAGTTCTATCTATCAAAGATTTACCTCAGTTATGTGAATTTCAGTTATTATAGTATTTCTGAGCTGGTTTCTGTAAGAAGATAAATAGGATGTTTAAAGTGTTGGAAATGAAATTTTCTTAGATTCTAGGAATATTAAAAATATTTCATTCATACCAAGGCATATTTCTCTCCACAAATCAATCAGAACTCCTTTAAAACACTTTATAATCTAATGTATTAATATCCCCTGGAAATGTGAAAATTTTATACACTCAATTACTGAGCTTCCTGGGAGCTTCCCTGGTGCTCCTGCAATGCAGGAGATCCTGGTTTGATTCCTGGGTCAGGAAGATCTCCTGGAGAAGGGGATCTACCCACTCCAGTATTCTCACCTGGAGATTTCCATGGCTTGTCTATGGGGTCACAAAGAGTTGGACATGACTGAGTGACTTTCACCTTCACCTCCCAACATTGAGTGGTAACTCAATGGTCTGAACTACAGACATAGACACATAGAGGTCTTGAAGTTTCAATGATGCATTTTCACCCACAGATTAAGAGAAAACATAGAACACAAAAACTCATCAGTCTGGCTATTGAGGAGCTGTTCTCCTTCAAAGTAGATACAAACTCATTATTTGATTTAATATCCTAAGAGATAAACAAACAACAAAGAAAGATTCTGTCACCTCTTACTCAACAGAAGCTAGATATCAATAAACCATTAATCCACACATAAAAATCACCAAATGCTCTGAACACAAAACCAAATTCCCAATCACTGTTGTCACCAATGGCAAATAATAACTTATTATTGGCTGTAGACAAACCAAAAGCAAAAACAAAACAAAATAAGCAGAGAAGAAGAAGAAAATTGGAAAGGCAGAAAATCAGGTCTGACTGGCGATGTAGATTCCTGCTGAGAACTAAGAAAAGATGTGCATGAGCTTCCATGAGATCTGGAGAGAGCGGAACACCTAAAGGTGGGTATGGAAGCCCCATGCCCTTAGCCCAGTTACAGCTCCCATCTGGTTGTTCCTGAGTTATATACGAGTAGAGTGCATTCAGGTTGGGGAATCAGAACACTTCTATCAACCACAATCTGTGGCCCCAAACTCTGAAAGGGCAGAAACTTAAAAAATGATTTTGCTTATTTGCTGTGCCAGATCTTAGATGCAGCACACAGGATCTTTGAACTTCATTGGGGCATGCAAAATCTTCAGTTGAGTCTTGTGAGCACTTAGTTGTAGCATGTGGGATCCAATTCCCTGATCAGGGATGGACAGTGAGCCCCCTGCATTGGGAGTGTGGAGTCTTAGCCACTGAACCACTGGGGAAGTCCCAAAGATAGAAGTTCTTTTGTTTGGAAATCTGTCTCATATATCTCTTTACCTGGTTGCTGTTTTGTATCCTTGAATATCCTTTGTGATAAACCAATAATCTAGTAAGTAAAATGTTTCTCTCAGTGCTGTGAGTCACTCTAGCAATTTAATCCAATCCAAGGAGGGGATCATTGGAACTTCCGATCTATACTCAGTGGGTCAAAAGCACAGAGGATAACCTGAGCTTGTGATTGGCATCTGAAGTGGGGGTGGAGGGCAGTTTTGTACGACTGAACCATTAACCTGTGGGATCTGACATTATCTCCATGTAGACAACCTCAGAGTTGGGTTAAATTGTAGGATACCTTGCTGGTGTCCAAGCATTGCTTGGTAGGGTAGGGAAATGACCTCCTCATATTGAAGGTGGGTGTACAGAAACATTATTCTCATATAAAATATCAACTGAACAAGTGTCAGAGATGTCATTTAACTCCTTATTTAAAGATAATCCAAAGAACAACCCTGTTGTCACCAATGGCAAATAATAACTTATTATTGGCTGTAGACAAACCAAAAGCAAAAACAAAACAAAATAAGCAGAGAAGAAGAAGAAAATTGGAAAGGCAGAAAATCAGGTCTGACTGGCGATGTAGATTCCTGCTGAGAACTAAGAAAAGATGTGCATGAGCTTCCATGAGATCTGGAGAGCGGAACACCTAAAGGTGGGTATGGAAGCCCCATGCCCTTAGCCCAGTTACAGCTCCCATCTGGTTGTTCCTGAGTTATATACGAGTAGAGTGCATTCAGGTTGGGGAATCAGAACACTTCTATCAACCACAATCTGTGGCCCCAAACTCTGAAAGGGCAGAAACTTAAAAAATGATTTTGCTTATTTGCTGTGCCAGATCTTAGATGCAGCACACAGGATCTTTGAACTTCATTGGGGCATGCAAAATCTTCAGTTGAGTCTTGTGAGCACTTAGTTGTAGCATGTGGGATCCAATTCCCTGATCAGGGATGGACAGTGAGCCCCCTGCATTGGGAGTGTGGAGTCTTAGCCACTGAACCACTGGGGAAGTCCCAAAGATAGAAGTTCTTTTGTTTGGAAATCTGTCTCATATATCTCTTTACCTGGTTGCTGTTTTGTATCCTTGAATATCCTTTGTGATAAACCAATAATCTAGTAAGTAAAATGTTTCTCTCAGTGCTGTGAGTCACTCTAGCAATTTAATCCAATCCAAGGAGGGGATCATTGGAACTTCCGATCTATACTCAGTGGGTCAAAAGCACAGAGGATAACCTGAGCTTGTGATTGGCATCTGAAGTGGGGGTGGAGGGCAGTTTTGTACGACTGAACCATTAACCTGTGGGATCTGACATTATCTCCATGTAGACAACCTCAGAGTTGGGTTAAATTGTAGGATACCTTGCTGGTGTCCAAGCATTGCTTGGTAGGGTAGGGAAATGACCTCCTCATATTGAAGGTGGGTGTACAGAAACATTATTCTCATATAAAATATCAACTGAACAAGTGTCAGAGATGTCATTTAACTCCTTATTTAAAGATAATCCAAAGAACAACCATATTGATAGATCAGGAATATCTGAATGAACTTGCAACTTATGTACAATGTTACATGCTAGACTATATTTCAAAGATTCTAAAATGAGTAAGACATGGGAACTATGCACTATTATGCAAAGAAGGCCACATTTCCTTTGCTGCATAAAGGTTTATTATCAGTCATCTTTTCTGTGTAACAAGCTACCCAAATGTGGCTTAAAAAATAAACATTTACAGCTTCCCTGGTGGTCCAGGGGGTAAAGAGTCCGCCTTGCAGTGCAAGGGGCACTGGTTTGATCCCTGGCCCAGGAAGATCTCATGTGCCACAGAGCAGCTGGACTGGTGTGTCCAATTATGAGCCAGAGCTCTGGAGCGCGTGTGCCCAGAACCGATGCTCTGCAGTGAGAGAGGCCACTGCAATGGGAGGCTCACACATACCAAAGAACAAAGATGGAAGAAAACAATAAATAACTGAGAAAGAGCTGGTGGCATAAAGTTTAAAAAAAAAAAAAGTGAACCACATAAAAAAAAAAAAAAACATTTATTTGGCTTACTCATCTAGGAGCTAATTGGGAGTTTCTTCTGGTCTAGGTTGGACTCAGCAGACTGCTGCCGTCACTTGGTAGTTTAGGTGAAGACTCAGTCTTAAGGCTTGTCTGAGATGTCCTCCTTTGGGGTGATTTTCCTCCAGGTGGTCTCTCACCCTTCAAGAGGCAAATCTGAGTTTGTTCACATAGTGTCAATGGTAGAGTATGAAGAGTATGGGCAGAACCACACTTGTGTGGTGCTCTTAAGACAAGTGGCAACGTCATTCCAGATTCAAGGGGTGGAGGAATAGAGCTCACCGCTTCATGCAAAGAGCTCATCACCTGGACATGGATACAGGAGAGAGGAAGATCCTTTAAATAATGCACATGAGCTACCACAGGTCCTTAACTTATGAAATTTTACTATGTAGGTCAGGAGGGAGCCATGCCATAAAGGCCTGGTTCACAAAGCCAACGTGGACATTGCCCTTGAGGCTCATACCACCAACAAACAATTACAGAAAAAACACAGGTTGAGTTGAGGGTATTTTATAAAGCTTCACTGGTGCATGATTGGAGTTATTTAAAGATAATCCAAAGAACCTCTTTTCTGCAACTTATGTACAATGTTACATGCTAGACTATATTTCAAAGATTCTAAAATGAGTAAGACATGGGAACTATGCACTATTATGCAAAGAAGGCCACATTTCCTTTGCTGCATAAAGGTTTATTATCAGTCATCTTTTCTGTGTAACAAGCTACCCAAATGTGGCTTAAAAAATAAACATTTACAGCTTCCCTGGTGGTCCAGGGGGTAAAGAGTCCGCCTTGCAGTGCAAGGGGCACTGGTTTGATCCCTGGCCCAGGAAGATCTCATGTGCCACAGAGCAGCTGGACTGGTGTGTCCAATTATGAGCCAGAGCTCTGGAGCGCGTGTGCCCAGAACCGATGCTCTGCAGTGAGAGAGGCCACTGCAATGGGAGGCTCACACATACCAAAGAACAAAGATGGAAGAAAACAATAAATAACTGAGAAAGAGCTGGTGGCATAAAGTTTAAAAAAAAAAAAAGTGAACCACATAAAAAAAAAAAAAACATTTATTTGGCTTACTCATCTAGGAGCTAATTGGGAGTTTCTTCTGGTCTAGGTTGGACTCAGCAGACTGCTGCCGTCACTTGGTAGTTTAGGTGAAGACTCAGTCTTAAGGCTTGTCTGAGATGTCCTCCTTTGGGGTGATTTTCCTCCAGGTGGTCTCTCACCCTTCAAGAGGCAAATCTGAGTTTGTTCACATAGTGTCAATGGTAGAGTATGAAGAGTATGGGCAGAACCACACTTGTGTGGTGCTCTTAAGACAAGTGGCAACGTCATTCCAGATTCAAGGGGTGGAGGAATAGAGCTCACCGCTTCATGCAAAGAGCTCATCACCTGGACATGGATACAGGAGAGAGGAAGATCCTTTAAATAATGCACATGAGCTACCACAGGTCCTTAACTTATGAAATTTTACTATGTAGGTCAGGAGGGAGCCATGCCATAAAGGCCTGGTTCACAAAGCCAACGTGGACATTGCCCTTGAGGCTCATACCACCAACAAACAATTACAGAAAAAACACAGGTTGAGTTGAGGGTATTTTATAAAGCTTCACTGGTGCATGATTGGAGTTATTTTGAAGGGTACGCAGAAAATTTGCTTCAAGCGCAGCTGAAGATGGTTGAGGGAAGTCTGACAGAACAGTAATTGAAAAAGAAAGAAAAAAGACCATGCTTCATGCTTGCTTTTCAGATGCCTATTTGTAGACTAGCATCATGGCAACCTCCAAAGAGAAGGAGTAGAGGGTGGTTAACAAGTAAGGGTTCAAATCTTGGCTTCCCACTGAAAGGAAGAATAAATTGAGGGAAGTGGCTTCCCTCTCTCTGAAGTTCCTTTCTGCATTCCAATAACCCCAGTCCTGATCACAATAAGAAAAAAAAGAAAACTTGAGCAGGGCAAATGGAACCTCAAATGAGAGACTGAGATGCAAACCAATGGAAGTTCACATTAACATAATCTTCCCTATAAATAATTATAAAGATTAGAAACAACAGAAAATAAACATTTGTAAATAGTGTGAACAAGCAATTGTATGAAGAAGAAGTATGAGTAACTAATAAATATATAAAGAGATGCTTCACCCCTCACTACTGACTGGGAAAAAATAAATAATGAAGTGATACTATTTGTTTTCTTTAAAATTGGTCAATTTTTAAAGACTGATGTTCTCTAGAGTTGAAAAAAGTAGGAAAATGAAACCTGTAGATATTGTTGCATAGGGTCTACCTACAGCCTATATCAAAAATTTAAATGATTTATATCCTGATCCAAACACTCTATGCTGAAGTGCGTGCAAGAGCTCACACAAGTACACGTGCACATGGGTGTACCTGCACATACACACATGCATGGATGGATGTGTCTGTGTTTTTATCTATATATTCTCATAAGCATACATATCCGTCAAATAGAATATTAATTCAGTTTTGTTTGTAAAAAGGGAAATTCAAAGGCATCCTAAAAGTCTCCAATTAAACCAAATTTTTATCTATTAACATAAAAGATAGACATAACAGGAAAAAGCAAGTTGCAGAAAAATATATGAAGTATATGTATATTCTATATGTATATTAGGTAAATAATTTCCTATCTTACTTCCTTTAAGGCTGTGATGCTAAAATGAGATAATATAGTGTTTTAAAACTGTTGTTTAAGCACTAAATCATGCCCAACCCTGTTACAACCCCATGGACTAGAGCCCGCCAGGCTCCTCTGTCCATAGAATTTCTTAGGCAAGAATATTCCCTTTCTCCAGGGAATCTTCCTGACCCAGGGATCAAATGCACATCTCCTACACTGGCAGGTAGTTTTATTATTATTTTTTTCTTTTGCCACTGAGGCACCAAGGAAGCCCAGTTTTGAAATTGTAAAATACTTTAAATGTTAAAGCATACATGAATTCAGCTTTAAAAACTTTAAAAAATGTATTCATTTATTTCAAAGTTCAATGACTTTCATTTGAAACACATATTTGCTTTTCTCAAGGAAATGAGGAAGTTATGTAATGGGAATCTTAGCAAACTAATTTTGGGCACATCAGAAATGAAGAAAAATAAAATGAACCTGACGACACCTATCTAATTTTTTCCTTAGAGGACACAATCAGTTTACAAAGATAATATTTTGCTCTTCCTTCTCAGCCTTTCTCTTCCCTGAACAAATAGTTAAAATGGGATAACAAACTAATAAAAAATAATTTGGAATCTGGGGCATGATTATGGCCAGGAAAGATGCTGATGATCATTTCATGAGATCAGAGAAAAACCTAAAATAGAGCGCTCTTCAATTACCATAACTTCTACTGTCATTGCAATTTCTGTACATAAAAGCCTTTGGTCTGAGTCACAACAAATTTATCTGTAAATTGCACAATAAAGGATGGGGAATGGACTTTCCTTAAAAGAACAGACAGAACCAGTCATTTATGGGGACATCTTCCTCTTAATCGACATGCAAGTGCAGCCCAATGCCGTCTCCATGATTGCATAAAGTTCTGAAGACTGTCACCCAAATCCACTCCCACCCTCTCCCAAGTTTAATTAAACCAGTATCACACTGAGACTGGAAGGGAAACACAATGATACAACAATAAACAAACATTAATCATGATCATTACATACATTTTATTACATGAAATAAATAACACTGTGGAGCTTGCACCAGCCGATACAGCACTTCCTCTTGGATAACATCCTAAGGCAATTGAGGGGTAAAATAATACTAATAATGATAATAATAATTAGTATGAAAAGGAAAAAAGGGGCTTATCACCACATAAAGCAGAAACTGTATCCTCCTTCACTTATATTCATCTCATATTTGCTCATTTCTGGTTTCTCCTCACTGCGATAAATGGAAAATAATTTTTTCTTATTTGTAGTCTAGCTTGGGTGTATATAATTCAACTCTAATTGCTCCAGGGCAAGGATATTCAGGGAATATTCAGTCAATATTCAACACAAACTTATGGGACTCCACCAGGAAATAGGGGAGGAGGTTTTAACACTGGGCCCACATAGAGGCAGGAATAAAAAGAAGGAAAGACCCTCGGCAGGAATCAGGACAATGGCTTTTGTCTTTGCTAGAGAATAGACAAGGTCTCTAGTGTAACTATGTTCAAGTCCTTTTCTAAGCTGACCAGAGGATCTCCCTGGTTTGTTTCTGAATCAGGAATGAGCCCCCTTGAGGAAACTGCCCCATTGTTTTTGTTTCCAGAGGTCTTCTCGACATTTCTTTAGCACGAGGAACACACTGGGAAGGCCTGCTAAATATGTAGCATGGCTATCCAATACTATTGTCCCATCTCCATGTAAGAATGACAAGAAATAGATTCTCTCCTGCAGAGATGTCCATGAAAAAAACCACTCGGACAGCCAGGACATGAATCCCACTCTGTGGCCTTCCTCATTGTCCAGTCCTGGGGCTGGGGGCTGCCCAAGGCACTCTCTTAGAGTCTGCTATAATGAAAAAAACAAAAAAAATCCAACCTGTGGGCTTCATGATATGCAAACTGAGTATTAGGCTGAAATGGTAAGTCGTTCAGTTGTGTTTGACTCTTTGTAACGCCATAGACTGTAACCCACCAGAATCCTATATCCACGGAATTCTCCAGGCAAGAATACTAGAGTGGGCTGCCATTTCCTTCTCCAGGGGATCTTCCTGACACAGAGATCAAACCTGGGGCTCCTGCATTGCAGGCAGATTCTTTACCATGTGAATCACTAGAGAGAGTATTAAGCTAGAAAATACTAATATCTTTCGTCCTTTCTCAACTTTGGGCATGTGATGGTGATGGGAAGATTCCACGTCAATCTTCTAGTGGGAATTCTGGAGGAAGAATCTGTCTTCTTTCATAAAGGAAGGAGGAAGGTATTGCTATATGAGGATTTGCCTTTGACTCCCTCTTGAATATTTTCTCTGACTATTCCACACCCTAGTTCTGCTCAGAAGAGCCTGAATTTTAATGGCTTTATGAGTCAAGGGCAGGCTCCCTTCCAGGTTTAAAATGGAAGCTGTCGAGCTATGAACGGAGTCGATGTGTCTTTAGACCCACGGCTGTGGTCTCTTGCATGGTCTCCTTGGAGCTGCTTGGGCTGGCTTTTAACCCAGTTAGGAAGTACAAGTAGCAGGCTTCCCTCGGGTATTGCCCTTCCTCCGGCCAAGATATAGCTCCCTTCTACAGGGAGTCCTTGGTGAGGAAGCTTGGGAGCCACTGTTGCTGCCCAGGGGTCTGGCATTTGACACCCAGAGACAGAAGACTGACAAGTGTGACTGGAGCTCCCCTCTCCTGGTCTGTGGCCCTTTCTGCAGGAGATTGACAGGAGCGTGGCCAGCACTGAAGAGGCCACTGGTGTTCTCACCACCCCCACCCATGTTCCTGCCCCCTCCCCCCACAGACGCTTTTGGACAAATGACAGGAGAAGGAATAGGTGAGAAGACACACTCCAAAGCCCGCTCCTGTTCCAGTCCCTCAGGAAATGTCGCCTCACTCTCTGCCAATGAATTTCTAGGGCTGTCTCCATCATAAATACTCTGATTAAAATGTAAATTTGGCCAACCTATCAGCTTCCCATTAAGGGGACTCTTTAAAAACGCCGTTAATCAGTTGGAAGATATGTAGTGAAATACCACTCATCAATTGTAACTGCTTATGACAGTTAACAAAGCTTTATATTTGCCCCAAACATGTGCTGATCTATCCATTATGCCAAGGTTCACTCTCACGCTAATTGTACATTTTCTTCTCTAATGCATTTTTGCTGTTATCTCATAGGCTAATGAAAGCTAGGAAATCAATAAATATAAATTATACATGCAAAGAAGGACTGCTGCAAACATAAAGTTTCTAATTAATTGCACTTGATTAATTTATATCCTTTAATTATCTTGCTAAGCCACAAACAACATAAATATCTCTGCAATCTGGTTATTGCTATGTCAGTCATAAAAAAGCAGACACAGTAAATCTATGGAATCTAGCAAACCGCATTGCCAGAAAACATGGAATGGCATAAGCCATAAATATTACTGGACTTACTCAAGACACCGATGAATAATTTCAGCTTGACAAATTAACACTAAATATGTTGTATAGTTATTTGACGAAGGTTATAGTGATGTGATAGGTTTAAATGGTGCACAAGGAGTAAGCAAAAATGTGGATCTCACCCATAGGCTTATCAAAACCTGCTCGAACCAAGGAGGAGCCCCGTGGGTAAGACCCCACACGCAAAAATCTGGTGTCATTGTGCAAAAGGAAGTACTGGCTGCAGGTCAATGTGAAAGGCAAAGCGTGAATTCTTTGGCTTCTTGGTTTCCCTTTGATAAGACTGATCAACAAAGAATAATCCTACCTCCTCTGCACAGGCAAAAAGGAAAATGTAGGAATTTACATCTGGGAACTGGACACCAGGTTGGGAAGAGAACAGAATGTCTATATGCTGCCATTGTTTTAAGAGAAGCAACTTTTACATGGAAAGTGCTTTCTTTTTATCCACTCCCCCCTCCTTTTAATTTTATCTGACTCTGCTAAGCCAGCCATCTGTCACTGATCTGAAATCTAATCCTCTCTGTCCACCAGACGTGCTCTTTGTCCTAGGCCACCGCATATTACCAACCATCTATATCTACAACTTTCATAAATGTGTAAAAGGAAACTGTATCTGTCCTCAGCTCCACTCAGACAAAGACCATCTGTCAGCCACTGCCGCTATTCTTTAAAAAAAGAAAGCATCCAAAGGGATTTGGCCTTTACCAAGTAAACCCACTTAACCCTTCCAATAAGATTAACTGTTATTTGTTTCCATTAAATAAAAATGACCATGCTAATATACATTTAATAGTTCTGTAACAGTGGCAGAAAGATGCGCTTCTCCTGTGGATATCTTCTGTAGATAAAACACACATGCATATAAATCCCAGAATAATGACGGCAAGAAGATAACCTGTAAGGCAAAGGACGTTTTCGCTTCCTTCTTCCAGGCTGGGGCTATGAAAGAGAAGTCCCCATTAAATATAGAAACCATAGAGTGCCTACTCTCCTGGCCTTCAATTCTACAGTAAATAGTACTTCTGGATGTAACGTATGGCTGAACACATCCAATTATGAAGATTCAGAGGTCATCCTCTGATTTCTACCCTCTGACCATTGTACATTCTTGGAGGCAGTTTTATGGCTGTTACATAACACATTTTGAAGATCTCTGTGTGTGCTTTAGAGACAGGCTCACTAGGTATGATTGTAATTATGAGAAATTGGTCGGACGAAGGAAATAACTGCTGTTTTAGTGACACGAAAGCCCAACTGTGGTCCCCTTTTGGAATGTCTGTCTCCTAGGTTCATCTTAAAGACTGCCAGAGTTGTCTGGCTTAGCATTTGAGAAGCGAAACAAATAATGAACATTTGCTTCCATGGGAGAGCCCAGGTGAAGTTTTTCAAATGTTTCTTCGCTAGATGTTTGTAGACAAATTCTCCCAGGATAACCGTGTGTTAGTGGTGCATCCTCAAAGGACGTAGGCCAAATTCTGCCCAAGCGTAGTTGAGGTATATACAAGATCTTATAGAAAAACCTGAATGAACTTTATGGCCAACACTACATGTATCTATATAGGCGTGTGTGTGTGTGTGTATATGTGTGTGTGTGTATACACATTTTTTTAACATAAGCGCAATTTACCTTTCACAGAACCTTTGTGCGCCCACAGCAACCTGTTTTTCCACTCAAGAGCTCCATGGATTGAGAGGATCAGGGGTTTTTGCAGATAACTAGGGTGGGGGGAGCAGACAAGCCCATGGACAGCAGGCAGGCTTCAGAGAAGGCTCTCTGGGCCTTGGCCAGGTTTCCCTCTATCACCATTGCTGGCTGCAGACATGGCAGGGGGTGGGCAAAAATGGGCACAACCATCAGACAGATGCAATGGGTATGTTTTTCCCCTCCTGCTGAGCCTCTAGACCTTAAACATTTTTACACAGTGGAGCATACTCAGTTTCATGGGAAAATCCAATCCAATGCTTCCCAGATCCAAACAGATACACCTGGCATTTGGCAATCCGTGTCCACTCTCCTCCTCTCATTGAGCAATGATCAGAACGTGGGGTGACTGTTCTTTCCCCAAACGCTGCTCAGGGGTGAGCTGCAGACCTCCTGCCTACTCTCGGCTTGACCGAGACCTCTACCGTGGGGCGTGCCCTCAACCTTCTCTTCCCTCGGAGGCCCAACTCCGGCACCTAGGCGTCGGCCGGCTTCCCAGCCAGCTCAGCCCCGGTGCCATTGCTACAGGAGGGGAGGAGTTGTGCGGTGCATTCAGCATTCAGTGCAAATGCTGCCACAATCTCAAAGGAGACAGGTACCTCTCCTCCGGATGCTGGGATCAGATGGGCGAGGGAGAGGCACTCCGGATGCCTGCCTACCGGCTCCTCTGAGGTAAGGAGAAAGGCAGGCCCGTGACAAGTATGGCCCCTGCTCGTTCCCCTGGCTGATGGCTGGAAAAATACCAATGTGTCCAGCAGCTAGGAAGTATGGATCTCCCAGTCGAGTTCACTAGATGTGTCATTTTCGATTTAACGCACCTAGGTAGCAAGCCCGACTCACTAGGTTTGACTGCAATTACCTTATCTTTCCTATTTTTAGTGACAGGACCAGATTATTTTAAGTGCATTTTATAGAAAACCCTTCTTTACTGAAGTATAAAGACTGTAATAAAGACAATACAATGTTTTGAAACTGTTTTAAATCTTTCACTCAGCGTTGCTTCTACAGATTTAACATGTAGGGGTTCTAATCTTACTGCTACTAATTAGAGCTTTAGTGTAATTGTGCCAACAGGGTGCTTGGCATAATAATTACTATTGAGAGATTCTGGTGGCGCAGTAACATGCCTACATAATGCAGATATGTCTAGTATTACAGTGCAGTCACCTTTGTATGTTGACTCAAGTTGGATTTTAACCAAGTAAGGGTTATTTTGCCTTTATAATAAAGCTTAAAAGCCATATACATATGTATGATTTAGGTATCCATTTTTCCTCTTTGAGTCTTTTGAATATTAATTAGCAGGAACCTCAGAAGGCAACAGGAACACATTCCGTTTCAAATATCTCACAATTTAGGGCAATTCACTCTCTGAGGAGAATGGCCCATGCTTCTGTGGCGGAGAGTCTATTTTGATGCAATGGTGCACGGCGCCTAGATTGCTCCCAGGGTGAGGGTCCTTCTCCGGAGAAATCCTGCCTTGTTGTGACAAGCAGAGAAAGGAAATGGGGGCTCTGGGGCCAACCAGGAGCTGCCCCAGTCCCCCAACCTTCTCTTCCCTCGAGGCCCAACTCCGCACCTAGCGCGGCCGGCTTCCCAGCCAGCTCAGCCCGGTGCCATTGCTACAGGAGGGAGGGTTGTGCGGTGCATTCAGCATTCAGTGCAAATGCTGCCACAATCTCAAAGGAGACAGGTACCTCTCCTCCGGATGCTGGGATCAGATGGGCGAGGGAGAGGCACTCCGGATGCCTGCCTACCGGCTCCTCTGAGGTAAGGAGAAAGGCAGGCCCGTGACAAGTATGGCCCCTGCTCGTTCCCCTGGCTGATGGCTGGAAAAATACCAATGTGTCCAGCAGCTAGGAAGTATGGATCTCCCAGTCGAGTTCACTAGATGTGTCATTTTCGATTTAACGCACCTAGGTAGCAAGCCCGACTCACTAGGTTTGACTGCAATTACCTTATCTTTCCTATTTTTAGTGACAGGACCAGATTATTTTAAGTGCATTTTATAGAAAACCCTTCTTTACTGAAGTATAAAGACTGTAATAAAGACAATACAATGTTTTGAAACTGTTTTAAATCTTTCACTCAGCGTTGCTTCTACAGATTTAACATGTAGGGGTTCTAATCTTACTGCTACTAATTAGAGCTTTAGTGTAATTGTGCCAACAGGGTGCTTGGCATAATAATTACTATTGAGAGATTCTGGTGGCGCAGTAACATGCCTACATAATGCAGATATGTCTAGTATTACAGTGCAGTCACCTTTGTATGTTGACTCAAGTTGGATTTTAACCAAGTAAGGGTTATTTTGCCTTTATAATAAAGCTTAAAAGCCATATACATATGTATGATTTAGGTATCCATTTTTCCTCTTTGAGTCTTTTGAATATTAATTAGCAGGAACCTCAGAAGGCAACAGGAACACATTCCGTTTCAAATATCTCACAATTTAGGGCAATTCACTCTCTGAGGAGAATGGCCCATGCTTCTGTGGCGGAGAGTCTATTTTGATGCAATGGTGCACGGCGCCTAGATTGCTCCCAGGGTGAGGGTCCTTCTCCGGAGAAATCCTGCCTTGTTGTGACAAGCAGAGAAAGGAAATGGGGGCTCTGGGGCCAACCAGGAGCTGCCTTTGGATGGAATTGGTATCTGGTTTATAAGGGGAATCTCTGAAAACATTTTCTTGGTAATTGTCATGCCCTTGCATCTTTGAAAATGTAGAGCCTACGTCGGAGATGTCTATTTCTACTCGAGCCTAGGTAGTTTTGAATATAATTATCCCCTGGTCCCTACTGTTTATTGTAAAGGGGACATCTGAAAAAACTGTCAGGGTGTCACATGCAGGAGGTAGGTGACAGGGTATGTACGGAGGAGGGTGGACACGAATGTATGTACAAGTCCTTCTTACTTAGGAGTGACCCCGGAATTGGGCAGGTGGCCTCCAGGCTTCCACTTGATTTATGAAGTGATGAGCAAGGGAGACACGGGTGGGTTTCACTTTTCTGTGGTGTCAATGAGCTCTCAGGGATGCTGTGTGGCCGGGGCAGGGGCCTCCTGCTGCTGCAATGCTGGGCACAGAGATTCCGGGCACTGGGACCCCCACACTCTTATGCACAAACACGGGCAAACTGGGGGTGGGTTCTTCCTTTCATAAAATATTTTCATTTTGTTTGAGCGCTGTGATGGAGTTTCTACCAAACTGAGAGCCATAAGTCACCTAAGAGGACGTCACCAGCCATTTAAAGTACACTGCAGAGGCTTTTTAATGTAATACAGACAGGAGGAAGGGAGTGGGTAATGGCCCCGGGTCTGAACTCTAGCTCCTTTTACCTCCATCCGACAGCCTTGTTTTTACTGCCCCTTAGTGCCTCCCTTTTAAAGTGACAGGAAACCAATTTCTGATTACAAATCAATGGGCTAGGATGTCACCTCTGGACAGGCAAGTTAGCTGTAAATCCAAAGAGTCACCCAGGATGCCAGGAAATGCGGGGTCAGGGTATGAAGGCGATTGCTTTCCACAATGCTCATGGAAAGACACTTGTTATTACAGAGCTTTGTAGCTGCGTCTCCAGGGTGGAATGCCCAGGTAGCTCCAGTCCCCCCCTCACCTCCCCTGGCTGGTCCAGAGGCAAGAGGGTGGGCTTGCCACATGCACCAAATGCCACAGTAAAATGCTCATTTTACCATGGAGGCCCCAGCCCTTTCCCAGGCTGATGACTAGCAAAATTCCTCTCTTCCCAGACTGTACATAGCCTTCATGTTAACCCAAACGATATACACTTCTGTCATGCAAGATACCTTTTGATGAAGCCTCTTTTTTCTTTAAGCTTTTAAGATAATCTTAGAGAAATCATCAAGCTATAAAAAGAAATCAATAAAAACAGAAAAGGTTCCCATCACCCCGAAAAAAATCCATAACTTTTGCATTTTAATAGAGACGCTACAGGACCAGACCCGTCATTTTCTTTCTGATGTGCTCCTTTGATTTCCCCTTATATCTCACAGGGCTCTTGACTTTCTTGAGAAAGGGATTATTGAATTGTGTGTCTCCCTCAGATGTACTTGATCACTCAAGTATCTGTACTTAAGAATGTTAGAGTCTGTTCAGCTGTTGCCTCTTTGGAGCTCATTGGGGCTTGTCATCTTCATATTAATTGGGTTTTGTGCAGGAATCTGAAGTTCCACATGGAGTGGCTTTCGAGAGAGAAGATTACGCCCAAAGCCAGATACAAAGACAAACATGTTTAGCACAACAATTATGATAATGGAAGAAACATTCTGTCATGAAATAACCAATCTGATTAAGGGCTCTTCTACGTTATCAAATATTAATCTGATGTCTTCAGTCTAACCTGGTTTGAACATAAGAGGCTTCTTACGGTTTTATGTATTAACAGATTTGTAAAAGCTGGACATATAGAGTCTAATAGTATGAGACAGGCAAGCCAGGCTAGTAAAAGGATTTTTTTTTCTTTTGCTGAATGTAATCCATTTAAATTTAAAATAGACACAGATAGGATCATAAACCTGAAATCAAAATTAAAACACAGACTGCCAATGAGACCTTTTGTATAATTCCAACCATATGGCAATTCAGAACCATATTGTAAGAAGTATTAGTGTTCGCATCTATTTAAAAAAACGAGGTCAATATCTTGATGGTAAATCATCAGAGTAAACGTACAATCACTTGAAAGTTTCCAGACTTTCTTAAGACCCACACAAACTGGTTGGTAATAGAAGTAGTGATAGTCTTACGAGAAAGTTAATTTTATTTGTACTTTTCAGCTGCTTTCAGCTTAATTGCACAATTTCCTCAATTATTAAAGTTCATTCTGCATACTTAAGTTCATTAGCCATTGTCAAATGGGCAAATTACTTTGCAATTTTAATATTTGTTGGACAAAGCTGCATTAATAGGTTCACTCTGCAAGCAGAGTTTCTCAGTTTTTACGACAGTATCCACTGATGACTGTATTTATCTGCATCAGGAGTCAGGAACTGTATCTTTTTTTTTTTTTTTTTTTGCTCTTTTTATGAATCTCTCTTAAAAGTTAATTACACAGGTAGGCTTTTTTGTTTGTTTACTTTGGAGGGAGGGGATTGGGGACGAGGGCAGCCTTGATAAAAGTGTTGCAATTTTGCATATCACATATGAACAGGTACACAGGAGGGTGAAATTTCTCAGCATGCCTATGCCATCTGCATAAATATGGTGTAGGTAGATACATATGATTCAAGCCTATAAAAACACTATACGTGCTTCTAAATCATCAATAAATCAGATTTTTATTCAGAGTCTATGCTATAAAAGTTGTTGAGTCATTATGCTGTATACAGTGTGATTCTGTCTGTACAGGATATCATATATATATATAATATCCATATATTTATATCTTCCCATAGAAAGATACATTCCATGGAGGAACTTCTGGCATTAGAGAGTCATCCTCAGTCTCTCTCTCTCTGTCTCCTCTGCCCCCCCACCCTACACCACCACCACCACTTCAGAGCTACTGAACACGTTTCTGTAGACTTATTTAGACATGCATATATGTCCTTGTATCAATGACGCCACTCTCTTTTTCCTTTCCCCTTGCAATTATAAAGCCCCTTTGCCCACCCCCTCCATTATCCCATTTGATTGATGAATATGCATTTATTTTCCCCTCCCCATATGGATGCACAGTTTACCCTGCCATCCTCTCAGGAAGATGATTCCTGATTCCTGAAATGTATCAGCATCGTTCTATGAAAACAAATGCGCCCCCACCTGCTAGGTCTCTTCTCTGTGCTTAGCACATACACTCTCCCTACCAAATGTCTGGGGGCAGAGAGCTCTAGATCTCGAGGAAGGTAACCCCTGCCAGGCAGTTTTATCTCCCCAGTAATTAGACTTGTGTTTCTGCTTTATTAACTTGGGTGCAACACCGCCCTGCCCTCCGTCACCAGGGGGACTCATCGATGATCCTCACTCTGATTTGGAAACTGTACAAATTAGATGACGAAGTGAGAGGAAGTGAAGTTAAGACAAATTGTGAAAAGATAAGGCAGTCAGTCCTTCATGTGCTGGTTTTTCAAACGCTGAGCAGGGGGCTTTGGAGTTTACCTCTGCAGAGGCAAAACTGCTCAAGTAAATAAGCCCCCGTTTTCTTCCTGTGTTTGTGAAACCTCAGTGATACGTGAATTCCTAAATGATGTCAAGGAGTAATTGATGGTGTAGATTTAAAACCAGGGTTTCTTTTTCTTCTCCTGAAGTCCCATGTTTCATTCCCTTCCCTGAGAAGGATTTCCTTCTACGAAATGTGCCTGTGAATCCCTGAGCTTCTTATTTTCTCAGGAGCATTTCAACAGGTTTCTATCTTCATCTATAGGGCAGATGTGCTTTTACGTGTTTTAAACTTGTGTCCTGACTTTCTAGGAAACACACTGGCACCCTCCCTTTCTGTAAGATTAAAATTGTCCAAGGAAAGAAAATAAAATTGAATGATGGAAAGAAAGAAAAAATAAAAAACACGCAGTCCAACAAAGCTGATTCCCATGAGTCTGCTGCGGGACCTGTAATGTTTTGTTTAGCAATATGATTTAACAAGAAGCATTAGCTCGGGGTACGGAGCTGCTGGTTTTGGGAAGACTGATGAGATGAGATTCTCTCCATGCAGAAATATCAGGGTGGTTAAAAGATAATTTGAAATGAGGTTAAAAATGAAGCAATACTAAGCTTCTCTCACTCGTGTCAAAACAATCCCATCTTTTCTTCTCTTTTCTTTTTTTTCCCTTTCACGTTGATGACATTTGCTCATATTGGAGGTGGAGACATTCTTCATAGCAAACTGTAATCCTTGACTAATTTTAAATTTAATGTGACGCTGTTTGAAAGACAGCTCTAAATGTGATCCAAAATCAGCTTCTGGATATTATGGATAGAATTTGCAATGTTTATAATATTTTATAAGCCTTAAATACTGCTGTTAGTGGCAGAACTAAAGCTTAATTTTACTATGTTCACAATATATTCATGGTATAAACAGCACTTGGTTAGAAAAATGTCTTTGAACTTTAGCTGAAAAAAATGAAAACAGGTAAAAAATACAGCAGCAACTATGAAAAACCATACGTCAGTAAATGAATATACTTCATCATATGATGTAATCATTTTAAATGTAATCACTGTTTCAAATGATTAAGTTTCAAAGTCTGAGACTATTCCTTAAAGTAAGGGCTGTATTTCAGAACTAGAAATATTTATTCATCATCTTTAAAAAAAGAATCCATGTAGCCATTGCTCCTGATTTAAAAGCAAAACAGTAGAACGAGTTAAGAAAGTTAAACCTTATCTCTCTCTATGTAAAGAGAAATAATAATTGGGTCACTTGCTGAAAACTTTTGAAAAGTCTGAAACAAGATTTCAGAAGCTATTCCTTGATGCAAAAGATGAATTGGGATGTTCTGCCAGTTTCAAAAGTTTAATCAATATGTAAGAAAAAGAAGACCAAAGTGACGCCGCATGAGGCAGGCAGCCCTGTGCTCCCTCCGGAGGGCTGCACCACTCAATCCAATTCAAACAAGAAAACGCTCGGCAGTTCTAAAAAGCTCTGTTCCCATCCACTCGGAAGGCAAAGCCTCGTCCATGCTCCCTTCCCACCCCTGCGGTATCAATCAGTTAGGATCAATTCTGCAGTGCCTAGTCCCGCCCAGCCTCCCTGGCTTCCCCATCTTCTCATGGCTGGTCTGCAGCGCTGGCCCTGTTTATGCTGACGCGAGGAGAAGACAATTAGTCATATTTATCCGTTCTGGTCCATCTAATCCCTGCTGTTTTGAGTCATGTCAGATCCATTATCCCAAACAAAGCTGTGAACCCCTGTAATCCTTTGAAAACAATCCCATCTTTTCTTCTCTTTCTTTTCCCTTTCACGTTGATGACATTTGCTCATATTGGAGGTGGAGACATTCTTCATAGCAAACTGTAATCCTTGACTAATTTTAAATTTAATGTGACGCTGTTTGAAAGACAGCTCTAAATGTGATCCAAAATCAGCTTCTGGATATTATGGATAGAATTTGCAATGTTTATAATATTTTATAAGCCTTAAATACTGCTGTTAGTGGCAGAACTAAAGCTTAATTTTACTATGTTCACAATATATTCATGGTATAAACAGCACTTGGTTAGAAAAATGTCTTTGAACTTTAGCTGAAAAAAATGAAAACAGGTAAAAAATACAGCAGCAACTATGAAAAACCATACGTCAGTAAATGAATATACTTCATCATATGATGTAATCATTTTAAATGTAATCACTGTTTCAAATGATTAAGTTTCAAAGTCTGAGACTATTCCTTAAAGTAAGGGCTGTATTTCAGAACTAGAAATATTTATTCATCATCTTTAAAAAGAATCCATGTAGCCATTGCTCCTGATTTAAAAGCAAAACAGTAGAACGAGTTAAGAAAGTTAAACCTTATCTCTCTCTATGTAAAGAGAAATAATAATTGGGTCACTTGCTGAAAACTTTTGAAAAGTCTGAAACAAGATTTCAGAAGCTATTCCTTGATGCAAAAGATGAATTGGGATGTTCTGCCAGTTTCAAAAGTTTAATCAATATGTAAGAAAAAGAAGACCAAAGTGACGCCGCATGAGGCAGGCAGCCCTGTGCTCCCTCCGGAGGGCTGCACCACTCAATCCAATTCAAACAAGAAAACGCTCGGCAGTTCTAAAAAGCTCTGTTCCCATCCACTCGGAAGGCAAAGCCTCGTCCATGCTCCCTTCCCACCCCTGCGGTATCAATCAGTTAGGATCAATTCTGCAGTGCCTAGTCCCGCCCAGCCTCCCTGGCTTCCCCATCTTCTCATGGCTGGTCTGCAGCGCTGGCCCTGTTTATGCTGACGCGAGGAGAAGACAATTAGTCATATTTATCCGTTCTGGTCCATCTAATCCCTGCTGTTTTGAGTCATGTCAGATCCATTATCCCAAACAAAGCTGTGTACATCTCGCTGGAGATGCACGCGGACTTGCTTACTTTGAGAAGGCGGATTTTATGACAACATTAAATACATACTGAGCCCTAACTAATGGAGCCACTTGGCGCCGGGGAGCAGTGGCTGTGATCATTTCCATCGCCCTAATCCACGGCTGCTGAATTTGGTTGTGAAAACTCCTGGCTTTCTGGCAGTGCCCTCAAGACACCCAAGGTTTCTCCACAATTATATATATATATGGTCATGGCACCCAAGAGTTTCCAGAGATCACAGAATGCAACTCCCGTCCTCCCAGCCCCAGCAGCCGGAGACCCGACCTTTTCCACCCAAACCTTGTCTACTTTTATGCTTTATTTCCGAGTCTGGTAGAAAGGATCCCCCTTCCCCTGTAGTTTACTTAGAAAGAAGAAACTTAGGTGCTCTGTTTACTTACATTTTCCAGCATTGCTTTGTCTTCCAAACCCTTCTAGCTCTTAATGGGAAAGTTTTATTTTTACCAGAAAATGCAGACCTTGACTAGCTGACGGTGAGCAGTTAGGATGGGTTTAAAGTGTGCTTGGAAACCCCTGATCCCCCCCACCTCCACCCCTCGAGAAAGCAATATATGGCATATGTTAGCATCTAGAGCCTGAACACACAGCCAGTAAGAGTCGCGCAGAGTAAAGGAAATCACTACTTAATTCCACAAACATTTGTTTCGGTCCAGGAATGGCACTAGAAACTTGGAGCAGCCTGGCCGCTCTAGCGCCGGCCGGCATGCAGGGTCCATATCGTGCGGCACAGCGCCATCTGCTGGCCGGCCCCGCAGCCAGGGGGTCGCTCGGAAATCCACCTGATCGGTTCCCCACCTCCGTTCAGGGACATCCTGCAGCTGGGGAGTTCTGAGAATGCTAAAAAGGCGCGCGAGAGGGAGATGGTGCTGGAGAGAAAAAGCGGGGCTAGAGAAACAGTTTGCAAAGACTTATTTAACTTGTAAATGGAGGGAGATTAATACCTCTGGAACGGCCCCCAGACATCTTGCCAAGGGCACAGGTTTTCAGCTTTAAAGGTGAAGCTGAGTTTCTTTGCATTCAAAGCAAAGAATTGTTTTCCTCCTTCCTTTCCGTCTATAAGGCACTGTAGCCTAACCATTTTGCCTTCACAGCCTGGCTCTGCATGCTTCTTTATGGAGGTGAGGCAGAATTCATGGGAACTATCTGGGTGTCTGGGTTCATTCATGTCCTGATGGCGTGTGTGCGTGTGTGTGTGTGTGTGGGGGGGCAGGGAGGTGGTACCCAGAAGCACTTTTGGAACCACTTGGGTTGTCTGTCCATCCATTCTAGAAATCAGTGGTTCATTCACGGCCTGATGGTGTGTGTGCATAGGGGTGTGTGTGTGTGTGTGTGCAGCAGGGAGGTGCTATTCAGAAGTGCTTTGGGAAACACTAGGGTTGTTTGCCCATCCATTCTAGAAATCAGTGGCAGGCCCCTCCCTGAGGCAGAATGTGAGGACTGTGGAAATGCAATCAGCACACTTCTGCCTGTTTCCACACTGTCTTGAATGAGATCCCAGACTCCAAGAAACTCATCTCTGCTAGATTGTAAAAGACCCAAACTAAATGGACCGGAGAGGTGGTCATTATTCTTCGGGGAGGGCCCTCAGTGTAACACAGGGTAAAGCACTATCTGCAATTATTTTTAAAGGCTACTTTGGAAATCTTATTATTCTCACGCCACCTCTCGCTACCACACCTTGTGCTAACTGCAATTCCCATCCTGAGCACTGACTTCCAGCATCTTCCTCCTTTCCCCCACCCCTGCTTTGTCCCCGACCCCACAATCCTTCTCCAGACAAAAAGGGCTTTAGGAGAGTGCCATGCTCACATCGCCCAGGGAGAAAGAGGAGTCCCAAGACCATTCCTGAATTCCACTAAAGGATGCTTGCTTAGGCTCCTGTTGTGGGAGTCTCTGGTCCTTGGTATATGATGGCATGTAAGGATTAACTGTAATTGCCTCTGTGTACAGAAAGGATTAGAAATGATCTTCACCTGCAGCTGGGGAGTTCTGAGAATGCTAAAAGGCGCGCGAGAGGGAGATGGTGCTGGAGAAAAGGGGGTAGAGAAACAGTGTGCAAAGACTTATTTAACTTGTAAATGGAGGGAGATTAATACCTCTGGAACGGCCCCCAGACATCTTGCCAAGGGCACAGGTTTTCAGCTTTAAAGGTGAAGCTGAGTTTCTTTGCATTCAAAGCAAAGAATTGTTTTCCTCCTTCCTTTCCGTCTATAAGGCACTGTAGCCTAACCATTTTGCCTTCACAGCCTGGCTCTGCATGCTTCTTTATGGAGGTGAGGCAGAATTCATGGGAACTATCTGGGTGTCTGGGTTCATTCATGTCCTGATGGCGTGTGTGCGTGTGTGTGTGTGTGTGGGGCAGGAGGTGGTACCCAGAAGCACTTTTGGAACCACTTGGGTTGTCTGTCCATCCATTCTAGAAATCAGTGGTTCATTCACGGCCTGATGGTGTGTGTGCATAGGGGTGTGTGTGTGTGTGTGTGCAGCAGGGAGGTGCTATTCAGAAGTGCTTTGGGAAACACTAGGGTTGTTTGCCCATCCATTCTAGAAATCAGTGGCAGGCCCCTCCCTGAGGCAGAATGTGAGGACTGTGGAAATGCAATCAGCACACTTCTGCCTGTTTCCACACTGTCTTGAATGAGATCCCAGACTCCAAGAAACTCATCTCTGCTAGATTGTAAAAGACCCAAACTAAATGGACCGGAGAGGTGGTCATTATTCTTCGGGGAGGGCCCTCAGTGTAACACAGGGTAAAGCACTATCTGCAATTATTTTTAAAGGCTACTTTGGAAATCTTATTATTCTCACGCCACCTCTCGCTACCACACCTTGTGCTAACTGCAATTCCCATCCTGAGCACTGACTTCCAGCATCTTCCTCCTTTCCCCCACCCCTGCTTTGTCCCCGACCCCACAATCCTTCTCCAGACAAAAAGGGCTTTAGGAGAGTGCCATGCTCACATCGCCCAGGGAGAAAGAGGAGTCCCAAGACCATTCCTGAATTCCACTAAAGGATGCTTGCTTAGGCTCCTGTTGTGGGGAGTCTCTGGTCCTTGGTATATGATGGCATGTAAGGATTAACTGTAATTGCCTCTGTGTACAGAAAGGATTAGAAATGATCTTCACCTGGCTCTCTCTAGGGTGATGGGCACAGCACTGCCTATGAATGAGACAGTTTGGGGGACCGAGCACCCTGGACTCTCTGCCATGGTAGGACGAACTTATGCCCTTAGGGAAGGTGACTGTTTTCTTAGTGGCTGCCTTTTAAAATGACAAAAACACTGTCACTCTGGATTCTGTGAGCCATCCCTTGGCACAATGGACATGAGCTGGTGGCGTGTTTTCAGGAAAATGCTCCACACTCTTTCTCCTAGCCACACGGGCTTAGCAAGCCCACCCTCTCTTAGAAACAAACACAAGACCAGAAAGGTTCATTACAGGATTTTAATTTAGGGTCTAAAGAATTTTAGGGACTAGCTTTGCCAGATAACATTCACGACAGATGGCTAAATTTCAGAAAAGTAATGAAAGGGTTTAGTATAAAAATGCCCCAAATAGGGTTTCCCTGGTGGTCCAGTGGGTAAGGACACCACCTTGCAGTGCAAGGGGCGCCGGTTTGATCCCTAGCCTGGGAAGATCCCATGTGCCGTGGAGCGGCTGGACTGATGCGTCCAATGACCGAGCCGGAGCTCTGGAGCTCATGCGCCCAGAGCCGGTGCTCTTCAGTGAGAGAGGCCACTGCGATGGGAGGCCCACATGGGCCAAAGAACAAAGATGGATGAAAAAAAAATGCCCCAAATATTGCGTGGGACATACTCATATATGAAGAAGTTCAGTTTGTGGGACATGTAGATTTAACTACTTAGAGGCCTGTGTTTTTTTATGTTTTGGTGTTTGCTGAACCTGGCAGCCCATTAGATTCTCTAGTCCAAGTCTTTAGACCGGAAACTAAAATCAACAGAGGCTCTGCAATTATTTTTAAAGGCTACTTTGGAAATCTTATTATTCTCACGCCACCTCTCGCTACCACACCTTGTGCTAACTGCAATTCCCATCCTGAGCACTGACTTCCAGCATCTTCCTCCTTTCCCCCACCCCTGCTTTGTCCCCGACCCCACAATCCTTCTCCAGACAAAAAGGGCTTTAGGAGAGTGCCATGCTCACATCGCCCAGGGAGAAAGAGGAGTCCCAAGACCATTCCTGAATTCCACTAAAGGATGCTTGCTTAGGCTCCTGTTGTGGGGAGTCTCTGGTCCTTGGTATATGATGGCATGTAAGGATTAACTGTAATTGCCTCTGTGTACAGAAAGGATTAGAAATGATCTTCACCTGGCTCTCTCTAGGGTGATGGGCACAGCACTGCCTATGAATGAGACAGTTTGGGGGACCGAGCACCCTGGACTCTCTGCCATGGTAGGACGAACTTATGCCCTTAGGGAAGGTGACTGTTTTCTTAGTGGCTGCCTTTTAAAATGACAAAAACACTGTCACTCTGGATTCTGTGAGCCATCCCTTGGCACAATGGACATGAGCTGGTGGCGTGTTTTCAGGAAAATGCTCCACACTCTTTCTCCTAGCCACACGGGCTTAGCAAGCCCACCCTCTCTTAGAAACAAACACAAGACCAGAAAGGTTCATTACAGGATTTTAATTTAGGGTCTAAAGAATTTTAGGGACTAGCTTTGCCAGATAACATTCACGACAGATGGCTAAATTTCAGAAAAGTAATGAAAGGGTTTAGTATAAAAATGCCCCAAATAGGGTTTCCCTGGTGGTCCAGTGGGTAAGGACACCACCTTGCAGTGCAAGGGGCGCCGGTTTGATCCCTAGCCTGGGAAGATCCCATGTGCCGTGGAGCGGCTGGACTGATGCGTCCAATGACCGAGCCGGAGCTCTGGAGCTCATGCGCCCAGAGCCGGTGCTCTTCAGTGAGAGAGGCCACTGCGATGGGAGGCCCACATGGGCCAAAGAACAAAGATGGATGAAAAAAAAATGCCCCAAATATTGCGTGGGACATACTCATATATGAAGAAGTTCAGTTTGTGGGACATGTAGATTTAACTACTTAGAGGCCTGTGTTTTTTTATGTTTTGGTGTTTGCTGAACCTGGCAGCCCATTAGATTCTCTAGTACAAGTCTTTAGACCGGAAACTAAAATCAACAGAGGCAGAGCCCTATGCCTAGGTACACAGCTGTTCAGAGGCAGCTTCTGGGCCAGAAATCTGGTCTAGAAATTCAGCTGGGGTTCTCTCGATCAACCACACACCCTTGTCTTTCCCCAGGACAGGCAACTGGAGGCAGAGGTACCAAGTGAGATCACGTAATAAAACCAGTCCCTCATATAATCATTTCAGAGTGACCGTGCATGCTGCAGAGGGCCATAAAGTAAAATGCCACTCATTTGTAAATGTCACTAGTTTATAATTTGTGAAGTTTCCTGCCCAGGTGAATTTTTCTCACCGGAGAGTCTAGCTCTTTCCTTTGCTGTGACCATTGTTCAGGACAGTTTCCAGGGCTTTGTTGTATCCAGTGATTTCAAACAGGAAAGCTCCCCCTTACTTACAAGCAAATACTATGTTAATTACTCCTCTCTCTGCACTAAAGCCATAGTTCTAGAGCCATTATTGTAGACAGGGTACTGTTTATCTGGATTAAAAGACTAAACAGATCATCCTAAAATGGTCTAATATTTATCATGGACTTAAATTAGTCATGTATCTTGAGGCTGTGCTCTGGATTTATGGCAAAATAACTCTTTAGCATCTGGGAAATCTCAGGGGAGTCCTTACCTGGGGGCTAGGGGTTGAAAAACTCAGCTCAGCCATACCCTCTGTGACATCTGAACCCCACTTTGCTCATTTTTTAATTGAAGGCTTGATGCTTTATGGGATTCTCTGGTGGCTCAGACAGTAAAGAATCTGCCTACAATGCAGGACATCTGGGCTCGATCCCTGGGTCAGGAAGATCCCCTGGAGAAGGAAATGGCAACCCACTCCAGTCTTTTTGCCTGGAGACTTCCATGGACAGAGGAGCCTAGTGGGCTACAGTCCATGGGGTCACAAAGAGTCGGACCTGACTGAGTGATGAATACTTTCACACTTGGATGCTTTATCATCCCTCCGATCCATTTGAGTTCTAGAACACTGGGTTTCTAAAAATCAGGAAGTCAGTGACTCTTGACATTATTTTGTCGAAGCACTAATGGGAATGGAGGAGCAGGAAGTCCATCCAAGTGGCTACCCAGGTGGCGAAGTGGTAAAGAATCCACTTACCATGGCAAGGGATGGGGAAGACACGAGTGAAATTCCTGGGTCGGGAAAATCCCCTGGAGGGGGAAATGGTAACCCATTCCAGTATTCTTGCCTGGGAAATTCCAGGTACAGAGGAGCCTGGCAGGCTAGTCCATGAGGTTCCAAAGAGTCAGATAGGATTTAGCAACTGAGCGCGCACACGCTGTTCTAAGTACCCTCAGTGCCTACTACAGGGACACAGCTGGCTGTACACCTCTTCCCCCTCCCAAGTAATCTGGCCACCAAAACATCACACCAAGGAAAGAAAGAAAAGGGTGCTAATGAAATGAGCTGCAGTGCCCAGAAAGGTCAGCTTTGGCGACAGCCCTGAAATGAAACAATATACCTTCAAGTGGCCAAAAGGGCTCCGGGTAAAACAAGGATTGCGATCCACACAAGGCCCTCCCTGTTGAGCCAAGTCCAGCTCTAGTTTAGCAACTAGCCCAGGCCGGGGAGCTCTTATTGGATTACTGATCTCAGAGGCCAAAAGCAACAGCTGGAAGGATTGGACCTTTTACAATTAGATCACCCCAGAGCCCCAGCAGAACAGCTTCTCTCTATAAGCCTTTGGCGGGAGTGTGATGGTGAGCGAGGAAAGGCCAAAGGAATGTACAGCATCAGGAAGAAATGGTCCAGCAGAGGATGGCAAGATCCTGCTCTGTCTGGAAATACCCTCGTGGCATGGTTGGGGTTCACGTTTCACTAAGGAACATGGAAGAGTAAATAAGGCTGGGTGGAGACAGAAGGGTGAGGTTTCCCCTCCTTCCTCTCCCTTCTTCCTTCCTTTTTGGACTTTTAATCTTACAATTGCTCCCATTCAGCAAGGGTCAGGATGGACCCAAAGCCCAGATGCTAGAGGACCTGGAGCTGCCTTCAAGTTGTCCCCTTGAACCTTCCCCACCCGCTGGGTCTGGTCCTGCCCTGAGGGAAGCTCAGTTTGCACAGTTAGTGAGAGGGCTGACTCCCAGGGATGCATGGGTAAGTTTTTTGTAAACATACATCTCTCCAGCATTTCATCGTTTTCTTGAACAAGGCCAAGTCAAGGACCTGGCTCTGAAATGTGCACAGATTATTTCCGCTGAAATGTTTTCCCCTGGCTTTGAGTCCTTCTCAGAACCTCCTCCTGGGTCTTTTCCTCTCAGGTAATGCTACAGTTTTGGCGGGAAATCCCTGGAGGAAATGGTAACCCATCCCAGTATTCTTGCCTGGGAAATTCCAGGTACAGAGGAGCCTGGCCGGCTCGTCCATGACGCTCCAAAGAGTCAGATAGGATTTAGCAACTGACCGCGCCCACGCTGTCCTAAGTACCCCCAGTGCCTCCTACACGCACACAGCTGGCTGTACACCTCTTCCCTCCCAAGTAATCTGGCCACCAAAACATCACACCAAGGAAAGAAAGAAAAGGGTGCTAATGAAATGAGCTGCAGTGCCCAGAAAGGTCAGCTTTGGCGACAGCCCTGAAATGAAACAATATACCTTCAAGTGGCCAAAAGGGCTCCGGGTAAAACAAGGATTGCGATCCACACAAGGCCCTCCCTGTTGAGCCAAGTCCAGCTCTAGTTTAGCAACTAGCCCAGGCCGGGGAGCTCTTATTGGATTACTGATCTCAGAGGCCAAAAGCAACAGCTGGAAGGATTGGCCCTTTTTACAATTAGATCACCCCAGAGCCCCAGCAGAACAGCTTCTCTCTATAAGCCTTTGGCGGGAGTGTGATGGTGAGCGAGGAAAGGCCAAAGGAATGTACAGCATCAGGAAGAAATGGTCCAGCAGAGGATGGCAAGATCCTGCTCTGTCTGGAAATACCCTCGTGGCATGGTTGGGGTTCACGTTTCACTAAGGAACATGGAAGAGTAAATAAGGCTGGGTGGAGACAGAAGGGTGAGGTTTCCCCTCCTTCCTCTCCCTTCTTCCTTCCTTTTTGGACTTTTAATCTTACAATTGCTCCCATTCAGCAAGGGTCAGGATGGACCCAAAGCCCAGATGCTAGAGGACCTGGAGCTGCCTTCAAGTTGTCCCCTTGAACCTTCCCCACCCGCTGGGTCTGGTCCTGCCCTGAGGGAAGCTCAGTTTGCACAGTTAGTGAGAGGGCTGACTCCCAGGGATGCATGGGTAAGTTTTTTGTAAACATACATCTCTCCAGCATTTCATCGTTTTCTTGAACAAGGCCAAGTCAAGGACCTGGCTCTGAAATGTGCACAGATTATTTCCGCTGAAATGTTTTCCCCTGGCTTTGAGTCCTTCTCAGAACCTCCTCCTGGGTCTTTTCCTCTCAGGTAATGCTACAGTTTTGCAAGTTCATTTTATTTATTTATTTTAGGATGGAGACTGTGCTCCAGGGCTCCATGAGCCAAGTCTAGACCTAACCCAGAACCCAGGCAGGATCTGCTCGGAAAGACTAGAGACTTATGTACCACATTAAAAAGAAAGAAACCACATCAACAACATGACCAGCCACTTTAGGACCTGCGGTTTCCTAAAGATTAGAAAACACCTCAATTTGTGGTTGATCACTAATATTTATGAGGGTCCACTATACGCAAAGTCTTTTGTACTCAGTTCTCATTAAGTAGCACTTGTTCCATGTTATGGACGAGTAAACTAAGGCCAAGAGAGGTTCAGTAACTTGGATAACATCACTACTACCAACTAGGAGAGTCAGAGATTGTTTCACTGATCCCTAAAAGTCCAAATTCACAACTTGTGAAAATAATAACCAATGTTAATTGAGCACCTACTGTGTGCCAAATACTGTTATGAGTGCTGCATGCATAATATCTCAATAACCCCCCACCTCCCCGGTGACCTTGTGAGGCAGGTGTGCATTTTGTAGGAAGCTCATTTTGTAGACGAAGAATGTGAAGGCCAGAGACTCAGTGAAGAGTTGGAGACATGAGCCACTGACCTAAATAATCCCTGTGGATTAATGAAGGCCATTGGCCTCTCTTCTAATCAACTTTACTATAAAGCCTTATGTAGAATTCACAAGACAAAATAAAATGGAAAAATCAACAATAGCAAAACCCAGCCCCCCTCCTCCAAGCCCCCAGCTGGGTGGCAGCGTGTACCTTCTTCAGCTCCCTGTGGAGGGTCTGTCTTCCTCTTCCTCTCAAAAATAAGACCTGGGGCGACAAGGCATGCCTTTCCTTCCCGGTAGAAGACAATGGAAAATTAGTTCCTTCAACAACTGTGCAGTCTCTCTCATTCTCTCTTTCTTTACACACACACACACATACACACACACACACTTGCCCTCTCTGATCTGAAAATCCTGAAAACCCAACTTCTGGAACTTTCCTCTGATTCCTTGGTTCGGCCCAGGACTCTGGCTTTGGACGGAGACACTCAGCTGCTGCGAGGAGGCGTCTCGGCTCCAAGCCCCAGGCATTAACCCGGAGGCCCACCGGCCCCCTTGCTGCCTGATAAGAGTGCAACCCCAAGGAAGCCGGCAGTTTTATTTCCCTCAGTAAATCTATTCTGATTAATGTAAACACAGTATAATACTCCACCTGTAGGTACTGTAATTAAGGTGCATCGGAACCACAATCAGCGCAGTGACAGGCCGAGGGAAAATTATTGACCTCCCACGGATTTTTTAAGTCAGCACATTTACTACTGTGAAAATCACCAACTCATTAGCAAAGGGGTTTTAAAAAAAAAAAATTTAAATACAAGAAGTCCACTCACATTACAGCTCTTTGTCTGTTAACCTCCGTGTCCCCTCTCTTTCTGTTTAAAGATGAAATTCCCCTGCCTCCATCAGAGTCTCTGCAGTCTAGGGGGCACCAGTCTTGGTAGGAGGTGAAAGTTTTCCATTTCAGACTTGGAGGAGCTTCAGGACATGGCCGCCCAGCACGGAGGGTCCTGGGATGCGGCCACCAAGCACCCTTCCCTTGAGTCTACAGAACCATCAGGTGATGGTTGAAGTGCCTCCCGGGGTTCCCATGTGGCCCAAGAGCTCATGCCTTGACACAGTAAATCTGCACGGACGCCCACTAAGGAGATGGCTAGCCACAGTCGGGAAGTTCTGCTCACTGCCCTCCAGACGCCAGGCTGTCAATTGAGGGCTTGGGAGGTACCCAGGCCCCTTCCCTCTGCTCCGCCTTTCCAGCAACAGGGCTTTCAGTCACTCTTGGCCATGCCTCTCCTGCCAGGGAACTGGACACAGTGCTTATGATGCATTTGAGAAGTAGACACGCCCTGATATTCATCTCTCATTATTAACTAGACGCTTCCCACTGCCAAAGGCAAGGATAACTATTTTCTCACTGCAGGTAGGGCAGTGGTGAGAGGCATCGCTCCTGACTGTATGCTGCTTCTTACGCCACCACTCCCTTACTGAGCCTCTTTGTGCCTCGGTTTTCTCATCTGTAAAATGGGGACACCATAGTTGTGAACACTGAAAGGAACAACCCTGAAAAAGGCTGCACAGGCACAGTGCAGAGTACCTTGTGAATCAGGAGTTGGTGAGTTCCTCTTGGAAAAGGCCTGATAGAATATATTTTAGGCTTTGTGGATCATATGGTCTCTGTCATCAAAACTTCACCCTGCTCTCGTTGCCTAGAAGCAGCCACAGAACATATAAACACATGGATGTGACTGTGCCCCAGTTATACTTTACTTATGAGAGAAGTAACATTCTTCTAAGAACCTTAGAAAAAGTAAAGTGCTTATAAGAATAGGCAGTGAGGCCAGAGTTGGCTCGTGGGTCACTGTTTGCTAATACTGTTTATTTAAAACCTGAATAAGCATCAGCAGCTATCATTACTTATGATATTTTCTTATTGATCAGCTGTATAGAAGGAATTGGTGGGGAAATAAGAAGACATAGTCTGTCTTGAAACATGCTTGGTAGGAGAGGGGAGGCACTAACTTACGAATATTGCTGTGTCCAAGAAGGATGATGCCTGAACCAAAAGCTATCATACAACACTTAAAGCAATATGCCCCTTAGACTGTTTCATGTTTATTTTGTACAACTCCACTCCTACCCCGTGAAACCAAATCAGGAACATGTTGCTTGTGCGCTAAGTCACTTCAGTCTTGTCTGACTCTTTGCGACCCAATGGACTGTCAACCTCCAGGCTCCTCCATCCATGGGATTCTCCAGGTAGGAAGACTGGAGGGGGTTGCCATTTCCTTCTCCAGGAGATCTTCCCGGCCCAGGGATCGAACCCATGTCTCTTATGTCTTTCACACTGGCAGGCAGGTTATTTACCACTAGTGCCACCTTACCTCAAAATTATGTCACCTTTAGAGACTTTCTTTCCTTCTTTTCTAAGAAAAATAAAGAAGATTAAAGGGACACAAAATATCATTGTGTCACGCTCCAAATTTGGTGTGTGCTGTTTTAGGTACAATCAGCAGGAAGGAAAGCCACTGAGGTTTTGTTTAAACGCACAGCCTATTTGTCCAAATCAATACTCTATCAAAACAGCCAGCTTGAGAATTTCTGATTGAGCATTCCAGTTAACTTAGACAAGAACCTCCACGTGGAGAAGTTGGAGATCACTGCGGCCCAAAGTGTTAGGAGAGAAATGGAGTAGAGTATCTCTGCCTTCAAGGTGCAACTCCAAAGACATCGTTTAAATAATTTTATTTATTTGTTCATTTATTTTTGGCTGTCCTGGGTCTTCATTGCAGTGCATACACTTCTCATTGCAGTGGCTTCTCTTGTTGCGGAGCAAGCCGTCTAGAGTGTATGGGCTCAGTAGTTGTAGCTCACGGGCTCTAGAGCACTGGCTCAGTACTTGTGGTGCACAGGCTTAGTTGCTCTGTAGAATTTGGGATCTTCCCAGATGAGGGACTGAACCTGTGTCTCTTGCTTTGGAAGGGAGATTCTTTACCACTGAGCCACCAGGAAAGACCCAAAGACCTCATTGTCAAAGAATGTTTATTATGTATCTTTTAAGGTCTTTAAGGTCAATTATACACAGACATATTTGAGCAAATTCAGGCAGAGAGCGATGGATAGAGAAGGCTAGCATCCTGCAGTTCATGGGGTTGCAGAGTCGGACACGACTGAGCAACTGAACAATAACAACAGTACACAGACAGGTGGTCCATTGCTTGATATCCCTATTCCTGATCTGAGAGGAACAGGAACTCCATTTGGGCATTAGGGCAAATTAACATTTTCTATTCACACATCATAGACTGTACCCTTTGTCATTCATTCAGTTATTCTACAAATACTGTTGAGATTACCCTATATGCATTGCTTCAAGCTTGACACTAAGAAATACAAAATGGAGTAAACTGTGGAACTGAAGCTCCTACAAGAGCCTTAGACAAAACGTGATGGAGAAGGTAATATAGTGGATCAGGAGGAGGTCTGTAAAGGATCTACATGCTAGATTCTTACTCTAAAAGATGCTGGTCAAACTTAGTTGTTACGAAGACGAGGCTCCTCTTCCAATGAAGAATAACACTAGGAGGGAACAGAGGATCCTGTGCCATCTACCTGTGTGCTAACGGCACTGCTTAGAATGCGGGCTACTGGCTCTTAGATTCCGCAAAGGCGAGGGATTCACCTGTTCTACCCTCTCTCCTATGCAGGTCATCACCATTTCTACACACAATAGACTATTCCTCTACAAGTGTTGATGGCAGAGAGACCTTCCTGCCATACCTACCTGTTTCTCTGTTCTACATTTTTTTGCCTTTGAGTGATTTGTTTCTTTCATTTCCCCTACTAGCACAGTGTTAAGGTCCAGCCATCCCTCTCTTCTGTTTGCCCCTCAAGCCTCCCGGAACAGTAACCTGCTTCACAAACATAAATTTAGGTTTGCTGCCTTCTCAAACCCCCAGTCCGTTAAGGTCCAGCCCATCCCTCTGCTTCTGTTTGCCCCTCAAGCACTGGCTCAGTACTTGTGGTGCACAGGCTTAGTTGCTCTGTAGAATTTGGGATCTTCCCAGATGAGGGACTGAACCTGTGTCTCTTGCTTTGGAAGGGAGATTCTTTACCACTGAGCCACCAGGAAAGACCCAAAGACCTCATTGTCAAAGAATGTTTATTATGTATCTTTTAAGGTCTTTAAGGTCAATTATACACAGACATATTTGAGCAAATTCAGGCAGAGAGCGATGGATAGAGAAGGCTAGCATCCTGCAGTTCATGGGGTTGCAGAGTCGGACACGACTGAGCAACTGAACAATAACAACAGTACACAGACAGGTGGTCCATTGCTTGATATCCCTATTCCTGATCTGAGAGGAACAGGAACTCCATTTGGGCATTAGGGCAAATTAACATTTTCTATTCACACATCATAGACTGTACCCTTTGTCATTCATTCAGTTATTCTACAAATACTGTTGAGATTACCCTATATGCATTGCTTCAAGCTTGACACTAAGAAATACAAAATGGAGTAAACTGTGGAACTGAAGCTCCTACAAGAGCCTTAGACAAAACGTGATGGAGAAGGTAATATAGTGGATCAGGAGGAGGTCTGTAAAGGATCTACATGCTAGATTCTTACTCTAAAAGATGCTGGTCAAACTTAGTTGTTACGAAGACGAGGCTCCTCTTCCAATGAAGAATAACACTAGGAGGGAACAGAGGATCCTGTGCCATCTACCTGTGTGCTAACGGCACTGCTTAGAATGCGGGCTACTGGCTCTTAGATTCCGCAAAGGCGAGGGATTCACCTGTTCTACCCTCTCTCCTATGCAGGTCATCACCATTTCTACACACAATAGACTATTCCTCTACAAGTGTTGATGGCAGAGAGACCTTCCTGCCATACCTACCTGTTTCTCTGTTCTACATTTTTTTGCCTTTGAGTGATTTGTTTCTTTCATTTCCCCTACTAGCACAGTGTTAAGGTCCAGCCATCCCTCTCTTCTGTTTGCCCCTCAAGCCTCCCGGAACAGTAACCTGCTTCACAAACATAAATTTAGGTTTGCTGCCTTCTCAAACCTCCTTCCTGTTCTGCTGTTTGACTCTGTCCCAGATCTGAAGATCAGATGGTAACACAGCAAAATTCTACAGACATCCTGGGTGTGAAGAGCTTGGGGCTCCTGCGTTCTAAGCCCAAAGTTGGCCCCGGCGCTCATTTTCAAAGGCAATCACAAGATGCATATCAAAGAATTTACAGAATCCACATTGGGAAACCTGTCAGAAAATTGTTGGGAAAATAAAGTGAATCAATAGAATGTCAAGAGACTCAAATGGAAAAAAATATTGAATATTCATTTTCTCTATTTCACAGGGGTAGGGATTTAACTAGGACCAAGGCAGCTGGTGGGATTTTCGGCTTTCCTTGGAATGGTTCAAATAATTTTTGTGCTGTGCCTTGGATTAGTATTCAATTAACTCCTTTAAAATTATAATGTGCAACTTCAACAAACTTGTTAACGAGCCTACAGCACAATTAGAACAGTTAATAGCCACCAGGTACAACAACAAATGAATGCTGTATTTCTATAAACAGAGAACTTCTAAAACAAATTCAGCGATTGTGTTTCCTATTTGCATAGCTGTTTCAGTTACCGGGATACCTGTAAATGCTAGAAGAAAATTATGGATGGTTCCTTTTCTCCCATATATTTATCCAAAAAAAAAAAAAATCTGATGTAGAATCTATATAAAAAAAATTTTTCTTTCTAATGTGGTCCCATTTCAGGAAATCCAATATGCTAACACAACCAGCACTCAGTGGGGAAATATAACTGGCAAAGTCTGTCACTTGGGTTGTAAACCCATCACTACGGTGACCAAAATGTTTTAACCACAATCCCTACATTGCTTTTATATAGAGGAGAAACATGAGGCCATCTGTCCTCCTGTTGCTACGTAAAAAATGTACTAGACTTCAATTACTATGGTAGGATCAAGAATGCAACTTTCTGTTCACTTTTTAGTCTTCTTAAACTAAACAAAGAATTTCTAGCATTTGACTTAATGTAACCTGCTTCACAACATAAATTTAGGTTTGTTTTTTTCAGCCTTATCCCTCTCTTCTGTTTGCCCCTCAAGCCTCCCGGAACAGTAACCTGCTTCACAAACATAAATTTAGGTTTGCTGCCTTCTCAAACCTCCTTCCTGTTCTGCTGTTTGACTCTGTCCCAGATCTGAAGATCAGATGGTAACACAGCAAAATTCTACAGACATCCTGGGTGTGAAGAGCTTGGGGCTCCTGCGTTCTAAGCCCAAAGTTGGCCCCGGCGCTCATTTTCAAAGGCAATCACAAGATGCATATCAAAGAATTTACAGAATCCACATTGGGAAACCTGTCAGAAAATTGTTGGGAAAATAAAGTGAATCAATAGAATGTCAAGAGACTCAAATGGAAAAAAATATTGAATATTCATTTTCTCTATTTCACAGGGGTAGGGATTTAACTAGGACCAAGGCAGCTGGTGGGATTTTCGGCTTTCCTTGGAATGGTTCAAATAATTTTTGTGCTGTGCCTTGGATTAGTATTCAATTAACTCCTTTAAAATTATAATGTGCAACTTCAACAAACTTGTTAACGAGCCTACAGCACAATTAGAACAGTTAATAGCCACCAGGTACAACAACAAATGAATGCTGTATTTCTATAAACAGAGAACTTCTAAAACAAATTCAGCGATTGTGTTTCCTATTTGCATAGCTGTTTCAGTTACCGGGATACCTGTAAATGCTAGAAGAAAATTATGGATGGTTCCTTTTCTCCCATATATTTATCCAAAAAAAAAAAAAATCTGATGTAGAATCTATATAAAAAAAATTTTTCTTTCTAATGTGGTCCCATTTCAGGAAATCCAATATGCTAACACAACCAGCACTCAGTGGGGAAATATAACTGGCAAAGTCTGTCACTTGGGTTGTAAACCCATCACTACGGTGACCAAAATGTTTTAACCACAATCCCTACATTGCTTTTATATAGAGGAGAAACATGAGGCCATCTGTCCTCCTGTTGCTACGTAAAAAATGTACTAGACTTCAATTACTATGGTAGGATCAAGAATGCAACTTTCTGTTCACTTTTTAGTCTTCTTAAACTAAACAAAGAATTTCTAGCATTTGACTTAATGCAAAAATCAAAGAGACACTCTCATGGCTGCAGCATTTTTGCATCTTAGGTTGATCTATCCTAAAATAACTAAACACAATGAATGTCAACTCTGAAGATTATAATCTTAACATTTCTGTTCCCTATAAACTAATACCCAATGCTATTTGTGATTTTTAATAAAAGATTTTGACTGTAGAATATAACAATATCACATATGCTACATCTGTATCTCTTAGGTTTCCTCCTGTTTTTTTCTGCTCGAAGCTACCTTACTCACTCTCCTCTCCATCTACATCCACCGAATCATGAAAGTATCATGTAACGATTTAAATAGATGAACTACTTTTCATAGTTTGTGGAAGAAATGCTACATCTTTTTTTTTTTTTTTCACGAGACTGTAAAACGTTCTCACCATTCTTAAGTAACAGTAGAAATAATAAAATCTAAAAAAGACTGCAATTTAATTTGGCTTTTTAGAACTAGCTCTTCCCTAGCCTCAGAAGATTAGTTTCAAAGCAATGGTAAAATCATTGATGTACGTCTTTTCAAGTCAAAAGAAAAAAAAGACTCCTAAATACTAAACATTTGCTCTTTGGAGCATAGCAAGAAGAAAGGAAGAGGGCCAGACGCCACATCCTAAGAACAAAGTATTGTCCAGGTAGTTGTCGGCTAAAATGGGATCTCTTTCCAGGTCTTTTTATTAAAGTTTCTCTTTCCCAAATAAAACCTCATTTTCTTTCTAATGTGGTCCCATTGCAGGAAATCCAATATGCTAACACAACCAGCACTCAGTGGGGAAATATAACTGGCAAAGTCTGTCACTTGGGTTGTAAACCCATCACTACGGTGACCAAAATGTTTTAACCACAATCCCTACATTGCTTTTATATAGAGGAGAAACATGAGGCCATCTGTCCTCCTGTTGCTACGTAAAAAATGTACTAGACTTCAATTACTATGGTAGGATCAAGAATGCAACTTTCTGTTCACTTTTTAGTCTTCTTAAACTAAACAAAGAATTTCTAGCATTTGACTTAATGCAAAAATCAAAGAGACACTCTCATGGCTGCAGCATTTTTGCATCTTAGGTTGATCTATCCTAAAATAACTAAACACAATGAATGTCAACTCTGAAGATTATAATCTTAACATTTCTGTTCCCTATAAACTAATACCCAATGCTATTTGTGATTTTTAATAAAAGATTTTGACTGTAGAATATAACAATATCACATATGCTACATCTGTATCTCTTAGGTTTCCTCCTGTTTTTTTCTGCTCGAAGCTACCTTACTCACTCTCCTCTCCATCTACATCCACCGAATCATGAAAGTATCATGTAACGATTTAAATAGATGAACTACTTTTCATAGTTTGTGGAAGAAATGCTACATCTTTTTTTTTTTTTTTCACGAGACTGTAAAACGTTCTCACCATTCTTAAGTAACAGTAGAAATAATAAAATCTAAAAAAGACTGCAATTTAATTTGGCTTTTTAGAACTAGCTCTTCCCTAGCCTCAGAAGATTAGTTTCAAAGCAATGGTAAAATCATTGATGTACGTCTTTTCAAGTCAAAAGAAAAAAAAGACTCCTAAATACTAAACATTTGCTCTTTGGAGCATAGCAAGAAGAAAGGAAGAGGGCCAGACGCCACATCCTAAGAACAAAGTATTGTCCAGGTAGTTGTCGGCTAAAATGGGATCTCTTTCCAGGTCTTTTTATTAAAGTTTCTCTTTCCCAAATAAAACCTCATTTTCTTTCACTAATCTTTCTAGTGAGTATCTGCCAGTTCTTCTGCATGACTTGCTACATGAAAACTTGTAAAAAAGAAGGAATCTAAAACCAGTGCCATTTTATATCCATACTCTCTGTGCCATTAAAAAGTATTTAACTTTTAAAACACACTGCTTATTTTGCAGAAACCTTGAAAAATGACTTAATCACACTAATAATTACATTCTCCTCCAATTAGACCATAAATGAACCTTGATTAAATTTTTCACTTTTTTTTTTAGTTCATAAAATAATTATAATGCTTACAAGGAGGAATAGATTCATAAGTGTAACTTAGAATGTTTGGAAAAGAAGAATAATAAGCGAAAATTTCTCTTATGACCAATTCAAACATATTATAAAGTTATAGCATCAGCCTATGCTGGTACATGGTCAACGAAACAGAATAAAAATCATAGAAACATTCCCAAGTAAATATAAAAATTTAGTGTATGACAAAGTGCCATTTAAACCAAAAGATGTGCTAGATCATTTAATAATTTTGGAGTTGTGGTAACTGGATATTCATTTGGAGATGCAAAGAAAATATAGTCCCCCCTTCACACAATTGAAAGAATATATTTTATTTATTTATTTATTTGTATTTATTTTTTGGGGGGAGAGTGGGGCGGCGGGGAGGGAGGGGGGTGGGCAGGCCACCTCTATTGGTCTTTCATTTATCTATTCGCATCCATCTTTGTTCTTTGGCCCATGCGGGCCTCCCATCGCAGTGGCCTCTGTCGTCGCAGAGCACCGGCTCTTGGCGCACGTGCTCCAGAGCTCCGGCTCGGTCATTGGACACATCAGTCCAGCCGCTCCGTGACACGTGGGATCTTCCTAGGCCAGGGCTCGAACCGGTGCCCCTTGCACTGCAAGGCAGTGTCCTTACCCACTAGATCACCAGGGAAGCCCAAGAATATATTTTAGATTAAAGATATTTATAAAAATAAAAAAGGAAACAATACCCTCCAAGAATATGGAAGTGGGCAAGTTTATGTAATAATGGATTGGGAAGTCTGAGTCCTGAGGCCATGATCACAAAAAAACTAATAATATTTACTGTACAAATGCCAAAAAATCTGCACATCAAAATGTCAAAAATTATAAGTAAAAGGAAGGATAAGAGAGATGATACACATAAATATATTAAATATATATAAATTTATACCACATATATTAAACAAAAAGTTAACCCCCCTGAATATATAAATAACTTTATCAAATCAATAAGAAAAAGCTGACAATATGAAAATTCTCAAAAATGTGTAATGACAAATAGGGCTTCCCTGGTGGTCCAGTGGGCAAGGACACCGCCTTGCAGTGCAAGGGGCGCTGGTTCAGTCCCTGGCCTGGGAAGATCCCTCGTGCCACGGAGTGGCTGGACCCCTGTGCCCAATTACCGAGCTGGAGCTCTGGAGTGCATGCGCCCAGAGCTGGTGCTCTGCGACAACAGAGGTCACCACGATGGGAGGCCCACACGGGCCAAAGAACAAAGATGGATGAAAAATAGGTAAATGAAAGACCAACAGAAATGGCCAGCCAGCCCCCTCCCTCCCCAACCCACCCCTCGCCCCCTAAAATAAAATTTAAAAAAAAATGTGTAATGACAAATAATTGATTTATCCAAAAGCATTCAAAAAATTACATTAGTCAGTGTTAATGAGGATGTGAGAAAATGGAAATTCTCACACACTACTGATTAGAATACACACTGATGAAACATTTTATAGATAATAACTTAGGTATGAGTATGCTTATAGATCCAGTCTTGCAACTTCTCGCCATTCATCTAAGGAAAACTCATCTCAAGAAATAATGATAGACGTATGTAAAATTTAACTCTAAGGATGTTTGTTAAACAAACCATTGTTTGGAATACTAAAAGCAGTAGAAAACAAAAACAAACAAAAGACCCTCACAGAGGACTGAATGATTATTTATTAGGCTGGCCTAAGAGTTTGTTAGTTTTTCCATAAGAAATTACGGAATGAACTTTTTTAGCTAACCCAGTAAAATGCAGGAAGTAATATTTAACAACAATTCTTGCGATATTTTGCCAACTGGATAAAAGGTTTCAAAAGAGTATATGCGGCACAACACCATTTTGTTAAACATTCAGATTAAACTGTATGAATACAGAAAATATAAATGTGAAATTAAAATGTCACTATTAATTAAGGGTGATAATTTTATGAATGCTTTTTAACTTGTTTTGTGTGTTCTCTTTTCAACCTTTTTTTAACCATGTGTGTGTGCATGCATGTGTTATATCCTCTACTCTGCAAACCCTGGATTCTCTTGATTTCATCCAAGGGATGCAAAGAATCTTCCTCATCACTCCTTCTACCTCGAGAACCTGTGGACCCGCTCCTGAGTTGTAGGTTCACAGAAGCAAGGATTCTACTGTTAATGTTTCCTTTTGCTCCTTGTTCATTTCAGAGATGACACAGGGGCCAGGTGTTTCTCTTCTGCCCTTTATAACAGGAAATATTTTTAAACGTATTTATAACTTTTTAAGAAATTGCTTAAGTTCTTTGAAACAAATTCAGACAACACAGAACTGCATCAAGCAGAAAGTCCTCTCTCCATCCCTTCTCTGTATCCAATAACAAGTTTTAGGGATGACCTAAGTTAAGACAAAAGTGTGGTGTGTGTATTTTCTGGTCTTTTCTCAGTGCCTTTATAAATATTTTAACTATGCAATCCATCGCAATTTATTTTAGTATATATCTTGTAAAGTGAAATATAATTGCTTACTTTTAACTTTATGAGTGCTAAGAGCAGAATTTACAGTTTCTCTTTACTCTCTTTTGGGCTAAATGAGAGAGAAAAAAATCAGGGATGGAATTGTATAAAATAGCTTTTTACCCTACAAGTAACTAAGCTTTTCAGAACATCCCTTCTTCCTTATGAAGTAACTTGCAATGCTTATTTTCTTTTTTGGAGATAAGACTGAGAGTATGCATAATAAATTCAAATTCTTCTAGCTTACAGGAGATAAGGTAAGTGAGAGATATGGACTGAATCCATGAGATTGTAGGGGGTTTGTTAGTTTTTCCATAAGAAATTACGGAATGAACTTTTAGCTAACCCAGTAAAATGCAGGAAGTAATATTTAACAACAATTCTTGCGATATTTTGCCAACTGGATAAAAGGTTTCAAAAGAGTATATGCGGCACAACACCATTTTGTTAAACATTCAGATTAAACTGTATGAATACAGAAAATATAAATGTGAAATTAAAATGTCACTATTAATTAAGGGTGATAATTTTATGAATGCTTTTTAACTTGTTTTGTGTGTTCTCTTTTCAACCTTTTTAACCATGTGTGTGTGCATGCATGTGTTATATCCTCTACTCTGCAAACCCTGGATTCTCTTGATTTCATCCAAGGGATGCAAAGAATCTTCCTCATCACTCCTTCTACCTCGAGAACCTGTGGACCCGCTCCTGAGTTGTAGGTTCACAGAAGCAAGGATTCTACTGTTAATGTTTCCTTTTGCTCCTTGTTCATTTCAGAGATGACACAGGGGCCAGGTGTTTCTCTTCTGCCCTTTATAACAGGAAATATTTTTAAACGTATTTATAACTTTTTAAGAAATTGCTTAAGTTCTTTGAAACAAATTCAGACAACACAGAACTGCATCAAGCAGAAAGTCCTCTCTCCATCCCTTCTCTGTATCCAATAACAAGTTTTAGGGATGACCTAAGTTAAGACAAAAGTGTGGTGTGTGTATTTTCTGGTCTTTTCTCAGTGCCTTTATAAATATTTTAACTATGCAATCCATCGCAATTTATTTTAGTATATATCTTGTAAAGTGAAATATAATTGCTTACTTTTAACTTTATGAGTGCTAAGAGCAGAATTTACAGTTTCTCTTTACTCTCTTTTGGGCTAAATGAGAGAGAAAAAAATCAGGGATGGAATTGTATAAAATAGCTTTTTACCCTACAAGTAACTAAGCTTTTCAGAACATCCCTTCTTCCTTATGAAGTAACTTGCAATGCTTATTTTCTTTTTTGGAGATAAGACTGAGAGTAAGCATAATAAATTCAAATTCTTCTAGCTTACAGGAGATAAGGTAAGTGAGAGATATGGACTGAATCCATGAGATTGTAGGGAGTAATGGAGACTTCAGAAAACTGTATGTTGGTACTGAAATTTAAAAATAAGCAAATATTTTTATGATAAGGGGAAATTATTTTAAAAATACATGCTGAATAAATTCAGGTGTCGTTCGTGAAAAACATGGAAAATCTCTGAACTTCTTCTAAACTGCTATAGATAAGGTTACAGCAGGTTAGCTGGGAAAAACATTTGATTTGATGTGACCAATGGACCTCCGATACTACCCAGAGCAGAGTTCACAAAGACAACATCAACATTTGGAACACCTCTTTGACTTCAGGACTACAGTGCATCCTGATGGATCTTAAGGATACACTGCATCCTGATCTTTGGCAGTGTCAGCTTCTACACGAAACAAGAACACTGATCATCAATATTTGAATTCTTAATATGAGACAGGCATGGGGCCAAGCACATTGTTTTCTGCAATACATTATTTTATTTAATCCCTTTGAAAATTCTCCATCTTGGTACTATCATGAGTTCCCTTTTATAGATGAGGAAATGCAATCTATTTTTAGGTTTTGGTGGGGAAGGAACGTGATGCTACACATGCCCAGCATGAGGGTGGGCCTCAGGAAATGCTGATTCCTTTCATTTTCTCTTGAAACCTCTCAATGGAACGTTCTTACCCATTGTCTATGTGACTCCACTAGTCACTCTCCTAAGAGATCTATAAAAATGATGCAACTCTATCAATCATACCTACAGGAGAAATTTACATAGAGGAGAAAAAGTAAGTTGTGGCAGCAGGGGCAGGGTGTGGGAGGAGAGACAGATGAAAAGGTTTTGTGCTCACAGCTCCTCTAAGACTTATCTACCTGCTCAGTCCATCTACAGCCCAATTTTGTATACATTTACTCTCTTTTGGGCTAAATGAGAGAGAAAAATCAGGGATGGAATTGTATAAAATAGCTTTTTACCCTACAAGTAACTAAGCTTTTCAGAACATCCCTTCTTCCTTATGAAGTAACTTGCAATGCTTATTTTCTTTTTTGGAGATAAGACTGAGAGTAAGCATAATAAATTCAAATTCTTCTAGCTTACAGGAGATAAGGTAAGTGAGAGATATGGACTGAATCCATGAGATTGTAGGGAGTAATGGAGACTTCAGAAAACTGTATGTTGGTACTGAAATTTAAAAATAAGCAAATATTTTTATGATAAGGGGAAATTATTTTAAAAATACATGCTGAATAAATTCAGGTGTCGTTCGTGAAAAACATGGAAAATCTCTGAACTTCTTCTAAACTGCTATAGATAAGGTTACAGCAGGTTAGCTGGGAAAAACATTTGATTTGATGTGACCAATGGACCTCCGATACTACCCAGAGCAGAGTTCACAAAGACAACATCAACATTTGGAACACCTCTTTGACTTCAGGACTACAGTGCATCCTGATGGATCTTAAGGATACACTGCATCCTGATCTTTGGCAGTGTCAGCTTCTACACGAAACAAGAACACTGATCATCAATATTTGAATTCTTAATATGAGACAGGCATGGGGCCAAGCACATTGTTTTCTGCAATACATTATTTTATTTAATCCCTTTGAAAATTCTCCATCTTGGTACTATCATGAGTTCCCTTTTATAGATGAGGAAATGCAATCTATTTTTAGGTTTTGGTGGGGAAGGAACGTGATGCTACACATGCCCAGCATGAGGGTGGGCCTCAGGAAATGCTGATTCCTTTCATTTTCTCTTGAAACCTCTCAATGGAACGTTCTTACCCATTGTCTATGTGACTCCACTAGTCACTCTCCTAAGAGATCTATAAAAATGATGCAACTCTATCAATCATACCTACAGGAGAAATTTACATAGAGGAGAAAAAGTAAGTTGTGGCAGCAGGGGCAGGGTGTGGGAGGAGAGACAGATGAAAAGGTTTTGTGCTCACAGCTCCTCTAAGACTTATCTACCTGCTCAGTCCATCTACAGCCCAATTTTGTATACATTTACTGTTCTTTGAAAGGCTGGTAATAATGCTTTGATTAATATGCCTAGGAATGCCTTAAGAGTCTGAACCCAATATCTAAGTACAGACCATTGTGGTAAAGTAGCAATGTAGTCTCAAAACAAGGTATAAGCAACTCACAAGAAAATAAAATTATACCCCACTGAACGGGTCCAACAACTACCTATATGCATGGTCCTTTTCCTTTAAGACAATGACTCTCTGCTTGAAGTTCTTGAATGTAATTCAGGAAATGGATTCCCATAAACCTCATGAAATCAGCAGCTTCCACACAATTGTGCCCATGTGCTTTTTGCAGGAAGATGACTCTGTGACATTCTCAAGAGTGTCTGACCTCAAACACCTACGAACCGTTAGTTTAGAAGCTTACACTCCAATTCAGACATGCTGACAGCAAGCAAGACACAATTAACAGTTGTGTATCGACATGAAGTGGGTCAGGAAGATACCGTGGAAGAGGAAATGGCAACCTACTCCAGCATTCTTGTTACGAAAATCCCACGGAGAGAGGAGCCTGGTGGAGTCCATGGAGTCACAAAGAGTTGAACACAACTGCGTGAGTGAGCACACACATGAGTGAGGGAGTGGTCACAGCTAAGGACATGTTTATGATTTGGGGGCAGAAATGGGATTAAACAAACAAACAAATACACAGCTCTTTTCTGAGGAAGGGGCATTTTGAAGTCTTAAAGAAAATAAGGAAGAGAATTCTTTGAAGGCTTTCCTTCTCTAATTAGAAGTCTTTCTCACACTTACTCTGCAACAAACCACCAAGCATTTGCATCTAAGTGGAGGGAGTAACCTACCAGCTAATTGAAATTGTTTCAGTGATGCATCTATTTTTCTATTTAGCATCTTTTCTCTCCCTTCACTTTCCATTTCTTGCCTGAGTTCACATGGCCCATTCCTTGTCTTTTTTAACAACTGGACAAATTATTACCATCAGTAATTTAGAGAGAGGGAAGAGAAATATAAATAAGAGAAGCGAGTTTCCATGGCAACCACAGCCAGGTGAATGAAACCCTTTCTGTGACTATTTCATTAGTACTCTCCTGAGAACCTGGGTTCCTGTTAACCCACTTACGGACCAAGTCTGCTTTTGCCGATGGCTCTCAGATTGCTCACTCACTATTGGAGATGCTGATTTATCATTTTTAGAATGCACTTGGATTTTGTAGCCAGAAGTGACCACTATCTATTGGTATATCTGTCTCCTGCTTAGAATATGCCCTATGATTCTCCAACATCTGTTCACAGTTCCATGAACAAGGATCCATGACAAGTCATGTCTTTTTAGAAATCTCAATTAACATTTTAAAAAGCAGAGCACTCATAATGATAGTGTTATGTTTATTGGGTCTCGACACCATCCCATGTGCTTTTGCAGGAAGATGACTCTGTGACATTCTCAAGAGTGTCTGACCTCAAACACCTGAAGGGCTTACACTCCAATTCAGACATGCTGACAGCAAGCAAGACACAATTAACAGTTGTGTATCGACATGAAGTGGGTCAGGAAGATACCGTGGAAGAGGAAATGGCAACCTACTCCAGCATTCTTGTTACGAAAATCCCACGGAGAGAGGAGCCTGGTGGAGTCCATGGAGTCACAAAGAGTTGAACACAACTGCGTGAGTGAGCACACACATGAGTGAGGGAGTGGTCACAGCTAAGGACATGTTTATGATTTGGGGGCAGAAATGGGATTAAACAAACAAACAAATACACAGCTCTTTTCTGAGGAAGGGGCATTTTGAAGTCTTAAAGAAAATAAGGAAGAGAATTCTTTGAAGGCTTTCCTTCTCTAATTAGAAGTCTTTCTCACACTTACTCTGCAACAAACCACCAAGCATTTGCATCTAAGTGGAGGGAGTAACCTACCAGCTAATTGAAATTGTTTCAGTGATGCATCTATTTTTCTATTTAGCATCTTTTCTCTCCCTTCACTTTCCATTTCTTGCCTGAGTTCACATGGCCCATTCCTTGTCTTTTTTAACAACTGGACAAATTATTACCATCAGTAATTTAGAGAGAGGGAAGAGAAATATAAATAAGAGAAGCGAGTTTCCATGGCAACCACAGCCAGGTGAATGAAACCCTTTCTGTGACTATTTCATTAGTACTCTCCTGAGAACCTGGGTTCCTGTTAACCCACTTACGGACCAAGTCTGCTTTTGCCGATGGCTCTCAGATTGCTCACTCACTATTGGAGATGCTGATTTATCATTTTTAGAATGCACTTGGATTTTGTAGCCAGAAGTGACCACTATCTATTGGTATATCTGTCTCCTGCTTAGAATATGCCCTATGATTCTCCAACATCTGTTCACAGTTCCATGAACAAGGATCCATGACAAGTCATGTCTTTTTAGAAATCTCAATTAACATTTTAAAAAGCAGAGCACTCATAATGATAGTGTTATGTTTATTGGGTCTCGACACCATCCCCTTTGATTAGAAGGATCAGTCAGGAGGGACTAAGTAATGCTGTGATAACACACAGCCCTTATGATGGTTTATTTTTATGCGTCTACTTGGCTAGGCTATGGTGCTCAGTTGGTTGGTCAAATACCATTTTAAATGCTACTCTGAAGTGACTTTTTAAAGATATTAATATTTAAATCAGTAGACTTTGAGTAAAGCAGATTACCTTTAATAATGTGGGTGGGACTTTCAATTGAAGGACTTATGAGAAAAGACTTAGGTCACCCAAAAAGGAAGGAATTCTGCCTCCAGATTCATTATAATATTGGTTCCTGCCAGAATTACCAGCCCATGGACCTGCCCTACAAATTTCAGACTTAATAGTCCTTATATCCACATGAGCCAATTTCTTAAAATAAACTTTCATCTATATCTCCATCTCTCTATCTCATCTATTTATTTATCTAGATAGCAAGAGATTATTCATTCATTCAGAGAGTATACATAATATGTATCTTCAATCCTATTGGTTTTATTTCTCTGGAGAACCTGACTAATTAGTTGCCACTTCTCATTGACTTAACCCAATCAAAGTTCATTTCTTCTTCATGTTTCATGTTCAATTCAAGTTAGCAGAAGACTTAAGACATGTCAATCACTCAGGGGCCCAGGTTAAAGAGTCTCCATCTCAATATGTACTTTCATGGTCACAGTGGCAGAGGAAGGGGCCCTGGTATGCCAAACACTGGCTTTCGAGCTTCCATCTGGATGTGATACCTGCTATTTTCACTTGCATTTCATTGGCCTAAGCAAATCTTATGGCCCTCCTAGCTTCAAAGGAGGCAAGGAACTGTAATTCTATCAGGCACCTGGAAGGACAAAAGCCAGAAATATTCAGTGACCATGGTAGACATTTATGGAACCTCTTGGTCTAAAATGTTCCATTGATTAGGAAATGTGAATCAAGAGGACCAAGCTGTCTGTCTCTCTGGTTCGAGTGACTGTGTGATTATTGGAAAGTGATGTGGCCTACCTTGGCACCAGTTTCTCCATCTGCTCCATGAAGGACATAGAAAGAATTCTTTCTCTTCTGCTCTCCTGCTACAGCAGAGAGAATATGCAGAGACTTTCAAAGGCCAGTCTCTTCATGGAATATTCACACCCGGCACCTAATGGCCATGTTTACTTTTATCTTCTACATCTTCCAACTCCTCAGAAACTCTATTGCCCCACGTTTAAATTTTATTTCAGTAGTATTCATACCTCCCCTGTTCTCTGTCACCGCCCTATTCCAAGCCATCATCTCCTTTTCCTGGAGTAAAGCAGATTACCTTTAATAATGTGGGTGGGACTTTCAATTGAAGGACTTATGAGAAAAGACTTAGGTCACCCAAAAAGGAAGGAATTCTGCCTCCAGATTCATTATAATATTGGTTCCTGCCAGAATTACCAGCCCATGGACCTGCCCTACAAATTTCAGACTTAATAGTCCTTATATCCACATGAGCCAATTTCTTAAAATAAACTTTCATCTATATCTCCATCTCTCTATCTCATCTATTTATTTATCTAGATAGCAAGAGATTATTCATTCATTCAGAGAGTATACATAATATGTATCTTCAATCCTATTGGTTTTATTTCTCTGGAGAACCTGACTAATTAGTTGCCACTTCTCATTGACTTAACCCAATCAAAGTTCATTTCTTCTTCATGTTTCATGTTCAATTCAAGTTAGCAGAAGACTTAAGACATGTCAATCACTCAGGGGCCCAGGTTAAAGAGTCTCCATCTCAATATGTACTTTCATGGTCACAGTGGCAGAGGAAGGGGCCCTGGTATGCCAAACACTGGCTTTCGAGCTTCCATCTGGATGTGATACCTGCTATTTTCACTTGCATTTCATTGGCCTAAGCAAATCTTATGGCCCTCCTAGCTTCAAAGGAGGCAAGGAACTGTAATTCTATCAGGCACCTGGAAGGACAAAAGCCAGAAATATTCAGTGACCATGGTAGACATTTATGGAACCTCTTGGTCTAAAATGTTCCATTGATTAGGAAATGTGAATCAAGAGGACCAAGCTGTCTGTCTCTCTGGTTCGAGTGACTGTGTGATTATTGGAAAGTGATGTGGCCTACCTTGGCACCAGTTTCTCCATCTGCTCCATGAAGGACATAGAAAGAATTCTTTCTCTTCTGCTCTCCTGCTACAGCAGAGAGAATATGCAGAGACTTTCAAAGGCCAGTCTCTTCATGGAATATTCACACCCGGCACCTAATGGCCATGTTTACTTTTATCTTCTACATCTTCCAACTCCTCAGAAACTCTATTGCCCCACGTTTAAATTTTATTTCAGTAGTATTCATACCTCCCCTGTTCTCTGTCACCGCCCTATTCCAAGCCATCATCTCCTTTTCCTGGGCTTCTGTAATAATCCTAGAATGAATCTTCTTGCCTCAACATCCACTCATATCCAATCTATTTTTCTACAAGCTCCCTGCACCTCACCTTCCACCAAGATAACATTAAAAGAAAGGAGGAATACAGTTTAGTAGCTAAAAAGAGAACAGAATCTGAGCACATACCACCTGGGATTAAATCTTTGTTCTGTCACTTGTAGGTGCCTGGCTTTGCAAAGTTACCTAGCATGTCTGTATCTCTGTTATCTTCACATGGAAATCATAGATAATAATAGAACTTGCTTCATAGGTTTATTATGAGGATCAATTGTGTTGATATATGCAAATCACCTATAGTGTTACACAGTAAGCGCTGTGTTTGTCTTTTCTATTATTGAAACTTTTTTGTTATACAATTTGTTTGCCTGTCTCTTTAGGTCCAAATATGAAACCCAATACAATGGTAAGTTATCAATAATTATTTGTTGACAACTTAAAATAATTTTATGTTGATAACTTAAATATAAAATATATAATGCATCAGTGAATCCGTGGTAGTATCAGGCAGCTTCTAATCTGTCTCCCAGTGATCTCTGCTTCCTGGAATTTATATTCTTGAATGTGGGCTGGATTTAATGACTTGCTTCAATAGGATACAGCAAAAGTGACCAGCGAAACCTAATACAATGTCCCTCCTGGGATTAGATTATAAAAGAAAGTAGTTTGCATTTCGCTTGTTTTCTCTGTCTCTCTACTGGTTCATTCTGAAGAGGCAAGATGATATGTCTGAGCTGCCCTATAGAAAATGCCCATGGGACACAGAACTGAGGGCACTCAATCCAACAGCCATGAGGAACTGAATTCTGTCAACAGCCCCTGAGTGACCTTGGAAGTGGGTCCTTCTCTACTCTAGCCGTGAGACCGCAGCAGCCCTGGTCAGAACCTTGACTGCGGCCTCATGAGTGATCACGAATCAGAGGTTCCAGCTACACTGCTCCTAAATTCTTGCTCCTAAATTCATGGAAACTGTGGGATTATATATATATATATATATATTTTTTTTTTTTTTTTTGGCGGGGGGAGCGTGTTGGGGAGGGAGGGGGGCGGATGGGCCACTCTGTTGGTCTTTCATTTATCCAATTTCATCCATCTTTGTTCTTTGGCCCATGTGGGCCCCCAATTGTGGTGGTCTCTGTTGTTGCAGAGCACCAGCTTTGGGCACATGTTTCCAGAGCTCTGGTTCGGTAATTGGACACATGGGTGCAGCTGCTCCACGGCACGTGGGATCTTCCCAGGCCAGGGATCGAACCGGTGCCCCTTGCAATGCAAGGCAGTGTCTTTACCCACTGGACCATCAGGGAAGCCCTATATATATATTTTATGCTGAGTTTTGGGGTAACGTGTTATGCAGCAAAGGATAACTAATATTAAAATAAAGATAACACTATATAAAATGATTTGAATATTCAGGGAGAGACTTTTGAACCTTGAGCTTTTAATAGAGGAATCATTTTCTGGGGCTCACTGATAATCATTATTGTCTCCAGAATCATCCTTTTCTCCGAGGGTCTGTAGGCCCACTTTCTGCTTAAATATTGGAGGCCAACAGTAAGTAAGTAAAAACCTGAGTCTCTTAATTTACTAACTGTGTGAACTTGACCAAGTGACTATACTTCTCTGAGCAACTTTCATCATTAATAAGATGGAGTTAATGCTATCTCCCTCAGGGAATTACTGTGAGGGTTACAGTGTTGAGAACCTGGATAAAACACCTCATTGAGTATCTAGAATACAGCAGATAGTCCGTCAACACTAGACCTTGTCCCTGGTATCTGCTACTGACTGCTTTGCCCCATTTTTAAATATTTGCTTGTACCCTATAGAAAATGCCCATGGGACACAGAACTGAGGGCACTCAATCCAACAGCCATGAGGAACTGAATTCTGTCAACAGCCCCTGAGTGACCTTGGAAGTGGGTCCTTCTCTACTCTAGCCGTGAGACCGCAGCAGCCCTGGTCAGAACCTTGACTGCGGCCTCATGAGTGATCACGAATCAGAGGTTCCAGCTACACTGCTCCTAAATTCTTGCTCCTAAATTCATGGAAACTGTGGGATTATATATATATATATATATATTTTTTTTTTTTTTTTTTGGCGGGGGAGCGTGTTGGGGAGGGAGGGGGGCGGATGGGCCACTCTGTTGGTCTTTCATTTATCCAATTTCATCCATCTTTGTTCTTTGGCCCATGTGGGCCCCCAATTGTGGTGGTCTCTGTTGTTGCAGAGCACCAGCTTTGGGCACATGTTTCCAGAGCTCTGGTTCGGTAATTGGACACATGGGTGCAGCTGCTCCACGGCACGTGGGATCTTCCCAGGCCAGGGATCGAACCGGTGCCCCTTGCAATGCAAGGCAGTGTCTTTACCCACTGGACCATCAGGGAAGCCCTATATATATATTTTATGCTGAGTTTTGGGGTAACGTGTTATGCAGCAAAGGATAACTAATATTAAAATAAAGATAACACTATATAAAATGATTTGAATATTCAGGGAGAGACTTTTGAACCTTGAGCTTTTAATAGAGGAATCATTTTCTGGGGCTCACTGATAATCATTATTGTCTCCAGAATCATCCTTTTCTCCGAGGGTCTGTAGGCCCACTTTCTGCTTAAATATTGGAGGCCAACAGTAAGTAAGTAAAAACCTGAGTCTCTTAATTTACTAACTGTGTGAACTTGACCAAGTGACTATACTTCTCTGAGCAACTTTCATCATTAATAAGATGGAGTTAATGCTATCTCCCTCAGGGAATTACTGTGAGGGTTACAGTGTTGAGAACCTGGATAAAACACCTCATTGAGTATCTAGAATACAGCAGATAGTCCGTCAACACTAGACCTTGTCCCTGGTATCTGCTACTGACTGCTTTGCCCCATTTTTAAATATTTGCTTGTAGCCAACATTCTTCAGTATTAACATTCTTCAGAATTCAATAGAATGCAACTCTCTACCTTATAGAAATGAGTTCAAACACAGTTTTTTTGTTTGTTTTTTACCAGACAGAGCAAGAAAAAGTAATTCAACTTTGAACTCTTGCAGTTGGGCAAATGATTTGCAGTGTTCAAAGAGCGACAAAATAAATCTGTATGAGGATTAAGAAAGAAAATGTTATGGTCTACCTACCATCTCATCAGGAAACAAGCTTACTGTAAGGACCCCTAAATACACACACTGGCCATGGTGGAGCTGCAGAATGCAAACAATGCTCTGGAGACAAATCCAAAACGTGTGTGTCCTGTGGGAGCTGGAGAGACCATAAAACATGTCCCACTGCCGAGAGCAGGCAACATCAAAGAACTCAGTGGTCCCAACGCTAGAACTTAGGTCATTTGGAAAAGCAAGGAAAGGTAAAAGTTTTCATTTACAACTTGAAAGCCTACCTTCCCTTGACATCAAATACCACAATTAAGAATTTACTTTTTAATAAGCACAGGCCTGAGCTGCTAAGAGCCAACGCATCATTCACATATCATTTCCTGCACCACGCAACTCATATTAGCAGACGTAGGAAAGCATCAACCACAAACATGTTGCTGATAGAAATTTCCTAATGCAAGCAGTCTTTATAGATTTCTGCTATTTCAGGGTAGGTCTCCAAGGACCATTTGAATCCATATTAATTTCCTTTCTGGCAGTTATGCGGCTGAGTATGAACTGCACTATTTCACTTTTAATCTGTCAGTAATTTAGTAATGTGTAAACTAATTATGCACAGATATTAATGTAATCGGTTTGGGGAGCTATAAAATCAATGTGTTTTTACAGACTGCATTAAAGAGAACTGTGGTATTATAATCACATGTCAGTTACAGATAACGTTATGAAATTAAAACAACGGATGTCACCCACACTTCAGGGAGCACCCACTAACTCCATCAAATCTCAAAAGCATGGCCTTTGTATTTCCTGGCCCTTCAGGAAGAATGACAGCATCTCAGACCATCTTGCTTTGCCCTGACTCTGATAACGCCGCTGTCATGGCTCTCTTTCTCCATGTCTCCTCTCCTCTTCCTCTGGGTTGGGTACAAACTTGCTATTCCGAACCTCACATCAAGCCACAGGTCATCCTTCCAGGGTTTGTGTCAGTGTCTCACAGCAATGGACTCCTAGGGTGAAGTCCCCACTAGTACGATTAACCAGATCATTATGCAACAGAAGAAAGGTTAGCATGAACCCAGTGGTATTTTTATATATATATATATATATATATATATATTATTTTACTTATGTATTTGGCTGAACTGGGTCATAGTTGCAGTGTGTGAACTGTTAGTTGCAGCATGTGGGATCTAGTTCCCTGACTAGGGATTGAACCCAGGCCCCTTGCATTGGGAGCCAGAGTCCTGGCCACCAGACCACCAGGAAGCCCCCACCCACCCCGCCCAGTGGTCTTAATGACAGCCTTTGTAAGATGTTCTCATGGGACTATAATCAGCCCAAGACATGATCAAATCCTTCCATGGGGTTAGAGACATCTCAACATCTTGACCTATGGGCATGCACCCTGATCTTCCATTCTCAAACAGAAGGAAACTTACTGCTCTAAGACAGGCCTTAAAATCTTGGGTTAGTACTTTTCCAATCAAGTGTTTGATTAATTCCCTTAATTCCCTGAGAGTTTATCTCTAATCCCTTGCACCTCTCTAAAAATGAGGTCATTGTCCTACATAGTCTTCGGTATCAGTGATGTCTGGTAGAACACACCCTCTTGGACATTAGTGAAGAAGTCCCGGAACCAGCCTTGCACCCTAGGGAGCCATCGACATAGAAAGAAACCTGGATTTGGAGATGGGAGTTCTAGTTGTAGAATGGAAACCCTGCATTCTGCTAAAGGACCATTTGAATCCATATTAATTTCCTTTCTGGCAGTTATGCGGCTGAGTATGAACTGCACTATTTCACTTTTAATCTGTCAGTAATTTAGTAATGTGTAAACTAATTATGCACAGATATTAATGTAATCGGTTTGGGGAGCTATAAAATCAATGTGTTTTTACAGACTGCATTAAAGAGAACTGTGGTATTATAATCACATGTCAGTTACAGATAACGTTATGAAATTAAAACAACGGATGTCACCCACACTTCAGGGAGCACCCACTAACTCCATCAAATCTCAAAAGCATGGCCTTTGTATTTCCTGGCCCTTCAGGAAGAATGACAGCATCTCAGACCATCTTGCTTTGCCCTGACTCTGATAACGCCGCTGTCATGGCTCTCTTTCTCCATGTCTCCTCTCCTCTTCCTCTGGGTTGGGTACAAACTTGCTATTCCGAACCTCACATCAAGCCACAGGTCATCCTTCCAGGGTTTGTGTCAGTGTCTCACAGCAATGGACTCCTAGGGTGAAGTCCCCACTAGTACGATTAACCAGATCATTATGCAACAGAAGAAAGGTTAGCATGAACCCAGTGGTATTTTTATATATATATATATATATATATATATATTATTTTACTTATGTATTTGGCTGAACTGGGTCATAGTTGCAGTGTGTGAACTGTTAGTTGCAGCATGTGGGATCTAGTTCCCTGACTAGGGATTGAACCCAGGCCCCTTGCATTGGGAGCCAGAGTCCTGGCCACCAGACCACCAGGGAAGCCCCCACCCACCCCGCCCAGTGGTCTTAATGACAGCCTTTGTAAGATGTTCTCATGGGACTATAATCAGCCCAAGACATGATCAAATCCTTCCATGGGGTTAGAGACATCTCAACATCTTGACCTATGGGCATGCACCCTGATCTTCCATTCTCAAACAGAAGGAAACTTACTGCTCTAAGACAGGCCTTAAAATCTTGGGTTAGTACTTTTCCAATCAAGTGTTTGATTAATTCCCTTAATTCCCTGAGAGTTTATCTCTAATCCCTTGCACCTCTCTAAAAATGAGGTCATTGTCCTACATAGTCTTCGGTATCAGTGATGTCTGGTAGAACACACCCTCTTGGACATTAGTGAAGAAGTCCCGGAACCAGCCTTGCACCCTAGGGAGCCATCGACATAGAAAGAAACCTGGATTTGGAGATGGGAGTTCTAGTTGTAGAATGGAAACCCTGCATTCTGCTAAAGGACAGGCCTGGGGCAATGATGATTCTGACATTCCCCAGACATGTGACTCTCTTAGTACTTGGAATCTTGTTTACTTTGTTTGCAATAAGATGATAGTAACATTGCTTCCTTCATGGAGGATGAAATAAAGATTGCACAGTTTTTAGGTCAAAGGAAGTGTTCAATAAATAGTAGCCCAATCTAGTTCAGTTCAGTTCAGCTCAGTCTCTGTCGTGTCTGACTCCTTGTGACCCCATGGACTGCGGCATGCTAGGCTTCCCTGTCCTCCACCATCTCCTGGAGCTTTCTCAGCCTCATGTCCATTGACTCAGTGGTGCCATCCAACCATCTCGTCCTCTGCCATCCCCTTTCCAAACTAGTAGCAGTAAGTAATTATAATAGTAGTATTAGTAATGATCATTTTACTCCCTTGGCCTAACTGCATCCCTATTATAAATGAAACTGAACCGCCAAACCTCTAAAATCCCTTCTAATGATAATCTACTTGCAAGGGGAATCCTGAGGAGGAAGAACAACCCTCAGTTTTCCTTCTCTGATCAAATCCTTCTGCCCCACCCCATCCCTCCCCTCAACACATCTTTCCGTCCTACTTATTAGTGTCTGCCCAGCATTCTATACCACTCCGTCCATCCTTCCCCTAACCCTCTAAGGTATACTGTGTGAGCCACACTCAGGCAATGAACTCTTATTCATTCACCCACAAATTATTTACTGACATCTACCAGGGGTAGAGAAAGCTCTGCAGCAAGTGTTGATGTAAATCAGATATGGCTCTAATTTTCTTAGAGGTGACTGTCCACATGCCAAATAAGAGAAGTCCACAATAAAAAACAAACAAAACAAAACAACCTATTATCCGCCTTTTTCAAACCCTTCTTGAAACTGACTGAGTGCATCATCATGTGGTGCCACTTTCTCTAATATCGGTACCATTGAAAGTTCTGTGTCCCTTCACTGGCCACACCCAACACAACCACTTTCATACCATTCTTTGCTGTGGATATTGAATACTTTCCATTTTAAGTTCACCCATTCTCATTTTCCTCATTCAATGGATGTTGTCTGTTTCTAAGATTCACAGTGCCATTTTCAGAACCTGATGCAAATTTTTTTGTGCCATCATCCTTTCTCATCATTCCCCACAATTTCAACACCGTTTGCTGTCTGTCTTGTACGTTTGGTCTCACCATGCGTCAATTACAATGAAGGTCAACCACAAGACACAAGGGCCAACAACTGGCCTGACTACACTGGTCATCATTAAATAAGATAATATGTGTAAACTACAAAGTACAGTGCTTGACACATAGTAAGCACTCAGCACTTCCATTCCCATATCTTCTGCCTCCAACTTTTTGTTATCTAGCATAATAACTACTGTGCCCACCAGAAACCAGGGGTCCACCAACCACTTCCAAGGGATATTCTCAGAGGCATTATTTGTCTCCTGTCCTAGAAGCTGAGGACAGATGTTCTCAGAAGGATAGCCTTGGTGATCATTGTTTAGAATCATCAGCATCCCACTATGGAAATTAAACACCACTCACAGACCCAAGAAAATAGATTAGGGTTTTATCACTCACACATTTAACTTCTGTGAAATCAAAAGTTTCTTGGTACTTGATCAAAAAATGAAATAGAAGAAATACAGATACAGATTAATTAAAATATAGTCTGCCTGGGAAGTCTTTGTTTTATAATGAACATTTACATATATATATACATATATATATATATACATATACATATGTATATATATATACACACACACACACATAAATTATTGGTATGAATACTATACTACTATACTACACAGGGCTACAAACAAAAAATCATAAAAACTGTCCTCTAAGGGCCCTTTAGCCAATTTTCTAGGGTTATTTTGATCATACCCAACTAGTGCTTTTGAATATAACTGATACAATAAGGTGCTGTTCCATGATAAATCAAAACAAAACAACCTATTATCCGCCTTCTTCAAACCCTTCTTGAAACTGACTGAGTGCATCATCATGTGGTGCCACTTTCTCTAATATCGGTACCATTGAAAGTTCTGTGTCCCTTCACTGGCCACACCCAACACAACCACTTTCATACCATTCTTTGCTGTGGATATTGAATACTTTCCATTTTAAGTTCACCCATTCTCATTTTCCTCATTCAATGGATGTTGTCTGTTTCTAAGATTCACAGTGCCATTTTCAGAACCTGATGCAAATTTTTTTGTGCCATCATCCTTTCTCATCATTCCCCACAATTTCAACACCGTTTGCTGTCTGTCTTGTACGTTTGGTCTCACCATGCGTCAATTACAATGAAGGTCAACCACAAGACACAAGGGCCAACAACTGGCCTGACTACACTGGTCATCATTAAATAAGATAATATGTGTAAACTACAAAGTACAGTGCTTGACACATAGTAAGCACTCAGCACTTCCATTCCCATATCTTCTGCCTCCAACTTTTGTTATCTAGCATAATAACTACTGTGCCCACCAGAAACCAGGGGTCCACCAACCACTTCCAAGGGATATTCTCAGAGGCATTATTTGTCTCCTGTCCTAGAAGCTGAGGACAGATGTTCTCAGAAGGATAGCCTTGGTGATCATTGTTTAGAATCATCAGCATCCCACTATGGAAATTAAACACCACTCACAGACCCAAGAAAATAGATTAGGGTTTTATCACTCACACATTTAACTTCTGTGAAATCAAAAGTTTCTTGGTACTTGATCAAAAAATGAAATAGAAGAAATACAGATACAGATTAATTAAAATATAGTCTGCCTGGGAAGTCTTTGTTTTATAATGAACATTTACATATATATATACATATATATATATATACATATACATATGTATATATATATACACACACACACACATAAATTATTGGTATGAATACTATACTACTATACTACACAGGGCTACAAACAAAAAATCATAAAAACTGTCCTCTAAGGGCCCTTTAGCCAATTTTCTAGGGTTATTTTGATCATACCCAACTAGTGCTTTTGAATATAACTGATACAATAAGGTGCTGTTCCATGATAAATCATTTTAGGATGATTTGGGGGCACTCTGATGGAAGTCAAAAGAGGATTTGGGGGCAAGGCTCCAGAAGTTGGCATTATCCAAAACCAGTGCCTCTCCTTTCCCAAGGATCTCATGGTCCTTAATTGACTTCATTGTGTCTTCTCAAATACTGTGTATAAAGATACCCCATGTATCACTAGGAGAGTGCTGAATGTCTCAGGAATGTATCAAGACACGTTCCTGGCCTGAGATGACTGGACTCTCCTCCTTATCCTGTTTTCGTCAGGTGAAACTGAAGGTCTATTTGTACTCCTCGATCCTCTTCTCCAGCCATCCTCTTAACTGCAGAAAGGCAGCTGCTCTCCCTGACTCACATACCAGGACTTCCCTGGTGGTCTAGTGGTAAAGAATCCACCTTGCAATGCAGGGGATGTAGGTTCAATCCATGGTTGAGAAACTCAGGTCCTACATGCCCGGGGGCTCAATTAAGTCCACCTACCCCAACTCCTGAAACCTCAAGCCACAATAGATAGTCTGTGAGCCACAAAGAAAGATCTCACACGGCAAAAGAAGATATCACATACTGCAACTAAGTCTTACTTTAAAAAAAAAAAGAAAGAAAAAAGACATGCTATTTCTTTTCTTTACATCCATCACAAGGCTAGTCCTGAAATAATTAACAATAATAAATGTATCCAGGCAGTGGTCTCCATAGCATGCACTAAAGGAAATTTAGGCAGTAGTTTTTCCCTCCTATCAAGAATATCTCCCAGGGTAGCTTTTCCTTTGCCAAAAGAGTAAGAAAAATAAGCCCTGGAGAATCCTGTGTTATGATTGTCAAGACACGGATTATTGAGAAAGGAATTAGAATCATCAACTCTGGCAGAGGAAATTTGAGAGGCTGAGGGGATTTGCGGGCAATGAGGACTTTTATGGTGAATGATCTGGGTTGCAGCTTCAGCTCTTAGCTCTGCTTTACTAGTGGAGTAAGATTTTATCAAGAGTAATTCATGCACCACGGAAAAAATGTACAGTTGAGTTCTCCATATATGGAGAAAATGGGCAATGTAGACATTTAGAGGGCCATGACTGAGTGTATCTTTTGTCCTAATGTAGGTATCTTCTTAATTTTTATGTATTTATTTATTTTGGCTGTGCTGTACAGCACGTAGGATCTTAGCTCCTGGACTAGGGATGGAACCTGTGCTCCCCTGCAGTGGTAGAGGTAAGCCCCAACCACTGGACCACCAGAGAACTCCCGATTGAGCTTATCTTGAGAAAACCGAAGATACCAAAGAACACTCAATGGAGTCAATGGACTGGGCTTCCAATGCTGATGTGTCACTGAAGATTTCTACCTGTGCTGTGGTCACACGGACCTTTTTAAATTTAATTTGAAGCTAGTTAAAATTAAATATAATTTTTACAAAAATTCAGTGCCTTAGTCACACTAACCATATTTCAAGTGCTCAAAAGTCCTGAATGGCTAGATGTGACTACACAGGGCAACCATAAACTAAAGACAAATAGGCTTTTGAAACCCAAGTTTCCTCATCTGTTAAAGAAAAAAGTAAGATTTGTCCTGTTTCCTTCCCAAGTATATTCTAAGATAATAAATGCAAAAGCAGTTAAAATTATTAAACATTTGATAACAGAAAAACAAGCAAAGTACTTAATTTGGTGTCTTGAACTTCACTTAGAGGAATCCCCCATGTTCTTACTTAAAACACTAAAGACTTTTTAAAAAAAAAATTCGACCTCTTTTTACTGGTTTACTTATTTATTTTTATCCATCTTTATTCTTTGGCCTGTGTGGGCCTCCCATCACAGTGGCCTCTCTTGTTGCAGAGCAACGGCTCTAGGCACATGTGCTCCAGAGCACTGGCTCATAATTGGACATACTGGTCCAGTCGCTCCTCAGCACGTGGGATCCTCCTGGGCCAGGGATCAAACTGGTGCCCCCTTTAACTGCAAGGCAGACTCTTTATCCACTGGGCCACCAGGGAAGCCCCACTAAGGGTTGTTCTTAAAAATCTACGTGCCGATATAATTTCCAGTTATTCCTATCAGAAGAATAAGAATGGGTCAAGCTGTGTCTAGCTGATCCTCAGTTTTAATGTCTTTGCCCAGAAAACAAGTATCTTAGTATTTTCAGTGGCGTTTTAATTACAAAATAACTTCAATGTACAGAGAATTATACAGGAGAGGCTATAGAAATCATGACTTATACAGAGCAAATACTGGTGACCATCTTGTCCATGGGGACATCAACAGGGAATAGCATCTTTTGGTTTCTTTCTACTAAGAAAACAATGGAACTCTGCTCTTCTTAGGATTTTTGTTCCTTTAAATTTTACATGTCCTTAGAAAATGCATGCCTTCTTTCTGCATGTGAGCTGCATTTGAAAATATCCATATGAGTTCTTCAGGCAAACCAGATCATCATTTCTCGCTTCATGGGTATCAGTGTCTGAAAGACTATAAGCAGTCTCAAGAAATTAAAGTGCCTTAGTCACACTAACCATATTTCAAGTGCTCAAAAGTCCTGAATGGCTAGATGTGACTACACAGGGCAACCATAAACTAAAGACAAATAGGCTTTTGAAACCCAAGTTTCCTCATCTGTTAAAGAAAAAAGTAAGATTTGTCCTGTTTCCTTCCCAAGTATATTCTAAGATAATAAATGCAAAAGCAGTTAAAATTATTAAACATTTGATAACAGAAAAACAAGCAAAGTACTTAATTTGGTGTCTTGAACTTCACTTAGAGGAATCCCCCATGTTCTTACTTAAAACACTAAAGACTTTTTAAAAAAAAAATTCGACCTCTTTTTACTGGTTTACTTATTTATTTTTATCCATCTTTATTCTTTGGCCTGTGTGGGCCTCCCATCACAGTGGCCTCTCTTGTTGCAGAGCAACGGCTCTAGGCACATGTGCTCCAGAGCACTGGCTCATAATTGGACATACTGGTCCAGTCGCTCCTCAGCACGTGGGATCCTCCTGGGCCAGGGATCAAACTGGTGCCCCTTGAACTGCAAGGCAGACTCTTTATCCACTGGGCCACCAGGGAAGCCCCACTAAGGGTTGTTCTTAAAAATCTACGTGCCGATATAATTTCCAGTTATTCCTATCAGAAGAATAAGAATGGGTCAAGCTGTGTCTAGCTGATCCTCAGTTTTAATGTCTTTGCCCAGAAAACAAGTATCTTAGTATTTTCAGTGGCGTTTTAATTACAAAATAACTTCAATGTACAGAGAATTATACAGGAGAGGCTATAGAAATCATGACTTATACAGAGCAAATACTGGTGACCATCTTGTCCATGGGGACATCAACAGGGAATAGCATCTTTTGGTTTCTTTCTACTAAGAAAACAATGGAACTCTGCTCTTCTTAGGATTTTTGTTCCTTTAAATTTTACATGTCCTTAGAAAATGCATGCCTTCTTTCTGCATGTGAGCTGCATTTGAAAATATCCATATGAGTTCTTCAGGCAAAAACCAGATCATCATTTCTCGCTTCATGGGTATCAGTGTCTGAAAGACTATAAGCAGTCTCAAGAAGTGAGTGTGCAGGAGAATAGAGAAAATGAAAACTTTCTGGCTGAAGGATGGAGAAAATTTTCTGAGCAGTATCAGGCAAGAATGATTGAAAACTCTCTTCTAATTTTAAGAGGTAAGAGATAAGGATTTATAGCCAGGGCCAGACAGACACCAGGTGTAATTGTGCTGGCTGTATACAACTGGATCATCATCACCGTCATCACCCCCACCACCAGCACCATTATCAAGCCATGTATTGATATGGAGCGGTAGTTTTGAAAGTTCTTTCACATGTAGGTACACAGTTGATTGTTGTAATAACCTACGTTGGAAGTACACCAAACCACCATGATTTTCGGCACATTCAGTCTTTGCTCCTTCTTACCACGGTAGTACTGCCTTAATTTAATTTCAAAATGATCACGTTGGAAGTACACCAAACCACCATGATTTTCGGCACATTCAGTCTTTGCTCCTTCTTACCACGGTAGTACTGCCTTAATTTAATTTCAAAATGATCTCTCTACATTTCAGTCTGTATGTTTCAAGTGGGGTTGACACCAAGGTATACACCCTCCAAGTATGAGCTCACCCTCAGGCCCTGACCCATCAGTTTATTACACCCTTCAACCACAATGATTGGTCTAGGAGTAAGTACACGATCCAAGTCTATCCAAAGAAACACAATCCCTGGGACTTTAGTTGAGACTACTAGGAAAGAGAACCCTCTGGGGACCACTGAGCTTAGAGGATGAAGCCTGAACCTGCCTGGACCTTGGCTGGGAACTGTCTGAGAATAAAGGGTTGTTCTTAAAAATCTACGTGCCGATATAATTTCCAGTTATTCCTATCAGAAGAATAAGAATGGGTCAAGCTGTGTCTGGCTGATCCTCAGTTTTAATGTCTTTGCCCAGAAAACAAGTATCTTAGTATTTTCAGTGGCGTTTTAATTACAAAATAACTTCAATGTACAGAGAATTATACAGGAGAGGCTATAGAAATCATGACTTATACAGAGCAAATACTGGTGACCATCTTGTCCATGGGGACATCAACAGGGAATAGCATCTTTTGGTTTCTTTCTACTAAGAAAACAATGGAACTCTGCTCTTCTTAGGATTTTTGTTCCTTTAAATTTTACATGTCCTTAGAAAATGCATGCCTTCTTTCTGCATGTGAGCTGCATTTGAAAATATCCATATGAGTTCTTCAGGCAAAAACCAGATCATCATTTCTCGCTTCATGGGTATCAGTGTCTGAAAGACTATAAGCAGTCTCAAGAAGTGAGTGTGCAGGCGAATAGAGAAAATGAAAACTTTCTGGCTGAAGGATGGAGAAAATTTTCTGAGCAGTATCAGGCAAGAATGATTGAAAACTCTCTTCTAATTTTAAGAGGTAAGAGATAAGGATTTATAGCCAGGGCCAGACAGACACCAGGTGTAATTGTGCTGGCTGTATACAACTGGATCATCATCACCGTCATCACCCCCACCACCAGCACCATTATCAAGCCATGTATTGATATGGAGCGGTAGTTTTGAAAGTTCTTTCACATGTAGGTACACAGTTGATTGTTGTAATAACCTACGTTGGAAGTACACCAAACCACCATGATTTTCGGCACATTCAGTCTTTGCTCCTTCTTACCACGGTAGTACTGCCTTAATTTAATTTCAAAATGATCACGTTGGAAGTACACCAAACCACCATGATTTTCGGCACATTCAGTCTTTGCTCCTTCTTACCACGGTAGTACTGCCTTAATTTAATTTCAAAATGATCTCTCTACATTTCAGTCTGTATGTTTCAAGTGGGGTTGACACCAAGGTATACACCCTCCAAGTATGAGCTCACCCTCAGGCCCTGACCCATCAGTTTATTACACCCTTCAACCACAATGATTGGTCTAGGAGTAAGTACACGATCCAAGTCTATCCAAAGAAACACAATCCCTGGGACTTTAGTTGAGACTACTAGGAAAGAGAACCCTCTGGGGACCACTGAGCTTAGAGGATGAAGCCTGAACCTGCCTGGACCTTGGCTGGGTAAAAGCTGCTCTGAGAATAAAGCTGATGCTGAGTATTACACAGCCAAACCTGGAGAAAAAGCAAGACCAAGTCTCGAGAACCAGGTTTAACCCCTTAGTTCATGCCTGTATAGGATTGCACTACCTCTGGACATTTTTGTTTGAGCCAGACTGAGCTGTGCTTCTTGTCTTTGGCAGAGAAGTCTAGCCAGTACAGCTAGAGTGAAGAGATTAGGATCCACTTTTTACATGTTAGAAAATTGAAGCTCAGAAAAACATCCATAAAACCATGATTTGGACACAAACTGTGGTCCCTGAATATGGAATTTCTAAAGAATTCTCAAAGCCATTCAGTAGGGAAGATGGGAAGGAAAGGGTTGGCAGGCTCGACAAAAAATGTTTAAGGGTCGCATTAAAAAGAAAGAAGAATGAGAAAGCACAGAGTCAAGCTTATGGCATTACAAGTCCTTGGGGAGAGTAGAAATGCTGAAGCTTACAAATGCACAGGAGGCAGCAGGTAACTACAGTTGAGTTTACTAAAGAAACAGTGTTTGAAAACAGAATGGAATTTAGCAATAGTGGGATATACATTGTCTGGGGGAAATTCACTGTATCTACTCTAAATATTTTGTAAATAGATATACTCAATATATCAAAAAAATATAAAAGGATTCTTAAGTATTCAAAGATATCACATTATCTATCTATCTATCTATCTATCTATCTATCTATCTATCTATCATCTATCTATCTATGTTGTTGTTCAGTCACTAAGTCATGTTCGACTCTCTGCGACCCCGAGGACTGCAGCATACGAGACTTCTATGCCCTTCGCTATCCCCTGAAATTTGCTCAAACTCATGTCCACTGAGTCAGTGCCATTCAACCATCTCTTCCTCTGTTGCCTCCCTTCTACTCCTGCCTTCAATTTTTCCCAGCATCAGGGTCTTCAGTGAATCAGCTCTTTGTATCAGGTGGCCAAAGTATCGGAACGTCAGCATCAGTCCTTTCAATGAATATTCAGGACTGAATAATAATAATAATAATGCCTCCAAATACAGCACTCATATACTGATGATTCTGATGGGTAAAATTTATATATTAAAGTGGTGGTTCTCAAAGTGTCATCCTTGGACCAGCAGCATCAACACCACTAGGAAATCTTAGACCTTACCCCAAACCTACCAGATCATAACTCTAGGAGAGGGGTCAGCGATACATATTCTAACAAATTCTCCAGGTAATTCTGAAGCATGCTAAAGCCTAAGAACCGCCTAGTTAAGACATGTAAATATGTACCTATCCATATATGTATTTTTGTGTAATTTTTAATGCTTAATCAAACTCCTCTGTTAGAAAATTGAAGCTCAGAAAACTCATGATTTGGACACAAACTGTGGTCCCTGAATATGGAATTTCTAAAGAATTCTCAAAGCCATTCAGTAGGGAAGATGGGAAGGAAAGGGTTGGCAGGCTCGACAAAAATGTTTAAGGGTCGCATTAAAAAGAAAGAAGAATGAGAAAGCACAGAGTCAAGCTTATGGCATTACAAGTCCTTGGGGAGAGTAGAAATGCTGAAGCTTACAAATGCACAGGAGGCAGCAGGTAACTACAGTTGAGTTTACTAAAGAAACAGTGTTTGAAAACAGAATGGAATTTAGCAATAGTGGGATATACATTGTCTGGGGGAAATTCACTGTATCTACTCTAAATATTTTGTAAATAGATATACTCAATATATCAAAAAAATATAAAAGGATTCTTAAGTATTCAAAGATATCACATTATCTATCTATCTATCTATCTATCTATCTATCTATCATCTATCTATCTATGTTGTTGTTCAGTCACTAAGTCATGTTCGACTCTCTGCGACCCCGAGGACTGCAGCATACGAGACTTCTATGCCCTTCGCTATCCCCTGAAATTTGCTCAAACTCATGTCCACTGAGTCAGTGCCATTCAACCATCTCTTCCTCTGTTGCCTCCCTTCTACTCCTGCCTTCAATTTTTCCCAGCATCAGGGTCTTCAGTGAATCAGCTCTTTGTATCAGGTGGCCAAAGTATCGGAACGTCAGCATCAGTCCTTTCAATGAATATTCAGGACTGAATAATAATAATAATAATGCCTCCAAATACAGCACTCATATACTGATGATTCTGATGGGTAAAATTTATATATTAAAGTGGTGGTTCTCAAAGTGTCATCCTTGGACCAGCAGCATCAACACCACTAGGAAATCTTAGACCTTACCCCAAACCTACCAGATCATAACTCTAGGAGAGGGGTCAGCGATACATATTCTAACAAATTCTCCAGGTAATTCTGAAGCATGCTAAAGCCTAAGAACCGCCTAGTTAAGACATGTAAATATGTACCTATCCATATATGTATTTTTTGTGTAATGTTTTTTCAATGCTTATCAAACTCCTTTTATGAAGTCTTGATAGAGTAAAAAGCACCACTGTCTGAATCCAGCCCAGAGAGGAAAGTACAGATTTGGCAACCTTTAGATCTCCTGTTTAGAGAAGTCCGCTCTAGTCAGAGCCAATGGCACTCAGAGTGGTTTGGAATGTGACTGGTCAATGTTCATCTTCTATGTTAATTACAGTAGGCAGAATTCTAAAGATATACAATAATACCTTTAGCTATGCACCCCTCAACACACAACTCCTGCCTATGGCCAAGATTCCCATATCCTGTTTCTGTAATCAGATTCGAATCTAAGCACTTTTGGGAAGGGATCTTGCAGACATAGTGAAAGTCCCAAATTAGTAAACCTTAGTGTTGGGGAGGTTATCCATACGGGCCTGATCCCATCAGGTAAGCCCTTTACAATCAGAGAGCTTTCTCTAGTTGATGACTGAGGAAAAAGTCAGAGAGATTTGAAGTGTAAGAAGGCTTCAACATGCCACCGAACCCTAAAGGTGTAAGAGACCACATGAAGTGAAGTAGCCCCTAGAAGCTGAAAGGTTACTCAGGTTGTCAGCTGGCAAGGAAACTTGGACCTCAGTCCTACAACAAGTAAGTAAATTTTTCAACGAGCTTGGAAGCAGCTTTCTGTTCAGAACCTGTCATGGAAACTCAGTTTGATCAATGCATTGATTTGAGCTTTGTTGTACTTTGAACAGACATTCCTGGTAGCTCAGCTGGTAAAGAATCCACCTGCAATGAAGGAGACCCCAGTTTGATTCCTGAGTTGGGAATATGACTAAGCTGACTGGCACTTTTACTTTCGCTTCATCCTTTGAAGAGAGAACCAGTCATGCTATGTCAGATTTCTGATCTATAGAATTGTGAACTACTAAATGAGTGTTGTTTTAAGCTGCTAAATTTGTGATCATTCATATGTAGCAACAGGAAACGAACACCACCTGAAACAGAACACGACAGCTGGAATATGGGACTCAAGCATTTGCAATTGCATGGGATCTAATCATTTGGAAATGCATGAATAAGATCATTAAAGTGGGAACGAGTGGAAAGAGCATCTGGGGAAAAATTCAGCTTAGTGAAGAAGAAAAAGCACATTGGAAGAAAGAGGAAACCAGGCTGCCTTATAATTAGGAGAAACCAAGGAAGTCATTGAAAACCAAAGTGAAGACAGATGATTCCATGGAAGGTGAGGAAAATGAGAGTCTCCTGCTGCTGAGTGGTAGGTAATTGCCTGGCAAGATTATTACCTGAAAGCATGCTTTCACAGAATTTCATAACTCAAAGGCATGGTAGAGACCATAAATTTAATTTTTTGTTTTTCAGATGAAGATTTAGAGGCTAAATCTTTATGAAGGATGTAGCCTCTAAGCCTTCATGAAGGATACAGGGTTAGAGCAAGGTTAAAGAGCTAGTGAATTTCTGAGTCAAGCTCAGAATCCACACCTCCTCTTTTTACTCTGCAGAACTTTCTCAGCGTTGGAGTCAGCCCTTCCCTAAGGCAGGAGACTAGCCTATAGAACCTCTGGATGAGAAGAGGGCAGATGCTTAAACAAAAGAGCTGGATTGTCGGCACCATAGGCTTGGGACACTAACCCAAGCCCAGATAGGAGGACTTTGCTCCTTAGCCAGGTAAGAGGCCTCTCACTTTGTCACAGAGCCAAATGCAATTAGTACACAGGCATGCTCTTCCAGGGAGCCTCAAACCTGATTAAGAGGTTAGAAACTAGGGCCTGTGAAGCAAGATTAATGATAACAGGATGCTAATGCCCAGCAACAAAAGGAACGAGGATGACCAAACTGTGAGGGCAGAGAGCTATCAGTGAGGTGCATGAATCAACCTAGCCTATGAACACACGAGATACACTCCCCCCAAGGTGTTCCTCTTCTATGCAGTTCTATGTGTTAAATCAATGATGGTTTATTAATCTCACAACCACTGTCCTTCCCACAAGAAACTAAGCAGAATATTAGCCTCCGCAAAAGATCCTTTCACTCACATTGGAAGAGAAGTTACCCACAGGCTAGTATCTGTTTCCGTGGAAACCAAAAATAAATATTGATACTGCGTTAATGGTCTGTGTCTCACTTAAGCTCCATTAAACTTCGAGCACTTGCAAGAAAACAGCCCATTGATGGCCCAGCTGAGGGAGAGGGAAGAGGCTTTATAAAAAGCAACAGTGTGGAAGGCACATGGGGTGCGAGCAGGATTTCGAAGCACTTCTCAACCAGGAAGCTCTCCAGCCGAGGAGACCTACTTACGAGTGTTCCAAATTGCTGGTTACGATGCTGGTCCCTGCCTGAATGGATTTTTGTGAAGCTGTCCTTCTTATAAAGGATAGTTGTGTGGTTTGGAAAGCTTATCTGTAGACAACGACATTTTCCAGGAACCCACAAGCCCAAAGCACAGCAAACAAATGCACCGAGCATCCCAATTAGAGTCTTTCTTTCTCTGCTGCCTTTCCCAAAGTAATTCAAGTTGCAGATACTAAGGTCAGTATTGTTGCCTTTTATATTTATAATCCAGCTTTTAGGAGCAAAGTATTTGATTTATTGCATGAAAGTATTTTACAGCTCTAAGCACTGCTGCTCCTTGGAATAAGGACCATCACAGCCTGCTTAATTTACACGAGGGATGTTAGGACTATTTAATGGCATGTAAACATTTTATAAGGCAAGTTCAAATTGTAGGCCATATTTAATATACTTTCACAAAATGGACCACAAATGGATTCTAGTTCTTATTTATTGGCCCAATCTTTCTTATGGCATCAAAAGTGAATCGAGTTTTAAAAGGTGTTAAGAGGTTTCAGTACAGTTCGTGACACTGGGCACAATTGGTGAGTCTGCATAAAACAAGCAGCACGTGAATTAATTCCAGAACCAGGGGAGCCATGAGCCCCCACGTCAGGCTTCATCATATGGCTTCTGGGGCTCGGTCAATAGAAGCTCCTGGGCTCTCAGCTCCTAGCAGAGATCAGAATCCAAAGAGCTGCTGGGATATGAACACTGGGAAAGAACACGGTCCAGTACGTGTGGTTTCCTGTCATGGAAACGACCCAATGGGAAAAGTCCTTAGTAGCAAATTGAGGGGGTAACACGAACATAGATCTGAGGTTTCTAGTTTACCATGAGTGTGCAAATAATGTGTAGTCAATGTCTAAAGTTCTCTGTCTGAGAAGCAGGTGTATTATTTTTACTTCCCTAGAATCTCTCTAGGAAACACTCTTTACCTCCTGCCTCTTAAGAGACCCTACATGCTAAGGTGGGGCTGCTGCCGATACAGGCCGGGGTTCTTGGCCTTCCCAGGCTATAGAAATTAACCACAGGCCAGACAAGAAATTCAGGCAAGACTTTACTAGGGTTCCTGTGGCAACAGCCAGGAGAGAACAAGTAACAGATTCTCTTGCTTGAGGTGAGGGCAGGTGGGGAGGCTGGTTCCTTATATGGGGTGAGGATAGGGGTGTGTCCAGGGATTGGGCCGGAGGGGTGGCTTATCTGATTTGCTTGCCTTTCTAGTGTTTCCTGCTTCCACGGCCACACCTGTAAACTCCCAAAGCACAGCAAACAAATGCACCGAGCATCCCAATTAGAGTCTTTCTTTCTCTGCTGCCTTTCCCAAAGTAATTCAAGTTGCAGATACTAAGGTCAGTATTGTTGCCTTTTATATTTATAATCCAGCTTTTAGGAGCAAAGTATTTGATTTATTGCATGAAAGTATTTTACAGCTCTAAGCACTGCTGCTCCTTGGAATAAGGACCATCACAGCCTGCTTAATTTACACGAGGGATGTTAGGACTATTTAATGGCATGTAAACATTTTATAAGGCAAGTTCAAATTGTAGGCCATATTTAATATACTTTCACAAAATGGACCACAAATGGATTCTAGTTCTTATTTATTGGCCCAATCTTTCTTATGGCATCAAAAGTGAATCGAGTTTTAAAAGGTGTTAAGAGGTTTCAGTACAGTTCGTGACACTGGGCACAATTGGTGAGTCTGCATAAAACAAGCAGCACGTGAATTAATTCCAGAACCAGGAGCCATGAGCCCCACGTCAGGCTTCATCATATGGCTTCTGGGGCTCGGTCAATAGAAGCTCCTGGGCTCTCAGCTCCTAGCAGAGATCAGAATCCAAAGAGCTGCTGGGATATGAACACTGGGAAAGAACACGGTCCAGTACGTGTGGTTTCCTGTCATGGAAACGACCCAATGGGAAAAGTCCTTAGTAGCAAATTGAGGGGGTAACACGAACATAGATCTGAGGTTTCTAGTTTACCATGAGTGTGCAAATAATGTGTAGTCAATGTCTAAAGTTCTCTGTCTGAGAAGCAGGTGTATTATTTTTACTTCCCTAGAATCTCTCTAGGAAACACTCTTTACCTCCTGCCTCTTAAGAGACCCTACATGCTAAGGTGGGGCTGCTGCCGATACAGGCCGGGGTTCTTGGCCTTCCCAGGCTATAGAAATTAACCACAGGCCAGACAAGAAATTCAGGCAAGACTTTACTAGGGTTCCTGTGGCAACAGCCAGGAGAGAACAAGTAACAGATTCTCTTGCTTGAGGTGAGGGCAGGTGGGGAGGCTGGTTCCTTATATGGGGTGAGGATAGGGGTGTGTCCAGGGATTGGGCCGGAGGGGTGGCTTATCTGATTTGCTTGCCTTTCTAGTGTTTCCTGCTTCCACGGCCACACCTGTAAACTAGGGAGGACGATGTCTAACACATGAAGTTGTCGGGCGGAAAGAAGAGGGAGGCAGCAATGATGGGCGATGATGGGAAAGCAGGGACCAGGTCGACCAGTTTACTGCAGATGGTGGCTCCGCTTCTGGGCAGGAGGCCAGTCACCAGCCATCTGCCCCCTCCTGGGAAGAGCCTGAGCTTGAAGCTAGCTCCCAGAGAAGAGGGATGAGAGGTTTATCACCCAGGGCCCTGGACCCCACGAAGCTGTTCCTTACTTTTCCTCCTCATCGCTGAGTTCTGTGAGCTAGTGAATCCCACTTTTGTCTTTTCAAAACTGTTTAAACAGGTTATGTCAGCTCTCAGGCAGAGTGTTTGAGTTGCCCCACAGCCCGCAGCCTGCGAGAGTGGAGCACCTAGCTTCCATGTCCTCTGGGTTTACGTGGGAAGGACCTCACTGCAAGTGAGGCTGCATGGTCCCCTCTCCTCATATTCCTGAAGGGCTTTCAGGAGGCTCCCTGAGAAAGAAGTCAGCATGTTTTTCTTCTCGCATTGGATACCCTGGGGTTCATTTCCAGCTCCCTTCTGCTTACTTCTTCCTGATTCTATTTCTAGTTCAGACACTGACTGGGACCCAATCTGTTAGTCTTTCTGTTCTCCATTGTCTTGACTATGGGAAACATGATATCAACTAATATCCACTTGCATTTTCCCCAAACCCTGTGGCACCTAGATTTCATAATAACCCTGTGAAAGAGGTTCTCTTATTGCCATTTTACAGAGAGATGCAGCAAGCCTCTAAAAGAAACATCACTGACAGGTGCTGAGGCTGGGCCTGGAGCCCCACTCCTTGCTTCTCAGCCCTGACCGACCATTTTCCACTAACTGGTTGACTGGGTTCCTGCTTTCCAGTCATCCCTGCCTCCCCCTTCCTCCACATCCCTCCTGACAATCTCATGGGTTAGACATCCTCCTCCCTATGTTACAGGGGTAGTCATGAAAGAGAGACATTAAAGTGAATTACTCAGGTCCTTGGCATCAGGATTTATACCCCGGTCTTTCCGGACAACACAATCCACTTTGTCTACTTTGTCATCACTGGAGGGGACAGATATAACAAAGTATGCCTACTTGATACATTTGCCTTCACTGGCCATGCCGTCAACATTCAACAAAGAGCCTTAAAGTGTCTTCTGTGAGTCCCATAGTGAGAAACAAGACAGATGTGGGGAAGAGAGGGGCTTCCCAGCTAGCACAGTGATAATCTGCCGGCCAATGCAAGGGACACGAGAGATGCGGGTTCGATCCCCGGGTAGGGAAGACTTCCTGCAGTGGAAAATGGCAACCCACTCCACTCCACTATTCTTGCCTGGGAAATCCCATGGACAGAGGACCTTGATGGGCTACAGTCTATGGGGTCACACGAGACAACTGAGGCAGACACGCCTGAGTCACTAAGCAAGCCCATGCACAAGCAGACAGACAGTAGGTGAATAATTATGATGCATCATGATAATTCATGATGGAAAATGATGAGATACTATAGGAACCAAGAATACCGTCGAAGGTGTGTGCAGGGAAAGGGCATTATCCATGAGGTCAGAAGAGGCCAACCAGGGGAAGTGCTATTTAAGGTAAGACTGAACATATCGTTGCCTCAGACCCAACAAAAAGCATTCTAAAGACTCTTCGCATGCATGTTTTCTCTCCTGGCTTAGTTTCTCAAAGTCAAAATAACATTGCACACATAGCCTTTCCCCCAGTGAGAGGTTCTTCTTCTATTTGTTCCTTTGGCTTCAGGAAACCCTTTGATGTGTGGTTGCACAGGGCCCTGCTTAAGGGCGGTCTGCTCTAGCTGGACCATATTTCATCCAAAACAGGGATTCAAAATGGGGGACCATTACCAGTCATGTAATTAACGCTGCTGAAGACATATTGCTTATGAAAAGGAAAATGCTAGTGCTGATTATGAAATTTATGAGGTGCCTACATCTGGTGGCTTGGAGTGAATTATCTAGCTCCACTGATGCTCTGACCCATTTAAAATGAGAACAGAAGAGGGCAATCTGTTTGCCTCTCAACACCCTCAGAGAAGGTAAAAGTGGTAATTTATATCTGTGTATCTGGCCGCTTATCAGTCCAGAATTAGATAATGAGTTAGTATTTGCATCTGTTAAGTTGCTCCCAGTCAGGAGATGAGATGCACAACGGAAAGCAGAATGGGATATACACATGTCCTCTTTCTGGGGTTCTTCTGTCCCGGAAGAAAATTCCTTTTGCTTAGGAGGAGGCTGTCTGGATATAGGAGTGAGGAGGCCTGCAAGTTCTTCTGTGCCTTACACTTGCCAAACCTCAGCACATTCTCTTTCAGTGTGAAAAGATATTGGAGGTGAGGGACGGGGTCTCTTTCTGAGGTTCTCTCTGCCAAGTTGCCCCAAACAGCCTTCCCGTGGTCCTGGGATTTATGAGGCTGCTGTACTTTTGTCATTTTTGGATGTGTCTGCACTTCCCTCCAGAATCCATATATTGAATGCAGCATATTCATTGACCCTGCGATTAAAACAGTCTGTTGCATAACCAAACCCCTCCACATTCCAAATTTAAAATATAGCCCAAAGTCTCAATGCTGACTTCATTTATTGAAAAAATAAATAAATAAAACAACATTTTAGAAAATACCAATCACACCTAAAGAAATGGGGAAATTTTTTCATAAAGGGCTGTGAGCTAAAGTAAAGTTTTCATTTTGTCTAAACAAAAAGTTGATGTGAGAGTTGGACCATAAAGAAGGCTGAGGGCTGAAAACTGATGCCTTCAAACTGTGGCATTGGAAAGACTCTTGAGAGTCCTTGGAATACAAGATCAAACCAGTCAATTCTAAAAGAAATCAACCCTGCATACTCATTGGAAGGACTGATGCTGAAGCTGAAGCTCTGATACTTTGGCCACCTGATGCAAAGAGATGACTTATTGGAAAAGACTCTGATGCTGGGAAAACTAGAAGGCAAAGGTGAAGGGGACGACAGAGGACAAGATGGTTGGATGACATCATCGACTCAATGGACATGAGTTTGTGCAAGCTCTGAGAGATGTTGAACTACAGGGAAGCCTGGCGTGCTACAGTCCATGGGGTCATGCATAAGGGACCTGCTACACAGGCTGGGCTACGACATCCACCCGCATTATGTGCCTTGACAGAGGGGAGAGTAAGAAGTTGTTGTAACCCAGAGAAGCTTTTCCCAGACCCAAGGGAAGCTCTTCCAGAGGCTGTGAAGAGCTAACTCTCCACCCATCCCATGAGTCTCTAGAGCCTCTTTCAGTAGCATCTGAGGATGAACTTTTTATAACATTCTTTGAACTAGTATCAGCTACACAGATATGGGTTATCTCAGGGTGATTCCAGGACAAATTTAAACAAATATAAAAAGTATAGCAAGAGAGACAGCAAGATCTAAACATTAAACAAGATCAAAATTCAGTCTATTCTGAAGTTGGTCATAGCAGTGATTATAGACTGAAGATGTAACAGTGTTTTTCCATTTAATCCTTCTAACAGTCCTGGAGGGAAGGGAGGCTGGTTCTCAATTTGCAGATGAAGAAATGGAAATGAAGGCAGGTTAACAGAACCATTTCCAGTCACTTACGGGGCCAGAAAGGAGCCAGGATGTAAAACCTCTGACTTGGAATGAACTGGGCTTTCTCCTACAGCTTGCTTGCCCCTAGGGAGGACAGTTCTTAGTTCAATCCATCAAACGTAACTGGATTTCCAGTGCTATGGGATCCAATTTAGACATAAAGAAAATAATAACTGGAAGAAAATATGACTCACGATCAAGAATATGGATCCTGGAATTTGCCAGATGTGGGTTTAAACCCTGCCCCACCCCCCTTCTAGCTCTGAGGAGTCACCACAGTGCAAGCTATGCCAACCTCTGGGTCTTTATCTCCTCGTCCACAAATTAAATAAAAACAGTATCACTCCACTAGATTGTGGCAAGTATGAAACTAGGTGATAGTGAGGTAGGCATGCCTGATTTAGAGCAAGAATTCATTAAATGATTCTTATGGCATTTTTATGAGTATAAAGTATTATACATTTTTCACTCTAAGTACTTTGTCTAGCAGTTGAATACTCAGATAAACCACAGGAACTATGAAACATAAGTGGTTGTCAGATGCAGTAGAGGTTGGTGAGAACTGGGAGAAATAGGAAATGCAAATAATTAAGGTAGTAACAACCACAACAACAAGAACAAGAAAAAGGTTTCTAGATGCATACAATATATTTGTGGGCTGCGTAGGTCACAAGTCATCAGTCCATAATTGATATTCAGATCTAACCCCTGCTGTAATTATGAGGAAAGAAAGGTCCAATGGAAGGAAGAGAATCACTGGTGGCATCATCCCAAATACGTCATCACATCCTTCTGCTGCCCTCTTATAAATTTATGAAATCTCAGATATTTATTTATGTTCCTTCTTTAATACCGAAGCAAGGGAAATCCACAGAATTAGCCCTGAGAAACAGGCAGAGTGGGTGGCAGCAACTGAAGAGCAATCATTAAAAATTAAGTCTCATGAAATGTTTTAATTTTCCTTCTAGGAAATATATTTCTGTTCCCATTGAGTATAAACATCACAAATGTTTAGATGACAGACCCCCATTAACAACTGTGCTGACATTAAAAATGAAGGAATGACATGTATAATTTGCAGATGAAGAAATGGAAATGAAGGCAGGTTAACAGAACCATTTCCAGTCACTTACGGGGCCAGAAAGGAGCCAGGATGTAAAACCTCTGACTTGGAATGAACTGGGCTTTCTCCTACAGCTTGCTTGCCCCTAGGGAGGACAGTTCTTAGTTCAATCCATCAAACGTAACTGGATTTCCAGTGCTATGGGATCCAATTTAGACATAAAGAAAATAATAACTGGAAGAAAATATGACTCACGATCAAGAATATGGATCCTGGAATTTGCCAGATGTGGGTTTAAACCCTGCCCCACCCCCCTTCTAGCTCTGAGGAGTCACCACAGTGCAAGCTATGCCAACCTCTGGGTCTTTATCTCCTCGTCCACAAATTAAATAAAAACAGTATCACTCCACTAGATTGTGGCAAGTATGAAACTAGGTGATAGTGAGGTAGGCATGCCTGATTTAGAGCAAGAATTCATTAAATGATTCTTATGGCATTTTTATGAGTATAAAGTATTATACATTTTTCACTCTAAGTACTTTGTCTAGCAGTTGAATACTCAGATAAACCACAGGAACTATGAAACATAAGTGGTTGTCAGATGCAGTAGAGGTTGGTGAGAACTGGGAGAAATAGGAAATGCAAATAATTAAGGTAGTAACAACCACAACAACAAGAACAAGAAAAAGGTTTCTAGATGCATACAATATATTTGTGGGCTGCGTAGGTCACAAGTCATCAGTCCATAATTGATATTCAGATCTAACCCCTGCTGTAATTATGAGGAAAGAAAGGTCCAATGGAAGGAAGAGAATCACTGGTGGCATCATCCCAAATACGTCATCACATCCTTCTGCTGCCCTCTTATAAATTTATGAAATCTCAGATATTTATTTATGTTCCTTCTTTAATACCGAAGCAAGGGAAATCCACAGAATTAGCCCTGAGAAACAGGCAGAGTGGGTGGCAGCAACTGAAGAGCAATCATTAAAAATTAAGTCTCATGAAATGTTTTAATTTTCCTTCTAGGAAATATATTTCTGTTCCCATTGAGTATAAACATCACAAATGTTTAGATGACAGACCCCCATTAACAACTGTGCTGACATTAAAAATGAAGCGGGAATGACATGTATAATTTCAAAATCATAAAAACACATGCTTTCATTAGCGCCGTATTCAGAGGGTCTCACCTACGTCTCAGAAGACTGAGGTATTGATCCAGCTATGAAGCTGCGACAATAAAACAATGCTCTATTGACTACCCCTGCAGGGTCGCCTAATATCACTTATTGAAGTAAGTTGAAGAGCAGAGGGGAAGCGCTGCCCCAGTAATAAGTGGTAATTGCCAGGAAGTGAGGCATTGCGGTCCTCATTGACCCTGCATCCTGATATTTTGATGGATTCCATGTAACTCCATTAGGATTGGCATTGTAATATTACACCAGCTCAGCTGTAGAACAACAGACCTCCGTTTGGATCATTGATTTTTGATTATACAGCTCCTTGGTATACCCCACCAGCAATTCCCATTGGTGAGGCTGGGATCGTGGAGCTGTTGGGGGTAGCAGCTGGAAGACTCTACAACCCCTAAGTTACCTCTATGGTACTAAGAAAGAGCTGCCTCCTCTAGGGGCCTGCACAAGCAGTCACAATATCCACCTTCTTAGCTGTGAAAATTAACTGTAAGTTGGCTCATAACATTGTCGTTTTAAGTCGCTAAGTTAGGTCTGACTCTTCGGCAAGTCCATGGACTGCAGCCACCCCTCCCCCAGGCTCCTCTCCTATGGGATTTCCCAGGCAAGAGTACGGGAGTGACTTCCCATTTAAAACTCTGGCTTCAAACCTCAACGAATTCCATAATCTTCAAAGAAAAATGCATTGTGGGACAGAGAAGGCTGGATATTTCCCTCAAGAAGGGCTGACTGGGTGTCGGAGGGCAAGACAGGGCCAGGCTGGCGACTGATCATCCAAATACGTCATCAATCCTTCTGCTGCCCTCTTATAAATTTATGAAATCTCAGATATTTATTTATGTTCCTTCTTTAATACCAAGCAAGGAAATCCACAGAATTAGCCCTGAGAAACAGGCAGAGTGGGTGGCAGCAACTGAAGAGCAATCATTAAAAATTAAGTCTCATGAAATGTTTTAATTTTCCTTCTAGGAAATATATTTCTGTTCCCATTGAGTATAAACATCACAAATGTTTAGATGACAGACCCCCATTAACAACTGTGCTGACATTAAAAATGAAGCGGGAATGACATGTATAATTTCAAAATCATAAAAACACATGCTTTCATTAGCGCCGTATTCAGAGGGTCTCACCTACGTCTCAGAAGACTGAGGTATTGATCCAGCTATGAAGCTGCGACAATAAAACAATGCTCTATTGACTACCCCTGCAGGGTCGCCTAATATCACTTATTGAAGTAAGTTGAAGAGCAGAGGGGAAGCGCTGCCCCAGTAATAAGTGGTAATTGCCAGGAAGTGAGGCATTGCGGTCCTCATTGACCCTGCATCCTGATATTTTGATGGATTCCATGTAACTCCATTAGGATTGGCATTGTAATATTACACCAGCTCAGCTGTAGAACAACAGACCTCCGTTTGGATCATTGATTTTTGATTATACAGCTCCTTGGTATACCCCACCAGCAATTCCCATTGGTGAGGCTGGGATCGTGGAGCTGTTGGGGGTAGCAGCTGGAAGACTCTACAACCCCTAAGTTACCTCTATGGTACTAAGAAAGAGCTGCCTCCTCTAGGGGCCTGCACAAGCAGTCACAATATCCACCTTCTTAGCTGTGAAAATTAACTGTAAGTTGGCTCATAACATTGTCGTTTTAAGTCGCTAAGTTAGGTCTGACTCTTCGGCAAGTCCATGGACTGCAGCCACCCCCCCTCCCCCCCAGGCTCCTCTCCCTATGGGATTTCCCAGGCAAGAGTACGGGAGTGACTTCCCATTTAAAACTCTGGCTTCAAACCTCAACGAATTCCATAATCTTCAAAGAAAAATGCATTGTGGGACAGAGAAGGCTGGATATTTCCCTCAAGAAGGGCTGACTGGGTGTCGGAGGGCAAGACAGGGCATGGCAGAACAGGAAGAGGGCAGCCCTCTCCATCTTGTTCCATGCTACATGGATGTTTTTCTCTTGTCACTGTATTTTCATGCCTCTCTGACTTTGTCGTGTGGTTACCTTTTCCCACAGAGTCTTCCTTTCTCTAGAAAAATACTCATCTGTCAATGCCCAAAAGTTCCTCCTCCCTTCCCCTAAGGCAAAATATTTGTGGCTTTCAGTTTTATCCATAAACCCTTTGTAGATGAAGGCCCCTATCTCAGATGGCCTTCAACAACATCTAATACAGGTTCATCTCATTTTGTTTCCAGGGCAGATTTTCCACAGAGGGGATATGCTAAGAAGTACCCTTAAGGGTGCCTGGGTTGCTCAATAGTAACTTCTTATCACTTTGAATGAATAAACATCAGTCTGACCTTCATCAGTGGAAGTTTGATCAACCTGAGCACCTTTCCTGAAAGAGGGACCTATCTGGAGGATTCCCACTCTTCCTGAGGTGACATTCAGCCTCAGTTACAAGTGCAATGACCTTGTCCTGTTCAGAGGAATGTTTTTAAGGGGTTCTATGATTTGTGAGGTTCCACCAAAAGCCCTTCTGTGACCAGTGAGCAGATGGCCCTCTCCAAGTCAATGCTAAGCCACCATAATTCCAAAAAAACAGTTGGTGAGTGGAGGGTGAAACTAAAGAATTCACTCTGCAGAGATTCCTAGGAATATTTATGGAGGAAACCCAGGATAAGAGTGGACTTGGTGATAAAAAGGGCATGTGGGGACTTGGAGTCCTGGTAACTTGTCCCCAGGGCAGGACATACCATCTACCTCTCACTATTGCAGGAGGGAGAAGTGGGTCACTCAAGACACTTGAGTCAGGCCCCCATTTCCACTGTCCAGTGGCTGAAAGCACAATTAATGGGTTCTTAGGCTGCCTTTGACATTTCTGTAGTTTTGATCAACAAAACCTGTCTTTAGTCATTTTAAAAGAGCAAGACCCAAAGTTTTGATCATTCTTTTGCTGTCGTTGTTAAACAGTCTTGCAAGGAGCTCATAGGAGCAAGCCACAGCTAATGTAGTGGGGGAAATGAGGTTACCGGTGCTCCCTCTGGAAGACCCTCCTATTTCCTCCAAGTCCTCCTTGCCTGAAACCTTTTTATAATTTAAAAAATTATTTTAATGGACTATCTCTAATCTCTTTGACTTCAGAAACCCTCCCGCCTCCCCAAGACTAACACTTACTCTAGTTGCAGGATTAGCAATTTACAGAACACACTTCTAAAACCATTTGCTTGGGCACAATGCCATCAAATCTTGCCTAGGAAGCAGCCTCTCTCTTAAAGGTGATTTTCTTTCTTTCTTATTACATTAAAATGTGTATTATTATTTTTTTTAACATGGCCTCCTAGAGAGTCACTCCATGTTTTTTTTGTTTGTTTGTTTGTTTTTAACCTTTATTTTGCTTTTAACTTTTACAGAGTTTTGTTGTTTACAGATATATATGTTCCCAGATTAGTCTTATGGGGCACCCCTTGTACCACCTGGACTACTGGATGTTCCAATGTTGTCCTAAGTGACCACCACAAATAAATACGTGCTACCAAATCTCAGGCCCTTTTATGTGACGAAGAAAACCTTGTTCCTATATACTTACAAGTGCAATGACCTTGTCCTGTTCAGAGGAATGTTTTAAGGGTTCTATGATTTGTGAGGTTCCACCAAAAGCCCTTCTGTGACCAGTGAGCAGATGGCCCTCTCCAAGTCAATGCTAAGCCACCATAATTCCAAAAAAACAGTTGGTGAGTGGAGGGTGAAACTAAAGAATTCACTCTGCAGAGATTCCTAGGAATATTTATGGAGGAAACCCAGGATAAGAGTGGACTTGGTGATAAAAAGGGCATGTGGGGACTTGGAGTCCTGGTAACTTGTCCCCAGGGCAGGACATACCATCTACCTCTCACTATTGCAGGAGGGAGAAGTGGGTCACTCAAGACACTTGAGTCAGGCCCCCATTTCCACTGTCCAGTGGCTGAAAGCACAATTAATGGGTTCTTAGGCTGCCTTTGACATTTCTGTAGTTTTGATCAACAAAACCTGTCTTTAGTCATTTTAAAAGAGCAAGACCCAAAGTTTTGATCATTCTTTTGCTGTCGTTGTTAAACAGTCTTGCAAGGAGCTCATAGGAGCAAGCCACAGCTAATGTAGTGGGGGAAATGAGGTTACCGGTGCTCCCTCTGGAAGACCCTCCTATTTCCTCCGAAGTCCTCCTTGCCTGAAACCTTTTTATAATTTAAAAAATTATTTTAATGGACTATCTCTAATCTCTTTGACTTCAGAAACCCTCCCGCCTCCCCAAGACTAACACTTACTCTAGTTGCAGGATTAGCAATTTACAGAACACACTTCTAAAACCATTTGCTTGGGCACAATGCCATCAAATCTTGCCTAGGAAGCAGCCTCTCTCTTAAAGGTGATTTTCTTTCTTTCTTATTACATTAAAATGTGTATTATTATTTTTTGTAACATGGCCTCCTAGAGAGTCACTCCATGTTTTTTTTGTTTGTTTGTTTGTTTTTAACCTTTATTTTGCTTTTAACTTTTACAGAGTTTTGTTGTTTACAGATATATATGTTCCCAGATTAGTCTTATGGGGCACCCCTTGTACCGCCTGGACTACTGGATGTTCCAATGTTGTCCTAAGTGACCACCACAAATAAATACGTGCTACCAAATCTCAGGCCCTTTTATGTGACGAAGAAAACCTTGTTCCTATATACTTCCTCCTGAATGCATTTTGCTAAAGGGAATTCAAAAAAACACATGAAATTTTATGATGACTTTAACAAACAAGTCAGTGATCATGATTTCAGTATAAGCAGCAGGCAGTTAAGGAGAAAGGTCAGCGAAGCCATGGCACGTAGAGTTGCTGCTGGGTGAGGGCTGACTCTCCCTTTGCAGCAGATGTACGTCAGCTGACTCTCTAATGCTGTAGTTAAAACATAGATTCCAAATAGTCAGGCAAGTGACTCCAAAATTAAAATAGTCCTGGTCCCTGGATGCAGCTAGTAATTAACTTTTAATTTTATACAGAAGCATGTCATGCTTTTGACCCTTGACTTTATTTAGTTCTCTCCTGGCATTTCAAAAGCATGATCTGCTAAATAAGGTTGTTAAAATCAGTATTACAGAGAGAAGCAATTGTAGCAAATGTGCATATGGAAATTATAGCCAGAGGGGAGCTTTGCAGAGACGCTGCCTCCACGAACTTAAATTTCTGCTAATCGCAAATTGCTATATTATCCAAAATTATAAATTGGACTATTAGCCAATGGAATTATGTAAGACCTATAGGGGCAAATCACTAATTGTTTTGGAGCCATAGACTACTACAGCTGAAAGAGAATTTATGGAAAAATCCATCAATATGACCCTCTTACTTCACAACTGGGAAACTGAGGCTGAGGGAGGGAACCTGAATCATCACCTAAAATTATCTTATTAATAAGAAGGATCTCTTTTTTCACACACTGGAGAGTGGGACCTGAAGGTGGCCATTTTCATTGCTGTTGTTATTTTTCAGTTTTTAAAAACTACTTTAAAGTTTAAATTTCATCTTCTCTTTACTACGGAATGGTGGGTCAATATTAAGGGTCTGTGAATAGGCCAGACTGAGACATGAGGACTCAGTGGCTAAGAATATTTTACGTGTTGAATTGATATTTTATGTGTTTATTTTACATGTGTTTCAGTCTGCTCAGGCTGCTGTAACAGAATAGCACAGACTGGATCACTTAAGCAACAGAAATCTATTTTCTCACAGTGGGAGGGGTGGGAGTCCAAGATCAAGGTGTTCTCAGGGTTGGTTTCTATTTTTTTTGTTGGGTGGCGGGGTAGGTTGGAGGGAAGGGGGCAGGCGGGCCACTTCTATTGGTCTTTCATTTATCTATTTTCATCCATCTTTGTTCTTTGGCCCATGTGGGCCTCCCATTGCGGTGGCCTCTGTTGTCGCAGAGCACCGGCTCTGGGAGCATGTGCTCCAGAGGTCTGCATCAGTCCAGCCGCTCCGCGGCACATGGGATATTCCCAGGCCAGGGACCAAACGGGCACCCCTTGCACTGCAAGGTGGTGTCCTTACCCACTGGACCACCAGGGAAGCCCAGGGTTGGTTTCTTGTAAGACCTGACTCCCCGGCTTGTAGAAGGTTGCCTTCTTAATGTCCTTTTCACATGACCTTTCCTCTCATGACTCTTCCTTTTCTTACAAAGATACCAATTCTATTAGATCAGGGCCCCATCCTTATGACTTCATTTCCTTGAACTCTCTGAAGACTCTATCTCCAAATACAGTCACATTGTGGTTAGTACTACAATATATGAATTTAGGAGGACATAATTCAGTTCATAACTATATGTTCAACATATTCTGAGGAGGGTTCCAGAATGAATGGGAAAGTTGGAAAATCAGGACCCTTGTTTAATTCTTTTCCCAAAATTATAAGCCTTATAGGGCAAATCACTAATTGTTTTGGAGCCATAGACTACTACAGCTGAAAGAGAATTTATGGAAAAATCCATCAATATGACCCTCTTACTTCACAACTGGGAAACTGAGGCTGAGGGAGGAACCTGAATCATCACCTAAAATTATCTTATTAATAAGAAGGATCTCTTTTTTCACACACTGGAGAGTGGGACCTGAAGGTGGCCATTTTCATTGCTGTTGTTATTTTTCAGTTTTTAAAAACTACTTTAAAGTTTAAATTTCATCTTCTCTTTACTACGGAATGGTGGGTCAATATTAAGGGTCTGTGAATAGGCCAGACTGAGACATGAGGACTCAGTGGCTAAGAATATTTTACGTGTTGAATTGATATTTTATGTGTTTATTTTACATGTGTTTCAGTCTGCTCAGGCTGCTGTAACAGAATAGCACAGACTGGATCACTTAAGCAACAGAAATCTATTTTCTCACAGTGGGAGGGGTGGGAGTCCAAGATCAAGGTGTTCTCAGGGTTGGTTTCTATTTTTTTTGTTGGGTGGCGGGGTAGGTTGGGGAGGGAGGGGGGCAGGCGGGCCACTTCTATTGGTCTTTCATTTATCTATTTTCATCCATCTTTGTTCTTTGGCCCATGTGGGCCTCCCATTGCGGTGGCCTCTGTTGTCGCAGAGCACCGGCTCTGGGAGCATGTGCTCCAGAGGTCTGCATCAGTCCAGCCGCTCCGCGGCACATGGGATATTCCCAGGCCAGGGACCAAACGGGCACCCCTTGCACTGCAAGGTGGTGTCCTTACCCACTGGACCACCAGGGAAGCCCAGGGTTGGTTTCTTGTAAGACCTGACTCCCCGGCTTGTAGAAGGTTGCCTTCTTAATGTCCTTTTCACATGACCTTTCCTCTCATGACTCTTCCTTTTCTTACAAAGATACCAATTCTATTAGATCAGGGCCCCATCCTTATGACTTCATTTCCTTGAACTCTCTGAAGACTCTATCTCCAAATACAGTCACATTGTGGTTAGTACTACAATATATGAATTTAGGAGGACATAATTCAGTTCATAACTATATGTTCAACATATTCTGAGGAGGGTTCCAGAATGAATGGGAAAGTTGGAAAATCAGGACCCTTGTGATTCTGATCAATTTATCCTATTGTCCCAAGTTCTGGCCCAATTTGTATCCCCACTGTATTGTGAGGCCTAAAATTTCTATTTCTGCATTGGTATCTTTGAGTCTCATAGGACCCAAAGAGTTTATCTGTGAGTTTCTGGCTCTTACCAGATAAGCCTCCCACCCAATGAGAAAGAACCTCCACCAGCTATGTTATCAGAGTAGCTACATCGCACCTGGTCCCCAACCTAATGGGCTTCACTCCTGGCTAGCCTGTGAAATTATTCAAACAAGCTAATCAGGTTCTCCTGCAGGAACCAAGGAACACCCCAACCTCTTATTACTACAAATCTTGCCTCCCACAGCCCCCACTACTTCATTCTACTCCCAAGTGCGACCCTCATGTGGTCTTCTATGGCATGTAATGGCCCCCTTCCTCAGGCTGCAAGTGTATACAACTAACAGAATATTTTCTGTCTAGTATCAGCTGAGCAAAGGATTCTTCCTTCAGCAATGGCATGAATATGAGGTAATCAGAAAACACTCAGCAACACAAAAGCCATTCACTTAAGAGGATCCATTCTCTTTGGCAGGCACTAGCTGCTCTGGCCTGCCCCAGCGAGGTCTATATCCCAACCTATTCCTTGCAAGGAAGGGGTCTTCCAACAGTTTCCTTTTGACCATATGCAATTTTCTACATAAGAGTATAGGTAAACACAATTATCTCTACCTCCTGACATTTTCAGTGATGTTTTATCTGTTCTTATTGATTGGCACTCTGGGAAGCTTAATTGGCCATTTGTGTGTGTGTGTGTGTGTGTGTGTGTGTGAGAGAGAGAGAGAGAGAGAGAAAGAGAGAGAGAGAGAGAGAGAGAGAGAGTGTAAAAGCAAAGCAGCTGGGATATAAAGAAAAGCCCATATCAGCAGCCATGCTTTTGTGATCTACCAACAAGTACACTGAGGGTAAGCGATGCAATCTTGTCTCACAAAGAATAAAATTTTAAACAAAGTGGGCATCATATAAGATCTACATTTGAATAGAGCCAATTTTTATACTTTTATCTTCAAAAAAAAACTACACTGTTTTATTTTTTTTAACTACATTATCTATTTCAGGTTGCCTGCTCGTTTACAGGTAATCTCAACTTTAAAAAGCAGGTTATATTTCAAAGTTTCATGCATAAGTTAATTTAGGGATGGCCTGAGAAAGCATTTGCTTCACAAGTCCGTCTCAGAAATGTATGTAAGTTCATCCATCAGACCTGAAAGACCTCGTTGACCAAATTATTTCACAGCTGGAAAATATTATCTCCCATGAATCATAGTAGAAAATAATACTTATAGAATTTTTCAAAGCAAACATAACATGAAAGCAATGTGTCACCCAAAACATGGCTCTCCCAGTTGGGCTCAGTTTTCTCATGTGAAAAAATGTGGATAAAAGAATGTCATAAGTCCTCTTCAGCTTGATTAAATCTAAGATTATTGAATATAAAAAGTACTTTGTAATATCTTAACTTTGACCTCAAGAAGACATAATGAGCATGTTTATTTCCTATTTTTCTCAATAGCTCATAAAATGACAACTAGAACAATACTCCAATAAGGAGCTCAGAAAGAAGGCCATCAATAGCTGAGAGATTATTACACAGAAAACATGAGAGAAAGAGGAAAAAGAGATAGGATTTCAATCAACATCATACAAACAGGCATTTGAGAGGGGACAGAAATCCTATAGTGAACAAGGTGGGGGAAAATTATCTAAAAAATGTATACAGAGCTGAAGAAGGAGGTATGTCCTCAACACAGGATCATCCAGTGAAAAAACACTCACACTCAAAACATCACTGTGAAAGTTTAGATCTACATGGATAAATAAAAGATCCTAAAAGCTTATTAGGTAGAGAAAAAAAAAATACCAGATGACCTGCAAAGCACACAAACTGGATGATGTCTGATTTTTGTGACTGACTTAAAAAAAGGTAAGTCAGTGGAGCAATATTTTCAAAATTCAGAGATAAATTTTTAACCAAGAATTTTATATCTAGCCATACTATTATCTCAACACAAGTGTCAAAAATGATATTTTCAAACATTTACAGATTGTTCTGAAAGTTAAAGCATCCATTTTGAATAAGGTGCTCCATGGAAATAAATCCCAGGATATGACCTGTGCAGAAGGCCTCTAGAAAGTATTTGGTTTAAATCAAATCATTATGCTCTAAAAGAAAAGACAGTAAGAAAATCTCATACAGTAGAAAGAAATTAAAACAGATTATGATACAGTAAAGAAGTAAACATACACTGAACATATTGCTTACACTTGGTCAAGCTGAAAAGAACCCAAGACATTGCTTAATCCACATTTTTCCAGATAAAATTTGAGGCCTGGATGCGAGAGCCCCTTTTTGGGCGACACACTGTTCAGACGTTTTATAGAATTTTTCAAAGCAAACATAACATGAAAGCAATGTGTCACCCAAAACATGGCTCTCCCAGTTGGGCTCAGTTTTCTCATGTGAAAAAATGTGGATAAAAGAATGTCATAAGTCCTCTTCAGCTTGATTAAATCTAAGATTATTGAATATAAAAAGTACTTTGTAATATCTTAACTTTGACCTCAAGAAGACATAATGAGCATGTTTATTTCCTATTTTTCTCAATAGCTCATAAAATGACAACTAGAACAATACTCCAATAAGGAGCTCAGAAAGAAGGCCATCAATAGCTGAGAGATTATTACACAGAAAACATGAGAGAAAGAGGAAAAAGAGATAGGATTTCAATCAACATCATACAAACAGGCATTTGAGAGGGGACAGAAATCCTATAGTGAACAAGGTGGGGGAAAATTATCTAAAAAATGTATACAGAGCTGAAGAAGGAGGTATGTCCTCAACACAGGATCATCCAGTGAAAAAACACTCACACTCAAAACATCACTGTGAAAGTTTAGATCTACATGGATAAATAAAAGATCCTAAAAGCTTATTAGGTAGAGAAAAAAAAAATACCAGATGACCTGCAAAGCACACAAACTGGATGATGTCTGATTTTTGTGACTGACTTAAAAAAAGGTAAGTCAGTGGAGCAATATTTTCAAAATTCAGAGATAAATTTTTAACCAAGAATTTTATATCTAGCCATACTATTATCTCAACACAAGTGTCAAAAATGATATTTTCAAACATTTACAGATTGTTCTGAAAGTTAAAGCATCCATTTTGAATAAGGTGCTCCATGGAAATAAATCCCAGGATATGACCTGTGCAGAAGGCCTCTAGAAAGTATTTGGTTTAAATCAAATCATTATGCTCTAAAAGAAAAGACAGTAAGAAAATCTCATACAGTAGAAAGAAATTAAAACAGATTATGATACAGTAAAGAAGTAAACATACACTGAACATATTGCTTACACTTGGTCAAGCTGAAAAGAACCCAAGACATTGCTTAATCCACATTTTTCCAGATAAAATTTGAGGCCTGGATGCGAGAGCCACTTTTTGGGTGACACACTGTTCAGACGTTTTATTTCAAATATTTTAAAAACATTATTTTCACTCTGGTTCATGGCAACTTTAAAAAATTTTTCATTTTCACTAAAGTTGCCATGAACTATAGTAGAAAATAATATTCTCTAGAAAAGAACATGTAATTCAGATTACCTTCCTTGCTCTGCAGGAAATAATTTTTACATAGCTATATCACTGAACATCTGGCGAAAGAGTCAAGCCCTGGCCAAATCCTGAAAGATTTAACTATGCGTAAGCAAATATCCAAATACCGTACCTCAAGAGATTTGAGAGAAATTGTCTGAAGTAGTTGGAACAAGAAATAAAATGTGAAAACTATCACTTAAGATTGCAGTGACAGAAATTTCAAACACTGGGTAAAACAGAGGATGAAGTGTGCTACACGTGAGCTAAATGTGTCCCTTCCACGACAGACTCACAGGGACCATTTCCAGTTTTAACTGATCAAGAAAAAGTGGTTACACTATAGTCCTCAGTGAGAGAGCATAGGTCGCTGTCACTGATGAGTAGAACACTCAGTGGAATGGGGTGAGGGGAGGCATAGGATTATTTGTTTTTACTATAAGCCAATATCTATTATTGTTTGCTGGTGGTGGAACTGCTATTGTTCCATGAGCAGATGTATATGCATGTGTACTTCACGTATATATTCACAAACATACATATCATCACGAATGCTAAGACATAGCATGAAGAACTTCTGTCAAAATTCAGAGATAAATTTTAACCAAAAATTTTATACTAGCCATACTATTATCTCAACACAAGTGTCAAAAATGATATTTTCAAACATTTACAGATTGTTCTGAAAGTTAAAGCATCCATTTTGAATAAGGTGCTCCATGGAAATAAATCCCAGGATATGACCTGTGCAGAAGGCCTCTAGAAAGTATTTGGTTTAAATCAAATCATTATGCTCTAAAAGAAAAGACAGTAAGAAAATCTCATACAGTAGAAAGAAATTAAAACAGATTATGATACAGTAAAGAAGTAAACATACACTGAACATATTGCTTACACTTGGTCAAGCTGAAAAGAACCCAAGACATTGCTTAATCCACATTTTTCCAGATAAAATTTGAGGCCTGGATGCGAGAGCCACTTTTTGGGTGACACACTGTTCAGACGTTTTATTTCAAATATTTTAAAAACATTATTTTTCACTCTGGTTCATGGCAACTTTAAAAAATTTTTCATTTTCACTAAAGTTGCCATGAACTATAGTAGAAAATAATATTCTCTAGAAAAGAACATGTAATTCAGATTACCTTCCTTGCTCTGCAGGAAATAATTTTTACATAGCTATATCACTGAACATCTGGCGAAAGAGTCAAGCCCTGGCCAAATCCTGAAAGATTTAACTATGCGTAAGCAAATATCCAAATACCGTACCTCAAGAGATTTGAGAGAAATTGTCTGAAGTAGTTGGAACAAGAAATAAAATGTGAAAACTATCACTTAAGATTGCAGTGACAGAAATTTCAAACACTGGGTAAAACAGAGGATGAAGTGTGCTACACGTGAGCTAAATGTGTCCCTTCCACGACAGACTCACAGGGACCATTTCCAGTTTTAACTGAGCAAGAAAAAGTGGTTACACTATAGTCCTCAGTGAGAGAGCATAGGTCGCTGTCACTGATGAGTAGAACACTCAGTGGAATGGGGTGAGGGGAGGCATAGGATTATTTGTTTTTACTATAAGCCAATATCTATTATTGTTTGCTGGTGGTGGAACTGCTATTGTTCCATGAGCAGATGTATATGCATGTGTACTTCATACGTATATATTCACAAACATACATATCATCACGAATGCTAAGACATAGCATGAAGAACTTCTGTGAATATTCTATGAGAATATTCCTTAATTTCTCTTACCAATATTACTTTCCTTTTCATTAGGCAGATGTGACACTTGAGCATCAATCTATGATTCCACACAACTGGTCCTCTTCCCCTTCACGTACAAAGCCCACAATCCCTCTTGCTCCATCTCTCTCTCATCTTACAGGCCTTCACCCTGGTTCCAGAAACCACCCAAACTCACTTGCCTCAGGGTCTTTACATTTGCTTTTCCAAATTCTTTGGCAAAGGCTAAATTCAATCCCTTTTTTGAGTCTGTCCACCATTTGGGTCTCCGCTCAGCATCACCTCTTCAGGAAGCCTTTTCCCATATCCTCAGCTCCACAGCACTCTTTAGTCACTTTTTAAGAAATGTTTTCTGAAGAAATGTACCATATTCATGTGAAAGAGTATATCCACAATGCACATATGATATTTTAAATAATAATTATTAATTAAAATGGAACGACTCCAGTGCACCCCTAATCTAACTGATGGGTAAAACATTACTACACTTTGAAAGCCCTGGTAGGTCTCTAGCCTCTTTTTCCCTCCTTCTTTAGATTTAGCCATACTGATAAATTTTATATAAATAATAACCACACTTTTTATATATATATTTTTTCATTATCAAAACTTGTATGTGTTGTTGTTAGTCACTCAGCCGTGTTCAACTCTTTTTGACCCCATAGCTCCTCTGTCCATGGAATTCTCCAGGCAAGAATAATGGAGTGGTTGCCATTCCCCTCTCCAGGGGATCTTTCCAACCCAAGGACTGAACCGGGTCTTCTGCATTACAGGCAGATTCTTTCCTTACTGTCCGAGCCACCAGGAAAGTTCAAATGTATTCTTAAATACTCCATTGCTTGGTCTTGCCTATTTTTTAACTTTACATAAGTAGAATTCTTCTATATTTGCTTTTTCATTCAACAGAATATTTTTGAGAATCATACTGATGTGTGTGGCTACAGTTTATTTTCACTACAGGTGTTATTCTATTATAAGACAAAAATCACACGTTAATTTAGTCATTCTTCTCTGAGTAAGCATTTGGATTTTTTTCCAGAGCTTTGTTATTATGAGTAATGATCCTATGATTATTTTTGTATATATTCTTGTCATGGCAAGCCTTTTTCTAGGATTTCAGGGGCAGCACCATGGCCCATGTGCATGATCACCTTGGGTTAATAGTCTTAAGCCCCTTACTAAATTGGCTACACACATTCCTCCCATTGGCAGTCGGTAAGAATTGCTCCTCCATATGGCAATTAAACACACACCATTGCTAGTCATCTTTAGCAACCCAGTGGATGTGAAATGATATTTTACTATGGCTTCTCATCATTTTCCGTGCCCTTACATGGTGCTATTTTTCTTCCTACCGTGTGTCACCAACTAGAATTACACTACAATTCAATTTATATCATCTTTGTTGGTTTCCCCCAGCAGAATATAAACTCCATGAGAAACAGGACTGTGTCAGTCTTGTTCATTGCTAGACTGAACATTGATCAAGTAAATGAATAAACTATTCCTGCCACATAAACCACAAGTAGAATCACTATCTGACTCAGTAGTTAGGGAGTTTGGCTCTACATGTACACACCGCTCTATTTAAAATGGATAAGGAACAAGATCCTACTGTACAGTAAAGGGAACTCTGCTCAATGTCATGTGGCAGCCTGGATAGGAGGGCGTTTGGAGGAGAATGGATACATGTATATGTACGGCTGAGTCCCTCTGATGTCCAGCTGACATTATTACCCACTGCTAATTGGCTATACTCCCATATAAAATAAAAAAGTCTTTTTTTGAAAAGAGTGTTAGACAATGGAAGTGAATGTCTTGCTCACGGGCAAACACTGGCAGGCAGCAGGGGGGAAGAAACTGAGTGAGAAGAAGGACAGTTAAGTATGCATGTACCAACAAAAGATGCTGGGATACTGGAATTAACTGAGCTATGAAGGCAGGGGACAAACAGCATGAGATCCTGAGTGCAATACCCCTGATTAGGGGAGTGACGGGGGTAACAGAAAGGAATCAGAATGAAAGGCAATGTATTAACAAAAGACAGTTCCTTGCCCCAGTCACCAGGTGGCAGGATTGACCCAGGACAGCATTGTTGCTAGTCTGTTTTCTGGTGTGAACAAATTATAAATGTACAGTATAGTATGATCCTATGATTATTTTTGTGTATATATTCTTGTCATGGCAAGCCTTTTTCTAGGATTTCAGGGGCAGCACCATGGCCCATGTGCATGATCACCTTGGGTTAATAGTCTTAAGCCCCTTACTAAATTGGCTACACACATTCCTCCCATTGGCAGTCGGTAAGAATTGCTCCTCCATATGGCAATTAAACACACACCATTGCTAGTCATCTTTAGCAACCCAGTGGATGTGAAATGATATTTTACTATGGCTTCTCATCATTTTCCGTGCCCTTACATGGTGCTATTTTTCTTCCTACCGTGTGTCACCAACTAGAATTACACTACAATTCAATTTATATCATCTTTGTTGGTTTCCCCCAGCAGAATATAAACTCCATGAGAAACAGGACTGTGTCAGTCTTGTTCATTGCTAGACTGAACATTGATCAAGTAAATGAATAAACTATTCCTGCCACATAAACCACAAGTAGAATCACTATCTGACTCAGTAGTTAGGGAGTTTGGCTCTACATGTACACACCGCTCTATTTAAAATGGATAAGGAACAAGATCCTACTGTACAGTAAAGGGAACTCTGCTCAATGTCATGTGGCAGCCTGGATAGGAGGGGAGTTTGGAGGAGAATGGATACATGTATATGTACGGCTGAGTCCCTCTGATGTCCAGCTGACATTATTACCCACTGCTAATTGGCTATACTCCCATATAAAATAAAAAAGTCTTTTTTTGAAAAGAGTGTTAGACAATGGAAGTGAATGTCTTGCTCACGGGCAAACACTGGCAGGCAGCAGGGGGGAAGAAACTGAGTGAGAAGAAGGACAGTTAAGTATGCATGTACCAACAAAAGATGCTGGGATACTGGAATTAACTGAGCTATGAAGGCAGGGGACAAACAGCATGAGATCCTGAGTGCAATACCCCTGATTAGGGGAGTGACGGGGGTAACAGAAAGGAATCAGAATGAAAGGCAATGTATTAACAAAAGACAGTTCCTTGCCCCAGTCACCAGGTGGCAGGATTGACCCAGGACAGCATTGTTGCTAGTCTGTTTTCTGGTGTGAACAAATTATAAATGTACAGTATAGAGAGAAGTGAGTACATTGGTGTCTTTGCAAGTTGGTTGGTTGTATGTGGTCAGTCATATCCAACTCTTTGCAGCTTCATGGACTACAGTCCACCAGACAGACTACTCTGTTCATGGATTGCCATTTTATCCTCCAGGGGATCTTTGCAACCCAGGGATCAAACCTGAGTCCCTTGAGTCTCCTGCACTGGCCAGCAGATTCTTTACCAAATGGCACTACCTGGGAAGCCCCTTTGTAAGTTAGAAGCCTATATTTTGGAAATTATGTGTTGTCTATAGAATCTGTTATGGTGACATACACACTGAAATATTGTTAGTAAATCTATGGATATAGGTGAATTTTATTTGAATTTTTCTCCTCAGTCTAGTTCCCCAAATAGAGTCCAGGGAATTAAGGATTTAATTGATACAAAGATATGTGTCTAATACAAAAGTGTTCTAGTTTTCTAAGCATAAGACTTTATCTCACAGCTATTACCACTGTGCCATCTGGGAAGCCCTCTATTTAAGACATTCTTCTTCAAATCCATTTTTAAAATGGCAGTTGGTTGGTTCTGACACTGAGTTACTTTTGACTGAATTTGATGGAAGAGTTGATTATTATTTGCTTAAGCCGCGATCAAATAAAGCAGCTGCCCGCAAGCTTCACAAGCAACATGGAGGCAATTAACTTTCTAAAAGTTGAGACCGGTGGCGTGATTTGGCTGGCAGCACAAATGAAGGATTCTCTGTGCCAAGTTTAGTACCTAATCAAACTTCATGGTCTTTGAGCGGCTAACAGAACTCCAACCCATCAGCACTCAAGACTATTTATCTTTGATAAAACACCATTTCCTTTTGAGTGAAGACAAAACAAATGATGTTTCAAGATTTTTTTTGAAGAAAAGAAGGTGAATGAACTTTAGATGTATGAAAACTTAACGGAACAGTTGAGAAGAAGGACAGTTAAGTGCAGTAAAATCCTGGAATTAACTGAGCTATGAAGGCAGGGGACAAACAGCATGAGATCCTGAGTGCAATACCCCTGATTAGGGGAGTGACGGGGGTAACAGAAAGGAATCAGAATGAAAGGCAATGTATTAACAAAAGACAGTTCCTTGCCCCAGTCACCAGGTGGCAGGATTGACCCAGGACAGCATTGTTGCTAGTCTGTTTTCTGGTGTGAACAAATTATAAATGTACAGTATAGAGAGAAGTGAGTACATTGGTGTCTTTGCAAGTTGGTTGGTTGTATGTGGTCAGTCATATCCAACTCTTTGCAGCTTCATGGACTACAGTCCACCAGACAGACTACTCTGTTCATGGATTGCCATTTTATCCTCCAGGGGATCTTTGCAACCCAGGGATCAAACCTGAGTCCCTTGAGTCTCCTGCACTGGCCAGCAGATTCTTTACCAAATGGCACTACCTGGGAAGCCCCTTTGTAAGTTAGAAGCCTATATTTTGGAAATTATGTGTTGTCTATAGAATCTGTTATGGTGACATACACACTGAAATATTGTTAGTAAATCTATGGATATAGGTGAATTTTATTTGAATTTTTCTCCTCAGTCTAGTTCCCCAAATAGAGTCCAGGGAATTAAGGATTTAATTGATACAAAGATATGTGTCTAATACAAAAGTGTTCTAGTTTTCTAAGCATAAGACTTTATCTCACAGCTATTACCACTGTGCCATCTGGGAAGCCCTCTATTTAAGACATTCTTCTTCAAATCCATTTTTAAAATGGCAGTTGGTTGGTTCTGACACTGAGTTACTTTTGACTGAATTTGATGGAAGAGTTGATTATTATTTGCTTAAGCCGCGATCAAATAAAGCAGCTGCCCGCAAGCTTCACAAGCAACATGGAGGCAATTAACTTTCTAAAAGTTGAGACCGGTGGCGTGATTTGGCTGGCAGCACAAATGAAGGATTCTCTGTGCCAAGTTTAGTACCTAATCAAACTTCATGGTCTTTGAGCGGCTAACAGAACTCCAACCCATCAGCACTCAAGACTATTTATCTTTGATAAAACACCATTTCCTTTTTTGAGTGAAGACAAAACAAATGATGTTTCAAGATTTTTTTTTTTGAAGAAAAAGAAGGTGAATGAACTTTAGATGTTAAATACTTCTTCCTGAACAACTTAACGCATAGATAGATCAAACAAATAAATGAAAGGAAAGAATCGGGGTCAGAGGGGACTGACAGTCATCATGAGAGCTGAGAGGTCAACAGTTCAGGAGGCTGTCTTGGTGAATTCAAAAAGTTAACAGTAAGGAACATTTTATATTTAAGGGGAAAAAAAAACAGTATTGCAGAGTTAGGCTTTTTCTGGATTGGGTTAGAAAGTTTCAGTATATACCAAGGAATTTTGATTCACTTTAATCTCGGGATCCACCCATTGTTTTTAACGAGCTGGAAAGAGATGAGCTCCTACAGTTCACAGGCAACTCTACTCACCTTTCTTTGAGATCAGTGTTTGACTTTAACCCAGAAAGGAAGGAAGTGGGCACCTGAATCAGTTCCATGCTTTCAAATTGCCATGCGTTTCTCTGCATTCCTTTGGCCTGGGGGACATTCTGGAACATCTTCAAAATTTTCCCTTTCCCCCCTTTTCCTAGTGTGTCTTTAAGAGAAACACAAATAATTTCGGATTCAACCTATATCTTGTTTACTCGAATCATTGGAGAAATTCTTTATGAGTTGACATGCTTTCCTAATTCATACCTAGTACACCTCTGATCCCAAGAGTCTTGAAAAGTGGAGTAATTACCCAGAAATGTGTTGCTTGGGGTATTTTACTGCATTTACAAAATGAAATGTATACATAGCAACTAGGAGAACGTACACTGCAACCTTATTTATGACATCATCCAAAGTCAGAAGTTACTTTTGACTGAATTTGATGGAAGAGTTGATTATTATTTGCTTAAGCGCGATCAAATAAAGCAGCTGCCCGCAAGCTTCACAAGCAACATGGAGGCAATTAACTTTCTAAAAGTTGAGACCGGTGGCGTGATTTGGCTGGCAGCACAAATGAAGGATTCTCTGTGCCAAGTTTAGTACCTAATCAAACTTCATGGTCTTTGAGCGCTAACAGAACTCCAACCCATCAGCACTCAAGACTATTTATCTTTGATAAAACACCATTTCCTTTTTGAGTGAAGACAAAACAAATGATGTTTCAAGATTTTTTTTGAAGAAAAAGAAGGTGAATGAACTTTAGATGTTAAATACTTCTTCCTGAACAACTTAACGCATAGATAGATCAAACAAATAAATGAAAGGAAAGAATCGGGGTCAGAGGGGACTGACAGTCATCATGAGAGCTGAGAGGTCAACAGTTCAGGAGGCTGTCTTGGTGAATTCAAAAAGTTAACAGTAAGGAACATTTTATATTTAAGGGGAAAAAAAAACAGTATTGCAGAGTTAGGCTTTTTCTGGATTGGGTTAGAAAGTTTCAGTATATACCAAGGAATTTTGATTCACTTTAATCTCGGGATCCACCCATTGTTTTTAACGAGCTGGAAAGAGATGAGCTCCTACAGTTCACAGGCAACTCTACTCACCTTTCTTTGAGATCAGTGTTTGACTTTAACCCAGAAAGGAAGGAAGTGGGCACCTGAATCAGTTCCATGCTTTCAAATTGCCATGCGTTTCTCTGCATTCCTTTGGCCTGGGGGACATTCTGGAACATCTTCAAAATTTTCCCTTTCCCCCCTTTTCCTAGTGTGTCTTTAAGAGAAACACAAATAATTTCGGATTCAACCTATATCTTGTTTACTCGAATCATTGGAGAAATTCTTTATGAGTTGACATGCTTTCCTAATTCATACCTAGTACACCTCTGATCCCAAGAGTCTTGAAAAGTGGAGTAATTACCCAGAAATGTGTTGCTTGGGGTATTTTACTGCATTTACAAAATGAAATGTATACATAGCAACTAGGAGAACCGTTACACGCAATGCATTAACTAGGCATTATGGGCATCCTGGCTGTAGCCATGACATCATCCAAAGTCAGTCAGAAGTCTCCTAGCAACCCGCTTCCAACCTCAGTTCATAACCAGGTCGTATTTCAGGGCCTGCTTCTTCCACAGAAATTGTTCATAAAAACAAAATAAAGACGTTTAATGTACGTGATGCTTATCTGATCTGATTGTTTATATTTCATCTCATTCTCTAGACTTTTCTTTCTTCTCCAGAATAGGAAATTCTCTTTGAAGAAAGTGGAAGATATTACTAAAAATAGAAAACCTTTTGAAATTATATCCTAGGATTATATTAAATTCTGTGAATTTAAGCAACTAGAGGGAGAGGCCATTTCCTAGTGAAAATTATAATATTACTAAAGAATAATATGCTTTATTCCTATTCTATACTAAATTAAATAATATTAGTCTCTGCATTATGTTTTCTGACCACAAAATGAATTGTTATACATATGACAAATATGATCCAAAGGGCAGAAAAAAACATCTATGTCTCAGAAAATGGAAATAGTATGAGTTGGATGCAAAAAATAGTTACTTTACTCATAATACTGATTTTGATAATTCTTGCATGACATAAACACTCTAAGATTTGCCAGGAGCTAAATAATGCCTTTTCCTAATTATTATATGTTATTTTTTCAAAACACACTTTTATTTATTCCAAATTTTAAAAGCTTTTTATCGAGGAAAATACATACACAGAATATCTTGCGTATTATAAGTATATAACCTCTGAAGGTATTAAAAGTTTCCAATGTTTCTGTTCTTCCCTAAATTCAAATATCCAAATTCAGTTTAGCTGTTTGTAATAACACTTATTAGTTCAATTTCATTTTAGCAAACCAAAAGTAGCATCTTCGTTTCAAAAGACCCTGATGTTTTCAAATTTTAATTTCTCATAATTCCCCTGTTGACTCTGGCTTTAGAAGAGGATTTAAGGTAGAAAAAGCTAGCTACCTAACAAATAATGATTCTTTCCCTTTTCCTTATTAACAAAACTTGATTTTTAGCTTACCTCGAAACACAGTTTTCCTGGTTTTACTTGAGACTATGTGCGGCCATCCAGTTAAGTTCTGGCCAGTGAGCTATAACATAGAAGTGTGGAAGAAACTTCCAGAAAGCCTCCTACAAGATTTCACCTTCAAAGAGAGGCCCAAGTAGTCACCACATGGACCCTGAGCTGCTATACAAATTCCTAATTAGAGAGAAAAAGCATCTCTAATTGAAGATGCTGCTCTTTGAGGGCTCTCTTCTAACTATAGCCAGACTGGATTTAAAAGGTGCCTTGTGTATTTCCAAAAGTTTTCCTCTCTGTTTCAGATGAGGATTCTATACCTATTTACTACCTGTCCTACCAGAAGTTCTTTGCAGGGACTTACCTGGTGGTCCAGTGGTTAAGACACTGCCTATATGAGCAGGGGACATGGGTTCAACTCCTTGACCAGGAAGATTCGACATGGGGCAACTAAGCTCATGAGCCACAGCCACTGAGCCTGCACCCTAGAGCCCATGCTCCACAAGAGAGGCCACTGCAGTGAGAAGCCCACGAACCTCAAGGAAGGGCAGCCCCTACTTGCCACAACTAAAGAAAGTCCATCCACCTGTAGCAACAGAGATGTTATTTTCAGTGCAGCCAAAAATAATAAACAAACAAATCAAGTTATAATTTAATTTAATTCAATGCCCTGAAGTATGTACAATTGTTCCTATTGTGTAAAGACAAAACGGAAAGAATAAGAGAGGAAAAGAAAGTCCTAAACCACACTGGAACCATGTGGCCTGACTGGGGTTCAGTCCCAAGTCTGTCTCTGCACAAGGCGGACCCTCATCTCACCTGTCATGAAACCCCACTGGCTTTGAAATTCTCCAGAGGAACCACTGATGGGAACAGGCAGTCCTCAAGTTCTTACCGTGTTGAATATAAGATGCTGGGGGTTAATCATGCAGGGAGAGAAGGGGTTTGGCTGGGCCTGGAAGCTAATGGCCTTTAGGTAGAGTTAATGAGTGTGTGTAGGGGGTGGATCTGATGGTCTTCTGAGTGTCCACAGCAGCCTCCTCTCTCCTTGCAAGAGAATCTGGAAAGTTCCTGCTCTACATTCAAGCAAACATTCATTCTGCAATGTCTATTCTTAACATCGTCTAGTAAGATGAGATCTATAAAGATAAATGCAAACACAGTTCTCTTTTCTAATTCTACCTAATATATAACTTTTCCATAGGAACCCAGCAAAAGATGGAAGCCATGTTTAGAAGCCAACACACCCAAATGCTGGTGCTTGTGAATGTAGAGTAGAGGAGTGTGAGAAAAAGCATCTCTAATTGAAGATGCTGCTCTTTGAGGGCTCTCTTCTAACTATAGCCAGACTGGATTTAAAAGGTGCCTTGTGTATTTCCAAAAGTTTTCCTCTCTGTTTCAGATGAGGATTCTATACCTATTTACTACCTGTCCTACCAGAAGTTCTTTGCAGGGACTTACCTGGTGGTCCAGTGGTTAAGACACTGCCTATATGAGCAGGGGACATGGGTTCAACTCCTTGACCAGGAAGATTCGACATGGGGCAACTAAGCTCATGAGCCACAGCCACTGAGCCTGCACCCTAGAGCCCATGCTCCACAAGAGAGGCCACTGCAGTGAGAAGCCCACGAACCTCAAGGAAGGGCAGCCCCTACTTGCCACAACTAAAGAAAGTCCATCCACCTGTAGCAACAGAGATGTTATTTTCAGTGCAGCCAAAAATAATAAACAAACAAATCAAGTTATAATTTAATTTAATTCAATGCCCTGAAGTATGTACAATTGTTCCTATTGTGTAAAGACAAAACGGAAAGAATAAGAGAGGAAAAGAAAGTCCTAAACCACACTGGAACCATGTGGCCTGACTGGGGTTCAGTCCCAAGTCTGTCTCTGCACAAGGCGGACCCTCATCTCACCTGTCATGAAACCCCACTGGCTTTGAAATTCTCCAGAGGAACCACTGATGGGAACAGGCAGTCCTCAAGTTCTTACCGTGTTGAATATAAGATGCTGGGGGTTAATCATGCAGGGAGAGAAGGGGTTTGGCTGGGCCTGGAAGCTAATGGCCTTTAGGTAGAGTTAATGAGTGTGTGTAGGGGGTGGATCTGATGGTCTTCTGAGTGTCCACAGCAGCCTCCTCTCTCCTTGCAAGAGAATCTGGAAAGTTCCTGCTCTACATTCAAGCAAACATTCATTCTGCAATGTCTATTCTTAACATCGTCTAGTAAGATGAGATCTATAAAGATAAATGCAAACACAGTTCTCTTTTCTAATTCTACCTAATATATAACTTTTCCATAGGAACCCAGCAAAAGATGGAAGCCATGTTTAGAAGCCAACACACCCAAATGCTGGTGCTTGTGAATGTAGAGTAGAGGAGTGTGAGGTAATGTGAGCATCTTTAACAAGCAGAATATTTTAGGGCATAATCAAATCTTCCTGTTCATCCATCCATACCAAAGGGAGTTCCTGCTGGTTTGTATTGCTTCACGCTTTGTGTCAATGAGTCCTTGGCTGAACTAGATCCCCTAGCTTGGGCTTCTTCCTGTTTCTGCTGACCTCCTATAGTCTCTGAAATCACCAAAGATGCTGCAGAAAAGGAAGACTTAACCCTCAGTTTCTGCATGGTGATGTCAGGGAGTACCGACATGTTGACTAAGAAAATATAAAACGAGAAAAAGTATGTCCAAGAAGCGGATGACTGTTACACTTCGGTGCCAATGGGATGTATGACCTTGTTTAAGTCAGTGAACCTCATCTGTAAAATGGAGATGATACCAACGTTTCCCTGAAGAGGAAGAGGAAGTGGAAGAGAGGATCCAAAGATGTGAATACAGTGGTGATGCAAACCCAGTAAACAGAAGCTCCTCTTTCATTTTATTGGTTTTTGCTCCAGGGCAGCCTGCCAGAAGGGGGCGCTGTGGAACCAGCCAGTCTCTCTAGGAAACACTGACTCAGATTTTTTTTTTTTTCTCACATCAGTTGTTGGAACTACTTAACCTACTCCAGTTTCTCCTTCCCCTTCTCCTCCTGTTTTTTTTTTTTTTTTTTTTCAAATAAGACAGAGAAAGCATTCGGCACAAATCTTGGGGTGAAAAATGCACACCTCCTCCCTTTTCAGTGTGGGTCCATTGGCCAGTGTCCTGAAGGGGAAATGTCGTGACTGGAAGCCATGGACCCTGGCAGGGAGGCTGCCAGCTTTGCCCTCCGCCCAAATGCAACCTGACTTCTCTGTTTACATGACTGTCTCTCTCTGGCACCGTGAGCAGTGACTGACTGACATTCCTATCTGTTTTAGTGGCTTAGCATTGACCATGGGTGCCTTTTGAAGCATCTAGAAGGATGGAGATTGAAACAAACACAGTTCTCTTTTCTAATTCTACCTAATATATAACTTTTCCATAGGAACCCAGCAAGATGGAAGCCATGTTTAGAAGCCAACACACCCAAATGCTGGTGCTTGTGAATGTAGAGTAGAGGAGTGTGAGGTAATGTGAGCATCTTTAACAAGCAGAATATTTTAGGGCATAATCAAATCTTCCTGTTCATCCATCCATACCAAAGGGAGTTCCTGCTGGTTTGTATTGCTTCACGCTTTGTGTCAATGAGTCCGTGGCTGAGCTACAGCCCCTAGCTTGGGCTTCTTCCTGTTTCTGCTGACCTCCTATAGTCTCTGAAATCACCAAAGATGCTGCAGAAAAGGAAGACTTAACCCTCAGTTTCTGCATGGTGATGTCAGGGAGTACCGACATGTTGACTAAGAAAATATAAAACGAGAAAAAGTATGTCCAAGAAGCGGATGACTGTTACACTTCGGTGCCAATGGGATGTATGACCTTGTTTAAGTCAGTGAACCTCATCTGTAAAATGGAGATGATACCAACGTTTCCCTGAAGAGGAAGAGGAAGTGGAAGAGAGGATCCAAAGATGTGAATACAGTGGTGATGCAAACCCAGTAAACAGAAGCTCCTCTTTCATTTTATTGGTTTTTGCTCCAGGGCAGCCTGCCAGAAGGGGGCGCTGTGGAACCAGCCAGTCTCTCTAGGAAACACTGACTCAGATTTTTTTTTTTTTCTCACATCAGTTGTTGGAACTACTTAACCTACTCCAGTTTCTCCTTCCCCTTCTCCTCCTGTTTTTTTTTTTTTTTTTTCAAATAAGACAGAGAAAGCATTCGGCACAAATCTTGGGGTGAAAAATGCACACCTCCTCCCTTTTCAGTGTGGGTCCATTGGCCAGTGTCCTGAAGGGGAAATGTCGTGACTGGAAGCCATGGACCCTGGCAGGGAGGCTGCCAGCTTTGCCCTCCGCCCAAATGCAACCTGACTTCTCTGTTTACATGACTGTCTCTCTCTGGCACCGTGAGCAGTGACTGACTGACATTCCTATCTGTATCTCTCACACGTGGCTTAGCACTTAGACCCTATGGCTGCTTCATAAATATTTGTGGAAGCAATGAATGGAAAAAGTGAGTAAGGCAAACCATCCAACTTGTCCAAGAACTCATGTCTTCCCTTTAAGTCCTGCTCTTTACCCCTAATCAGCAAGAGCTTTTTAGGGGAATAGAGATGCTCTCGCTAAAATAAAACCAGCGCTTCCCCATAGGTACAAGAAGCTTCCAGCTCCCAAGTTAGGTTATTATGAAACCTTCCTAGGGGAGAAAAAAATCCAAGGAACACGGAATAAGGAATGAAAAATAAAGGGGTCCCTTAAGCGGGCTGCCTGGCCTGCTGGCAGAGGGCCTCCGATCTGACAGGAAGCCTCTCTGGGACAAAGGAAAAAGCTCTGAGCTTGCAAGGAGCTCTCTGTCATAGGGCTCCCCAAGAGGACAGGACTTCAGCTTATTCATCATATCCAAGTGCTCTCATGCACGGTTAGCCTCCCCCGCTGCCACTCTCAGTCTCAGAGGTGACATTCTACCTGGCTTAGAGCTCAAGGGTAGGATGGAGAAAAATGCAAGCACAATTCTCCAGGTTCCTGGAAGTCCTACTGTGACCCTCTTCAATCCACCGTGCTTCTTGCATAATAAAAGAAAACGTCCTCAGAATCAGGAAGTTTCCAGAAAAAGAAGTCTGGGGCTTCTAGAGTCCGTTTGTCCCCACCACCTCCTCTCTGACTTCCGAATGGTCTTTACTCCTGTGTGTACCCTCCCCCCCCCAGCAGCCCAGACCACCATGGCATGGATTGCCATTAATATGTCATTTCCCTTTCCTGTTATCACAATATAAAGGACCTTCGCGTTGACCTTTCTATCAAAACATCCTTTGTTTAGAATGAAAAGCTATTCACTGTTCGAGCCTTATCTATAGGGTTTAGCCCGAGGATCAAATCCAAAGAGCAGAATTCGTTTACTTTGTATTAAATGAGTTCAGTTGAGAAGTCTCCGTTTGGGTAGAAAGGTGCATTAATCACAAGGAAAAGAACAGATCTTGCTTTTCACAGCTTCTGGTTTACTTTCAATACAGTAACACAGTGAGGCTTTTGTTCCTGAAAAGTAGCACCGTATTTAAATACAGTAAATATAACAAAATTGCCTTCTTAAAATTACACAAGAGTTCCTCCAGCCGGGGATGCCCATAATGACCTCAGTGTTGCGTGCCTAACTTTACGGCTTCAAGAAAGGCTCTAAATTAGTTTGGACAGATGGGTTTTATCCCGAGGAAATCAATGAGTTTTTGTGAGTCTGACTTAATTTTTATGCAGCTAGCACTTTGAGATGAAATTAAAATATGTATGAAAAACATATTAAAGTTTCCCTTGGGTCCGTCGTTGTTTGTACATTTACAAGGTGTTAAAGAGATGATTTAAAAACTAACTCTGGGAGGGATCAATGCAGGCAGACCATGATTTATGGTCCTTCATGACATTTTTGACACTTTCGGCCTAATGTCTTGAGCATGTTGAACCACTAATTATCTTTTAATTCATAAGAGCTTCGTGGTATTTTATAAGCGTAATATAATATATAGGGTTGGATCACATAGAAAAGCTCAGAGAACATGCTTTACACGTTTGGCTGAGTGGGGAAACATGTGTAAGCAAATTTGGGCCTAACTTGGTTAAAAAGACTTCTTCACGATGCTATTAACCTGAATCACTGCTTTTACCTACCTGGCTCTAGAAAAATCACAAGTCTACTTTCTTACAGGTAGGTACAGGGTTAAGGCCCTGAGTGGATTAGAAAGCATATTTTTTGAATACAGACCAAGTGATTATGCAGCGTCTGGAATACAGTGGGTGTCCAATAAATATTGATTGAATGAATAAATAATTGGTAACTGAAACCGGTATATTTGATTCTCATTTTTCTCTCTTGTTTCAAATCAGATGATTCAACAAGGTTCCCTTAGTGAAAAAACACATGTTTACCAAGAATTCCCTATGAACCAGACTGTTTCTGGGCATTGGATAGGGCCATGGAAGGCATGGTCCAGCTGATACAGAGCTCACACACTCACAGCATAAAGCACCATATCACAGTAATGCTGCCTTGGAAGGGAAGGGGCAGTGAATGAAAGCCAATAAAAAGCGTATTTTTATTCCCATTTTACGAAGAAACACATGTTTTGGAAAGCACCGTATTTAAATACAGTAAATATAACAAAATTGCCTTCTTAAAATTACACAAGAGTTCCTCCAGCCGGGGATGCCCATAATGACCTCAGTGTTGCGTGCCTAACTTTACGGCTTCAAGAAAGGCTCTAAATTAGTTTGGACAGATGGGTTTTATCCCGAGGAAATCAATGAGTTTTGTGAGTCTGACTTAATTTTTATGCAGCTAGCACTTTGAGATGAAATTAAAATATGTATGAAAAACATATTAAAGTTTCCCTTGGGTCCGTCGTTGTTTGTACATTTACAAGGTGTTAAAGAGATGATTTAAAAACTAACTCTGGGAGGGATCAATGCAGGCAGACCATGATTTATGGTCCTTCATGACATTTTTGACACTTTCGGCCTAATGTCTTGAGCATGTTGAACCACTAATTATCTTTTAATTCATAAGAGCTTCGTGGTATTTTATAAGCGTAATATAATATATAGGGTTGGATCACATAGAAAAGCTCAGAGAACATGCTTTACACGTTTGGCTGAGTGGGGAAACATGTGTAAGCAAATTTGGGCCTAACTTGGTTAAAAAGACTTCTTCACGATGCTATTAACCTGAATCACTGCTTTTACCTACCTGGCTCTAGAAAAATCACAAGTCTACTTTCTTACAGGTAGGTACAGGGTTAAGGCCCTGAGTGGATTAGAAAGCATATTTTTTGAATACAGACCAAGTGATTATGCAGCGTCTGGAATACAGTGGGTGTCCAATAAATATTGATTGAATGAATAAATAATTGGTAACTGAAACCGGTATATTTGATTCTCATTTTTCTCTCTTGTTTCAAATCAGATGATTCAACAAGGTTCCCTTAGTGAAAAAACACATGTTTACCAAGAATTCCCTATGAACCAGACTGTTTCTGGGCATTGGATAGGGCCATGGAAGGCATGGTCCAGCTGATACAGAGCTCACACACTCACAGCATAAAGCACCATATCACAGTAATGCTGCCTTGGAAGGGGAAGGGGGCAGTGAATGAAAATGAAATCTCAACTAAGACTTGAAACCAGAGAGACAGCGCGGGTAGTATTTTTATTCCCATTTTACAGACAAAGAAACTGAGGCACAATGACATCATATCATTTTTCTGAAAGTATGCAGCTGGAAGGTAACAGTGCTGTTTCAACTTTTGAGATGACAATCGAGAAAAAAAAAATAACAGGGAAGATTATGAGCACAAAATGCTTAAGGATGACCCTTGCCTCATGTACAAGGGTGAGTTCTTCAAATCACTGCCGGGTCAGTGGTCCTGAAATGACTGGGAACTTCATGTGCTAAGGAGCTCTTCAACAAGTCTCCCCAGGTGGGGCACCATGAACAGGACAGGAGGCCCATCCTATAAACACCTTATAGTCATCAGCTACTATTCCTCCATATACCAGCCCTCAGAGGTAAGGATTAATATCAAACCCATATTGGTTTGTAATTATTGGTTACTCGTAAGAGGCTGAGGTTGGCAGGCTCATTGTGGCCCACAGTCTTACCACCACATGGTACAGCCCTTTTTTTTTCCCTAATGCTATCATTTTTTTTTTTTTTTCTTAACGGAGTTTTGTTGTTTACTGCCACACATCAACCCATGGCACAGCCTTTGATACTTTCCTGACTGTAGTCAGTAGAGCCTGTACCAGGGGGCCCATGGGCACTCACAGTAGAGGGTGCTGGTTCCAGGAAACCACAGCCTAGGGGTGAAGGAAAACATGTGCCTAAGTCAGCATAGGACAGGGTGGATGGTGGATCATGAGACGGGCCAAGTGCTGCTGATACAAAAGAGTATGTGTCCAGGCTGCACGAAGTGAAAGAGTTATACACAGCATGGATTGATGGAGCCATGTATCAAGAAGATGTCTGGATGATAATCATAGGTAGTCCAAGTGATAGTGGCTGCTATTTGCCTCAAGCGCGAGGGTCTGCATGTAATTCAACAACACCCCAGTCACCCAGGCTTCTGTGACCTCCCTTCTGTACTTTCCTTGGCAAGTATTGGGTTGGCCAACAAGTTTATTTGGATTTTTCCACAATATCTTACAGGAAAACCCAAACAAACTTGTTGGCCAACCCAATAGCTTTTGTAGTCTTGGTTGCAGGAGGGCTGCTGGACCTCTGGGCATCACAGTCACAGTTTATTCAGGGAAAAGGCTGGGGCAGGAAACAAGACAAGGCAGCAACTGTAGCAGGCAGCAACTCATTTTACCGACTCACATTTCCTTGGTCCAAACTGTGTCATTGGGCCATGCTCAAGAGCAAAGAGGCAAGAAATGAGCAGATTGCTTGGAAGCTGGTGGATCATATTAAGTCTCCACCCACAGTGTTTGAAGGTTTCAGTTTTCCCCACAGTTTTAGCTGGATATACTGAACAAAACTGAAGTTCTGTTGATAAGGAAGAAGGGAGCAAGATATGGGATAGGCAGTGAACAATCTTGGCCACAGGCCACAAAGGTGAAATAGGAGCAAGACAAGCAGACAAAGGGGAAAGTGCATTTCAGGCAGAAACTAAGCATGGTGGAAGGGCAGGCGTGTGTAGACAAAGGCTGGGAGTCTAGTTTAGTCAGAGCATAGAGTGTGTGGGACAACTGAGACTGGAAAGGCATCCTGGGATGAAATCACAGGCAACCTTGCCTTGATAACTGCTTGCAAGCTAGATTTTAATTCAAAGGTAGCAAAAGTGCATTGATAGTTTAAAAAAAAACCTTTTTTTAACTTTAAACATTTATTTATTTTGGTGGGGGTTGCGAGGGACGGGGGGTGGGCGGGCTACTCCTCTTGGTCTTTCATTTGTCTAGTTTCATCCATCTTTGTCCTTTGGCCCATGGGGGCCTCCCATTGCAGCGGCCTCTGTTGTCGCAGAGCGCCAGTTCTGGGCGCATGCGCTCCAGAGCTCCGGCTCCGTAGTTGGACACACTGGTCCAGACCCTCCACGGCACGTGGGATCTTCCCAGGCCAGGGATCGAACCGGCGCCCCTTGCACTGCAAGGTGGTGTCCTTACCCACTGGACCACCAGGGAAGCCCTTTTTTTAAGTTTATTGAGATAAAATTGATGTCCACCATACTGTCATATTTAAAATGCACAATTTTCTGATTGTGGACATAGGACTACACCCATGAAATCAACACTGTAATCAAGGTAAGAATATTTCCATTATTCCTAAACTTTTCCCATGCTCTTTCCCAATCCATCTCCCTCCACCCCTGCTTCCTGACAATCACTGATCAGCCTTCAGTTACTATAAACGCATTTACGTCTACTAGAGCTTTTGAGAGTCAGCAGTACTGTTGCATAAACCAATAGTTTGTGTATTTTTATCACGGGGCATTATTGTCTATCCATTTACTTGTTCTAGGACATGTGGCTTGATTCCAATTTCGATTACAAATAAATTGCTGTGAACATTCATGTATAAGTATTTGTGCAGACATATACTTCATGGGTGTGCAGTGGTTTCTTATTGTGGTTTTAATTGGAAACACCTAAGTAACTAATGACACTGAGCATCTTTTCATACACTTATTGCTGAAAATCAATTGGTCATATATATGTGGTTCTATTTCTGAAGTCTCTGTTCTGTTTCACTGACCTCTAGGTCTACATATTTGTTAACATCAGACTATCTTGATTATACTATAATTACTAGAAGCTTTGGATTAAATCTTAAAATCAGACAGAGTAAGTCTTGCAAATTTTCTTCAGTTGTCATAGATCCTTGGCATCTTCACATAAATTTCAGAATCAGCTTCTGTTTTTAAAAAGTCTACTGGAGTTTTGAATGAAGTTGTGTTGACTTTACAGATCAATGGAGACTTGTCTTCTTAGTAACAGATGTAAGAATCTATAAACTATCTATTATGGCTTTCTATAATAATCATCATCAATGAATGTTAATTTACAAAATTATCTATGAACATAATCTATTTATTTCTCTGTTGATTAGCCCCTTTCTTCCTCTCAGCAACAGTTTAGCTTTTAGTGTAGAGGTCTTGGAAAAGTTTCCTTTCATTTATTCCTAAATGTGCTGTTGTGGACCAATTTTTGAGCAGTAGAAAATACAAGCTGTATAGGCAGAGGATGACAGAATGAATTAGAGAAAACTAGTTAAGAGAACCGAGCAACAGTCCAAGAGTCTAGCTGAAGGGAAAACTAGCTGGACATCCAGTGACAGAGCAGGAGGCCATGTATAACATAGGAGACACAGATTCAATCCCTGGGCTGGGAAAATTCCCTGCAGAAGGAAATGGGAACCCACTCCAGTATTGTCGCCTGAGAAATCCCATGGACAGAGGAACCTGGCAGACTATAGTCCATGGGGTCACAAGAGTTGGACACAACTTAGCAAATCATCACCAGTGACAGTAAGCACTAACTGTGATTTTGGAAGATGGTGGCAATAAGAAACGTCCTCTTAGGACGGCTAGGAAAATGGAGAGCTGACAGGGGTGCAGACCCCTCAAGCAAAAGACAACGCTCTGAATACTGAATGCTATTGACTTCTAAATTCTGTCCCGCAGAAATGGGTCTCAATGTGGTCCAAACAAGTATTTTCTTAAATGCCGTTCAGGATGACTTCTAAGCAAAAGGTAGCTCTCTCCCTCTGGACACAACTTATTCAGGGCATTTGATGTTTTAACCAGTAATTTCAGAGCTGCTGAAAGCCTTGGAGATCACCCAGGCCATTCTTTTCAATTTATGTTTGAGAAATGGAAGGCCTGACTTATGCACAATATCTAATTTTGCATCTAAGAATATCTATATGTACTCATACAGATACTGATATGCATATACATATTGATATACATATCCTTAGGTGATTATGTATATGTGAGTGCATGCTCTGTTGCTTCAGTCGTGTTCAATTCTTTGTGACCCCATGGACTGTAGCCCACCAGGCTCTTCTGTCCATAGAATCCTCTAGGCAAGGATACTGGAGTAGGTTGCCAGACTTTTTAAAAGAAATCTATAAACTATCTATTATGGCTTTCTATAATAATCATCATCAATGAATGTTAATTTACAAAATTATCTATGAACATAATCTATTTATTTCTCTGTTGATTAGCCCCTTTCTTCCTCTCAGCAACAGTTTAGCTTTTAGTGTAGAGGTCTTGGAAAAGTTTCCTTTCATTTATTCCTAAATGTGCTGTTGTGGACCAATTTTTGAGCAGTAGAAAATACAAGCTGTATAGGCAGAGGATGACAGAATGAATTAGAAAAAACTAGTTAAGAGAACCGAGCAACAGTCCAAGAGTCTAGCTGAAGGGAAAACTAGCTGGACATCCAGTGACAGAGCAGGAGGCCATGTATAACATAGGAGACACAGATTCAATCCCTGGGCTGGGAAAATTCCCTGCAGAAGGAAATGGGAACCCACTCCAGTATTGTCGCCTGAGAAATCCCATGGACAGAGGAACCTGGCAGACTATAGTCCATGGGGTCACAAGAGTTGGACACAACTTAGCAAATCATCACCAGTGACAGTAAGCACTAACTGTGATTTTGGAAGATGGTGGCAATAAGAAACGTCCTCTTAGGACGGCTAGGAAAATGGAGAGCTGACAGGGGTGCAGACCCCTCAAGCAAAAGACAACGCTCTGAATACTGAATGCTATTGACTTCTAAATTCTGTCCCGCAGAAATGGGTCTCAATGTGGTCCAAACAAGTATTTTCTTAAATGCCGTTCAGGATGACTTCTAAGCAAAAGGTAGCTCTCTCCCTCTGGACACAACTTATTCAGGGCATTTGATGTTTTAACCAGTAATTTCAGAGCTGCTGAAAGCCTTGGAGATCACCCAGGCCATTCTTTTCAATTTATGTTTGAGAAATGGAAGGCCTGACTTATGCACAATATCTAATTTTGCATCTAAGAATATCTATATGTACTCATACAGATACTGATATGCATATACATATTGATATACATATCCTTAGGTGATTATGTATATGTGAGTGCATGCTCTGTTGCTTCAGTCGTGTTCAATTCTTTGTGACCCCATGGACTGTAGCCCACCAGGCTCTTCTGTCCATAGAATCCTCTAGGCAAGGATACTGGAGTAGGTTGCCATTTCCTTCTCCTGGGTATCTTCTCAACCTAGAGATTGAACCCACTGGGTCTCCTACATTGCAGGCAGATTCTTTACCATCTGAGCCACCAGGGAAGCCCGTGTATCTGTACTAATATACAAGTTCCTAAATAAAGATGTGATCTGAAGTGCTAGATCACAATCAAGGTGAACTGAACCACATCACGTTTCTAGAAGAAGATGGTAACAGGAAGGTAGCCCTAATGAGGGACCAGACACTAACACTTATTTAGCTTTTCCTGTAGGCCAGGCCCTGTTCTAACTAGTCTTGTGATTATACAACTGAATAACTGTATGTCTAAGGTATGAGGTAGATATTAGTATCCTCTTTTACCAGATGAGGAAACAGGCTGACCAAAGTTAAATCACTCCTCCAATGTTCTAGTTAGTGGCAGGTCCTTTGACAGCAAAATCCATGGAAAGCCCCCTCTGCCTGGCAGGAAATGAGAGCTGAGGAACACTGCATGGAAAATCACTGCAGCTTTGTATTTCATAACAAAAATCCTAAGGACAAGTTCATCTAGCCAATATCCAGCCTAGAGCAGCTTTATTTTTATTCACCCACATGGAAAGAGATGCAAATGAGTAGCATACCTGCATTTATATTTGATTACTTTCTAGTTAAAGCAAGTCATTAAACTGTTTACTCACATTTATGAGGCCAGGATTTGAATTTTTATGTATTCCAGTTAGAAGGACAGCATTTTCCTAAGGAGGTGAGCTCTGTGACAACAGAGACCTGAGATCACCTCCACATTGGTAGAAGAGGGGGGCAGACCCTCCCACATTCATCTCCCTCAGATTCGGACAAATTTCTGCTTGGTTCTATGCCACCAGTACAAATACAGGAAGCCTTCCTTTACTTAATACCACAGGCAAACAGAGCAGGCTGACGTTTGCATCTAAGAATATCTATATGTACTGATACAGATACTGATATGCATATACATATTGATATACATATCCTTAGGTGATTATGTATATGTGAGTGCATGCTCTGTTGCTTCAGTCGTGTTCAATTCTTTGTGACCCCATGGACTGTAGCCCACCAGGCTCTTCTGTCCATAGAATCCTCTAGGCAAGGATACTGGAGTAGGTTGCCATTTCCTTCTCCTGGGTATCTTCTCAACCTAGAGATTGAACCCACTGGGTCTCCTACATTGCAGGCAGATTCTTTACCATCTGAGCCACCAGGGAAGCCCGTGTATCTGTACTAATATACAAGTTCCTAAATAAAGATGTGATCTGAAGTGCTAGATCACAATCAAGGTGAACTGAACCACATCACGTTTCTAGAAGAAGATGGTAACAGGAAGGTAGCCCCTAATGAGGGACCAGACACTAACACTTATTTAGCTTTTCCTGTAGGCCAGGCCCTGTTCTAACTAGTCTTGTGATTATACAACTGAATAACTGTATGTCTAAGGTATGAGGTAGATATTAGTATCCTCTTTTACCAGATGAGGAAACAGGCTGACCAAAGTTAAATCACTCCTCCAATGTTCTAGTTAGTGGCAGGTCCTTTGACAGCAAAATCCATGGAAAGCCCCCTCTGCCTGGCAGGAAATGAGAGCTGAGGAACACTGCATGGAAAATCACTGCAGCTTTGTATTTCATAACAAAAATCCTAAGGACAAGTTCATCTAGCCAATATCCAGCCTAGAGCAGCTTTATTTTTATTCACCCACATGGAAAGAGATGCAAATGAGTAGCATACCTGCATTTATATTTGATTACTTTCTAGTTAAAGCAAGTCATTAAACTGTTTACTCACATTTATGAGGCCAGGATTTGAATTTTTATGTATTCCAGTTAGAAGGACAGCATTTTCCTAAGGAGGTGAGCTCTGTGACAACAGAGACCTGAGATCACCTCCACATTGGTAGAAGAGGGGGGCAGACCCTCCCACATTCATCTCCCTCAGATTCGGACAAATTTCTGCTTGGTTCTATGCCACCAGTACAAATACAGGAAGCCTTCCTTTTTTACTTAATACCACAGGCAAACAGAGCAGGCTGACGTGGATCACAGGTACTAACTGGTCCAAAAAGGCTGTCCATAGGTGAGGTTAGTTGCCCACCTTCTAGCCAGGAAAGTAATAATAGCCTTGGTAGTTATTGTTTCTTGAGTCTTTTTGTCTATTAGGCTCTCTGTTAGGCACTTGACACACAGACTCTTTTTTTTTTCCTTAAATAAGTGTTTTGTATTTCTAGCTGTTTCCCTCAATGCCCCATTCTTTGGGGCTCACTCCCTTTAGGAAGGAAGTCTTCCTTGACCTCAAGCTGGAGGCGATATTTCCTACTTTTCTATCATTGCTCATGAGCTCCCTACTGCAATATTTCTGTCTCAACACTCAAGTCACCAGCATGTCTACCTGTCTTTAAAGGCCATGAGTTTGTGGGCTCTGTGAGATCAGGGACCATATCTATATTACTAAATAATTATTTATGAAAAATATTTTACCTCCAATGTCTACTTTACGCCCAACCCTGATGACTTGATAGATGCTTAATCCTTATTAATGAAAAACAGTAGGTATGATAAGCATTCCCATTTTACGGATGAAGAAACTTGACCTAAGCAAAGTTAAAGGACCTGAGAATTACTCAGCTACTAAATCTCAGATATAGAAATGACTGTGTCTAAAAGTTTCTTCAACTATACTGCCATGCCTCAAGTAATTGACATGCCTCCTCCTAGGATATAATCTGGCTCCAGCGTAAATCACTCTGATTTTTCCTGTACTTGTTTATTTGATGTTTTTCTAGATAGTATCCAAGAGAACTGGCTTCCTCAGTGGCTCAATGGTAAAGGATTCTCCTGGCAATGCAGGGGATGTGGGTTTCATCCCTGGGCTGGTAAGATCCCCTGGAGAAGAGAACGGCAACCCTGCTAGTCTTGCCTGGGGAATCTCAGGGACAGAGAAGCCTGGAGGGCCATGGTCCATGGGGTCAAAAAGAGTTGGACGTGACTGAGTAAGAAAACACACATTTTTCTATTGTTGTCTTCACCTCTCAAAAATCAGAACATTCAGAGCTCTAAGAGATCTGATCTGTATGCTCAGTTTCCTGGTTCAGAGGTGAAGACCTCTTTCTAAAACTCACCAGCTCCTTCATATAGCAAGGGAAAAACTAACACCAGGTTTCTTGGTTCTAACATTTTACCATTCAAATGACCAGCTAGGCTTCTCAGAGCTAAAGTGAAAATGTGTCTGTATGTTACTGCTTTTTAAGAAAGGAAGCAGTGAAGGCAAGTGATGGAGGAGGGGCAATAAAGCTCCTCACACACTTATCTTGCCGGCCAAAGAATATTTACATTCACTCCATGGCCCACAGCTGCTGTTTTTTGCTCATTCCATCTTCACCTTTCAGGATGCCTTCCTTTCCCGCCTTCTAGCACTTCTTCCAAGCTCTGGTCCCAGTGTACTTCCACCAAGAAATCTGCCCTTAGTTGACCCAGTGAGGATGACTCATCTCCTCCCCTGCCTCCCCTTGGTTTGAAATTCCATTGTCACGACTACGTTATATTGGGGTTACATATCAAACCTCTCTAGCAACCGTGACCACCGGGAAGACCAGGAAGCATGATTTGCCTCTGGCTTGCCCACAGTACTGCATACACAGTAGGAGCTCCATGTACGACCTGAACGCCGCTGCCTGCCTGCTGACAGGAGACAGTCCCTGGGATTTCCTAACTCTTGTGAGCAGATTCTGAAACAGAATCCACAACAAATTACGGCACAACAAAAGGATGCTTTTGGGAAGGTATTTCATTCTAGTCACTCGAATCATTAATCCAGGGATTATACCATTGCAAAAGCAAGCTCTGTCCAAAGGGTCACCAAACCCTACTGCATGCTTCAGTCATGTCTGACTCTTTGTGACTCCATGGAGCCTGCCAGGCTCCTCTGTCCACAGAATTCCCCAGGCAAGAATACTGGAGTGGGTGGCCACGCCCTCCTCCTCCAGGGGATCTTCCTGTCTCAGTGATGGAACCTGTCTCTTATGTCTCCTGAATTGGCCAGGCAGGTTCTTTACCACTTGCTCCACCTGGGAAGCCTACACTGTGAACATAAACATGGATGTGGGAAAAATTCTTTGAAATTCCCTGGTTACCTGAGGGTGAGCCTAGTATTTGGCTAGCCTCTTCTTCGTGCCGTCTACTCTATTTTTGGATGTCAGTCTGTTGCTGACACTTCGAGGTCAGCATTTTCGGTACAAAGACTGCGACCTCACTTTTCCTGTATCCACCATGGCGTCTGTGCCAGTGTATTGCTGCCAAACCTATGTAATTCAAAGCGGAAGAACCCAGCTGTGCGTTGTATTGTAGTCAGTATTCAACTAAATGAAACCATCCCAGATTCCAATCTAAGATAAAGGCATCCAGAGAAGGTACAAATTCTGACAGGTAAAAAAAAAAAAAAAATCTGCTTTGGGGCTTCCCTGATGGTCCAGTGGGTAGAGTCTGCCTTGCAATGCAAGGGGTACCGGTTCAATCCCCGGCCTTGGAGGATCCCACGTGCCACAGAGCAGCTGGACCAGTGTGTCCAATTACCAGCCGGCGCTCTGGAGCACATGCGCCCGGAGCCAGTGCTCTGCTACAGGAGAGGCCACTGCAATGGGAGGCCCACGCAGGCCAAAGAACAAAGATGGATGAAACATAAATAAATAAAAGGCCAATAAAAAAAAAAGAGGCCAAAATTAAAAAAAAATAATAATCTGCTTTGACTAAAGGGTTGACAGCCAACAAAATGTCTACGATTAGCTAGTGAATGCGTATTTCTACAGACATTTCGATAATTTGGGCATTCTTCCCCACACGCCACTCTCCATTCAGTGAGAGATTTTGGGAACTCTGAAGCTGGGCAGGATGGAATTATAATGATTGATCTCAGAATCAAGATCAGGGGGCTTAGGACAGTCAAAATCAAATGAAAAGGAGTAAGTTTGTTTCAGAGAAAGACAGATATACGATATTGCTTCTATGTGGAATCAATTTTAAAAAAGTGCAAGCAAACTTATGTACAAACAGAAATAGAGTTACAGATGGAGTAAACAAATGTAGGCTTACCAGGGTGTGAGGAGGGAGGAGGGATAATTCAGGAGACTGGGACTGACACACACACTACTTTATACACAACAGATAACTAATAAGGACATACTGTATCACAGGGAACTCCACTCCATACTCTGTAATGACCTATATGGGGAAAGAATCTAAAAAAGAGTGGATGTGTGTTTATATATAGCGGCTTCACTTTGTTCTTCATCTGAAACTAACACATTATAAATCAACTAGATTGCAAGTAAAACTTTTTTTAAAAAAAAGAATGAGTTTGTATCAATGCAGGAGGTCAACCTTCCCACAATCAGTAACACCCCATTTTCTCAATGTCCTCTGTTTCCTCTTGGTTTGAGGCACTGTGGTTCCTTTGCTTTCTGGCTAGCCTTGGTGGCACTTACTCACACTAGCTTTCTTTCTGTTGCTTGAAAATATCATGCGGGCCATCCACCTCAGGGCCTTTGCACATGACCCTTTCTATTCTTGCAATGCTCCTCTTAGCTTGTTCCTTTTCCAACCTTCATTTCCCTGGTCCATTCCTCCTCATCCATCAGATTTCTAGCTCTGTCCACATGTGCCATCGTTAGTTGGGGGAAATTTCTCCATAACTGCACATGTACATTAGATGCGATCTCTGAGTTGAACACTCTTGCAGCATCCTCTACTCCTACAGCAGAACCGTGATCAATATATTTATTGTTATGTGTTTACTTAAGCAGTTATTTGAAGCTTCCTTGGTGGCTCAGTGGTAAAGAACCTACCTGTAACGTGGGAGTTACAGGAGACAAAGATTTGATCTGTTGGGTCGGGAAGATCCCCTGAAGGGACAACTCACTCCAGTATTCTTTCCTGGAGAATCCCATGGACAGAGGAGCCTGGTGGGCTACAGTCCATAAGGTAACAAAAAGTCAGAAGTGACTTAACATGCTCACATGCACAAGTAATTATTTGATGAATATTTCTCTTATCCCTATAGGATGAGCTCTTTGAGGGTACGGACTAGATATGTCTTGCTTAAAACTGCTTTGCCCATGTCTAGCACAGGGCCAGATACACATGAGGGGCTCCAAATATCTGTTGAATAAAATTTTGAATCATTGCAGCGTGTTGTCAGTTATGTGAAGGATCCTTTCAAGAATCAACTGTGAATTCAGTCCTAAAACCCTCCCAGAGAAACACTAAATCATAGTGCTTATACACATTCATGCCCCAAGTCTGGATTTCCCTAGAAACCCCAAACCCAGCTCGATGCGTGTTCAGTCTCTCTCATTTCCTTCAGTGAGTTTAAGGCACAGTGTGCTCTGTGGTTTAATTTCCTCTTTCAAAAGCAAGTACTATAACAAAATAGCAAGAGCCATGGCTGGGTCATAGATGAGCACACCCTCGCCAAGGCCATCCTTGGAAGGCTAGCCACAGACACAGGGAGATTATTAACACAATAAACTATAATTCTGCAAATTTGTACTCAGGGACCTATTTATTGCCTGGATGGGGACTATTTAATCTATGGCTTGACTCCTGGGTTACCGAAATACTTGGTTTCTAAGTAACCAGGTAATTGACACATGAACCACAAGGATTTACAAAAGATGCTATATCCAATATTAATTTTTATGAACTTAGTAAAAAAAAATTTCTAGTTACATATTTAGAGTTTTAATAAGGTTTATGGCATTTTAATATCCACATTCCATATCATAACCGACTTCCTCACAGGTTTTGGTTTTCTCATAACACTGGTTCTAAGAAAACTTCTTTTTGAATTTTGCATTTATTGATCATTTTTTTTTTAAACTTCTTGGCACCACATAAATGATTCTAAAGTTAAAATACCTGAAAATCTTTCCAGGAAACACATGTATATTCCAGGCTTTGCTCTCCTGTGACTTTTTTATTTATAATATAGTCAAAAAGAAGTTTAAACTTGAATGTTACAGACATTCAAGACCTGTCTATAAATTTCTCGTTCACCATTTGCTGGGCATACAACTGATTTGGCCATACAAACTCTCTGCATCTCCATATCCCTTTAAATGACAAAAATTCCTTCATTTTCAGGGAGATGCTGTGAACAAATGAAATAATATGTGAAAATAGGATGAGCTCTTTGAGGTGGACTAGATATGTCTTGCTTAAAACTGCTTTGCCCATGTCTAGCACAGGGCCAGATACACATGAGGGGCTCCAAATATCTGTTGAATAAAATTTTGAATCATTGCAGCGTGTTGTCAGTTATGTGAAGGATCCTTTCAAGAATCAACTGTGAATTCAGTCCTAAAACCCTCCCAGAGAAACACTAAATCATAGTGCTTATACACATTCATGCCCCAAGTCTGGATTTCCCTAGAAACCCCAAACCCAGCTCGATGCGTGTTCAGTCTCTCTCATTTCCTTCAGTGAGTTTAAGGCACAGTGTGCTCTGTGGTTTAATTTCCTCTTTCAAAAGCAAGTACTATAACAAAATAGCAAGAGCCATGGCTGGGTCATAGATGAGCACACCCTCGCCAAGGCCATCCTTGGAAGGCTAGCCACAGACACAGGGAGATTATTAACACAATAAACTATAATTCTGCAAATTTGTACTCAGGGACCTATTTATTGCCTGGATGGGGACTATTTAATCTATGGCTTGACTCCTGGGTTACCGAAATACTTGGTTTCTAAGTAACCAGGTAATTGACACATGAACCACAAGGATTTACAAAAGATGCTATATCCAATATTAATTTTTATGAACTTAGTAAAAAAAAATTTCTAGTTACATATTTAGAGTTTTAATAAGGTTTATGGCATTTTAATATCCACATTCCATATCATAACCGACTTCCTCACAGGTTTTGGTTTTCTCATAACACTGGTTCTAAGAAAACTTCTTTTTGAATTTTGCATTTATTGATCATTTTTTTTTTAAACTTCTTGGCACCACATAAATGATTCTAAAGTTAAAATACCTGAAAATCTTTCCAGGAAACACATGTATATTCCAGGCTTTGCTCTCCTGTGACTTTTTTATTTATAATATAGTCAAAAAGAAGTTTAAACTTGAATGTTACAGACATTCAAGACCTGTCTATAAATTTCTCGTTCACCATTTGCTGGGCATACAACTGATTTGGCCATACAAACTCTCTGCATCTCCATATCCCTTTAAATGACAAAAATTCCTTCATTTTCAGGGAGATGCTGTGAACAAATGAAATAATATGTGAAAGAATTTTATAGCCTATAAAATATCATACACGCATTTTATTATTAATAATAATGGTACGGAAATGTTCTACTACTCTTATTAATGCATTCTTACAGTTTTTCTTTTGATCTCCTTTATACCATCATTTCAATAACAGCCTTATAACTACTTTAACATAAATACCAATTTCCTAAAATATAATTTTAAGTATTTTCTTCTAAATTCTAATTTGGAGCCCAGTAAGAGGGGAAGTGAGGGTTCTGACTTCACTATGCTCATTCCTTGCCTTGGATGGTGAATGCTAATCACATTCGAATCACTGGCGAATCTTCCCTCACCCAGGGCCAGTGCAGAGGTGGTGGGCAGCTACTCCAAGCTTATTTCTTTCTCAGTGCTAAGACAAATCCCTCTGCATACACTGCAGAACTGCCAGTTCTCCATAGCCACAGGCCTTCCCTTGCTGCCCCCTTGTTCTAGAAGAGATATAAGGACATCTGTTAGCAGGAATTCAAAAGAAGAGAGCTTGGGGTCTTAAAGGCACCAATTCACTCCAAGCTCAGTTTGTATCAGCACAAGTTGAATTGTGCACGAGGGCAAGCAACCTGCTTCACATATGTCCCTCTCTGGAAGTTCATGGAAGCTTAGCAATGTGACCCTTCAGGATCTACAGTTAATAGCACCATTTTCAGAGGCCTCTTTGCAGACACTAGCTGACCTGTCTTCCAGCAGGTAGCCTGTTTATGGGGTATCCTACATGGGAAGAGAGACTTCCCCATCTTGTCTTTTGATCCTCCCATGCATTATATACAGCAGATGAAAGTTAACATGCGTATGGTTCCTAGCTCTTTATAAGGTAAGGCACATGTGTTTAATTCTCTTCTAATACTCCTGTAAGAGGACATGATGATCTAAAGGAGAAAACTTTAATTCAGAGAGGTCCTGGGTCTGGCATGAGATTGCATGGCCAAGAGTGAGCAGAGCTAGGACTTGATGGGGTCTTTAAGCCATTTTTCCTCTGTCTTAATCACGCTAACTGGCTGCCTCATAAATTTCTGTTCGGTACCACCTTTCTCCCAGACCAAACCTTTCCAGTTTTTATTAACATGAAGCCCTACATAATAATCATTTCAAATACATTTTTTTTTAATTGGGAGATTAGCATTGACATAGATACACCACCGTGTGTAAAACAGAGAGCTAGTGGGAACCTGCTGCGTAGCAGAGGGAGCTCCACTGGGTGCTCTGGGATGACCTAGAGGGGTGGGAGGGAGGTGAAGGGCCAGGTGGGAGGCTCAGGAGGGAGGGGATATATGTATACATATAGCTGATCCATTTTTTTGTACTAACAGAAACTGACACAATCTTGTAAAGCAATCATACTTCCATAAAAAGAGAAACTAATAATAAAATACTTTTTTTCTCTATCCAAATCCAATTGAAAATCTCTCTCACACCCCTGGCTGCTTATTTGTGCTTCCTTTTTTTTCCCTCCCTTCTTAGATGACAAAGGAGCTTCACGAACAAAACGTCTTTTTCTAAATGAGGCAATTCCACCCTGTGACGGCCTCTCCACTAAGCAATGCTGGGGTGAGCTCAATCCTTTCTGCATTTCACATTCACCTCCTCATTTAGAAGTTTACACAATGCCAGAGAAAAGTGTCCTCTCGGAGAAGGCTTGGCAGAAAGAAGGGGGTTTGAGGTTAGAAGAGAAGAGCAGAGACAGATTCTTTGAGAACGCCTCTCCATTGTAACACCCACAACAGCATCCTCACACGAAGTCAGAGTGGTCTGACTTGGCCACGTTAATTCTCAAGAACTGATTTAAAAAAATTACCTGGCAAACAGTGTGTAAGAAGAATGCCCTGAAACAGGGCTTGTATGCCCATGCTTGTCACTGGCTGTTGAGAGGGACATTCTTCCAGAGCCTCCCCTCTAGTTGCTATGCACTATTAACATCAGTCGAAGAAGGCAGCACATTATGGGCATGAAAAGCAGAGGGAAGAGACTGAGAGCCCTTGATTCACCCTGGCACTTTTCAAAGGATGCATGCCCCACTTCTGAGAGGTCCTGGGTCTGGCATGAGATTGCATGGCCAAGAGTGAGCAGAGCTAGGACTTGATGGGGTCTTTAAGCCATTTTTCCTCTGTCTTAATCACGCTAACTGGCTGCCTCATAAATTTCTGTTCGGTACCACCTTTCTCCCAGACCAAACCTTTCCAGTTTTTATTAACATGAAGCCCTACATAATAATCATTTCAAATACATTTTTTTTTAATTGGGAGATTAGCATTGACATAGATACACCACCGTGTGTAAAACAGAGAGCTAGTGGGAACCTGCTGCGTAGCAGAGGGAGCTCCACTGGGTGCTCTGGGATGACCTAGAGGGGTGGGAGGGAGGTGAAGGGCCAGGTGGGAGGCTCAGGAGGGAGGGGATATATGTATACATATAGCTGATCCATTTTTTTGTACTAACAGAAACTGACACAATCTTGTAAAGCAATCATACTTCCATAAAAAGAGAAACTAATAATAAAATACTTTTTTTCTCTATCCAAATCCAATTGAAAATCTCTCTCACACCCCTGGCTGCTTATTTGTGCTTCCTTTTTTTTCCCTCCCTTCTTAGATGACAAAGGAGCTTCACGAACAAAACGTCTTTTTCTAAATGAGGCAATTCCACCCCTGTGACGGCCTCTCCACTAAGCAATGCTGGGGTGAGCTCAATCCTTTCTGCATTTCACATTCACCTCCTCATTTAGAAGTTTACACAATGCCAGAGAAAAGTGTCCTCTCGGAGAAGGCTTGGCAGAAAGAAGGGGGTTTGAGGTTAGAAGAGAAGAGCAGAGACAGATTCTTTGAGAACGCCTCTCCATTGTAACACCCACAACAGCATCCTCACACGAAGTCAGAGTGGTCTGACTTGGCCACGTTAATTCTCAAGAACTGATTTAAAAAAAATTACCTGGCAAACAGTGTGTAAGAAGAATGCCCTGAAACAGGGCTTGTATGCCCATGCTTGTCACTGGCTGTTGAGAGGGACATTCTTCCAGAGCCTCCCCTCTAGTTGCTATGCACTATTAACATCAGTCGAAGAAGGCAGCACATTATGGGCATGAAAAGCAGAGGGAAGAGACTGAGAGCCCTTGATTCACCCTGGCACTTTTCAAAGGATGCATGCCCCACTTCTGAGCGATGGATTGCCTTCTCCAAACAGGTGCTTGGACGGGAATATTCAGTGAAAGAGGTTCCCCGGGGGTGGGAGAGAAGTGACAACCCCCTGAAATATCCTCTGAAGTTCAGGGTCACAGGTGAACCCAAGGGAGTGTTTCTCATACCATGAGCTGACCTTCCTCTCCAGAGATCCTGCAGGCCTGTCCAGGGAGTGCGGGTGTTCCCATGTCCCTCCAGCAGCCTGAATACCAGATGAGCTAGATAATAGGGAACACGTGTAGGAATTTTTACGGTTTGCAAAGTGCTTTTACATAGTCATTACAAGCCGGGCCCTCCAACAGAGGCCATTTCCCTTCTGATTTCTGAGGTTCCAACTATATTTAAAAATGTATGTATTCTACAGTAGTTATTATGTATAATTATAACATTTTTATATTATAATTTGTATAATTATAGTAAGATAGTAAAGAATTTTCCTGCAATGTGAGAGTCCTAGGTTCAATCCCTGGCTCAGAAAGAACCAGGAAGGGAATGGCAACCCTTTCGGGTATCCTTGCCTGGAAAACCCCAAGGACGGAGGAGCCTGGTGGGCTACAGGCTGTGGGGTCACAGTCAGACACAACTGAGCAACTAACACTTCTCATAACTCTTAAAACATTTTTATTGTTTACCCTGAAGAAATTAGGGTCTTTAAGACATACCCATGCCACCACCACTACCACCACCACCAATGAAATCAATTCTGACTGTGTTGATGAGAAGATAAGTACCAAACTAATAAAATAATTATTTATAAAGCTTTATAGGCAGCATGGTTCAGTAACAGGGCACACGTTTATAGTCATAAGCTCACTGGCTTTTTCTTTCCGACCTGTGAGCCTGTCTTCATGACTCTGGGTGCAAAGTGAGAATCTTCTAGCATGTGAGACCACATATCACCCAATCTCTTTTCCCCACTTTGATAGGCCAGTTCTGAGATGACCAGCCTTTGATGGTACCAGGAAGAGCTTCCTGCTCTGTTAAACATCACATATTCTGTTTCAGGGGTACTGTGACAGTCTAATGTTCTTAAATATACGGCCTCATGCTCAGATATGGAGATAGACTCTCTCAAGCAGCAGTCTTGACATCTATGGCTTCGTTAGCTCTTTGATGGAGGGATAGTCGTGAGAAGTGGAAAGAATCAATGTCTAATGCTAAGTATCATTTTCAGAGACATGCTGATACCTTAGCCTCTGTGTAACAGCCCACACAATTTGGTCACAGGACAGTAAGTTGAGACATTATGGTGCCCTCAACTTTCATCTTCTAATAAGATCCCCCTTTGGATGTCATCATAATATTGTTGATTGAGACTTCAAATAATCCAAGGAGATACCAGAGACAGTTTTCCTTGTCAAAACTAGTTGTTTTTGTTTAGTCGCTCAGTCATATCTGACTCTTTGTGACCCCAGGGATTGTAGCCCACCAGGCTCCTCTGTCGATGGGATTTCCCAGGCAAGAATACTGGACTGGGTTGCCATGCCCTCCACCATGGGATCTTTCTGATGCAGGGACTGAGCCTATGTTTCCTGCATTGGCAGGCTGGTTCTTTACCACTGAGCCCCTAAGGAAACCCCCTGTCAAAGACAGATACAACTGAATAAATGCCTTTACTTAGTGGGTGAGATCTGTACTCTTTAAAGAGTTAAGAATCCTTGCAATTCCAATAGAGTTCAGGTGATTGGTTGTGACCTTGGAAAACCCCAAGGACGGAGGAGCCTGGTGGGCTACAGGCTGTGGGGTCACAGTCAGACACAACTGAGCAACTAACACTTCTCATAACTCTTAAAACATTTTTATTGTTTACCCTGAAGAAATTAGGGTCTTTAAGACATACCCATGCCACCACCACTACCACCACCACCAATGAAATCAATTCTGACTGTGTTGATGAGAAGATAAGTACCAAACTAATAAAATAATTATTTATAAAGCTTTATAGGCAGCATGGTTCAGTAACAGGGCACACGTTTATAGTCATAAGCTCACTGGCTTTTCTTTCCGACCTGTGAGCCTGTCTTCATGACTCTGGGTGCAAAGTGAGAATCTTCTAGCATGTGAGACCACATATCACCCAATCTCTTTTCCCCACTTTGATAGGCCAGTTCTGAGATGACCAGCCTTTGATGGTACCAGGAAGAGCTTCCTGCTCTGTTAAACATCACATATTCTGTTTCAGGGGTACTGTGACAGTCTAATGTTCTTAAATATACGGCCTCATGCTCAGATATGGAGATAGACTCTCTCAAGCAGCAGTCTTGACATCTATGGCTTCGTTAGCTCTTTGATGGAGGGATAGTCGTGAGAAGTGGAAAGAATCAATGTCTAATGCTAAGTATCATTTTCAGAGACATGCTGATACCTTAGCCTCTGTGTAACAGCCCACACAATTTGGTCACAGGACAGTAAGTTGAGACATTATGGTGCCCTCAACTTTCATCTTCTAATAAGATCCCCCTTTGGATGTCATCATAATATTGTTGATTGAGACTTCAAATAATCCAAGGAGATACCAGAGACAGTTTTCCTTGTCAAAACTAGTTGTTTTTGTTTAGTCGCTCAGTCATATCTGACTCTTTGTGACCCCAGGGATTGTAGCCCACCAGGCTCCTCTGTCGATGGGATTTCCCAGGCAAGAATACTGGACTGGGTTGCCATGCCCTCCACCATGGGATCTTTCTGATGCAGGGACTGAGCCTATGTTTCCTGCATTGGCAGGCTGGTTCTTTACCACTGAGCCCCTAAGGAAACCCCCTGTCAAAGACAGATACAACTGAATAAATGCCTTTACTTAGTGGGTGAGATCTGTACTCTTTAAAGAGTTAAGAATCCTTGCAATTCCAATAGAGTTCAGGTGATTGGTTGTTCTACCAGTCACTACAGCTGAGGGTCAAAGAAACCTTTCTCCAAACTACCTTAAACAAAAAGGAAATTATCTCACTTAATAAAAAGTCAAGAGGTATAGTAAGCTATAATCAGAACACAATTAGGGTTCCAACCCTGTTCTTCAGCGATTTTCTTGGCAACACCTCTTTTCTGTGCCTGCTTTTAGTTCGGAGTTAATTCAGCATGGGCCTTCTGTTTCTGTATATCCTGCAAGTGGAGGCATTGACGCCATTCTGGATTATATTCACGACAATGTCTCTATCGAGAACAGCCTTGGGAGACAGAAACAGCATCTCCCTCTGGAGATGAGGGCAGGTCTATGAACTGTCCATTATGAAAGACGCAGGTACCCTAAACTCAAAATCCCTGGTGTGCACCCATATCCTATGGCCCCTTTGGCCTCAGCCTGAAGGGATTCGGCTCAGGGACCAGACCTAAATATTTTGATGCTCATGCTGTTTGCTGTGGCATGAGTACAGAGTCCTTTGCCTCAGAGCCAGGAGTCTTGTGCCTTCTTCCAGAATCCAGAAAACTGGGGCAGTCTAATTTTTCAGCTTGCATATGTGGTAAAATATCAGACCCTTCATAGCATATGTGACTGCTGAGCCCCTACAGTTGAATCTGATCTTTGTGAACCCACAAACTGCAGCCCACCAGGCTCCTCTGTCCATGGGATTCTCTAGACAAAAATATTGGAGTGGGTTGCCTGTCCTCCTCCAGAGGATCTTCCTGACCCAGGGATTGAACCTGCATCCCTTAAGTCTCCTGCATTGGCAGGCAGATTCTTTACCGCTAATACCACCTGGGAAGCCCTTGTGATACACATGTAACATTTTTTCCCAGGTGGATTTTTGCATGCACATAATATAACCTCTATCAGTGCTGGGACAGTACTCTTTCTTATATAAGGTCCGTAGGAGAGAGAGGAAACTCTCCCTTAATTATAGAATATTAGCCCTAGCCTTCATCCTGACTGAGCCAATGTAAGTCATGAGCCTGTCTCTGGAACCAAACAGTTGCTGGAAGAAGTCCTAGCTCTCACTGCTTTGGCCTGGTCTGCTGAGCCAATCATTGGCGACATCAGCTTCTCTTGACTCACCCAGGGTCTGTAGAGACTGAATGAAATCTGGATTCTATTAGGAAGTAATGAACACTGGCAAGCAAGTGTCTCCTCTAGAACAGTTGGAGCTGAGCTTCCCATTCACTCTGGACCTCTTGCATTCAAATCTTTAGGAAATGTGTCTGCATTCACTCTCTCCTCCCAGCATCACATGGGGGCTCTGCCAGTTGTACTTTCCAGCTGCTCATATTTCAAGCCAACAGTTATGAGTTTAGGCATTAAGGGATCTGGTTCAGATCATAAATGTTATACAAATCAACCCGTATGGATTAAATGCTGCCACAGTCTATAACTGCTAAACGAGGGTCATGATTTCAGGCTGGTTAATAGACTCTAATACACTAAATGGTTTTATGAAACCCCAGTCCAAAGACATTCATCATATGTGTGAACTTTTATATGGTCTTGTAGAAAAGCAGCAAGTCACAAGTGAGTCTGGCTTCTGCTCAGACAGAGAGATTGGAATAGAGACCGAATGCTGATTTGGGTGGTCGTGCTTCTGGGAGACAGGGTTCTGTTGGATTTTGAGGGGACCCAACTATATGTCAGGCTTTCCTGCTGACTCAGGTGGTGAAGAATCTGCCTGCAACGTGAGAGATCCAGGTTTGATCCCTGGGTCAGGAAGATCCCCTGGAGAAGGGAATGGCTACCCATTCTAGTATTCTTGCCTGGAGAATCTCATGGACAGAGGAGCCTGGCAGGCTACAGCTCATGGGGTCACAAAGAATTGGACACGACAGAGAGACTTTCACTTTCAATGATGTCTCAGGGGAACAGTGCATGTCAGGGAGGCGTCATGTTGAGGAATACTACAGTGCTTTACCCACATGGAAGGTTATTAACCTTTAGATTCGGATCTCCTCTCTGGCCCTCAAGCAATGACAAGAATGCACTTCTGGGAGGCTGCTCAGTTTTGAAGGAAATCTACATGACTCTCCTTAATTATAGAATATTAGCCCTAGCCTTCATCCTGACTGAGCCAATGTAAGTCATGAGCCTGTCTCTGGAACCAAACAGTTGCTGGAAGAAGTCCTAGCTCTCACTGCTTTGGCCTGGTCTGCTGAGCCAATCATTGGCGACATCAGCTTCTCTTGACTCACCCAGGGTCTGTAGAGACTGAATGAAATCTGGATTCTATTAGGAAGTAATGAACACTGGCAAGCAAGTGTCTCCTCTAGAACAGTTGGAGCTGAGCTTCCCATTCACTCTGGACCTCTTGCATTCAAATCTTTAGGAAATGTGTCTGCATTCACTCTCTCCTCCCAGCATCACATGGGGGCTCTGCCAGTTGTACTTTCCAGCTGCTCATATTTCAAGCCAACAGTTATGAGTTTAGGCATTAAGGGATCTGGTTCAGATCATAAATGTTATACAAATCAACCCGTATGGATTAAATGCTGCCACAGTCTATAACTGCTAAACGAGGGTCATGATTTCAGGCTGGTTAATAGACTCTAATACACTAAATGGTTTTATGAAACCCCAGTCCAAAGACATTCATCATATGTGTGAACTTTTATATGGTCTTGTAGAAAAGCAGCAAGTCACAAGTGAGTCTGGCTTCTGCTCAGACAGAGAGATTGGAATAGAGACCGAATGCTGATTTGGGTGGTCGTGCTTCTGGGAGACAGGGTTCTGTTGGATTTTGAGGGGACCCAACTATATGTCAGGCTTTCCTGCTGACTCAGGTGGTGAAGAATCTGCCTGCAACGTGAGAGATCCAGGTTTGATCCCTGGGTCAGGAAGATCCCCTGGAGAAGGGAATGGCTACCCATTCTAGTATTCTTGCCTGGAGAATCTCATGGACAGAGGAGCCTGGCAGGCTACAGCTCATGGGGTCACAAAGAATTGGACACGACAGAGAGACTTTCACTTTCAATGATGTCTCAGGGGAACAGTGCATGTCAGGGAGGGCGTCATGTTGAGGAATACTACAGTGCTTTACCCACATGGAAGGTTATTAACCTTTAGATTCGGATCTCCTCTCTGGCCCTCAAGCAATGACAAGAATGCACTTCTGGGAGGCTGCTCAGAATCTAATCCATACATTGGCCTCAAGAGAAAATATGCTCCTACAGACCCAAGTCTCACCTCAAAGATGGGACATTTCACTCAAGAAGGCATTCTTTCTGCCACTGGACTGAACTGAAGCTTAAGGATGAGCCTCAACACCTAGAAATGTCCCCATTGTGCTGTGCCACTTCCTCTCTGGGAAAGCCTGGGGATGTGACTTCACTTATCTGAGCTTGTTCTGTCCTTGTGTTTAAGAAGATAATATTACGTATGTCAGGTTGCTGTATAAAATATGATAGTGTCCATGAAAAAATATCCTAAAATAATATCTGGCATGTGATAAAGACCCCATAAATGTTAGTTACTGTTTAAATAAACCGAGAAAGCATGTTCATCGGCAAAAGAGTTTTGTAGTCCAAGTCCTTCTTACTTTAGATGCTATAAAAACACATACTCTTACCCCTCCTTTCAGAAAGGTTACCTCTTCAAGTTATTTGGTATCCCTGAAGAATATTTCATCTGTTTTGATGTTTGGAATGCTACATTATAATCATAATAAATGGATTAAGCCTGCCCCGTGTGTGGTAGACAGATTAATAAAACCTCAAAGGTATTTACTTTCTAGCCCCTGCAATGTGTGAAGATGTTCCCTCAATGGAAAACAGACTTTGCAGATGTGATCAAATTACTGTCCCCTTGAAATGGGGGGAATAACCTAGGTTACCCAGGTGAATCAATTCAGTCATTATTTAGGCACTTAATCATGTTTGACTCTTGCGATCCCATGGACTGTTCCTCTGCTCATGGGATTGTCCAAGCAGGGATACTGAAGTGGTTTGTCATTTTTCCCCAGGGGATCTTCCTGACCCAGGGATCAAACCCACATCTCCGGCACTGGCAGGCAGATTCTTTACCACTGAGTCACTGGCAAGTCCTAATTTAGTCATATGGGTATTTTAAAATCAGGTATCTCTTCTCAACTTTGGTCAGAGGGAGACAGGACCATGACTGAATGATCAGAGAGATACACAGAGGCCACCAGCTAAAGCATGTTGGCAGCCTCCAAGAAGCTGGCAAAGGCAAGGAATGGCATTCTCCCCTAGAGCTGACAAAAAGGAAGACAGCTCAGCCAACACCTTCATTTTAGCCCAATAACAGACTTCCAACCTAGAGAATGGTAACATCATGATTTTATATTTTAAGGTACTAAATTTGCAGTTATTTGTTACAGAAGAATTTGATATATACTGGGAGATAAGCACTGTTCTAAATGCTTATCAGTTTGTCACACTTAATCGTCACACACACACACACACACAACTCTCTAAGGTAAGTACTATAGAAAATGGGTGCTTAGATTCAGTTGTTTGTTCAAGATCTCACAGCTAAAGTCAAGCTTGAACTTAAGCCCCAACACCTGACAATTTTATTCCATATTGCTGGGAAAATTTGCCTCCTCTTCTTTTTTTCTCTCATACCTCACAAAATTCAGTAGTCAAAATAATTCAATACATAATTATGATTTTCAGTGCACTCAAAGATGGCATTTCCTCTGGACCACTGACTGCCTTTAACACGAAAATAACTTATTGGTTTTGCCTGGAGCTACTGGCAATGTCCATCTTCTCTTGGGTCTTACATAAGAGACCTACAGCAGCTTCTAGCGAAATCTCTCGAGTTATTGTTGGCCACCTGTCTTCACAGGATGCTTTCATGGAGAAAGGCTCACCTTAAAGAGAGGGCATAGCTATAAATGGAAGCTGTGGTTTCAGTCACCCAACTCAAGACCTGCAACAGAGGTTCCTGGGCATATCCACCTCAGCTCCTGGAACTCCTGGGGCCTTTCAACAAAATTCCTCCACGTACTTAAGGTTCCTAGGCATTCCCAAGCCCTATAATTTTTTTAAGAGTTGTAGTCTGATTTTTGTTTGTACTTTTAGGCCCTCGCCACTTCAACAACTTTGGAAGATTTCCTCCCTTCTCCCTAACCAGTCAAAAAAGACCCTCTCATCCTATCTCATGTCTCACCTTTCCTGGGAAGGGATCACCTGTGCTCTCGGCCTTTCTGTTGGAGATTGACTACTGCTGCCTTTTAATCTCTTCTCAACGTCTTTTTCTTTACATTTTTTTCTCTTAATGTTGAGTTCAAATTCATTGTTTAAAAAAATCTTTCGAGCCTCCCACCTGCGTGTTTTTCTTTTTCCCAAACTAGACAAGCTTTCTAAGAGTAAGAATGATGGTATGCTGGGTAGAACAAAGGCAATGCTGGGCAAACAGTAAAAGATCACGCCCATACTTGCCTATTCATTATTTTAGGTAGGAACCGACCATGAAGATTAGACATCACAATCACAGAACACTGAAAGGGATCTTGGAGACAACCTAATCTCAAATTCCTGCGTCACATCTGAAGACCCGAGGCCCAGCAACAGGTGTGGGATGTGCATGGGCGTCTCCCCCTTCCCTCGGCAGGCCCTGCTGCTCTGCCGCTGCTGCTTAGTCACTTCAGTCGTGTCTGACTCTGTGTGGCCCCACAGACTGCAGCCCGTCAGGCTCCTCCATCCATGGAATTCTCCAGGCAAGAATACTGGAGTGGGTGGCCATGCCCTCTCCAGGGGACCTTCCCAGTCCAGGATGGAACCTGAGTCTCCTGCACTGCAAACTGATACCTCGCCCCTGAGCCACCAGGGACCATACACGTATGTATGTTGGGGCTACTTTCTAAGTGGTGAGAAAAGTCCCAGTAGCTGTGCGGTCAGGCTTGCCACACTTCATGCCTCCATCTTCTTAATCACTCTTGAATTTCTGACATCCTCCCTCTCCATCTGCTGTTTCTTCCAGAATTACCGCTTTTTCAGGAGCTCCTGCCTAATTATTCAAGCAAGGCTTGAGTGTTTGGCATATCCTGAGTGAGCTGAGAGCTCCTAAATGTTTGTTTTGTAAAACGGAGACTGTTCTACTTCATATTGACTTCCCCATCCATCAGTCATCTTTTTTCTTCCCCTGGCAAAAACGTTAGGTGGAATGTGATTTGGTCATACACAGAGGTGATTAAGTCTCTGAACCTCTAGACCTCATTGGGGTTTTTGTGGCAAATGCTTACTTAATCTCATGTCTCACCTTTCCTGGGAAGGGATCACCTGTGCTCTCGGCCTTTCTGTTGGAGATTGACTACTGCTGCCTTTTAATCTCTTCTCAACGTCTTTTTCTTTACATTTTTTTCTCTTAATGTTGAGTTCAAATTCATTGTTTAAAAAAATCTTTCGAGCCTCCCACCTGCGTGTTTTTCTTTTTCCCAAACTAGACAAGCTTTCTAAGAGTAAGAATGATGGTATGCTGGGTAGAACAAAGGCAATGCTGGGCAAACAGTAAAAGATCACGCCCATACTTGCCTATTCATTATTTTAGGTAGGAACCGACCATGAAGATTAGACATCACAATCACAGAACACTGAAAGGGATCTTGGAGACAACCTAATCTCAAATTCCTGCGTCACATCTGAAGACCCGAGGCCCAGCAACAGGTGTGGGATGTGCATGGGCGTCTCCCTTCCCTCGGCAGGCCCTGCTGCTCTGCCGCTGCTGCTTAGTCACTTCAGTCGTGTCTGACTCTGTGTGGCCCCACAGACTGCAGCCCGTCAGGCTCCTCCATCCATGGAATTCTCCAGGCAAGAATACTGGAGTGGGTGGCCATGCCCTCTCCAGGGGACCTTCCCAGTCCAGGATGGAACCTGAGTCTCCTGCACTGCAAACTGATACCTCGCCCCTGAGCCACCAGGGACCATACACGTATGTATGTTGGGGCTACTTTCTAAGTGGTGAGAAAAGTCCCAGTAGCTGTGCGGTCAGGCTTGCCACACTTCATGCCTCCATCTTCTTAATCACTCTTGAATTTCTGACATCCTCCCTCTCCATCTGCTGTTTCTTCCAGAATTACCGCTTTTTCAGGAGCTCCTGCCTAATTATTCAAGCAAGGCTTGAGTGTTTGGCATATCCTGAGTGAGCTGAGAGCTCCTAAATGTTTGTTTTGTAAAACGGAGACTCCGTTCTACTTCATATTGACTTCCCCATCCATCAGTCATCTTTTTTTTTCTTCCCCCTGGCAAAAACGTTAGGGGTGGAATGTGATTTGGTCATACACAGAGGTGATTAAGTCTCTGAACCTCTAGACCTCATTGAGGGGATTTTGCTGTGGCAAATGCTTACTTAATGACTAACTGGTGTTTTGTTTTTTAACCACTTGAGCCCTGGTAACCACTAGTGAGCCAAGGCATTGCCCATGTGGAGTGTTGGGCTAAAGTAAAAACATGGAAAAGAAGAGTGAACGTGGAGAGGAGGAAAGAGAAGGAGCAAGAAAAGGAGAACACGAGGGAGGACCTCGATGTTGAGGAAGGTGCAGAAAGAAGGAAAAAGAAAAGGATCATGGCAGTAGAGAGGGAGAAAGGGAAGGAAAGGGAAGAAGCAAGAAAGGAGAATCTGCAAGTGATTAGGAAGAAGAGAGTTGTAGGACAAGAGGGAGAATCAGTGAAGGGAAAAGAGACTGCTGCAGTAAGGAAAAAAGAGAAGAAATCCGAGGGGAACTGAAGGCATCCTTCCTCCCAATGCCTGTATTCCTTCAGAAGCCATAGAACACAGCCCGGAGTAGGGGAGAAGCAGAGACTGTGCCAGACACTGGCTACGCTGGAATTGGGGAACATTCCAGGGTTAAGTCAGATGACCTGCAACACAGCATCTCTCATAAAAGTGATGTGACCAGGGCTTCCCTGGTGGTCTGGTGGGTAAGGACATGCCTTGCAGTGCAAGGGGCGCTGGTTTGATCCCTGGCATGGGAAGATCCCACGTGCCGCGGAGCGGCTGGACCGATGTGTCCAATTACCAAGCTGGAGCTCTGGAGCGCGTACACCCAGAGCTGGCACTCTGTGACAAGAGACCACTGTGATGGGAGGCCCACATGGGTCAAAGAACAAAGATGCATGAAAAATAAATAAATGAAAGACCAAGAGAAGTGGCCCACCCGCCCCCTCCCTCCCCAACCTACCCCTCTCCCAAAATAAATAAATAAATAAAATCTTTAAAAAAAAAAAAAAGTGATGTGACCATCTATATGACAACATTTTAGAGGCACATGGGAAGAGGTTCAAATTGCTAATTGTTAGATAAATGCAAGACAGAACTACAATGAGATATTACCGCACATCAGTCAGAATGGCCGTCATCAAAACGTCAACAAACAATAATTGCTGGAGAGGACGTGGAGAGAAGGGAACCCTCCTACACTGGTGGTGGGAATGTAAAATGGTGTAGTCACTATGGAGATCAGTATGGAGGCTCCCTGAGAAACTAAGCACAGTTACCATAAGACCCTGCAATCCCAATCCTGGAAAAATGTGATCTGAAAGGACACATGCACCCCAGTGTTCATTGCAGCACTGTTTAAATAGCCAACACATGGAAACAACCTAAATGTCCATCAACTGAAGAAGGGATAAAGAAGATGTGGCACAAACATACCATAGAATATTATCCGGCCAGTAAAAAGAATGAAATAATGCCATTTTGCAACAACATGGATGAACCCAGAGACTATCACACTGAGTGAAGCAAGCCAGACAGAGGAAGAGAAATATTGTGTGACAGCGCTTATCTGTGGAACCTAAAAAAATGATACAAATGAACTTATTTATAAAATAGACTCACAGTCTTGGAGAATAAAATGGTGGCTATCAGAGGGAAAGCTTTGGGGGAAGGGTCACTAGGGAGTTAGGGATTTACACGTACATGTTGCTGTATTTAGCATAAATAATCAATTAGGACCTAGCATATAGCTGGGGGACTGGGCATGGGAGGCACTCTGCTTAATATTTTAACAACCTAATCGTGAAAACAATTTCAAAAAGGATGGATATATATATATGTATAGTTGGATCATTTTGTTGTATACCTGAAAGTAACACAACATCACTAACCAACTGTACTCCAATATAAAAATAAAACAATTTAAAATAAATAATAAAAAATAAAAAGTAGTCTGGTACTTCTTAAAACATCAAAAGGCAATTTAAATAATCCAATGTCTCTTGATAAAAGTAAAAATAAATAGATGAACTTTATCTATTAACAAAAGTCTCATGAAAAGATTACAAAAGAGATTAATTGCATTGGCTGACATCCCCCTAATAAATCTCTGTCTTCGTCTTCCATATCTCCAAATCCCACTTAGCAGATCTCCTGGGCTCTTTCCTCTGTTCCCTCCCAGTGAGCTTCATTCTTGGACTATCCTCCTCTCAGTCCCCTCCTAGCCTGCCTTGGGCTCCATCAGTCAGAATGGCCGTCATCAAAACGTCAACAAACAATAATTGCTGGAGAGGACGTGGAGAGAAGGGAACCCTCCTACACTGGTGGTGGGAATGTAAAATGGTGTAGTCACTATGGAGATCAGTATGGAGGCTCCCTGAGAAACTAAGCACAGTTACCATAAGACCCTGCAATCCCAATCCTGGAAAAATGTGATCTGAAAGGACACATGCACCCCAGTGTTCATTGCAGCACTGTTTAAATAGCCAACACATGGAAACAACCTAAATGTCCATCAACTGAAGAAGGGATAAAGAAGATGTGGCACAAACATACCATAGAATATTATCCGGCCAGTAAAAAGAATGAAATAATGCCATTTTGCAACAACATGGATGAACCCAGAGACTATCACACTGAGTGAAGCAAGCCAGACAGAGGAAGAGAAATATTGTGTGACAGCGCTTATCTGTGGAACCTAAAAAAATGATACAAATGAACTTATTTATAAAATAGACTCACAGTCTTGGAGAATAAAATGGTGGCTATCAGAGGGAAAGCTTTGGGGGAAGGGTCACTAGGGAGTTAGGGATTTACACGTACATGTTGCTGTATTTAGCATAAATAATCAATTAGGACCTAGCATATAGCTGGGGGACTGGGCATGGGAGGCACTCTGCTTAATATTTTAACAACCTAATCGTGAAAACAATTTCAAAAAGGATGGATATATATATATGTATAGTTGGATCATTTTGTTGTATACCTGAAAGTAACACAACATCACTAACCAACTGTACTCCAATATAAAAATAAAACAATTTAAAATAAATAATAAAAAATAAAAAGTAGTCTGGTACTTCTTAAAACATCAAAAGGCAATTTAAATAATCCAATGTCTCTTGATAAAAGTAAAAATAAATAGATGAACTTTATCTATTAACAAAAGTCTCATGAAAAGATTACAAAAGAGATTAATTGCATTGGCTGACATCCCCCTAATAAATCTCTGTCTTCGTCTTCCATATCTCCAAATCCCACTTAGCAGATCTCCTGGGCTCTTTCCTCTGTTCCCTCCCAGTGAGCTTCATTCTTGGACTATCCTCCTCTCTCAGTACCCTCCTAGCCTGCCTTGGGCTCCCTCTTCTATTATGTAGATCAGTTAGCCCCTGGGAGCTTCCTGAAATTGTTCCCTGCTCTCCTTCTCCAGGTCCAGATGTACATGTGAAAAGGTTAGAAGCTGAGAAGCTAATGTGGACACTTAGCTTCTCAGAAGGGGGTCTGGGGAGGGTTGAGAGTAAGTCCAGTGAGAGGACTGGACAGCTCGGAGGGTCCCTGTGTGCTTAGTCACTCAGTTGTGTCTGACCCTTTCGACCTCACAGACTGCAGCACTCCAGGCTCCTCTGTCCATGGGATTCTCCAGGCAAGAATACTGCAGTGCCCTCCTCCAGGGGATCTTCCCAACCCAGGGATCAAATCCAGGTCTCCTGCTTTCTCAGATGCCCACCTGAGCCACCAGAGGAGCCCAAGACTGGGGCTTTATTCTGTGGGAACTACAGGGGTAGAGGCCAATTAACCCTCCACAAACACTTCCAAGGCACCAGAGTCTTTAGATTTTTGAATGCTCACATCCTTTTTTTAAAAAATCTTCAATGTAGAGGCTTTTTCTAAATAAAACTCTTCCCCTAAGAGATTTCTGCACCTGATGCCTAAGGGCAGGAGCTATGGGCTCCAGGACAAGGAGGCAGGATAAATGGTGGAGCAATGGGGATGGGGAAGGAGTGAGGAACTTCAGCGGGTGGGAGAGGGCAGAGTGTCCATGCCAATAGCACTGCTTGCTGTGTGCTCTGGGCAGAGTCTGGACCCTCAAGGACTAGGTGAGGAGACAAATACAGGACATGGGATGAGAAGTGGTGACTGAGACAACTGTAGGCATTGAGGAGAAGTGAGGATTGGTCTATGAGAACTAGCGTGAGCTAATCAGTTAATCAAAGAATATTCCAATGGAGAGAACCACAGAGAACTTCTGGCATTTCCCAGAATGGACTCTTCAGAACATTAGTAAGGAATTCACAAAAATACATTTTGCCCAGTACTACTGGGAAATATTGGAGTAAGAAAAGGTACTGGTTCCATGCTGAAGGATTTCTCAGCATCTTCAACTTGCTAAACTTTAGGAATCTTTAGGAGGTCATGTAATTCAGTGCTTTCCCCAAACTATTTGATGATAGAACTTCATTCTCAGATAGAATGCCTCAGACTAGTGTACATTAAGAACTACTCACCTGGTCTAACCACTTCTTACACAGGTGGGGAGACTGAAGCCAAGCTAAGAAAAAGTTGGATTCCTCAAGTTCATCCTACTACTTCCTTACCTAAGAAAACCCAGTTCTACTGACCAGACAGACATGGAGGGTTGGTCTTGGAACCACACTGAGATTTTCCCACATCACTCGCTCAGCCTCCACCACTTCACCCTGCCGCAAACTCCTTTAGGCTTCACAACTGTAAATGCTTTCCATCTGAATATTAACAATAAGACAGAATGCAATCAATGCTGCAAGAAAGCAGGGGGGCACCTTAAATTCCTGTCCAGTCCCCATCTACAACTAGAGACTTGATGTTATATTTCCATGCTGCATGTAACTTCTGGCAAGGATGGACTCCACTGTCTATCAGTCTGGGTTCAAAGCACAGTGTTAGCCCTCCAGGATGATGCTTTTCCAGTTCATTATAGGATATACTAGGGCTGCAGGAGAAGGCAGGCAAGATGAGGAGTATGTCTCAAAATATGGGAGCCAGAAGAAGTGATAAGAGTCTAAAAGTGCCCCCAGAATAGGTTTTTGCCATGGAAGGGCAGGAGCTTGGCCAGGCAAGGAGGCAGGATAAATGGTGGAGCAATGGGGATGGGGAAGGAGTGAGGAACTTCAGCGGGTGGGAGAGGGCAGAGTGTCCATGCCAATAGCACTGCTTGCTGTGTGCTCTGGGCAGAGTCTGGACCCTCAAGGACTAGGTGAGGAGACAAATACAGGACATGGGATGAGAAGTGGTGACTGAGACAACTGTAGGCATTGAGGAGAAGTGAGGATTGGTCTATGAGAACTAGCGTGAGCTAATCAGTTAATCAAAGAATATTCCAATGGAGAGAACCACAGAGAACTTCTGGCATTTCCCAGAATGGACTCTTCAGAACATTAGTAAGGAATTCACAAAAATACATTTTGCCCAGTACTACTGGGAAATATTGGAGTAAGAAAAGGTACTGGTTCCATGCTGAAGGATTTCTCAGCATCTTCAACTTGCTAAACTTTAGGAATCTTTAGGAGGTCATGTAATTCAGTGCTTTCCCCAAACTATTTGATGATAGAACTTCATTCTCAGATAGAATGCCTCAGACTAGTGTACATTAAGAACTACTCACCTGGTCTAACCACTTCTTACACAGGTGGGGAGACTGAAGCCAAGCTAAGAAAAAGTTGGATTCCTCAAGTTCATCCTACTACTTCCTTACCTAAGAAAACCCAGTTCTACTGACCAGACAGACATGGAGGGTTGGTCTTGGAACCACACTGAGATTTTCCCACATCACTCGCTCAGCCTCCACCACTTCACCCTGCCGCAAACTCCTTTAGGCTTCACAACTGTAAATGCTTTCCATCTGAATATTAACAATAAGACAGAATGCAATCAATGCTGCAAGAAAGCAGGGGGGCACCTTAAATTCCTGTCCAGTCCCCATCTACAACTAGAGACTTGATGTTATATTTCCATGCTGCATGTAACTTCTGGCAAGGATGGACTCCACTGTCTATCAGTCTGGGTTCAAAGCACAGTGTTAGCCCCTCCAGGATGATGCTTTTTCCAGTTCATTATAGGATATACTAGGGCTGCAGGAGAAGGCAGGCAAGATGAGGGAGTATGTCTCAAAATATGGGAGCCAGAAGAAGTGATAAGAGTCTAAAAAGTGCCCCCAGAATAGGAAACATTTGCAACCTGTGCATGACACTGATCTGAACAATAGAAATGCAGTTCCTGCATCCCTGGCTGACATCATGAGGCAGGGAGCTCACCCACCCTATGTTAAGAATTCCCCAAACACTAACAGAGTGAGTGAGACAGCAAGTGAACCAGTGAGTAGGTGTGTGCATGACCTATGTTGGTGGAGATCAAACAACTTCAAACTGGGGGCCACTGCGTGTATCATGGGGGCTTCTCAGCCTGGACCCAACACTTTAAAACCAAACCAACCAAAAGATTGTGAGGAAGCAGACACACCTGTATTGATTTATGTATTTAAAAAAAAAAAATATATATATATATACATATATATATATATATATATATATAAATTTTTGGCCACTTTTATTGGTCTTTCATTCATTTATTTTTCATCTGTCTTTGTTCTTTGGCCTGTGTGGGCCTCCCATTGCAGTGGCCTCTCCTGTAGCAGAGCACCGGCTCTGGGTACATGAGCTCCAGATCAATGGCTCATAATTGGACACACAGGTCCAGCTGCTCTGGAGCACAAAGGATCTTCCTGTGCTAGGGATCAAATCGGCGCCCCTTGCAGTGCAAAGCACTCTTTACCCATTGGGCCACCAGGGAAGCCCCTGTGTGTGTTTTTTTTTTAAAGATGCATACCTAACACCATTTCAGCCAACACTTCTAGAAATTTATCCTGTAGGTGTATTTTCTGCTGTGAGCAAAGGTAGATGAATAAGAAGGTGCCTTTGTTTGTTTTTTTTTTTTTAATTTCCCCCTCATCATGCCTTTTTTATTTATAGTTATTTTCATCCATCCTTTATTCTTTGGCCTATGTGGGCCTCTCATTTCAGTGGCTTCTCACTGCAGAGCACCAGCTCTAGGGACACACACACCAGAGCACTAGCTCGTTAATTGGACACTCTGGTCCAGCTGCTCAGCGGCACATAGGGTCTTCCCGGGCCAGAGACTGAACTGGTGCCCCTTGCACTGCAAGGCAGACTCTTTACCCACTGAAGCACCAGATAAGCCCAGAACGTTCCTTTTTAACATTGTAGGCAATATGCCTATTTGATTAAGAAGTATCACCTTAAAAAGAGTGAGGAAGTTGCTTGTTCTGACTTGGGAACATCTCCAAGACCTATTAGAAAGTGACAAGTGAGGTACAGAATAACTGTACTTTGCTTCAGTTTATGTACACACACATACACACACCTGCTTGTATATGTTAAGAATTCCCAAAATGAGTGAGTGAGACAGCAAGTGAACCAGTGAGTAGGTGTGTGCATGACCTATGTTGGTGGAGATCAAACAACTTCAAACTGGGGGCCACTGCGTGTATCATGGGGGCTTCTCAGCCTGGACCCAACACTTTAAAACCAAACCAACCAAAAGATTGTGAGGAAGCAGACACACCTGTATTGATTTATGTATTTAAAAAAGAAAAATATATATATATATATATATATATATATATATATATATATAAATTTTGGCCACTTCTATTGGTCTTTCATTCATTTATTTTTCATCTGTCTTTGTTCTTTGGCCTGTGTGGGCCTCCCATTGCAGTGGCCTCTCCTGTAGCAGAGCACCGGCTCTGGGTACATGAGCTCCAGATCAATGGCTCATAATTGGACACACAGGTCCAGCTGCTCTGGAGCACAAAGGATCTTCCTGTGCTAGGGATCAAATCGGCGCCCCTTGCAGTGCAAAGCACTCTTTACCCATTGGGCCACCAGGGAAGCCCCTGTGTGTGTTTTTTTTTTAAAGATGCATACCTAACACCATTTCAGCCAACACTTCTAGAAATTTATCCTGTAGGTGTATTTTCTGCTGTGAGCAAAGGTAGATGAATAAGAAGGTGCCTTTGTTTGTTTTTTTTTTTTTAATTTCCCCCTCATCATGCCTTTTTTATTTATAGTTATTTTCATCCATCCTTTATTCTTTGGCCTATGTGGGCCTCTCATTTCAGTGGCTTCTCACTGCAGAGCACCAGCTCTAGGGACACACACACCAGAGCACTAGCTCGTTAATTGGACACTCTGGTCCAGCTGCTCAGCGGCACATAGGGTCTTCCCGGGCCAGAGACTGAACTGGTGCCCCTTGCACTGCAAGGCAGACTCTTTACCCACTGAAGCACCAGATAAGCCCAGAACGTTCCTTTTTAACATTGTAGGCAATATGCCTATTTGATTAAGAAGTATCACCTTAAAAAGAGTGAGGAAGTTGCTTGTTCTGACTTGGGAACATCTCCAAGACCTATTAGAAAGTGACAAGTGAGGTACAGAATAACTGTACTTTGCTTCAGTTTATGTACACACACATACACACACCTGCTTGTATATGTAGAGGGAAAAAACTGAAAGGCAACAGAAGAACCCATGATATGATCCCAGGAAGGGGTGTGAGAGATAAAGGATCTATGGGCACAAGGATACAAGCCAGCCCATGATCAGATCCCCTGATGTACCGAGTGAATACAGTTTAAACAACTCCACATATTACTTAGAGAGGCCAAGTTCTCAATATCAGTGGTCCTTCAAACGCGCCCTCGGTATACAGACTTAGACAGGAGTCTTCAACCTCAGCCAGCCCCCCTTGGCTTAAGAAACGGAAGCTCTTTCACGGGAAGAGTTTTTGGAAACTCTCAAAACTCCTGTTAAAATAATGGCAGGAATGGAGGCGAGGCCAAGGCCAGGGTGGGGGTGGGTGGGGGGTAGGGGGTCCATGTCACAGTTATTTCAGCTGTCCTGCCCGGTTCCGCACGCTCCACTAAGCATGGCGACAATTTGGCCCAGTTTATAATAGCTGCAGATTCAAGAACGCATGGGGGTCAGGTGGCAAGGAGGAAGAAAAAAGCTTTGGAGGGCTATTTTCTTCCGACCCTGTAAAAACTCCAATGCCAAGGGGGCTGAGGGTGGGCAGGCAGACAAAACAGTACTTTGTCTTAAATCTTCAGTGCCGTAAGTTAAGGTTTTCAAGCCTGCACAAACTGTCTTTTGAGCTTTTTACATTGCTGGCATTGAGCACACATATATACAAATGAAAAGAATTGAAGGTTTAATTTAGAATTGAAGGAGAGTGTCTGGGTGGGGGTGGGGAGGGCAGGAAGCGACAGCACATGTCCTTAGCCCCTGCGCAAGGCCGCTTTGGGACTTTGATTAGGGGGGACTCATTCTGATTTTAACAAGTTTGCCAAGAAGACCTTCAGCTGGGCTGCATATGAGGCCCTGCTATTTTTAATATAAATGCAATGTTTTTAAATCCATCGACGCTGTCCTAAACCAGATTTGGTCGTAAGCAGCTGTGCTGAAATTGTAAAATCTCACCCTTGTGTCTGGTTTCACATCTGGTAACTCACAGCTAACAGTTACAACTCTCCAATAGTAATTAAATGTTTTCTTTAAAAGAAAAAAAACACCCACAATCATATATGGCAGAATGCATTATTAAAGGAGTATTTTGATTCACAACAACCGCCACCAAGAAGAATCCAGCGAGAATTTTATAGGTAGTGGGGCACTTTTAGGTACATTTTTTTCTAAAGGTGTTGATCAAAATAAGTACATGTTACAGAAAGCAAAGGCAGTTTGCAACTGGGTGGATATTGAGTAACATGAAGGGACCATAATTGCTAGTGAGGAGAAATCCTCCTCTTTGATGTCAACTGTGGCTTTTCTTTTTTGTTTCAGAAAGGAAGAAACTTCAAAAGCCGTAATTTTAGGACAATAAAGTACTCACATTAATATAGGTACCAACTTTAACTGATCTTGAGCTCAGAACAAAGTTTCAGGGTGAAAATGCTCTAGGATGAAGGGGAGAGAACCGAAATATTTTTAGATTTCTTTCCACACGCCATTTTAAATATGAATAAATGACACATAAATCCCAAAGACAGCCTTTAGAAGCTCTTGTACGTACCACTGGGAGAAAATAGTTAACTCCCTATATTCTGAAGTACATGGCCTTATTTTATAGCATTATTTCACATTTATTGACAAGAGTGTATTAAGTGAATGCATTCTCCCAACAGCTTAAAGATTCTGGTATAGCTAGCAAGGTATAGAAAAGATGCTCTATAATTTACCCATATTTTTTTCTTTGCCACTATGTCAGTAAGGTATAATTTAATAAGATACAAAATAGAAATCGGTATTTTCCCAATGCTTACTGTTTTTAGAATAAAGTCTTCACTTCATGTTTCTATCTTTAAGATCTGTATGGTTGTCCTATCAATGTTACCTTGTTAATATATTTAAACATTGTTAGTACGCATGGTTCTGTTCACATAGCTACTTCTATTTCTTCCCTAGCTAGCAGTTTTCCTAAACTATATGATTTTGAGGGTAAAATAAAAAGATCCATCGAATCCCATTTTATAACAAGAGACAAGCTCAGGATTCAGAGAGACTGTTACAAAATTGTATTTGAAATAACAAAATAAAAGTTAAAAACACATTTTAGTAATAAAAGATTGTGGTTTTATTTTGCTTGCTTTGTTTTTTTGCTTGGGGGGTACATAGCATACCTGTACTAATCCTTAGAAAAGGACTCTATTACTTATATATCACAAATATAATGAGAAAAGTCCACAAATCATAATTGTCTATACTGGATGCATTTCTGGAGGTTAACTAACTTTTCCTCACTCATTTTTAAGTAGAGAATTGAACCATTTTTAGTGGATTTTTTGAGTCATGCAATCGCCATTTAATGTAGTTTTATAATTTAATGTTATGCATTAATAAAGAGGAAGAAAGGACAAGAAATGCAAAAAAAAAAAAAAAAAGCCTGAAACAGAGTGAGCTTGGAACCCAGACCTCATTGGTGACACTGAGTAACTTCAATCCGTGTTCCTTGGATGAAAGAACCGAGGACTAGGCGGGTTCCTTAGAAGCACCTGGTATCTAATGGTCTCTCCTTCAGCTCAGTTCAGCTGCTCAGTCGACTCTGACTCTTGGCGGCATCTCCCAAGAAACCCTGGAACCCTGACCTGTAGGAGGCCTCTGCGTGTTCGCCATACTTTCCCTTAGGGATCAAGGCTTCCCCTGTAAGTGCTGCTGTGACGCCCACAGCCTTGTAAGGCCGGAAAGACAGACTCCCTTTTGGAGAGCACAGATCTCTGAGGCCTGCCTCCCGACACGGATGATGGGGGTTGGAGGGGGAATGTTCATAGCTTTAGAATGAGACGAGCTGGGTTGGATAGCCTGAAGGAAGCAGATGCCATCGGAATCACCAGGGCTCCAGCAGCACTGCCGTGGGGGGATCAGCAGGGTACTAGTCTACGAAGCAGAGAACCAGCTGCCCCTAAGGAGGGGTGTTTCTTCAAGGACCTCCTTTCCTGGGCTCTGTGGTTGCTTCTTCCCACAAAACTGGGGACAGGGGGAATGTGCGGCCTCCAGGAGTCGAGAGCTGGAGGGAGGATGAGAGGGAGGAGGGAAAGGCAGAAACAATGATACGCACGGTGGTGGAATGGGAGGGATACACATAGGACTAATCTGGGACCATACATATCTGCAAACAGCAAAACTCTGTAAATAAAAATTAAAATATATATATATATATATACACACACATATATAGCTTCTTTTTTTTTTTGTATTTTTTGAGCTATTAAAAAAAAGTCAGGGTACAAAGGCATACTCACTCAGCCTGACCCTGGTAGAGTCAGGACACTGAATTATGCATCTCCTTCCCCTGCTGTGAGGCAGAATCTGTTTCCCCAGCCAAGGAGAGGCAGAGGATGAGATTAGGCATCCTGAGTCAATGGCAAGAGGTTGAACCAGGTAATTGTAGTTTTTTTTGTAACCATTTTAGTGGATTTTTTGAGTCATGCAATCGCCATTTAATGTAGTTTTATAATTTAATGTTATGCATTAATAAAGAGGAAGAAAGGACAAGAAATGCAAAAAAAAAAAAAAAAAAGCCTGAAACAGAGTGAGCTTGGAACCCAGACCTCATTGGTGACACTGAGTAACTTCAATCCGTGTTCCTTGGATGAAAGAACCGAGGACTAGGCGGGTTCCTTAGAAGCACCTGGTATCTAATGGTCTCTCCTTCAGCTCAGTTCAGCTGCTCAGTCGACTCTGACTCTTGGCGGCATCTCCCAAGAAACCCTGGAACCCTGACCTGTAGGAGGCCTCTGCGTGTTCGCCATACTTTCCCTTAGGGATCAAGGCTTCCCCTGTAAGTGCTGCTGTGACGCCCACAGCCTTGTAAGGCCGGAAAGACAGACTCCCTTTTGGAGAGCACAGATCTCTGAGGCCTGCCTCCCGACACGGATGATGGGGGTTGGAGGGGGAATGTTCATAGCTTTAGAATGAGACGAGCTGGGTTGGATAGCCTGAAGGAAGCAGATGCCATCGGAATCACCAGGGCTCCAGCAGCACTGCCGTGGGGGGATCAGCAGGGTACTAGTCTACGAAGCAGAGAACCAGCTGCCCCTAAGGAGGGGTGTTTCTTCAAGGACCTCCTTTCCTGGGCTCTGTGGTTGCTTCTTCCCACAAAACTGGGGACAGGGGGAATGTGCGGCCTCCAGGAGTCGAGAGCTGGAGGGAGGATGAGAGGGAGGAGGGAAAGGCAGAAACAATGATACGCACGGTGGTGGAATGGGAGGGATACACATAGGACTAATCTGGGACCATACATATCTGCAAACAGCAAAACTCTGTAAATAAAAATTAAAATATATATATATATATATATACACACACATATATAGCTTCTTTTTTTTTTTGTATTTTTTGAGCTATTAAAAAAAAGTCAGGGTACAAAGGCATACTCACTCAGCCTGACCCTGGTAGAGTCAGGACACTGAATTATGCATCTCCTTCCCCTGCTGTGAGGCAGAATCTGTTTCCCCAGCCAGAAGGAGAGGGGACAGAGGATGAGATGGTTGGAGGGCATCACTGAGTCAATGGGCAAGAGGTTGAACAAGCTCCAGGAGATGGTGAAGGACAGGGAAGCCTGGTGTGCTGCAGGCCACGGGGTCGCCAAGAGTCAGACACGACTGAGCGCCTAAACTGACACCCCCGCTGTATTTGCTGACACAATATCTGCTGCTGGACTTCCCAGAAAGTCAAGCACACGTTCAGGGTATTTTTGATCTGATGCACCAGTGACTGGGGAGACCTTCAGGCTGTGGCAGACCCTGCTGCTGCTGTTCAGTCACCCAGTCGTATCTGACTCTATGATCCCATGGACGGCACCACGCCAGGCTTTAAAGCCCTCAGAAGTGACTAGAGACAAGACCCTTCCTCAGGCCACTAGGGTCATCAAGCAGTCCAGCACAACTCCTCGCTTGGGTGGGATCAAAATGAAAGCCCCTTCTAGGTACGCACAATGTGGTGGGTGAGCCTCTGTCAAGAAAGCTGGCCTCTGATATGAGACCAGCTCTTACCCTCTGGGTCCATTATTTCCTCTCTCTCTGGACCTCCTTCACTTATCTGAAATGAGTTTTACCTGGACACTCCACGGCCACACAGGTCTTAAGACAAAATGATATGAAAAGTCCGGGAAGCTAGCCAATGGCCAGCAACCAAAACCATTCTTCATCCACTCGGAGCCATTGAAATAACCCAGACACATCTGTCTTCCGTAAAAGAAAAAAACACCCAGAGATGGGCCAGGCAACTAGCGGCGTCTGGTCTACACTTCTTTCTGAGATGTCTTGCCCACGTCTCCTTTCCGAGACAGACCAAGAAAAGGGAAAGCGGTTCACTTGCTGAGGACAGGGGACCCCATCATTGTTCCTCAACGACGGCTCCCTTCAGAACCAGCTGTCCTCTGAACCCTTCATGGTAAAGACGATTGTCATGGAGCGGTCATTTCATTCTCTCTCCCTCTCTTTCGGATGGTAAACATTAACTGCTGGCTACAACAGGACCACCTGCAATGTGTTCGTCATTAAAAAGGTCACCGTTACTAAACATTTGAAACTGTGAATAGCTTCAGATTAAATTAGGTGTAAAAAAAGTCATTTCCTCTCTGTGATAAACTCAAACACCTGCAGTAGGGCTCATGTTTACCAGGGACATAAAGGGCCTCTCCCAGCTCGCAGGCCATTTGGGGGAATAAAAACAAAAGCCCCGTTCTGTCAGCTATCTCTCTGCCCTTGTAATAGGATTCTCTAAATGCAGTGACTGTGTGCACATCCTCTTGAGATGTCTGAGGACGGCACAGACAACAATCCAAACCCTCACTGACACTGGCCTCCTGCTAGCTTCTTCAGCACACCTGTGTGAATTTCCTTATATATTTTTTTTCTTTTTAATTTCTTCCTGTGTTTTTTCAAAGCATGCTCCTACACCCACATGTTGAGCACTCTTTCAGCTTACCACAACCCCCCTGGACTGCCTAAGGTTTCCCATCCAGGCAAAGGCAGGTAAAGGAGAGTGGGTGTGGATGTCTGGCACTTGGAGAACATGAACCCTGGGTGATACCGTGCTGGGTGCCAGCATACCATCTGCCGGTGGTCCTCCCCACCTCACAAAGCCTGAACCAGTGTCCCCACTTCTCAGACCAACCCACTCAGGCTTTGAGAGGTGACGTCGCCTGCCTGTGGGAAGTCTCACGGCTTCTAAGCAGAAGGTCCGGGGGTCATTCTTCTGCCACGACATGGGATGAGGGCACCCCCTGGTCCATAGCAGGAACCTCTCGCCTGCTTGCTCTGCTTCCACGCTGGCCTCCCCAGTACTGATCCGAGGGCAATCCTGAAGGTTCAAACTGCATGACATCACTCCTGCTGAGAACCCTCCCATGGATGCTCATGGCAGTCAAAATACAATCCAGACTCTTCTATCTGAGCTTGCCCCTAATTTCCCCGGTACCGCTTTCTTCTTCTCTCCTCACATTCCCGCCACTCAGGGCTTCTCTCTATGCCTGTGCCTGCCACAGCCATACCTGTTCCCTCTACTGGAAAGATTCTTCCCCCTAGATGTGTATACATCAATAGCTCCTTGTGTTTGTGCAGGGATCAGGTAACCCACACTTCCTTATCCAATCTGGACTACCCTTCAGGTACTTTCCATAACATCCCCTCCTTACTGTCTTTGCCATTCTCATCACTATCTGAGAGTCTATGCTTACTGTCCATTCTCTATGAGATTACACATTCCATTGGGGCGAGAGCCTTCGCTTGGCCTCTGCTGTACCCACAAGGACCACAAGTATCTGTCGAAGGTTGGTGATTCCTGAACAGATGAACCCAAGAGTCATAGAGCTGAACCCAGGTGACTGCAGCTCCGAAGCTGGGCTTTCTGGCTGCAGAGCAAGGATGACAAGCTAGACACGGACACCTGGTTCAAGAGCAGGAACCACTACTGGCCTCCAAGGCTGCTTTCTCACTCTGACCTGTTAGTTTATCTCAACACATCTTTTTAAAAAATGCATAGGACTCTCTGCTTTCAGACTTAAAGTAACCTCAAATCTGTAACTGGCATTCTAGGGGGGAGTTTGGAGCGAGTTACTTCTATATTCAGTTCTTACACTTAGAATGTATGTCCTATTTTTAATTCTTCCCTGTGTCATTTGTATAAAATTCTATGTTCCAATAGACTACAGGCTCCGTTGATGGTCTTACCACTTAGCACAATATTTTGTATCTAGTTAGCATTAATCAGCCTTTGAATGGTAAAATTAAATAGTTTACTATATAATTGGGGCATCTCAGGTAGCATAGTGGTAAAGAATCCACTTGCTAAAGCAGAAGATGCAGGAGATGTGAGTTCAATGCCTGGGTCAGGAAGATCCCTTGGAGGAGGAAATGGCAACCCACTTCAGTATTCTTGCCAGGAACAGCCCGTGGACAGGGAAGCTTAGCAAGCTTCGATCCACAGGGTTGCACAGAATTAGACATGACTTAGCGACTGAGCATTGTATACTAACTTCAATCTAGAGCGACCAGCTTTTTTATTATCCCAATATTCTTTTCCTGTGTTTCTTTGTAATTCTCTGTTCTTCCCTTTGGGTAGGCCAATTTTTTGCCAAAAGAGGCCTGGGAATTCCAGAAAGGAGGGAGTAACTTCCCCTAGATGTGTATACATCAATAGCTCCTTGTGTTTGTGCAGGGATCAGGTAACCCACACTTCCTTATCCAATCTGGACTACCCTTCAGGTACTTTCCATAACATCCCCTCCTTACTGTCTTTGCCATTCTCATCACTATCTGAGAGTCTATGCTTACTGTCCATTCTCTATGAGATTACACATTCCATTGGGGCGAGAGCCTTCGCTTGGCCTCTGCTGTACCCACAAGGACCACAAGTATCTGTCGAAGGTTGGTGATTCCTGAACAGATGAACCCAAGAGTCATAGAGCTGAACCCAGGTGACTGCAGCTCCGAAGCTGGGCTTTCTGGCTGCAGAGCAAGGATGACAAGCTAGACACGGACACCTGGTTCAAGAGCAGGAACCACTACTGGCCTCCAAGGCTGCTTTCTCACTCTGACCTGTTAGTTTATCTCAACACATCTTTTTAAAAAATGCATAGGACTCTCTGCTTTCAGACTTAAAGTAACCTCAAATCTGTAACTGGCATTCTAGGGGGGAGTTTGGAGCGAGTTACTTCTATATTCAGTTCTTACACTTAGAATGTATGTCCTATTTTTAATTCTTCCCTGTGTCATTTGTATAAAATTCTATGTTCCAATAGACTACAGGCTCCGTTGATGGTCTTACCACTTAGCACAATATTTTGTATCTAGTTAGCATTAATCAGCCTTTGAATGGTAAAATTAAATAGTTTACTATATAATTGGGGCATCTCAGGTAGCATAGTGGTAAAGAATCCACTTGCTAAAGCAGAAGATGCAGGAGATGTGAGTTCAATGCCTGGGTCAGGAAGATCCCTTGGAGGAGGAAATGGCAACCCACTTCAGTATTCTTGCCAGGAACAGCCCGTGGACAGGGAAGCTTAGCAAGCTTCGATCCACAGGGTTGCACAGAATTAGACATGACTTAGCGACTGAGCATTGTATACTAACTTCAATCTAGAGCGACCAGCTTTTTTATTATCCCAATATTCTTTTCCTGTGTTTCTTTGTAATTCTCTGTTCTTCCCCTGTAGGTGTTGGAGGGCCATAGTGAACATTCACTAAATGTTTGTTGCAGCCAAAATGAGGCCTGGGAATTCCAGAAAGGAGGGAGTAAGCGCTGCCTTCTATGACAGCCTCTGCACATGGAGAGCATGTTGAGCCCAGTTAACAAGACACATACACCTCGTGATAATAACTGGGGGTCATTAAGATTTGGAAATAAAGAGAAAATGATCCTTGTGATATTAAAAGATAACTTACCTCAATGTTTTGTTTGTTTGTTTGTTTTTCTAAAAGTTTGGTAGCAATTTTGTCTGGAAACACCCTGAATTTCTATTAATTCAAAAATAGCTGGTAACTTGTGACATATTCCTACTATGGAATATTATTCATTTCTTATAAAGAATGAACTCTTATTGACCTAAAAGGATTCTTGTGGCATACTGCTAAGTGCAAAGGATAAATAAGTAAATAAGTCATCCAGGATTATATAGAAGCCTGTCTGTATTTTCAAAAATGTGTTTATTTGTGTGGGCATAGAGAAATGTATAGAAGGATACACACCAACCTGTAAAAACCTGTCATCATGGTAGGGTGAGAACAGAGGGGTTGTAAAAGGGAGTCACTGACTTTACCTTTCTACATATTTATCCTGTGTGCCTCTTGAAGAGGATGGCTTTTGAATAAAAATATATTAGAAAATAAATATTAAGATACATGCAATGTTTTCCTTAGAACAGGGCATACATTTCAGCAGCTGGAGAACAATCATCAGAGTGTTCAGGGAATAGGGAGTTAACTTTCTTCCCTTGATCCATGTCCCTGGATGAGCTCCTCTCTTGCTCAGAAATCCAGTTATCAAGAATAAATGGCAGGCTGCTGGGGACTGACCCTAAGGAAGCAGTCCAAGGAGAGAATTCACAGAACACTCTCTCCTTTGGGTTATTTATCACATTGCTATAAGGTAGGACCATAATATTGGATACAATATAAATGCCCTACAGTAGACAAAGTGGTAAATAAATTATGATATACTCACTTGGAAATAGGAGGGAACACTAAAATTGAGGCACTGGACATTTTATAGCCCCCTGGAAAATGCTTATGTTTCAACTGTTGATCGAAAAGCACAGTAGACAAAACTAAATTCTATGAGTACATTTCTAAGGAAATGATCAGAAAAAGACAAGATAAAGACACATCCCATAGATGGATGTGAGATACTTAGAAGGAGCCCCCAGAAGCCCACACACTCAGGTTATCACAGAAATATTAAGTAGTCAGTCTGGGAAAATCACCCCTAACTGTGTAAATCACTGGGGAAGGTCAGTCCTAGAGTTCTATGTCTTGCTTAAAATCATTTAAGAGGATGACATTTTGTCCAGTATTCTCAAATAGCCTGAGAGCATCACCACCTTTTTTTTTCTTTCTTTCTACCAAGTGTCCAACAGGAAAGAGATGCTAGTATGTCAAGAGATAAGAAAGAAACTGGGACATTTTTCATTTGTTTTGTAAACTTGATCAGGGTCTTGTAAAGGCTCAGTGAAAATCATTGTGATTAGTCCTAAACGTCATGAGGAAATGTTAATTCTAGTTCAATTTGGTAAAAATCCCAAGAGAAAAACAAAGGGCCACCAAAAGAGACTGGTTCATAGAAAATGGGGTACGGAGCACTGGACTGGGAGTCAGGAGGTCTTGTATTCATTTGTTTGTTCATCCAGTCAAACATTCATCTGTGTCTGTAATGTGCAAACAGACTCTGGAAGGCAAACGTATTAAAGCAATCTGGCTCCTGGCCTCGGGCAACTCAAGCTAGGGTGAAGAATCAAGGACATAACCAAGAAATTATAGTATCGTGTATAAAGAACAGTGATGAAGAAGAACATTATGAAGTACAAAGGAAGAAGTTTTTGATCCTTCTTGAAACAATAGTTTTGCTTCCGAAACTGGTATGACTCTTGGATAACTGGGTCCCAGAGTGGGACAAACATTAAGAGAAAAAATAGTGGTAGTGAAAGACATAATTTTAGAAGGAGGCTCCAGCCTCAGCCCCACCAGGAAGTGTGTGACTTTGGGAAAATTATTTAACCTCTGCAGAGTGAATCCCTCAACTGTTACATGAGATAACAACATTAAGTGGCTCAAAAGAGAACTGTTGGGTTCCGGGAGATGTTGCTCAGGCAGATTTGAGCCCAGCACCTGGCTCATAATACCAGCTGAAGAAATGATAGCTATATTACAACTGTTAATAACAACTCCTTAGTCTCAGTTCTTCTGGCCAAGGCAGATGGTGTGCTACTGCTGTGGAATATAATTCATGTGCTGCTTCAGGCACTGGGTTTTGATCTGTGGGGTGTGGAGCCAGCATTCCAACCTGTTACTATTAATCATTTCCCTTGGAAGCATTTCTGGAGTCACTCTCCTGAGTGAACGCCATCAATGGGCTGTGGGTGTGTGACCAGGAGGGATCTTACTCATGTGGGAGATTCTCTGCCCTTCCCTGGTGTGGAACAAATTAGAGGGAGCCTGTGGGGCTTCTCTCCAGCTCCCATGGGCTCCCCCGGGAAGGGCTGCTTGACAAGCTTTGTGGTTTGGGTTGTCATCACAACGAACCACTCATTTCTCAACTGACGCCTTGTGTCACTCTGTGCATCCCTGCAGGGCTATGGGAAAGACTCCTGCAGAGCAGTAAGAGGCAGGAAAGACACGCTGCACAAGGGGGATGAAGAGGGCAGAGTGGCTCAGCTGCCAGGCTTGGGAGGACAGAATAAAGCAGTGCCTATTGAAACCAGGCACCAAATGCACAAAACCAAGGTCTCCGCTTGCTTTCCAGAACACCATGCGGTTGCTTTGACTTTGCTGCATCATCTTGGATGGGACTGTATTTCCCAAGCAACTCCTGAAATGCTCTGGTCACGACTGCATTGACCTTGGCAAACAGGGCCATCTGTGCACACAACAATCATGAAAGCCTGTCTGCATTGACTCCTATTGAATTCACTGAACCCAGTGTCATTTGTGGATGTATGCTTTCATTACATATGATCATCATGCCCATTTTATAGGTGATAAAACTGAGATACAGAGAGATTGAGACATGTATCCACATTTGCAGAGCTAGCAGGAGGTGGAACCAAAGTTCAGATTCTAGCAGTGGGAGTTCTGAGCCTGAGCTGTGCTGACTTCTGATGAAACCACTTAAATAAAGAGCAGAAACAAGATCAGCACAATTCCCCAGAGGGCCTATGAGACAGCTAAGGTCTCCCATGGAAGACATTAAGGCCCGGTTTAAAACAGAGAGGCCTCCAGGGGCCCTATTTAAATTCTTAGTAGTCTTAACTCCATAGCATGGACTAGTTTCTTCAGAGTAGCTCCTTACTGAGATGGAAAGAGTTTGTGAGGGAAGTTATGTTTCTCAAGGGGATGTTAGGCTTTTGATCTGTGGGGTGTGGAGCCAGCATTCCAACCTGTTACTATTAATCATTTCCCTTGGAAGCATTTCTGGAGTCACTCTCCTGAGTGAACGCCATCAATGGGCTGTGGGTGTGTGACCAGGAGGGATCTTACTCATGTGGGAGATTCTCTGCCCTTCCCTGGTGTGGAACAAATTAGAGGGAGCCTGTGGGGCTTCTCTCCAGCTCCCATGGGCTCCCCCGGGAAGGGCTGCTTGACAAGCTTTGTGGTTTGGGTTGTCATCACAACGAACCACTCATTTCTCAACTGACGCCTTGTGTCACTCTGTGCATCCCTGCAGGGCTATGGGAAAGACTCCTGCAGAGCAGTAAGAGGCAGGAAAGACACGCTGCAAAAGGGGGGATGAAGAGGGCAGAGTGGCTCAGCTGCCAGGCTTGGGAGGACAGAATAAAGCAGTGCCTATTGAAACCAGGCACCAAATGCACAAAACCAAGGTCTCCGCTTGCTTTCCAGAACACCATGCGGTTGCTTTGACTTTGCTGCATCATCTTGGATGGGACTGTATTTCCCAAGCAACTCCTGAAATGCTCTGGTCACGACTGCATTGACCTTGGCAAACAGGGCCATCTGTGCACACAACAATCATGAAAGCCTGTCTGCATTGACTCCTATTGAATTCACTGAACCCAGTGTCATTTGTGGATGTATGCTTTCATTACATATGATCATCATGCCCATTTTATAGGTGATAAAACTGAGATACAGAGAGATTGAGACATGTATCCACATTTGCAGAGCTAGCAGGAGGTGGAACCAAAGTTCAGATTCTAGCAGTGGGAGTTCTGAGCCTGAGCTGTGCTGACTTCTGATGAAACCACTTAAATAAAGAGCAGAAACAAGATCAGCACAATTCCCCAGAGGGCCTATGAGACAGCTAAGGTCTCCCATGGAAGACATTAAGGCCCGGTTTAAAACAGAGAGGCCTCCAGGGGCCCTATTTAAATTCTTAGTAGTCTTAACTCCATAGCATGGACTAGTTTCTTCAGAGTAGCTCCTTACTGAGAAAATGGGAATTAGGATGGTGAGTGGAAAGAGTTTTAATGGTTTTCTCTGACAAGGGGGAGTCCCATGATTCTCAAGAGTGGATGAGGGCCCAGAGAACCAATAAAAAGTCTGGTGGAGTGGAATTATGGAGAAATAGGATAGAGAAGAAGGACCAAGAAAAGACTAAAAGGTCCTAATGTGTCTCCACCAAAGGCTAGACTTGCTGATTCAAAAGGTTTTTTGTTTTTTTCTCAGCTCTTCCTGTTCAGAGGAGGTTACCAGAACCTCCTTGATTTGGATATTCTCAAGTTCTACAGTCTAGCCAGAGAGCTCCAGGGGTCATTTAGTTAAAGCCTTGGACTCAGAGACTGCCAAAGCCAAAGGCCATTCCCAGAAGCACTCAGTCTTGCTCAGCCCAAGCGGACGGGCATTTAATGGTCAGCTAAGTGGCAGCACCTGCCCTGGATACATGGGTGGCATAAAGTCTGACTGATGGGTGCTAGAAGACACCTAAGAGCAGAGACACTAGGCACCGTGGCTACTGAAAGCAACGACATCAAACACCTGTGGATGGGCCACTCAAGTCGAGAGAGCCGCTGGGTGAAAATGAAGGGTCTGGAAAGAAAGAGGAAAACAAGTGAAGGCGAGCAGAGTGGAAGAGAAGGAGACTAGCCAAATAAAAAGAAGAGAGAAGGCCCAAGCTTGATGAGAGAGGAACCTCGCAGGAATGTAGGAATGAAAGAAGCAACCAGAGAAAACTGTCCATGACTGAGGAACTCAGAGGAGCTGACCTGCCTACTGACGCACTTTAGGTTTATACTGGTGGTGCTACGGAGATACTCATCTCCTCCGTTTTCCTTCACATTTATTTTCTTTCTTGGTAAAATGTGCTATGTTCACTGGCACTGTGCAAGTGACATTTTGGGGAAATGAAGAAAATGGGGTGGAGTCTCCAGGCTGAGTTTGCAGAAAATGAAAACTTAGGGTATAGTGATCAGAGGGGAGATGGAAGAGAGACAGACATGGAGCAGATGTAGAAACTCAGGGTCAGGGGTGACTAGGTAAGTCCCTAAGGTCACTCCCTGGTGCAGAGAAATGAGCATGGCCAAGGCCCCTGGAAGTCTGGTTGGGGCACTGCGGGACTCCATGTCTAAGGTATGACTCAACCAGTCTGAGGTAGGACCTGAGAGTATTTCTTCTGGTGCCCTGAGATGAGCCTATGCAGCCAGCTAACCCTGGAAGAACCCTAGAGATACTTGGAGGGATCCTGAGATCTTTACTAATTGCAGATGAGGAAATGACCCAATTTCTAAAAAGATCCTAATGTGTCTCCACCAAAGGCTAGACTTGCTGATTCAAAAGGTTTTTTGTTTTTTTCTCAGCTCTTCCTGTTCAGAGGAGGTTACCAGAACCTCCTTGATTTGGATATTCTCAAGTTCTACAGTCTAGCCAGAGAGCTCCAGGGGTCATTTAGTTAAAGCCTTGGACTCAGAGACTGCCAAAGCCAAAGGCCATTCCCAGAAGCACTCAGTCTTGCTCAGCCCAAGCGGACGGGCATTTAATGGTCAGCTAAGTGGCAGCACCTGCCCTGGATACATGGGTGGCATAAAGTCTGACTGATGGGTGCTAGAAGACACCTAAGAGCAGAGACACTAGGCACCGTGGCTACTGAAAGCAACGACATCAAACACCTGTGGATGGGCCACTCAAGTCGAGAGAGCCGCTGGGTGAAAATGAAGGGTCTGGAAAGAAAGAGGAAAACAAGTGAAGACGAGCAGAGTGGAAGAGAAGGAGACTAGCCAAATAAAAAGAAGAGAGAAGGCCCAAGCTTGATGAGAGAGGAACCTCGCAGGAATGTAGGAATGAAAGAAGCAACCAGAGAAAACTGTCCATGACTGAGGAACTCAGAGGAGCTGACCTGCCTACTGACGCACTTTAGGTTTATACTGGTGGTGCTACGGAGATACTCATCTCCTCCGTTTTCCTTCACATTTATTTTCTTTCTTGGTAAAATGTGCTATGTTCACTGGCACTGTGCAAGTGACATTTTGGGGAAATGAAGAAAATGGGGTGGAGTCTCCAGGCTGAGTTTGCAGAAAATGAAAACTTAGGGTATAGTGATCAGAGGGGAGATGGAAGAGAGACAGACATGGAGCAGATGTAGAAACTCAGGGTCAGGGGTGACTAGGTAAGTCCCTAAGGTCACTCCCTGGTGCAGAGAAATGAGCATGGCCAAGGCCCCTGGAAGTCTGGTTGGGGCACTGCGGGACTCCATGTCTAAGGTATGACTCAACCAGTCTGAGGTAGGACCTGAGAGTATTTCTTCTGGTGCCCTGAGATGAGCCTATGCAGCCAGCTAACCCTGGAAGAACCCTAGAGATACTTGGAGGGATCCTGAGATCTTTACTAATTGCAGATGAGGAAATGACCCAATTTTGTCTGAGTAACAAAGGAAAGGATGAATTCCTAGTTATAAATGAGTAATATGCAAAGAGGCATCACTGACTCAATGGATATGAGCTTAAGCAAACTTCAGGAGATGGTGAAGAACAGGAGAGCCTGGTGAGCTGCAGTCCATCAAATCATAAAGAGTCAGACATGACTTAGCGACTGAAAATCAACAACAGTATCAAGAGTCATCTTCTAGTTGTCAACAAAGTGCTTTGGAAGTTCACAGGAGAGAATGTAGATAACCCCCTTACTTATTGTGCTAAATTGGTATTGCCAGGCTCCTGTGGAGTTAAGAAGTGTGACAGCTAATGGTAAAAGAATCTAATTAGGAGTCAGGAAGCCTAAGTTTGAATCTCACTTAAGGCTCTTACCATCTGTGTGGTCTTTGGGGGGAAGATTCATTAACCTTTATGACCCCATTTTCTCTAGCTCACCCTGGGGAGCTTTTCACTGATTATTGCTGCTGCCACCATGGGGCTTTCTGACCCACATGTGGACCAAGTTTCTGATTTCTGATTCCCTGCAGCACACCTGACAGGGGAATAGAACATAAAGGCAATCCCTAGGGATCCCCTGGTGACTCGGTGGTAAAGAATCTGCCTACCAATGCAGGAGACTTGGGTTCAATCCCTGGGTGGGGAAGATCCCCTGGAGAAGAAAATGACAACCCATTCCAGTATTCTTGCCTAGGAAATCTCATGGACAGAGGAGTCTGGTGGGCTACAGACCACCATGTTGTAAAGAATCAGACACAACTTAGTGACTAAACAACACATAATACCAAAAACTAGATGTCTTAGCTCTGGTTGCCTGGAGCGGGAGTCTCTGGTGGAGATTTGCATACAGGATGTTTATTGGGAAGGCTCTGGTAAACAACACAGGCAAGGGGGAGAGACAGCAGAGTCGAGCAGAGGGAGATGTTGAACTCCGATGCTATAGCTACAGAGGTTTCAGCCTAACTTCTGGGGAGCTCCAGAGCAAACCTGGCTTTTACCAGTTGTCCTGATCAGAGCAAAGAAGTTGCCTCTCTGTACCCTTAAGTCTACCCCATGTTTCATGCCACTTGGAAGGGGGTTCAACCTTGGGCAAGGTGGTTCTCTTCAGACAGGGCTAGTGCCTCAGCTGCAAGCACTTGCGAGCCTCTACTCCTGGCAGCTGGAAGAATGAGTGCCTTGGACCTCAAAGAGGAGGCAAGACTGACTGCATCATTTGTGGAGGCCCTTCCTCAAAATTATTAGGAATTTCAAGATGGCCACAACACATATTAAACTGAACATGGAACCCTTTTACACGCTGGCCCCTGCACCACTTGTGAACCCAAGAAGCTGGCCTTGATGGAGGATCTGGCAGGCCATCACAGCTTCCAGCTTGGTGTTGTGGACAGGAAATAAGCACAGAGACAAACTTCAGACTAGCTCATTGGTTTCCAAGGTGCACCTCCTCTTCTGTTTGTGGTCGCCTACAGGGTGACCCCAATATAGCTCTTATTGCAGAGCCTTGTCCTTAAGGCTTCCTCAGGGCCCCGTAGGCTCTTCAGTGCAGACACAGGAGACCAAGAGGCATTCTCTGGCCTTCTGATTTTGCAGCTGTTGGGTTTTAATTCTCAGTGTCATGACCTTCTTCTCACCTGGGTGATGGACAATGAGGATGTAATCCCTTGCTAGAGAAAGCTCACCTACCCAAGGCGTGGGGCCTCACCCAATAGGCCATGACTGATGAATCACCTTTATACCTACGTGGAGCAGCTGGCATTCCCTCCAGGGGCTCTCAGCAGTGGGCTCGGGGATCTTTTCTCTATAGCAAGCTCTTCGCTTTTCCCCTTCACCTCAACGCTCAGCGTACTCAGGCTAGGCTGCCTTGGGTCTCAGATGCCTGCCTATTTCTCAGCCTCAGAGTCATGCAAGCCCCTTTAAATTAGTGAAAACAAATGTTTTGTTTGATTATTTTTTCATCAGCCTAGGGTTTCTGGACCCTGTTTTTCAGTTCTTTCAAATAAAATTTGAGGCAAAGAATAATCCTCTCTACACAGTCTATCAGAGTTTCATTTTCCCTTCCTTTTTAAACTGTGTTCTAACCCCAGTTCGGGGGCCCCCAGAGCCTATTAAAGTTGCTCAATAAGATGCAGTGTTCACCCCTCACTCTGACACAGGCCTTCTATTTCAGCTCACGGCCATGTTTGCTTTCCTCTCTTCGCTCTCCTCTTTATTCTAGTTTTAGAATGTTGGTGAGCTGGCTGGATTTCTCTTTTATTTTCTTTTACCTATTCCGTGACTTGAAGAGTTTTGTATGTCCCGTGAGGCAGTAGATAAAAGGCAGCCTTCCCTTGATAGTCATCCTCTTCTGAGTCTGGGGTGGACCTTTGTGGTGTGTACAAGAGAGACAAGACAGCGATTCAACTCACGCACACATTCACCCCAACACTCCAAAAGCAAAAGTGAGGGAAGTGGGATTGTTCTCTGAATTCTAGCCACCAAAGAAAGGTTTATAATTTGTTAGTTGTAGTCATCCATTAGACAGTCGATACGCAGCAATACTGATTGTGTAAACTTACAAAATATTTACCCAGGCAACATCCTTCTAAGTGATGTGTATGTGTGCAAATACACACACACACAGATCTATGTGTGTGCATGCATACTTCAGTTGTGTCCAAATCTTTGTGATCCTATGGACTTGTAGCCCACCAGGTTCCTCTGTCCATGAGGCTCTCCAGGTAGGATACTGGAGTGGGTTACCATGCCCTCCTCCAGGGGATCTTCCTGACGCAGGAACTGAAGCCACATCTCTTATGTCTTCTGCATTGGCAGGCAAGTTCTTTACTACTAGTACCACCTGGAAGCCCATATGTCTACATGTGTGCATACAATGATTTTACATTCACATTATCCCCACCCAGAGGAAAACAGGAACTATCTCAGCACCTCGACAGGCTCCTGTCTGCCCTCTCTTCCCCAAAGGTGATGACATTCTGACCTCTACTAGTTTTGCATTTTATGTGAGTAAAATCACAATATGGGTACTCTTTTGGTTTAGCTTATCTCACTTCACATTATAGCTGGAGATTCAGTCAGTGGTAGTTCAACATTTACATTACTGGGTCGCATTCCATTACATGAACAGACCACACGTTATTCATCCTACCATGAAAGGAATTTGTGTCATTTCTAATTTGGGACTTAGACACCTACTATTATTATGAACAATTTTAGTGTGCATCTATTGTTGCACACATCACTCAATTCTGTTGAGAATCTGCCTAGGAGTGGAACTGCTGAGTCAAAGGTAAAGCATATGTTTGGCTATAATACATATTGCTATAGCTTTCCAAAGTCCTCGTACAAAATTATGTTCCTGGCCAGCAGCACACAAGCCCCAAGTGTCTCCTTTTATATGTTAATTACACAGGTATTTCAAGGGGGCATTAATATTAAGATGAGCTCGTGTACAGTGAGACATCTACTGCAGCGACATCACAGACCTTTCCTACTGAACACGCACAAGCCCAGGCCAGGAGCTCTGGCTTCCTGTTCCATGGTGACTTCCCACTGGTTCCCTCCCACTACTGTGACTTTTAGATAGCTAGGCAAGCCCAGAGGAGATACAAAAGCAATTGCAGGCTTCATCTCTGTCATGACGGTGAAACCCATTATTATGAAAAATGTTAACCTTTCCTCTTCTGGGCAGAAATAGCACCCGCTGTCAGGGGATGCCTTGTTTAGAGAACCCTGTGGTTTCAAAAGAGCTCTTCAAGTTCCAAAGAGAGAGGAAGAAAAAACCTATTCTATGGCTCCATTGCACCATTTTTATGTTATTTGACCTGCTGATTTGCCACTTAAATCTACAAGACAAGTCATCATGCAAGAAGTGTCCCATATCAAAACAGGGTCTCTCTCTAGTCTTCATACACACGAAGAGATGACTTCTAGCCAATTGGGAACTCGCTTTCCTCATACCCTTCACTGTAATTTATAGTTAGGAACTCCAGGGACCTGCCTTTTCCTTGCACCTCTCCAAGGAACCCTCCTCATCAAGGAGAGACACTAGATCAGCCAAGTAAGCTTATTTGGGCAGAAGAGGTGCTCAATTTTCAGCAAAGAAAGTCAGGTTGTGGTCATGCCCATAGCCCAAGGCTTTTGGTTTAGCTTATCTCACTTCACATTATAGCTGGAGATTCAGTCAGTGGTAGTTCAACATTTACATTACTGGGTCGCATTCCATTACATGAACAGACCACACGTTATTCATCCTACCATGAAAGGAATTTGTGTCATTTCTAATTTGGGACTTAGACACCTACTATTATTATGAACAATTTTAGTGTGCATCTATTGTTGCACACATCACTCAATTCTGTTGAGAATCTGCCTAGGAGTGGAACTGCTGAGTCAAAGGTAAAGCATATGTTTGGCTATAATACATATTGCTATAGCTTTCCAAAGTCCTCGTACAAAATTATGTTCCTGGCCAGCAGCACACAAGCCCCAAGTGTCTCCTTTTATATGTTAATTACACAGGTATTTCAAGGGGGCATTAATATTAAGATGAGCTCGTGTACAGTGAGACATCTACTGCAGCGACATCACAGACCTTTCCTACTGAACACGCACAAGCCCAGGCCAGGAGCTCTGGCTTCCTGTTCCATGGTGACTTCCCACTGGTTCCCTCCCACTACTGTGACTTTTAGATAGCTAGGCAAGCCCAGAGGAGATACAAAAGCAATTGCAGGCTTCATCTCTGTCATGACGGTGAAACCCATTATTATGAAAAATGTTAACCTTTCCTCTTCTGGGCAGAAATAGCACCCGCTGTCAGGGGATGCCTTGTTTAGAGAACCCTGTGGTTTCAAAAGAGCTCTTCAAGTTCCAAAGAGAGAGGAAGAAAAAACCTATTCTATGGCTCCATTGCACCATTTTTATGTTATTTGACCTGCTGATTTGCCACTTAAATCTACAAGACAAGTCATCATGCAAGAAGTGTCCCATATCAAAACAGGGTCTCTCTCTAGTCTTCATACACACGAAGAGATGACTTCTAGCCAATTGGGAACTCGCTTTCCTCATACCCTTCACTGTAATTTATAGTTAGGAACTCCAGGGACCTGCCTTTTCCTTGCACCTCTCCAAGGAACCCTCCTCATCAAGGAGAGACACTAGATCAGCCAAGTAAGCTTATTTGGGCAGAAGAGGTGCTCAATTTTCAGCAAAGAAAGTCAGGTTGTGGCTACATGTTGTACCCAATTGGGAGTCTCCTAGCAGGCGAACTTGAAGCTTGAGCAAGGACGATAATGTTCAATGACCCCTTGTGTTGTCCCTAGTGCTGTCGGTCAGGCCTCTCCATCCATCTCCCTGGCGTGGGAGGATGTACACTTCCTGCCCCCTCATGTTGGGGTGGGGCCAAGCACTCATTCTGACCAATGAGTTATGAGTGGAAATGGCACGGGCCCCATTCATACTAGAGCTTTAACTTGTGGTCTCAGCACTCACTCTTAGTCTCTGGATGGTAACAGCATCGCTCAAGAAGGAGGCCGCTTTCGCCACGTGGAACAGAGCCTTGGTGGCTTGCTGTCACCAAGACGTTTACATTGTTTGTCACTATCACACAACCTCATCTGTGTTAGCTGATACACTTGCTCTCTCATCAGCTGACGCTCTTGCTTCAGTGTGCCCTGGCTTACTTCTTTTCAATCCCTGTACAGCTAGAAATTCTAAAATGGGGTTTCTTTCAAACAAGGGGCTATAATATGGAATGAAAACCATGTCGTTCTAAATGTTGTACTTAGCTGGCCATTAATTATTTAGTATTTAACCAGTAAGTGGTAGACATCTGTTAAACAAGCAATCATGTCAGTAACAGGTAAGGAAATGTGAAGAGGAACTAAAAGGAGATGAAAGGAGCTTGGCTTCATCGGAAGATGCTCACAGGGAATTGCTGACACAGGGCTTCCTGACAAGAGGAAGCAGGGAGTATTTAGAAAGCACAGGATCAATTATTCAGACTGGTCCTACCAGCTGATCTCTCACTCACTCATCTTAAGGGGGAAAGAGGGAAGAGGATGAGGAAAAAATGAATATCCTGCAATGAAGAACTGATGCTTTCCAACTGTGGTGCTGGAGAAGACTCCCTGAACGTCCCTTGGACTGCATGGAGATCAAACCCATCAATCCTAAAGGAAAGCAGCCCTGATTATTCACTGGAAGGGCTGATGCTGAAGCTGAAGCTCCAATAGTTTGGCCACCTGATGCAAAGAGCCAGCTCATTGGAAAAGACCCTGATGCTGGTAAAGACCGGAGACAGGAGGAGAAGGAGGTGACAGAGGATGAGACAGTTGGATGGCATCATCAACTCAATGGACAGGAGCTTGAGCAAACGCTGGGAGACAGTGAAGCACAGGGAAGCCTGGCGTGCTACTGTCCATGGGGTTGCACAGTCAAACATGATGGAGCAACCGAATAACAATAACAACAACGATCCTCTTTATATATCAGGAAGTCGAGGGACAAACAGAGCGCAGAAAGGAGGGGAAACAGCCTATACAGAAGGATCGTTTCATTTCACGTCATCTCTGAGAGCCAAGCAGTTTGGATCTCATTGATTCCTACTGGGAATGGAAAAGGTTTCCACCTTACTCATTGTTGCAGCCTAGGTGCTGAATGTAATACCTGGTGTACAGGATGAGTTTGATCAGGGTTATAGAATGAATGAATACCTTAAGGAATAAATGGATGCGATGGGCAAAAGTTGACATTGAAATAGCCCTCACTACAGGTTTAAAGTCCTAATTCTTTTCTTTGTTCTAAAACTTGGTGGCAGTGTCTTCCGTGATCATCCTCTACTGATCAGCACTGAAGAGCAGAGCTGCTCTGAAGTCCTGGGTTTGTGACAGGCCTCCCCACCTCAGTTGATGGCGTCATGATAACCGTTGTTTGCTGAATCTGGTGAAGCACAAACTCAGGGAGTGGATCAAGCAATGCTGCCGCAGGTGCCCATGGACTGCCAAAAACCAGATCCCACCTTTTCCTTCCCATGCACATGCGGCATCACAGGAGAGGCTGCCTGGGCTCTGGTTCCAGTTCTGTGGCTCTAATCCTCCTTTTTAAGGTCTTTGTTTCCTCTTCTGTAAATTCACGTGGCTAGATGAGATCAGGAATTTCATATGCAGAGTCACCAGGAACTTTTTAAACATGTAGATTCCCATATGACTCTTCCAGAAGTTCTGACCCGGAAGCCCTGGGGTGGGATCTAAGAACTCACGGTTTAACAAACCTCCTGGATGATCCAGCCATACTTGTCTTCGGAAATCACACTTGGAAATAAAGGATCTTTAAGTTGTCTCCAGCGTGCATGCTTTTTAAAATGATTCTAGCACAATAATTTTGTCAATACTGAATCCTCTTTCAGAAAGTACTTTTTAGGTGCTAAATAAGCACTGGTTGTCAGTCAACCAGGTGTCCTGTCGATCCCTGCTGATATGAAATGGCTTTGAGGAGCTGAACGGCTCAGTCCATTAAAGCAACACTCCCCACTTTCTCTTGTCAGCTCTGCCAGGAAGCTGTGCTGTTGTCATCACGAGCATCTTGAGATGAAGTCGTCTTCTTTTCATCTCCTTTCAGTTTCTCTTCATATCCCTTTACCATCAACATAAAAAGGCTGCCATGTGGGGATTTTCTTGAGAAAACCGATGCTTCAACATGGTTTTAAAACAGAGCACCAAATTCCTTTAGAGTATTTGTTAAATTCAAAAGCAATATTGTTTTGGCTGCTGTCAAGCTCTATGTGCAAGCACCCAGGGAGTAGGCTTCCAAGAGAGAAAAATCACAGACCCGGTTAAGCAGCTCCACGTGCCCCTCAGGTGGCCCAGGAATATATAAGGTTCATGTAAATGCGGCCTGTGATGACTCCTTATCCCAAACTGAATAAATCCCAAAGGCCTCCCTAAAACTTTGTTTTAGGGACTATGGGGAGGATTTAAGAGAGATGTGATTTTGTTCTCTATCCCAACTTTACCGGGGCCTCTGATGCCTGCAAACCCCTAAAATCCTTCCCAAAGTTGCCTTGCTTCCCAGGCGATCACAAAGCATTCTGTCCTCCTTTATATTGTGCTCTGGGAAATGTAGGGTTAACCATATCAAGAGTCTGAATTTCAATACCAGAATTCCAGTTCCTGCCCGAGGCTCAAGATGGGAACACTGGGCAGGGTGCCCATGCCACGGCCCGCCCAGAGCAGAAGTGCTGAGCATACATGATATGCAGCGTGAGGTCATGCCCCAGCGACATCCGAAATGGACCCTTTTGGAAAGTTTCATGAAATTCATGACCAACTGTCATCAGCCACGAAGGGGGAAGAGGCTGAAATCCTAGAGGTTGCAGCGTCCTGTCCTGATATGGTTTTTTGCTTGGTGACTCCTAGAGACTATCTTTCTCAACCTTCTTTTTCCAGCATGGTTTCAGTTTCCTCAATTCCAATATGAGTATTTTTGCAGCTGCTTCAACTGTAACAATGACAATAGTTCAATTATGTTCTTGCATATGTCAGGTATAGTACGGTCTAATTTAATCTTCATTACACATCGCCATATTGCAATTATACATGCTATCCAAGTGTTAACACATATTTAAACCTGCTATTCCTTTGTCACTGATTTACAAAGGAGCTACCTGAAAAGAAGCAGATGTCATAATTACACGCTTATTCAGCTCATTTTAAAGTAAGTCTCAAAGTAAATTGCAGATGAGCCAGGCATGTCTTGAAATTAATGTAGTGATAGGACACTAATGCCGCGATTCATTATGGTTTGTCAATGTGCCGTACTTCTGGAATGTGCGATAAAATTATATTAATACTCTGTGCTAATGAGATTAATGAATATGAACATGCAGGAGAAGAATGGAGTCCTTTGTTCAGCTATTGAAAAAAATAACATATAGGTAATTAAAAAGAATTAATCAAATCATGTACAGCCTCATTTATATTAAATTAATTTGTCTGGTTTCATTTCTAATAATTAATCACTTTTTGCAAATTACAAAGCACTTCAGGCGGATGGAAGCACTACTGTAGGAGTTGTGCTTCAGAATATTTAGAACGATCAAGGTGGTCCCTGTGGGTTCATATTAATTAAGGTTTAACAGTTTGGAAAATTGTAGCAATATTTTATGATTCATGTAATTAAACTCTGTAACAAAATGTCACAACTGCTAGTTACTTCTGCGCCTGTGATTTATATCTTCCTCCTTTTGGAAAGGAAGCAGCAGAAATGAAGTCTTCTGAAACGTGCCGACACAGTCAATGGGAAAACAGGCTGCTGGGTTCAATGCAAACTGAAGCACTCTGTCTGGGGCACCATCGCCCGCTCGCACTTGCAAATTCCACCTTGGGGTTATGCAAATGAGACTGAATCATACCGTATGACATAGGGTGGAAATCTTGGGGGTCTCTTCCGTTTTGCTGACTTGAATAAAAATGAAAAGGCAAGAGTTGTGTGTGCCTCCTTCCCAATGTGAATAGGGTGCATTACAAACTCTCATTGACTGAGGCAGCTCCCAGAAAGAAAGGGACTTTTTACCTCAAAACTAAAATCAGCTGGTTTATATGGTTAGGATGCTCCCTAGAAACCATTCTCTCCAGTTTCTGGTGTTCTGGAGAGGGAATGCAATGGGAAGCACCTCCTAAGGACTAAGAAGAGGAATGCTGTGTGCTTCTCTGGCTGTGAACAGCTCTCTTCTCTGGAGCAGGAGAACTTGAAGAGATGGCTGATGAGGATGCCTCGTCCAGGACACTGGCCTTATTCCTCACTGTGCATCAGAAACACCTGGGGATTCTCTTTTTCTCCTAAAATCCATTGTGTTGGCTTCTTCCCCTTTGTCTCCTCAAACCCATTTCTGGCCCTTCTCATCCTGGTCTGTGTCCAATGATGCTGCCTTCTGATGATGGATCTCTTGGCTCATTGGCCAGCTAAACCCTGCCTGGGGAAGGCATCAGCTGGAGGTGGAAAAAGGAAGGCCCTCCTTTCAGAGGTTTCTTTCCCATGCCTTCTCTGGCTCCATGCTGGGCTAGTGGCTTCTCACTCTTACAAGCTTCTGGCAGTCTCACTATCCTTGTCTGATCCCTTTAATCCAACTCTCACTCCCAACAACTACTTCATGAAAGATTTTCCATTAAATTATATGACAGCGGCTCCATGCCGGTGCCTCACCTCAGAGACTCTGATTCAGTTTCTCAGGTGAGGCCCCAGCACGTGTATTTTTTAAAATCATCTCTGATGATTCCATTGCATAAGGTGGAGAAACCCTGCATTCTAGACATTCTAGGAAGAGCTGATACCTCCCCAAATAGTTTATGCTAACACAATACTTACTATGGGCCACATTATACATACAGTACTATAAATATACTGATAGATTTCATCTTTATAACAACTAAGAGACAAGTTGCTATTATTATCCCATTACATTTCACAGGTAAATTAGTTGAGGGCTGACTGCAGGAAAGCAGTTTGCAAAAGTCATACAGTAAGTAAGTAGTGAAGCTAGAATTCAGTCCAGAATCTATTCTATCACTGCTATGTGTTATATAACATTGAGGTTTTTTTTTCAATTTATTCTAATATATGATCTGGAAATAGGAGAATCTGATTGTTTATTCGCATTTACATCAGTTTTAGGGTGCCTCGTCCCAGAAAGAAAGGGACTTTTACCTCAAAACTAAAATCAGCTGGTTTATATGGTTAGGATGCTCCCTAGAAACCATTCTCTCCAGTTTCTGGTGTTCTGGAGAGGGAATGCAATGGGAAGCACCTCCTAAGGACTAAGAAGAGGAATGCTGTGTGCTTCTCTGGCTGTGAACAGCTCTCTTCTCTGGAGCAGGAGAACTTGAAGAGATGGCTGATGAGGATGCCTCGTCCAGGACACTGGCCTTATTCCTCACTGTGCATCAGAAACACCTGGGGATTCTCTTTTTCTCCTAAAATCCATTGTGTTGGCTTCTTCCCCTTTGTCTCCTCAAACCCATTTCTGGCCCTTCTCATCCTGGTCTGTGTCCAATGATGCTGCCTTCTGATGATGGATCTCTTGGCTCATTGGCCAGCTAAACCCTGCCTGGGGAAGGCATCAGCTGGAGGTGGAAAAAGGAAGGCCCTCCTTTCAGAGGTTTCTTTCCCATGCCTTCTCTGGCTCCATGCTGGGCTAGTGGCTTCTCACTCTTACAAGCTTCTGGCAGTCTCACTATCCTTGTCTGATCCCTTTAATCCAACTCTCACTCCCAACAACTACTTCATGAAAGATTTTCCATTAAATTATATGACAGCGGCTCCATGCCGGTGCCTCACCTCAGAGACTCTGATTCAGTTTCTCAGGTGAGGCCCCAGCACGTGTATTTTTTAAAATCATCTCTGATGATTCCATTGCATAAGGTGGAGAAACCCTGCATTCTAGACATTCTAGGAAGAGCTGATACCTCCCCAAATAGTTTATGCTAACACAATACTTACTATGGGCCACATTATACATACAGTACTATAAATATACTGATAGATTTCATCTTTATAACAACTAAGAGACAAGTTGCTATTATTATCCCATTACATTTCACAGGTAAATTAGTTGAGGGCTGACTGCAGGAAAGCAGTTTGCAAAAGTCATACAGTAAGTAAGTAGTGAAGCTAGAATTCAGTCCAGAATCTATTCTATCACTGCTATGTGTTATATAACATTGAGGTTTTTTTTTCAATTTATTCTAATATATGATCTGGAAATAGGGAGAATCTGATTGTTTATTCGCATTTACATTCAGTTTTGTATTTGTGCATTCCTTCCAAAACATTTTATTGAGTGACTATTCATGTTCCAGGTATTGAGGGGACCATGCCTATTAAGGCTAGAGGGTAAAAAAGATTTATAAATAGGTAGATAGACAAATATATAAAATGAAATGAGTTTGATGTACTTATGGAGGGACCTCTGGAGAGTGGAAAATAGGTTCCAATCAGGACTGTGAAGGAGCCTTCAGCACAAAGGAGGCATCTGAGATGAACCACATAGCTTACTGTCACTATAAGACAGGACAGCTCAAATGGCAGAGGCTGGACCTGAAGAGTGACGTGAAGGTTTTAACGATCATTTATCCCAATCATTCGATTTCTCAAGTGGCTCAGTGGTAAAGAATCTGCTTGGGGCTTCCCTGGTGGTCCAGTAGGTAAGGACACCACCTTGCAGTGCAAGGGGCGCCTGTTCGATCCCTGGCCTGGGAAAATCGCACGTGCCATGGAGCGGCTGGACCGATGTGTCCAACTACCGAGCCGGAGCTCTGGAGCGCATGAGCCCAGAGCTGGTGCTCTGCAGTGAGAGGCAACTGTGATGGGAGGCCCACACAGGCCAAAGAATAAAGATGGATGAAAATATATAAATGAAAGACCAATAGAAGTGGCCAAAAAAAAAAAAAAAAAAAAAAAAAGATGTCAAAAAAAAATAACCTGCTTATCAGTGTAGGAGACACAGGTTCAAGTCCTGGGTCAGGAAGATCCCCTGGAGGAGGGCATGACAACTCACTCCAGGATTCCTGCCTGGAGAATCCCATGGACAGAGGGGCCTGGAGGGCTATAGCTCATGGAGTCACAAAGAGTCAGAGATGAGTGAGCGACTGTGCATGCAGGCCCGCATCCCAATCATTTGGGTTTTGAAATTTATCCCTTAAGCACAGAAGAACCCAAATAGCTTTCAGTGAGGGAAACAACATGATTGCATTGGAGCTTAAGGAGATCACTTCATCAACATTGTGCAAGGCAGATTAGCACAAGCTTCATCTAGACGCCGTGATATCCTTTAGGAGACTTACTGAAATTCAAGTGAGAGATGATGGACTGGGAACGAAAATCCCCACGGGATGGAGGAAGAGGAGGATGGCTGTGGCCGAGGACTTTGTAATTCATTGATTTTTCTCCTCGCGGGACCAGGGCAGAGTCTGGCTATTAAACATAACGTGTGTGGTCTGGTAATGACGCTGTGCTGCCCGGTTCTGCCAGGCCCTTTGGGAAGCTCTGGTCCCTCTCAACCCACACTCAAATTGGATTAACTTGGAAATGAGAAAGACCGTGCTTTTTTATGCCTGTGAGCGGGTGCTAGGAATTTTGGGACCCCCATGGGAAAGGAACATACACTCCTGATCAGCAGCCGTGGTGTTGCATGTCTGTAAATAGCACTAATTGGGAACGTTTTATTTTGTTTTGTTTTGTTTATAGAGTGTACAACCCCATTGTTTCATGCAAGTAGAAAATCCATCCAGGGTCTCTTTGTAGCTAATAACTTTATTCTGACCATGCCACAATGGAGGTGATACTGATGGGAAGGAGAGGAAAGCCCGCTCATAGACAAATGATGATAAAGTGAAATCTTTAAGAAATCATCAAAAAAATGAGGCAGGGCCATGTGAGCTGTCTCTCCAAAGTGACAAGGCTAAAGAAGCCACCATGCCACCAGCTCCGGAGCACATGTATGATTTAATTCCCCCTCTGACATCAATCAACACATATTAATAACTTCAGCCAGAGAAAGTCATGTCCTGGATGTGCCTTTACAGTGACAGGCTTGTATCTAGGAGGCAAATTTCTGACAGCCAATTAAACCGCAAATGAGCATAAGCCATTCCCGCGCATCCCACCCTCTTACGACTTTCTATGGAAAACAGCAGCGAGGGGCCCTCGGTCACAACTTTATAGTTTGGTATATTCCCTTAGAAACTGACACCAATTTTGTTAACCCAGATCTGGTCGCACAGAATTATAAAGTTTATTCGTTGGAAGCACAGGATCTTAGAGATTGCAGGATCCATCTCATGACCTGAAGCAGCATTCCTTCCCGCACTGCCTGATATGTGGCTGTCCTATTTCAATACATCAAGGGCTAAGAAGTCCCTTCAGCCCAAGAAAGCTATAGGCTTTGCCAAGGAACCAGTGGGGTATGAGTCAGACTTATAGTTCAATCCCAGATCAATCTGTTACATCTATCTACCTATTTTTCTAATTGTCCATCCTAAGTGTGTGTGTATATATATACACAAATAACATACATATAATATATAGAATATATATATCCTATTCTTTCCACCTTTTCCTACTGTGTCTGCTTGATGCAAACAGCCAGCTCATCGTAAAAAGATCCTGATGCTGAGAAAGACTGAGGAAAGGAGGAGAAGAGGGCGACAGAGGGTGATATGATTGGATGGCCTTATTGACTCAAAGAATATGAGTTTGAGCAAACTCAGGGAGACAGTGAAGGACAGGCAAACCTTGTGTGCTGGAGTTCATGGGGTCACGAAGAGTTGTACATGACTTAGCGACTGAACAACATTCTTATCTACCTGTCTGTCTGTCTATCTCCTTCCAGGGGACATTTGGCAGAGACTAGGGATAACTTTGGTTGTCACACCTTTGGAAGGGTGGGCTAGGGGCACCTAGTCAGTAGAGGTCAGACAACTGTCTTACAATTCACAGGAAAACCTCCTACGAAACCCCCATTATTTGACCCCATACATCAACAGCGCTGAGGCTGAGAAACCATGACCGATACCTACAGAGAAAAACATGCAAACACAAACACGCACACATAGTAACAGCCTGCTCAGTGTCAGGCACAGTTCCTTTTACCCTGGTTGTTAAAACATGTATTGTTCCTTTAAGCCATTTAATCTTCCATAGAAAGTCATGTCCTGGATGTGCCTTTACAGTGACAGGCTTGTATCTAGGAGGCAAATTTCTGACAGCCAATTAAACCGCAAATGAGCATAAGCCATTCCCGCGCATCCCACCCTCTTACGACTTTCTATGGAAAACAGCAGCGAGGGCCCTCGGTCACAACTTTATAGTTTGGTATATTCCCTTAGAAACTGACACCAATTTTGTTAACCCAGATCTGGTCGCACAGAATTATAAAGTTTATTCGTTGGAAGCACAGGATCTTAGAGATTGCAGGATCCATCTCATGACCTGAAGCAGCATTCCTTCCCGCACTGCCTGATATGTGGCTGTCCTATTTCAATACATCAAGGGCTAAGAAGTCCCTTCAGCCCAAGAAAGCTATAGGCTTTGCCAAGGAACCAGTGGGGTATGAGTCAGACTTATAGTTCAATCCCAGATCAATCTGTTACATCTATCTACCTATTTTTCTAATTGTCCATCCTAAGTGTGTGTGTATATATATACACAAATAACATACATATAATATATAGAATATATATATCCTATTCTTTCCACCTTTTCCTACTGTGTCTGCTTGATGCAAACAGCCAGCTCATCGTAAAAAGATCCTGATGCTGAGAAAGACTGAGGAAAGGAGGAGAAGAGGGCGACAGAGGGTGATATGATTGGATGGCCTTATTGACTCAAAGAATATGAGTTTGAGCAAACTCAGGGAGACAGTGAAGGACAGGCAAACCTTGTGTGCTGGAGTTCATGGGGTCACGAAGAGTTGTACATGACTTAGCGACTGAACAACATTCTTATCTACCTGTCTGTCTGTCTATCTCCTTCCAGGGGACATTTGGCAGAGACTAGGGATAACTTTGGTTGTCACACCTTTGGAAGGGTGGGCTAGGGGCACCTAGTCAGTAGAGGTCAGACAACTGTCTTACAATTCACAGGAAAACCTCCTACGAAACCCCCATTATTTGACCCCATACATCAACAGCGCTGAGGCTGAGAAACCATGACCGATACCTACAGAGAAAAACATGCAAACACAAACACGCACACATAGTAACAGCCTGCTCAGTGTCAGGCACAGTTCCTTTTACCCTGGTTGTTAAAACATGTATTGTTCCTTTAAGCCATTTAATCTTAGACCTGCCCCTTGGAAAGATGAAAGATTAAGCCTCATTTTTCCTCTAATATGAAGCAAATGCATAGGACATTTTCCAAAGTGACGACCTCCCCAAGCCAAGCACCCACACTTCCTTTCCATATGTATGTCAGGGTTTACAAGACACATATGATTTCAGTGGAAAATCATAAAATAATCAATGGCACTTTAGTGAATGAAGTGAACAATTAAGGGAACAATGGTGGAGAGATAGTAGAATGACATGAAAATTGTTACAAAGACATCGGTATATCTCAGAGTCCAAATGAACATTAATACTTCCTGGCGTTTGGGAGAGAGAACAAGAGAGAATTCTAATCTCCACGAGAGGTTAGGTTTGTCTTTACTAATCATTGAATCCTCAAGGCTTAGCACAGTGGTTAGAAAGTTGTAGTCACTTAATAAGCATGTGTTGGATGGCAGGAAGGAAAGAGGGAAGGGAAGGGCCATGAGAAGGGAATTTTCATAAAGAAAATTAAGACCAACATCCAACTTCCAGGACTGTTCTCTGTCCTTTTGAAAAGCCACTGCTCGACAAATGAAAGACCAATAGAAGTGGCCCGCCCGTTCCCCTCCCTCCCCAACCCGACCCCCCCCAAACAAAGCCACTGCTCTATGAAAAATAAGGAACTAGCTGCAAAACCAAGCCTCCAGTATATATGTGAAACACTGACACTTACACATTAAAGACCTCCTAGCTTTATTTCTTTGACTTCTGTCAGCAAGGCTAAATTTCCTTCTGCCTCTTTAAGCTTACAACATGTTTTAGGGCTTTGCAACATGCAAGTCTGTTATTAGAAATTCTGTTGAATTATTCAGGGCTAAATCAAGATGCGAAGACACCTTTTTTGAGACAGAAAATTGGCAAACACTCTAAGATGCCTTACAGTCAAAAAAAAAAAAAAAAAAAAGCCCATAAATTCTTCTGCAGCTGTTGTATTTACCAAGAAAAAATTATAATGATAAAAAACTGTTACCTGCATAAGGATGATATGTCTTCCTTGAATTTCTTTTGTCTCCTGTGTCGGTATCCGCTTTTGACAGTCATAATCCCGCAAGGGATGTACTTACTGTGACACCCAAGGGGTTAATTCTATCCAGAGGAGCTTCTGAAACACAAATGGGTAACACACCATCAATATTAGAAATCAACATTAAGTGAAAAGATTCACTTCTCTTTGACTTTCATTAGAGGCCCGGGAATATTGAAAACCACAATGACTCGGGGGATTGTGTCAAAACACACTTGATACACATCAAAAGGAATTGCATCAACAGGGCTGAAAGAATCAATTGTCTTGCCTTCCAAAATGCTGACCCAAAAGTTCAGGGCTTCTGCAAAGTGCAGTGAGATTTCCTAGAAAGCTTCTGAATGCAGTCCAGGTGTGGCACTGTGCAACAATTCTTGGCAAAAAAAAGCATGCTGGCAATGCTAAGCAGCCAAAGTATGTTCTGTAGTTCAGTAAACTAAGAAGATAGGAGAAGGAGATGAAGTGGACTAGTAAATACTAGCAGTACCTGAGGACTACTGGCCACCAAAGGCACAGCCCAAGGATGATAAGAGGATACAAATCATGGGCAGTTAATCCAAGACTCTGATTTCTAAGTGTGTTAGTCTCTCAGTCATGTCTGATTCTCTGCAACTCCATGGACTATAGCCTCCCAGCTCCTCTGTCCATGGCATTCTCCAGGCAAGAATACTGGAGCGGACTGCCATGACATTCTCCATGGAATTTTCCCAACCCAGGGATTGAACCTAGGTTTTCTCCATCGCAGGCAGATTCTTTACCATCTGATTTCTAAAAACTGACATAATATAGTGTCATGGAATCAAAGTGAGCATGATCCTAGCATTTTAACAGTGCAACATAGCTTCAGTCACAAGTAGGCAGAGTAATAGTCTCCTTTTCAGAAGACTTCTCCTTTAGACTCAACCCCTTCAAGGAATCTTCTATCTAGTTTTCCATTTCGCCAGCCCCTACATCAAGTTACTCCACTCCTCCCCTGTGGTCCATGTACGTGAGTTGTGGGTTTCAGTTCTCAGGGTTAAGTACCATACCAATAGTTGATCAACCAGCTGAGGTCCACTACCAACCAGGAGATTTGTAGATTTCCCCTAGTGCTGTCCTGGAATGGAGGCCTCCACTGAAGACTTCAATTGATTGAAATCTTTATTGAGAATGACTACATAGGGTTACTGAAGCCGGTGAAAGATAATCTCTGGCTGTGGTCACAATCAGCATTATCCCTCCCCAAGCATGCATTTATGCACCAATATCTTACACTCACAGACTTTCTAATTTACCCATGTCCCTATGATGCCACATGCCTGATAGTCAAAAGACAGTCAACACAGTAGCCCTGGTGACAATTCAGACTGAATCCGTGAAGAAAGAAACCGGTAACGAGAAGTTTCTAGAACTGAGACGACCAGCTCCCTACCGCCCATCTAAATTTACTATACAGGTGCCCCAGACTTAGGAAGCAACTCAGTGACCGTAAATCAGTTTTAAGACAATGCTAGAACAGGGCTGCCAGTGAGGAATCACAGTTTTGTCCTTTTGTTGTAGAAAGATTATTGATAAGTTTTGAAATATACAGAATGAGGTGATACCTCAATAATCTGAGAATGATTATGATCATTTTCTTATTTAGACTCTACAAATATTTACTGAGCATTAAGGTTCTTTACTGCTGAGCGACTGGGGAAGCCCACTCATTGTTCAATACAGAGAGCCCAACGTAGTGCTTAGCTCATATGTCCATTGATGGAAGTGTTTATTGTTTTGAATTTGTATCATCAGAGACATGTATTTTGATAAATGATTTTTACCCTTTAAGAAAAAAGACTTTAAATAAGAAAAGTTTTTTGAATATAGCCATACCCATTCCTTTAGGTATAGTTTATGGCTGCTTTCCCCCTAGCAGCAAGGTAAGTAGTTGTGTGGTCCACTAAACCCAATAATTTTATTATCCAGACTTTCAGAAAATGTTTGCATCCCATTTTAGAAAGCATTTATTTATTTACTTAGCTCCACTGGATCTTAGCTGTGGCATGAGGGATCTTTTAGCTGCAGTATGTAAACTCTTAGTTGTTGTATGTGGGATCTATTTGGGCCCACTGCACTGGGAACGTGGACTCTTAGTCACTGGACCACCAGGGAAGTTCCCTCTATACCCTTGGACCCAGCGATTGATGATGCCTACGGTTTCTTAAGAAATAAGCCTTAGAAAATGCTATTTAAAAATAAATAGCACGGTAGCACTTGAGAGGAGGAACCAGTGGAGTTGACTCCTCCCCTCTGAACTCTCTCCCACCCTCCAAACACACCTTCCTTCCACTAGACCCAGAGGTGCATCTGTCTGACCCAATCCTTCAAGCCTGAAGGAGCCACCTATCTGTCCATGCTCCTCTCTCATTACCCAGCTCAGAAAACAAGATGGCTGTCTTATCTCTAAACGTGAACGTGTTTGTTGCTCTGTTGTGTCTGATTCTTTGTGACCCCATGGACTGTAGCCCGCCAGGCTCACTGACCGTGGAATTCTCCAGGCAAGAATACGGGAGTATTCCCTTCTCCAGAGGATCTTCTCAGTACAGGGATCGAACCCGGGTCTTCCGTTTGGCAGGCAGGCTTTTTACCCCTGAGCCATCAGGGAAGCCCAATGACACTCCAGTGAATCCGCAGGCCTCATGCAGACAGTAAGAACGCAGGAGAGGTGTAGGCTGAGGCACCAGCTGCAATGCCTGCATTTTTGGTTGGCTTTGCCATGGTGAGGGTGAAAGAGGAGGCTGACCAGCACTGGCCCTGTTCCTGTGAGCCTTCTGGCTCCTTTTCTGGGAAGATTGGAGGTCTCAGCTGCTTACAGGCCCCCAGGGAACTTGTGGGTGGGTGGGGTGTGGGAGCATTTTAAGGCCCGGCTTCCTTCTTCCCACCACGCTGGCGGAGACAGGGAGGTGCAGTAGGCAGGCTCTAGGCCCCACCCCAGGCACCCAGGGCTTTTTAGTGACCTTTCCCTTCCTACCAGGGTTTCTAAGACAGTCACTCCACCTGGGTGGGAACACTCCCACATGCTCAGTTCCAGCCTTGGCCTCTTCCCTTTCCTAGCATGTCCTCCAAAACCAAGGCCAGCTCTTTCTTTCCCTGTTCCAGTTTCTTTAAATTCAGACATTTTAAAATCTGCAAACAGATGGTAAGAAGAAACAACGGGCATTGCCCCCAAGCAGATCGGAAAGTCTGGCTTCCCTGTGGTCCACGTCGCCAAGCCCCCAACACCTCTCCTCAAAGGGCAAAGGCCACTTTGAGCGAAATGCCAAAGCGGCTCTTTACAAATAAACCTGTGACCAAACGGCGGCCATAAAACTTAGAAAACCCACTCTGATTGAGACCTTTGGACTAATTACCAAGGAGCGGCAGCTACGGGCCCTCAGCTAATGTTGTTTATTACATTCCCTCGTTATGGGGACTCCCTGGGGTTGGTTTCTGAAATAAAGATTTAATTTGAGGGTAAATCAGAACAACAAAAAAATGTAGCTCATTGTAAACAATAGTATCCCCAGCCCAGCTGAGCCCATCAGTATAAAAACAGAAGTCCTCCTCATCCTCTCAGTCCTGTAAACATGTTAAATACTATTTATTGTGACTGCATGTGTGTGGCCCGGCATTAGTGAAATGGGGAGTATTTTCGTGACTGAGAGACATAAACATCAAATACTGCTTCCATCCTTCTTCCAGTTTTAAAGTTATAAAATCTAAATATTAATTTTAATAGAAAGGTTAGGAAATTGGAAACTGCAGTACCCACTGAAGCCATCAGCATAACACACGGCTCACAGAGGGAGTGTCAGCATTCCAAGGAGATTAAGGAGGCAGGTGGGGTCCAGACGTGGTCCATGAAATATGACATGTGTCATAAACAGTGGCTTAGGCCCCACGGCTCCCTTCGAACCCCAAGTCCTACCCAGAAAATGTTTTTCTTAACTCAAGGCAGGATGTACACAGACACAATGAGCAACAGAGGAGAAACACTTAATCTGCTGCCCACGAGAGATAGTCGACTTGACTGTCTTTGATTTGGAGTCTGGGGAGGGGCTGTTGCCTTGCCTAATGACACCCATTATCTGGGGAGCCCATGGTGGGTCAGGGCAGGCCTGCTGGAGCAACATGATACATTTTCAACTCCTCCTGTAGAAATAGGCCCAATTCTAGATGAAACTAAGAGACACTCATCATAGGCTCCTCACTTCCAGAAACTAACTCATGTTTTGTTGTCCAGTCACTCAGTCATGTTTGACTCTTTGTGACCCCATGGAATGCAGCATACCAGGCTTCCTTGTCTTTCACTATCTCCCAGAGTTTACTCTAACTCATGTCCTTTGGGCTGATAATGCCATCCAACCATCTCGTCTTCTGTTGCCCCCTTCTCTGGTCCTCAATCTTTCCCAGCATCAGGGTCTTTTCCAGTGAGTCAGTTCTTTGCATCAGGTGGCCAGACTACTGGAGCTTCAGCTTTAGCATTAGTCCTTCCAATGAATAGTCAGGATTGATTTCCTTTAAGATTGACTGGTTTGATCTCCTTGCTGTCTAAGGGCCTCTCAACAGTCTTCTCCAACACTATAGTTCAAAGGCATCAATTCTTTGGTGCTCAGCCTTCTTTACAGTCCAACTCTCACATCTGTACATGGCTACTGGAAAAGCTACCGTGTTAACTAGACAGACCTCTGTCAACAAAGCCATGTCTCTGCTTTTTAACATGCTATCCAGGTTTGTCATAGCTTTTCTTCCAAGAAGCAACTCATATGGTCCTCTCCATTTACAAATAAGGACTTTTCTGCCCCTTGTCCTCTCCCCACTGGCTACAAGGGGCACAGGTTTTAGGAGAAACCACTTGTGATGGTCAGTATCACTGAAGAGAGTTGGTGCTTGATAAATGCTTCCTGGTCAATAGATGGCAAGGATGGAAAATGGAATGAGGTATTATCTAGTCAGAACCCCTGACTTTTCTCCTCCTCTCCACTTACACAGTAGGGGACAATTCTAACACCTGTTTCATAGATCCTCTGGGATCTATGAAAGGAAGAAATTACGCAATTCCTGGAATGGTGTTTTGAGAAGTGGGTTTAGGGACCGATGGTCCCTGAAATGAAATAAACTTCAATTTTACTACTACTTGGCTGCTGTCTCACACATTCCACACTCAACCGATGAGCCTTGCCTAATGAACATATTGGGGAGCCCATGGTGGGTCAGGGCACTCACTTCTTTTCAACTCCTCCTGTAGAAATAGGCCCAATTCTAGATGAAACTAAGAGACACTCATCATAGGCTCCTCACTTCCAGAAACTAACTCATGTTTTGTTGTCCAGTCACTCAGTCATGTTTGACTCTTTGTGACCCCATGGAATGCAGCATACCAGGCTTCCTTGTCTTTCACTATCTCCCAGAGTTTACTCTAACTCATGTCCTTTGGGCTGATAATGCCATCCAACCATCTCGTCTTCTGTTGCCCCCTTCTCTGGTCCTCAATCTTTCCCAGCATCAGGGTCTTTTCCAGTGAGTCAGTTCTTTGCATCAGGTGGCCAGACTACTGGAGCTTCAGCTTTAGCATTAGTCCTTCCAATGAATAGTCAGGATTGATTTCCTTTAAGATTGACTGGTTTGATCTCCTTGCTGTCTAAGGGCCTCTCAACAGTCTTCTCCAACACTATAGTTCAAAGGCATCAATTCTTTGGTGCTCAGCCTTCTTTACAGTCCAACTCTCACATCTGTACATGGCTACTGGAAAAGCTACCGTGTTAACTAGACAGACCTCTGTCAACAAAGCCATGTCTCTGCTTTTTAACATGCTATCCAGGTTTGTCATAGCTTTTCTTCCAAGAAGCAACTCATATGGTCCTCTCCATTTACAAATAAGGACTTTTCTGCCCCTTGTCCTCTCCCCACTGGCTACAAGGGGCACAGGTTTTAGGAGAAACCACTTGTGATGGTCAGTATCACTGAAGAGAGTTGGTGCTTGATAAATGCTTCCTGGTCAATAGATGGCAAGGATGGAAAATGGAATGAGGTATTATCTAGTCAGAACCCCTGACTTTTCTCCTCCTCTCCACTTACACAGTAGGGGACAATTCTAACACCTGTTTCATAGATCCTCTGGGATCTATGAAAGGAAGAAATTACGCAATTCCTGGAATGGTGTTTTGAGAAGTGGGTTTAGGGACCGATGGTCCCTGAAATGAAATAAACTTCAATTTTACTACTACTTGGCTGCTGTCTCCCACAGTCAATTCCACACTCAACCGATGAGCATCCTTCAATAAGTCAGGAAGCAACAACTGTGCCCATCTAAGAAGGATCTCAATTCCAAGTTGCCACAGTATCTCTGGTTCTTGAGGAGGAGGAGTGGAGTGAGGTTTTCTAAGAGATCTGTCCCTACACATCTCACTCTTGCTAGGTACCTCATCTGTAGGATCAAAGAAATGCTGAATAACCCCATGCTGCTTGTGGATAATTTTTTTTCCACCTGCTAACTATCAAACAAAAAAGGAAGATGACTAGCCTCATACTCAACTCCCTCCCAACTTGACTGGGTTATGTAAATTTCACATACACTTAGGTGCCCAGGACTCTCCCAAACTATCCCCCTCCCTCACCTGCACCACCTGCACTCCCAGCATTGCCCTACAGAATTCCATGGGAGAACAGTTCCCTTGGATAGTTCTTGCTATAATAACATGAATTCTATAGTCACGTGTTCCAGAATACCAAAAAATGATGCAATAAGCAAAGTGAGAGTTTTTATTTTTCAGCTTACAGGGCATTTTGGAATCTTTGAAATGTGTTGGGAACTTCCATTAGCTGTACATGTAAATTCGTTTAGATTGAATCTTTTGCTCTCCGTTTACCTAGAGAAAACTATGCCTCAAAAAATAGCTGGAGAAACTTTGGTTAAAAAAAAAAAAAATCAGGGCTTCCCTGGTAGTCCAGTGGATAAGGACACCACCTTGCAGTGCAAGGGGTGCCGGTTTGATCCCTGGCCTGGGAAGATCCCACGTGCTGCGGAGCGGCTGGACCAATGTGTTCAATTACCGAGCCAGAGCTCTGGAGTGCATGCGCCCAGAGCTGGTGCTCTGCGACAACAGAGGCCGCTGCGATGGGAGGCCCACATGGGCCAAAGAACAAAGATGGATGAAAATAGATAAATGAAAGACCAATAGAAGTGGCCCGCCTGTCTTCCTCCCTCCCCAACCCACCCCCACCTCCCCGGTCAAAAATCATGGTTGGGCTTCCTTGGTGGTCCAATGGGTAGAGAGTCTGCCTTGCAGTGCTGGGGCACCAGTTCAATCCCTGACTGGGGGAACAAAAACTTCAATTTTACTACTACTTGGCTGCTGTCTCCCACAGTCAATTCCACACTCAACCGATGAGCATCCTTCAATAAGTCAGGAAGCAACAACTGTGCCCATCTAAGAAGGATCTCAATTCCAAGTTGCCACAGTATCTCTGGTTCTTGAGGAGGAGGAGTGGAGTGAGGTTTTCTAAGAGATCTGTCCCTACACATCTCACTCTTGCTAGGTACCTCATCTGTAGGATCAAAGAAATGCTGAATAACCCCATGCTGCTTGTGGATAATTTTTGTTCCACCTGCTAACTATCAAACAAAAAAGGAAGATGACTAGCCTCATACTCAACTCCCTCCCAACTTGACTGGGTTATGTAAATTTCACATACACTTAGGTGCCCAGGACTCTCCCAAACTATCCCCCTCCCTCACCTGCACCACCTGCACTCCCAGCATTGCCCTACAGAATTCCATGGGAGAACAGTTCCCTTGGATAGTTCTTGCTATAATAACATGAATTCTATAGTCACGTGTTCCAGAATACCAAAAAATGATGCAATAAGCAAAGTGAGAGTTTTTATTTTTCAGCTTACAGGGCATTTTGGAATCTTTGAAATGTGTTGGGAACTTCCATTAGCTGTACATGTAAATTCGTTTAGATTGAATCTTTTGCTCTCCGTTTACCTAAAAAAAACTATGCCTAAAAAAATGGCTGGAAAACCTTTGGTTAAAAAAAAAAAAAATCAGGGCTTCCCTGGTAGTCCAGTGGATAAGGACACCACCTTGCAGTGCAAGGGGTGCCGGTTTGATCCCTGGCCTGGGAAGATCCCACGTGCTGCGGAGCGGCTGGACCAATGTGTTCAATTACCGAGCCAGAGCTCTGGAGTGCATGCGCCCAGAGCTGGTGCTCTGCGACAACAGAGGCCGCTGCGATGGGAGGCCCACATGGGCCAAAGAACAAAGATGGATGAAAATAGATAAATGAAAGACCAATAGAAGTGGCCCGCCTGTCTTCCTCCCTCCCCAACCCACCCCCACCTCCCCCGGTCAAAAAATCATGGTTGGGCTTCCTTGGTGGTCCAATGGGTAGAGAGTCTGCCTTGCAGTGCTGGGGGCACCAGTTCAATCCCTGACTGGGGAGGATCCCACATATCTAGAAGCAGCTAGACCATTGTGTCCAATTGTGAGTCAGTGCTCTGGAGTGCATGCACCCAGAGCCGGTACTCTGCAGGTAGAGAGGCCACTGCTACGGGAGGCCCACACAGGTCAAAGAATAAAGGTGGATGAAAATAAATAAATAAAACAACAATAAAAGATGTCAAATTTAAATACACACACACACACACACACACACATATATATATATATAATCATTGCCATATTGATAAGTGATTGCCCTAGTCTATTTTTAATCCCAGTCCCAGGTTCTTTGGCCTAATGTCTCAGTTCATTTGAAGGCTCAAGCCTTCCTGAGGAACTTCTGCAGGCACACCTAGAGGATGCCACTTATTGCCCCTCACATAGCACACCTCAGAAGTATCCACCCTGAGGGACTGATACGTATGACAAGCTGCAGCTAACCCCATAAGGAAGCACCAATGAGTCTATGAGAGCATTTAATGGAGTATCACTGCCTGAGAATGACTCAGGAGAAGGGAAGGTGTTTTGGAAGAAAGTGGAAACTAAGGCGGATTTTGACTACCTTGGAGAAGCAGAAAGGACTCAGAGTTTCACACAGAAGAAAAAGCTACCTTAGCAGTGTCATAGGTCAAGTTACATAAAAGGAGAGGATGAAATATAGATTCTGATGCATAAATTGAATTATGGAATTTCTCCCCTTCAAGGTAAAGGAGCAGGCCTTTTGACCCCACATCTGTCACTCACTGGTTATGGGCTGTCTCTTGAAGTACAGGGGCAAGGAAGCTCAGCTGAGGATGGGTGCACTGCCCAAATAATAGGGACCTGGATGAGACATCTCCCACTAGCATCCATTATGAACAGCCAAGACAAAAATGTGTAAGTGAGCAGAGAATTTCCATGGAACAATAAGAAAACAGTCCAAGTACAGGAAAAGATGTGAAATGTATCAAATCAGGCATATATAGCGGAGAAAAGGACCCATGAACACTTTTCAGAAGCATTTTGTGAGAAGCAACACATGCCCTAAGGTAGAGTTCCCCTCGAATCCTGATATATTTTGAATGTGACCTACTCAGTGATTTGATTGCTTTTCCCCTATATCTGATTTTATTGCTGCCATCCATCTACATTCTACAACAAACACTAACAGAACCTTTCTAGTGTGCTGAGGCTTCAAATAAAAAGCTACATGTGCAATTTGCTTTTTCCAGTCTTGCATCTTGTTGGCCTTTGGCAATTTTTTTTTCTCTAAAACTATCCTTTTGGATAAACCAAATGATGGTCCTTAGAGATACAAAAAAATAAGACAGATATGGAGTATGGTAATGTCTAATATTTGCCAGCTGCGAGAGGAAATGAGTCATTTGAATAACATAAGCAATGATAACTCAGTTGAATATGACTAAGATGTTAAAAATAAGGTGTGTTTACAAGTGAATAAACTTCCTGATCATAATGCTACTCTCCAGAGAGATGGAAAGGGAACAGGCAAAGGTTCCTGGCGTCCCATGAGTTTCACTCTATTTTTCATCGGTCAAGAGCCATCTCAGGTTTCCCAGTGGCTCAGAGGTAAAGAATCTGCCTGCAATGTAGGAGTCATAGGAGATTCAGGTTCAGTCCCTGGGATCCCTGGAGAAGGGTATGGCAACCCACCGATCCAGGATTTTGACTACCTTGGAGAAAAAAGGTAGTTCACACAGAAGAAAAAGCTACCTTAGCAGTGTCATAGGTCAAGTTACATAAAAGGAGAGGATGAAATATAGATTCTGATGCATAAATTGAATTATGGAATTTCTCCCCTTCAAGGTAAAGGAGCAGGCCTTTTGACCCCACATCTGTCACTCACTGGTTATGGGCTGTCTCTTGAAGTACAGGGGCAAGGAAGCTCAGCTGAGGATGGGTGCACTGCCCAAATAATAGGGACCTGGATGAGACATCTCCCACTAGCATCCATTATGAACAGCCAAGACAAAAATGTGTAAGTGAGCAGAGAATTTCCATGGAACAATAAGAAAACAGTCCAAGTACAGGAAAAGATGTGAAATGTATCAAATCAGGCATATATAGCGGAGAAAAGGACCCATGAACACTTTTCAGAAGCATTTTGTGAGAAGCAACACATGCCCTAAGGTAGAGTTCCCCTCGAATCCTGATATATTTTGAATGTGACCTACTCAGTGATTTGATTGCTTTTCCCCTATATCTGATTTTATTGCTGCCATCCATCTACATTCTACAACAAACACTAACAGAACCTTTCTAGTGTGCTGAGGCTTCAAATAAAAAGCTACATGTGCAATTTGCTTTTTCCAGTCTTGCATCTTGTTGGCCTTTGGCAATTTTTTTTTCTCTAAAACTATCCTTTTGGATAAACCAAATGATGGTCCTTAGAGATACAAAAAAATAAGACAGATATGGAGTATGGTAATGTCTAATATTTGCCAGCTGCGAGAGGAAATGAGTCATTTGAATAACATAAGCAATGATAACTCAGTTGAATATGACTAAGATGTTAAAAATAAGGTGTGTTTACAAGTGAATAAACTTCCTGATCATAATGCTACTCTCCAGAGAGATGGAAAGGGAACAGGCAAAGGTTCCTGGCGTCCCATGAGTTTCACTCTATTTTTCATCGGTCAAGAGCCATCTCAGGTTTCCCAGTGGCTCAGAGGTAAAGAATCTGCCTGCAATGTAGGAGTCATAGGAGATTCAGGTTCAGTCCCTGGGTCAGGAAGATCCCCTGGAGAAGGGTATGGCAACCCACTCCAGTATTCTTGGCTGGAGAATCCCATGGACAGAGGAGTCTGGCCGGCTACAGTCCCTGGGGTCGCAGAGTCAGACCTGGCTGAAGCCACTTGGCACGCAGGCAAGTGGGGTCATGATGAGTTGCTCATGGTGGGTACGAAACTGAAGGGTATGCCACTACCAAGAAATGCTCTTGAGAGTCTATATGTTGCTCCATCTTTGGAATCCTCAGCCTTTGTGTTCCTGGAGATTCTTAAAGTAGCACACAGGAGCAATCCATTCTTGAGAAGCAAAATCTCATTTATATTCATTACCATTTAGTTCTCCTTTCTCAACTCTTCCCCTACTTTCCTTATTGAATTTTGGGACCCTGATAGCCATATCTTACTCATCAGACTCTGATAACTGGTTAATACAAATCTGTAGAAGTAATTATAAACTCAGATGTTAATGTCTTATAATGGCTAATTTATCCTACCCAGAAGATACTGAAGATACTTATTTCTCCATTGTTGTAGATTGTATGAAAAAAAAAATTGGAAGAAATATTTTTGATAAGAAACTTCTGTCCTTCCAGCACTTAGCTACCTCACTTAATATTGTCTACGGTCCCTTGATATGTACTCCCTAGAGGTTGATAAGATTAAAAAAACTACCTTTGCAAGATCACCTTACAATCAGAGCACTCACTGTGATTTGAGTTTTATGAATGAGATGGCTTCACTGAGATATGAAAGGTAGAAACTAGAGAAAACTTTCTTTGGCAACAGTGGCTGAGAAACAACCTACAATGGGCATGTGTGTTCATAGCTGCCCACTCGTACGTTCCACTGTATAGGAGCCATGTGTGTGGGTGTGAGACACTGTGGGGAGGTGGCAGAAGGAGTGGCTTCTGTCAGGTGATCCTGAAGCAAAAAACATTTTCAGTATGTACATTATAATTCAAGTTAAAAATTTTTAAAAAAATCAATATCAACCCTCTGACTTCTGAACCACTCAACTCAATTTAAAAAAAATATTTTAAAGTGCCTAAATCCTGTGATTAAATAGCTCTCTGAATATAACAGCTAAAGTGCTTTCTATCTCCTGCACGGATCCTTCACGAGTACAATAATTGTCTCCTTCACTTCTAACTAAGACATAAGGTCAGATGTTTGGTTAAAGGAGTTTTCGAACAATGAAATAGACACACTGGTGGCTAGTGAGCTTGCTATCACAGAAGGCAATTTAAGAAGAAACTGGGAGAACACAACACTGTAAAGCAACCAGACTCCAAAACAAGAGAATTTAAAACAGAGAAGAGTTTGGACAAGCCACGGGAAAGGGGTGTTGTCAAGACAGTTTGACTACCAGGCAGCGGCTCAGGCTCTACAATTTCTATCATCCAATTCTGAGATTCTCTGATTTGGGGACAACTGATTCCCTTTGAAAGTGGCCCCTGTGAGGCTGTTGCAACAAGTAGACAAACAGCCACTCCAAATAACTCACAGGCCTCAACAAACATCAGAGATCAAACCACACACATTTTCAGGCTTCCACGGGCCTTTCACTGGCCCTGAGTTTGAGCAAAATACAAGAGAAATCAAGAACCCAACCATTAACATCCTATAAACAGAATTTTGAAGAAATTTTCATAACATAAAGGCAACACAACAGGAGTGCACAACCCAAGGAAAGGAAGATTCCTCATCCCACTTCTGCTGCCTTTCATTGGTTCAGAACTACAAGAGCAATACCAATCAGGAAACTGCTGTTTCTTTAATTTCCATATGTATTTCTAGCTGAAACAGCTAGGCTTGTGGACCTCTCATCAGCTCTTGTGAATGACTCTCCTTTCATCTCCATTCATAGGGCATAACTTCTGGAGAATTCCTGAATCTAAAAGGGGATGCAAGAGTGGAAACAATACATGAAACCAGGCAGTCACCATAAATAAAGAGACAATAGGATGATCTGTGACAGGAACATCAATGGACTCAGCATCTGCTCAGATCATAGTATGAGGCATCGGAGGAAGGAAAAGAAACCTGGGCGGCAGAATCATAGTTGATAAAAATCTGCTTGGTGGCAGGTGGGCTGGCAGCAATCATAGAAAAAATATTTTAAAGTGCCTAAATCCTGTGATTAAATAGCTCTCTGAATATAACAGCTAAAGTGCTTTCTATCTCCTGCACGGATCCTTCACGAGTACAATAATTGTCTCCTTCACTTCTAACTAAGACATAAGGTCAGATGTTTGGTTAAAGGAGTTTTCGAACAATGAAATAGACACACTGGTGGCTAGTGAGCTTGCTATCACAGAAGGCAATTTAAGAAGAAACTGGGAGAACACAACACTGTAAAGCAACCAGACTCCAAAACAAGAGAATTTAAAACAGAAGAGTTTGGACAAGCCACGGGAAAGGGGTGTTGTCAAGACAGTTTGACTACCAGGCAGCGGCTCAGGCTCTACAATTTCTATCATCCAATTCTGAGATTCTCTGATTTGGGGACAACTGATTCCCTTTGAAAGTGGCCCCTGTGAGGCTGTTGCAACAAGTAGACAAACAGCCACTCCAAATAACTCACAGGCCTCAACAAACATCAGAGATCAAACCACACACATTTTCAGGCTTCCACGGGCCTTTCACTGGCCCTGAGTTTGAGCAAAATACAAGAGAAATCAAGAACCCAACCATTAACATCCTATAAACAGAATTTTGAAGAAATTTTCATAACATAAAGGCAACACAACAGGAGTGCACAACCCAAGGAAAGGAAGATTCCTCATCCCACTTCTGCTGCCTTTCATTGGTTCAGAACTACAAGAGCAATACCAATCAGGAAACTGCTGTTTCTTTAATTTCCATATGTATTTCTAGCTGAAACAGCTAGGCTTGTGGACCTCTCATCAGCTCTTGTGAATGACTCTCCTTTCATCTCCATTCATAGGGCATAACTTCTGGAGAATTCCTGAATCTAAAAGGGGATGCAAGAGTGGAAACAATACATGAAACCAGGCAGTCACCATAAATAAAGAGACAATAGGATGATCTGTGACAGGAACATCAATGGACTCAGCATCTGCTCAGATCATAGTATGAGGCATCGGAGGAAGGAAAAGAAACCTGGGCGGCAGAATCATAGTTGATAAAAATCTGCTTGGTGGCAGTGGGTGCAGCAACTGACACTGTCCAGCTCTAGGTCCATCAAAAAAAAATCCGACTAACAGGGATCCTCTGGTGGTCCAGTGGGTAAAGAGTCCATCTTGCAGTGCAAGGGGCACCGGTTCAATTACCAGCCCAGGAAGATCCCATGTGCCACAGAGTGGCTGGACCCGTGTGTCCAATTATGAGCCAGCATTCTGGAGCGCGTGTGCCCAGAGCTCGTACTCTACAACAAGAGAGGCCACTGCAATGGGAGGCCCACACAGGCCAAAGAATAAAGAAGGATGAAAATAAATAAATAAGTAAAACAATAAAATAGGCCAAAATTTAAAAAAAAAATCCAACAAACACATGTATGAGAAGAAATCTGGGCCAAGGAGAAAGTTCATACCTATATTACACAGCTTTGTATATGAAAAAACATTTTTTTTTTTTTTGCATTCACTGTGTCAGGGACTGTTTTAAGTGCTCTCTATGTATAATCCCATTTAATACTAAAAACAACTCCATTATGTGTATTAACTACTTCTTTAGTATAAATGATGAAACAAACTGGAAGGGTATAATTAACTAGCCCAGAGATACATGGAGATTAATTGGGGGAGCTAGGATTCGCATGCCGATTGTCAAATATTTGAGTCTGTACTTTTTAGAACTTTCTCCATTACCTAACTTCTTGTTGGAGTTCATGGGAAAAATTAAAACCTGTGAAATAATGCAGAGAAAATAAAGCTTTGTTATTCTGAGGACCTAAAGGGAAAACAGAATTTTGAAAATTATTTACTACATAAACCTTATAATCTTTTAAAGCAAGCATCTATTTAGAAGAAACCATAAGCTAAAACATTAAGTCATAAATATCAGAAGAGGTTAGGATGAAAGGAAAAATTAAATATCAAGCACCAGAAATTCTCACAAAAGGTAGTGAAGGCAGCACTGGGACAACATGAACTATTTATCAGTGTATGGAGGATTAAACTGAGAATTCCCCCTAAAAAAATGCAGAAGAAGACAACAGAAACAAAAACAACGCTCAAGATAATAGATGTGGACCATAAACAATAGAGATATAGATTTTAAAGTGTTAAAAATACAAGTCTTCTAAAAGAAGAAATCAAAAGAAAACACACAGACATCTAAATCTCTGAGCTGATAAAACACAGGCATATTAGAATGGCTCACCACAGTCCAGCAAAAATCAATGAAAAAGGCCCATAATAAATCTCAGTCTGGTGACATTTCTAAATTCTAAGTACAAGAAAAAAACACTACCAGTGTGCAAACAAAAAAACGTATGATTTCTTCAGAGGAAGAAAATCAGGCTGCTCTTGAACTTTGCTGAAATATTTCAAGTTTAAAAACCTTACCAAATCTACAGACTTCAGAGAGGAAAAGTGATAATAACTTAGTATTTGTCTACCCACTTTTGGTCATAGGGGAAGATGACAAAAAGTTATTTTCAAATATGGCTTGTTCAGAAAACAAGCCTCCCATGTGCTTTTCTTGAAAATGTTCTTTGATGATAAACCACTGGCAGCCACAGAGCATATCAAAATGCAAATGGACAAGACTCCAGCAGAGAGACGATGGTAGAAAGGGACCAACAGACTTCTCTATGGAAGAGCAACACGCAGAACATCCAAGCCTCTAGATTTCTGCAGATCATCACCCCCATCCACCAGACCCAGATGAACTTATCACAAAAAGGAGTTTCCAAGAACATGGAAGTCTTGGTGGCTGCTGTCACAGTGTTATTAGGGATAAAGCTGAAATAAAACTAATTCTTAACAGTTTTATTGAGGTATAATTCACATATCATCCAGTCTACTCCAAGTGCACAATTCATTGCTTTTAGTATATTCATAGATACATGAAACCATCCCTACAGTTGATTTTAGGACATTTTCATCTACCTGAAGAGAAACTCTATACCTGTTAGTAATCAGTCCTATTTCCTATCCCCACCCACAGCTCTAGGTAATCAGTAATCTAATTTCTTTCTCTATTCTGAACTTCCATATGAATGGATTCATTATGGATGGGTCATTTGTTAAAATGACCACACTACTCAAAGCAATCTAAAGTTTCAACACAATCCTTATCAAAATACCAAAGACACTTTTTATAGGACTCTAACAGTGCTATGAAATGAGTAATTCTAAACAAATAATTCTAAAATTTACACAGAAACACAAACGACCCTGGAGAGCCAAATAAATCTTGAGGAAGAAAAAAAGGTAGATGTATCATGCCCCCTGATTGCAAACTATACTATAAAGATACAGTAATCAAAACAGTATGATACTGCCACAAAAACAAACAGGCCGGGGCTTCCCTGGTGGTCCAGTGGGTAAGGATACCGGCTTGCACTGCAAGGTGTGCCGGTTTGATCCCCAGCCTGGGAAGATCCCATGTGCCGCGGAGCGGCTGGACCGATGTGTCCAATTACCGAGCCAGAGCTCTGGAGCGCATGCGCCCAGAGCCAGTGCTCTGCGACAACAGATGCCACCGTGATGGGAGGCCCACACGGGCCAAAGAACAAAGATGGATGAAAATAGATAAATGAAAGACCAATAGAAGTGGCCAAAAACAAAAAAAACAAAACCAAATAAACACAGACCAACAAAACAGAAAGGAGATACAAGAAATAAATTCACACTTACACGATCAACTAATCTATGACAAAGGAGGCAGGAATGTATAGTAAGGGAAAGTCTGCTTCTTCAGTGGTGATGGCAGCTGGAAAACTAGATAGCTCTACGTAAAATAATCAAATGATACTACTTTCTCAAACCATATAAAAAATAAACTCAAAAGGGGGCTTTCCTGGTGGCCCAGTGGATGGAGAGCCAGCCTTGCGGTGCAGGGGGCACCAGTTTGATCCCTGGCTGGGGAGTATCCCATGTGCTGCAGAGCTGCTGGACCGGTGTGCTCAGTTGCAAGCCAGTGCTCTGGAGCACATAAGCCCGGAGCCAGTGCTCTGCAGTGAGAGGCCACTGCAGCGGGAGGCCCACACAGGCCAAAGAATAAGGATGGATGAAAATAAATAAATAAATAAAGGGCCAGTAAAAGAGGCCAACGTTAAAAAAAGGAAAAGAAAAAACTCAAAATGGATTAAAGACAGTGTAAAACCTGAAACCAACACATGAATTCTTCAGGAAGTTTTACCATCTATCATGGAAAAACCCTAGTTCAATTCAGTAAATCCTTTCGGTAGATTCTCTCATGTAAGTTTAATTGTATATGTAAATAAATAGAGTGAAAATAGCGAAAGATCAAAAAATCACTCTGACTGCTTTGGGATTAAAGGTAACATACCTTTTCTATGTTGATGTACTTTCAACTCTTAAAACAAGGTGTGCTACATTAATATGTATGCTGACAGTGAAAGACACACTCACATGTATTCAGTCAGTTCTGCTGTATTTGCTTTGAAACAATCACTCTAATGTGCTTGACTGACCTAAAAAGGAAAAATTTGAACATCATGTGAATTCTGCCTATGCACAATTTCTTACGCAAGAAAGACTAGGTGAACACAGAAAACTATAACCTGCTGATGGGAGCCATGTAGGAATAGAAAACACACATACATACACACTTGTACACACCTCAGAGATCTACCAACTACTTCAGTTCACCTTGTATTACAAGACACATCCATCCACAGCTAGTGTTTGAACATTCCATCAGATTTCAGGTGACCTTCCTTTACCTAATTCACTGAAACTGATGAGCCACAACATCTCCAACATCCATTTCTACAAGCAAACCCAGGTCTTTCTCAAGCCAAAGGGCCATACTCATTGTAGTATTTATGTATTCCTTAGCCATTTAATCTGTGTAACACTGTGCTACTATTAGAGTTCTATGATTTTCACTTTTTAAAAATGTGTTCTTGATATCTTAGAGTATTGTACCTTTACCCTTATTTTTTGATAAAGACTGTGGATTTTATTGTGTGATTTTGCATAGTTGGTGATTTTTAGGAACACATATGTGGAATCACAGTAGGACTTACTGTTCATGTAATACCTTTGAGATGTATGTAAAAAACTTGTACCTCAGAGAGGCAACTGGAAGTCAGCATGATGAGGGAAATTAATTTTTCACTGGATATTCTTGTTCAGTGTATTTTCAAAATGAAATAAAATTGAGGAATAAAATAACAAATACTGCAACAAAAAAATTCAGATTTGAAAATTTCTGTTTTCAAGGAACAGGCAGAGAATTGGAAGATGTATACCATTTACAATTAAAACTAGAATTTACACAATTCTCATTCAAGGGTCCTTCCAGGGAGGCAAGATTATAAGAAGGACTTAGTAAGCTACTTTGCACCTAGAAAATGTTTAATAAAAGTTAAATGGGGCTTCCCTGGTGGTCCAGTGGGTAAGGACACCGCCTTGCAGTGCAAGGGGCACCGATTCGATCCCTGGCCTGGGAAGATCCCACGTTGCCGTGGAGCGGCTGGACTGATGTGTCCAATTGCCGAGTTGGAGCTCTGGGGTGCATGCGCCCAGAGCTGGTGCTCTGCGACGACAGAGGTCACCGCGATGGGAGGCCCACAGGAGCCAAAGAACAAAGACGGATGAAAATAGACAAATGAAAGACCAATAGAAGTGGCCCGCCCGTCCCCCTCCCTCCCCACCCCACCCCCCAAAAGATAAATAAATAAAATAAATGTTAAAAAAAAAAAGTTAAATGTACGAATGAAAAATGGAACACATGGACAGATGGGTGGGTGAATAATATTTAGGGAAGAAATCTCTTTGCAAAGATTCTTAATGGTCCGAATCCAAATCTTAGATGAATACCATCTAAGAATCAAAGGTAAAGGTGAAAACTATCCAGGAGTCATTAGGGAAACCTCAGAGTTGTGTTTTTTTTTCCCTTTCATTGTATACCAAGACCTTCTAATTATTGTTGCTATCCCCTGTGCTGTAAAATATTTTATCGGTTACACCACTTTGCAGCATTTTGTCTAAAGCTCTTAACTGTCATAAATGCATCCAACTGTCTGCCAATGTGGAATAATAAATAATTATTATGTGAGTGACTGATTCCCTTTGAAAAAACATGAAAGGCCTCTAAACCTGGAGTTGTCTGCCCCACATAATGTGCGTGAAAGAAATGAGCATCAGTAATCACTGTCAACAGTCTCTTGTAACTAAGAATTGAATCATTTATCTGTCCAGCATGTGTAAATTATCATCATCGTCTATTCCAAGGGAAAGCCTAACGGCAATTTATGTTATAAAAATAATAAGATATGAGGGCTTAATAGAAATCACTTCTTGTTGTTCTATCGGGAAGACTAGGCTCCGAAGCCACCAAGAATCGCCTTCCTTACAAATTCAGGCTTACATCCCAGCTGTCTGTAGTTCAAGGGTCTTTCCAGGAGGCAAGATTATAAGAAGGACTTAGTAAGCTACTTTGCACCTAGAAAATGTTTAATAAAAGTTAAATGGGGCTTCCCTGGTGGTCCAGTGGGTAAGGACACCGCCTTGCAGTGCAAGGGGCACCGATTCGATCCCTGGCCTGGGAAGATCCCACGTTGCCGTGGAGCGGCTGGACTGATGTGTCCAATTGCCGAGTTGGAGCTCTGGGGTGCATGCGCCCAGAGCTGGTGCTCTGCGACGACAGAGGTCACCGCGATGGGAGGCCCACAGGAGCCAAAGAACAAAGACGGATGAAAATAGACAAATGAAAGACCAATAGAAGTGGCCCGCCCGTCCCCCTCCCTCCCCACCCCACCCCCCAAAAGATAAATAAATAAAATAAATGTTAAAAAAAAAAAGTTAAATGTACGAATGAAAAATGGAACACATGGACAGATGGGTGGGTGAATAATATTTAGGGAAGAAATCTCTTTGCAAAGATTCTTAATGGTCCGAATCCAAATCTTAGATGAATACCATCTAAGAATCAAAGGTAAAGGTGAAAACTATCCAGGAGTCATTAGGGAAACCTCAGAGTTGTGTTTTTTTTTTTTTTCCCTTTCATTGTATACCAAGACCTTCTAATTATTGTTGCTATCCCCTGTGCTGTAAAATATTTTATCGGTTACACCACTTTGCAGCATTTTGTCTAAAGCTCTTAACTGTCATAAATGCATCCAACTGTCTGCCAATGTGGAATAATAAATAATTATTATGTGAGTGACTGATTCCCTTTGAAAAAACATGAAAGGCCTCTAAACCTGGAGTTGTCTGCCCCACATAATGTGCGTGAAAGAAATGAGCATCAGTAATCACTGTCAACAGTCTCTTGTAACTAAGAATTGAATCATTTATCTGTCCAGCATGTGTAAATTATCATCATCGTCTATTCCAAGGGAAAGCCTAACGGCAATTTATGTTATAAAAATAATAAGATATGAGGGCTTAATAGAAATCACTTCTTGTTGTTCTATCGGGAAGACTAGGCTCCGAAGCCACCAAGAATCGCCTTCCTTACAAATTCAGGCTTACATCCCAGCTGTCTGTAGTTGACTTTCTTAGTTGTGTATTTTTCTCTTACCTCCTCCACCAAACTAAGAGAAAAGCACTTGCTTATCCTATTTATGAGATGACCTTTCCCCATTCAATTCAAGGCTATTTCCCTTTATGACTAACAAAGATAATGCCAAGGAACAAGTGAGTTCTAAGTGCTGAATAATTGTAAATGTTCTGACACCTTCTGAAAATATTTATCAGGGCTCTTGCTACATATCCATCATGTCTTCTCCAAGACAGTTCTTGTTATAAGTGCTTTTTTTCCCCCTCCCTGAACTAGACTGGTTTTAAAGTTCAACTTTAATAGCTGTTGGAATGTACCAGATTTCTTAGTTACCTTGACCTTGAGGATGTGTGGACTCCTTTGGGTACCCTCAAAGAAAAAACTGTGAGAAGGAGACACTTGCATATTTGAAAGTGCTTAAATATGTGGAGCAAGTTATTATTGTTGTTCTTTGGGCTGCATCTTCAAGGCTCACTACCCTGAGGATATACTGTCTGCTCTACACAGAGGGGATACCATTCTGTTCACTGTTTCATGCGAGAGATTTTTATATACTATCCTAGGTAAATTCCCCAAATAAGCTCATCTATGTCAGCACGTCCAACAGGATATGGCAGGAGGGACCGGAGAGGCCCATGTGCTTCCTAGAAGAAGGAAAACCATTCCCGTTCAAACCATTCTGCTCCTTGTCATTTCTGAGCTGTTCAGAGGTTCAAACCACAAACATCCCCTTGGCTCACAAAACACAAAGATGTCTCAGGTATGGTCTCTATCCTCAAGAAATTTAGTCTGTGGGAGACAAGGCAATGTGCACAGATGATAGTCTCTTATGGTACAACAATTCTAAGATGTCTTTCCACTACAATTAAATGTGTACATTTGTACAGAGTGGTTGCAAGATAATTGCAGCTTTGTTTATTGGTCACAGAATAGAAACAACCTAGATGTCCCTTACCGTGGCCTGGCAAATGGACCATACGCTATACACTTACAACACTGTTGGACTTGAAAGGAAGGAGGTCTCTTGTATATACCAGGTGCAGGGCTCTCTCCCCAAGGAAAGAGTCATCTTCCCAGGGAGGCCTTTCCTGACACCATCTCCCCAAAGGGCCTGTCTTCTGAGTGCTAAGTTGCTTTAGCTGTATCTGACTCTTTGTGACCCCGTGGACTGTACCCCTCCAGGCTCCTCTGTCCATGGGATTCTCCAGGCAAGTACACTGGAGCGGGCTGCCATGCCCGACTATGGTTTGCTGAATAATTGTAAATGTTCTGACACCTTCTGAAAATATTTATCAGGGCTCTTGCTACATATCCATCATGTCTTCTCCAAGACAGTTCTTGTTATAAGTGCTTTTTTTCCCCCTCCCTGAACTAGACTGGTTTTAAAGTTCAACTTTAATAGCTGTTGGAATGTACCAGATTTCTTAGTTACCTTGACCTTGAGGATGTGTGGACTCCTTTGGGTACCCTCAAAGAAAAACTGTGAGAAGGAGACACTTGCATATTTGAAAGTGCTTAAATATGTGGAGCAAGTTATTATTGTTGTTCTTTGGGCTGCATCTTCAAGGCTCACTACCCTGAGGATATACTGTCTGCTCTACACAGAGGGGATACCATTCTGTTCACTGTTTCATGCGAAAATTTTTATATACTATCCTAGGTAAATTCCCCAAATAAGCTCATCTATGTCAGCACGTCCAACAGGATATGGCAGGAGGGACCGGAGAGGCCCATGTGCTTCCTAGAAGAAGGAAAACCATTCCCGTTCAAACCATTCTGCTCCTTGTCATTTCTGAGCTGTTCAGAGGTTCAAACCACAAACATCCCCTTGGCTCACAAAACACAAAGATGTCTCAGGTATGGTCTCTATCCTCAAGAAATTTAGTCTGTGGGAGACAAGGCAATGTGCACAGATGATAGTCTCTTATGGTACAACAATTCTAAGATGTCTTTCCACTACAATTAAATGTGTACATTTGTACAGAGTGGTTGCAAGATAATTGCAGCTTTGTTTATTGGTCACAGAATAGAAACAACCTAGATGTCCCTTACCGTGGCCTGGCAAATGGACCATACGCTATACACTTACAACACTGTTGGACTTGAAAGGAAGGAGGTCTCTTGTATATACCAGGTGCAGGGCTCTCTCCCCAAGGAAAGAGTCATCTTCCCAGGGAGGCCTTTCCTGACACCATCTCCCCAAAGGGCCTGTCTTCTGAGTGCTAAGTTGCTTTAGCTGTATCTGACTCTTTGTGACCCCGTGGACTGTACCCCTCCAGGCTCCTCTGTCCATGGGATTCTCCAGGCAAGAACACTGGAGTGGGCTGCCATGCCCACCTCCAGGATCCCCATCTCTCACGTCTTTCTGCATTGGCAGGAGGTTCTTCACCACTCACACTACCTGTGAAGCCCTTCCTATCTCATGACCACACTTTATTTCCTATCATAACACTTAGCACCCTCTGTCATAATGTACATTATCTAGCATGATATAGTCATATATAAAAATGTGTACATATAAATATACACATTAAAGATACACATAATGGTTTTATTTTGTATTGGTTAGACTTATCAATCAAAACAATAAGTAGAATAAATTGCTGAGGGTAACAATTTTTTCTGTTTGTTGAGTACTTTATCCCTAGAGGCCAGAACAGTGTTGTCACACAATAGGTCTTCAGTCAGTTTTGAATGAATGGATGTGCCAATGTAGAATAATCTTTAAGATACATTTTTAAGGTATAATCTTTCAATATACAGTTCAAGTAACAAGAAAAGCAGACTGAGAAACTGTGTATAGTATGCTAATTTGTGTACCAGTGATGTCAATGTACACACTTCACAGAGGACTTCTAAAAAGATATGCAAGAGGCTGGGAAAGGTCATCTCCCAGGGGAGAAGTACCAGGAGATGCGGGGTTAAGAGTGGAAGGATGGCTTAGGTTTTACTGCATATGCTCTCAGAAACTTCACCTTTTTCATTTCCTATGTATACATTTTGTTTTTTAATAAAAGAACAAAGTATTGTCATTTGGAGCAATGTGGATGGACCTAGAGAATAGTATGCTTAGTGAAATAAGTCAGTCAGGGAAAGACAAATACTATATGGTGTCACTTACATGTGGCATCTAAAAGAATAATCCAAATGAATCTAAATACAAAACAGAAACAGACTCACAGATGTAGAAAATAAATAGTGGTTACCAAAGGGGAAAGGAAAGGGAGAGGGACAGCTCAGGAATATGTGATCAACAGATACAAGCTACTATATGTAAAACAGATAAGCAACAGGGTTTACTTATAGCGCACAGGGAATTATACCATGGTTTTGTAAGAAGAAATACAATCTGCAAAACTACTGATTTATTGTGTTGTATACCTGAAACCAATCCAATATTGTATATCAACTATATTTTAATTAAAAGTTTAAAATAAAATTAGTTTTAGAATCATGATGAAAGTTATCAAATGATGATGTACCAGGAGCTTCAAAAGAAGGAAAAATCAGGTAGCAAGATCCTGAGGAGCTCCTGACTAACTCTTCCTTTGAGAGTCAGGAAGGTTGCTCAGAGTGATGGAGGCTTAGTGGATACTAAGTATAAAAGAAGACCTAGAAAAACACTCTAGCCAGGAGTTACATGCATGAGACAAAACAGCACAAAAAGAAATATTTGTTTGTGGGAGTAGTTGGTTTTTTTTTAATTATTATTTAGTTTTTTTGGGCGGGGGGGGGGGGCTCTTTTATTGATTGATCGATTGATTGATTTTCATCCATCTTTGCTCCTTGGCCAGCATGGGCCTCCCATTGCAGTGGCCTTCCTTGCTACAGAGCACCATTTCTGGGCACATGCACTCCAGAGCACTGGCTTGTAGCTGGACACACCCATCCAGCCACTCTGTGGCACGTGGGATCTTTCCGGGCCAGGGATTGAACTGGTGCCCCTTGCATTGCAAGGCGAACTCTCCACCTACTAGACCACTACGGGAGTCCTGTTTGTGGGAGCGGTTTTCTTTTTTCTTTTTTTTTGGCCACTTCTATTGATCTTTCATTCACTTATCTTTTTTTGTTGTTCTTTGGCCTGTGTGGGCCTCCCATTGCAGTGGCCTCTCTCGTTGCAGAGCACCGGCTCTAGGCACATACACTCCAGAGCTCTGGCTCGGTAATTGGACACATCAGTCCAGCCGCTCCGCGGCACGTGGGATCTTTCCAGGCCAGGGATCGAACTGGCGCCCCTTGCATTGCAAGGTGGTGTCCTTACCCAGTGGACCACCAGGGAAGTCCCGGGAGTGGTTTTTATTGTGGACTTAAGAGACTGATCTGGGGGAATTACTCAGTAGGACAAAGGACAAATGCGTCATTCTTCCACTTGAATCAAATATATGACAAATAAATAGACAGCTGGACTAAAAATACATGAAGTAGAGGAAACTAAAGGTCATCAGACTAAGACCTGGGAATCACGGTGATGATCGTTATAAGAAATGAAATGGGGCTTCATTGTAAGACACCTGAACAAGCTGCCAATCTTGTAAAGAACCGTGTACTGGTAGTTCAATGTGTTCTATGCCAAGTAAGTCTAGATCTTTGAGAGCTCTGGCATGGTTGTGTTTTGGACAAGTCCAGGGAAGGATACCTGGACTGTTCATTTAGAGCTTCAAATCTAAATGCTGACAGAACTTAAGGTGGTGATAATGGTAATGGGAGTAGCAAGGATAAGAAAACATCCAGGAATACTAGTTGCTTCCCTTTTCCAAAAATTTCTTCTATTTTCCATGAATCACACAACATTTTGTCTATCACTTGCTTTCTATCTACCTTTTTGGAGAGATGCAATTTCTTTGCTTTAAAACAAGCAGACAAACAAGCAACAACAACAACAAAAAACAGGGACTTCCCTGGTGGTCCAGTGGCTAAGAATCCACCTGTCGAGGCAGGGACACAGGTTTGATACCTGGTCTGGGAAGATCCCACATACTACTAAGCTTATGTGCCACAGTTACTAAACCTGTGCACCACAACTATTAAGCCTGTGCTCCACAACAAGAGTCAACATGAGAAGCCACCACAGTGAGAAACCCACACTCTGCAACAGAGCTCACCACAAGGAGGGAAAATGCCCACAGAGCAATGAAGATTCAGTGCAGCCATAAATAAATAAATACAAGTTAACAACAACAACAACAACAAAACATCAGAGTCCACATGCGATGATAAGTAAATTTTCCCTTTGACCTCTATGGTGGTTTCCTAAGGACACTGACCAGTCAACTAGACTGGCCTAGTCAACTAGGCCTTTCTTCAACTCTAGGTTTTTTTTTGTTTGTTTTGAATACATACAATTCATTTAATAAATTACTGTCATTCAAAATTCAGTGCCAGAACATTATGCAGTTGGACGTGCTCATAGTGCTTGTCATGAAACATCTGTGCTCCTGTTAGACTGGAGCTGCACTATGGCTGCTAGAGGTTCCTGGGATTAATGCCAGAGCAGCACTAGGTATCTGCTCTTCTGCACCATGAGCGCAGAGAATTCCTCAGCAGTTCACTTTTCTAAGAGACATTTTATTTTTATGCCCTACTTCATATTTGCAACAGTGTAATATAGATCAGTGATTCTTAAGAAAGGTATGCTTCTATACTATGAACTAGACTATCCAATAATTAACAAAGTTTTATGTGTATCAGGAGAGCATAAGAACCCGGATTAGCTACCACTGTTAGCCTTATGTACAGTTTGGAATTTTCATGTATTAAAATAGTTCCTGGGCTTCCCTGGTGGTCCAGTGGGTAAGGATACCACCTTGCGGTGCAAGGCGCGGTTCAATCCTGGCCTGGGAAGATCCCACGTGCCCCGGAGTGGCTGGACTGATGTATCCAATTACCAAGCCGGAGCTCTGGCACGCATGCACCCAGAGCCGGCACTCAGAGCTGGTGCTCTGCGACAACAGAGGCCGCTACAATGAAAACTTTATTGATGACCAAGTGAAGTTTGTCATGAGACTGCAAAGCTGATTCAATTCTCAAAAATAAATCAATGCAATTTATCACATTATGATTATACCAATAGTGCAGAAAAGGCACAGAATGAAGTTCAACATCCATTCATAATTATAATTCTCAGAAAACTTAAAATAGAAGGAAAATTAATAAAGACTATCTATGAAGAAACTTTTAGCCAACGTTATATCGAATGTTCTCTCCATAAGACATTAGGAAGTAGTCAAGGATGTCCTTTTTTTAACTCTGATTCAGTATCATTCTGGGCTTCCCTGGTAGCTCAGCTGGCAAGGAAACTGCCTACAAGGCAGGAGACCCCTGTTCAATTCCTGGATCGGGAAAATCCCCTGGAGAAGGGATAGGCTACCCACTCCAGTATTCTTGGGCTTCCCTGGTGGCTCAGACAGTAGATAACCCACCTGCAATGCAGAGACCTGGGTAAGATAACTGCCTACAAGGCAGGAGACCCCAATTTAGTGCCAGAACATTATGCAGTTGGACGTGCTCATAGTGCTTGTCATGAAACATCTGTGCTCCTGTTAGACTGGAGCTGCACTATGGCTGCTAGAGGTTCCTGGGATTAATGCCAGAGCAGCACTAGGTATCTGCTCTTCTGCACCATGAGCGCAGAGAATTCCTCAGCAGTTCACTTTTCTAAGAGACATTTTATTTTTATGCCCTACTTCATATTTGCAACAGTGTAATATAGATCAGTGATTCTTAAGAAAGGTATGCTTCTATACTATGAACTAGACTATCCAATAATTAACAAAGTTTTATGTGTATCAGGAGAGCATAAGAACCCGGATTAGCTACCACTGTTAGCCTTATGTACAGTTTGGAATTTTCATGTATTAAAATAGTTCCTGGGCTTCCCTGGTGGTCCAGTGGGTAAGGATACCACCTTGCGGTGCAAGGGGCGCCGGTTCAATCCCTGGCCTGGGAAGATCCCACGTGCCCCGGAGTGGCTGGACTGATGTATCCAATTACCAAGCCGGAGCTCTGGCACGCATGCACCCAGAGCCGGCGCTCAGAGCTGGTGCTCTGCGACAACAGAGGCCGCTACAATGAAAACTTTATTGATGACCAAGTGAAGTTTGTCATGAGACTGCAAAGCTGATTCAATTCTCAAAAATAAATCAATGCAATTTATCACATTATGATTATACCAATAGTGCAGAAAAGGCACAGAATGAAGTTCAACATCCATTCATAATTATAATTCTCAGAAAACTTAAAATAGAAGGAAAATTAATAAAGACTATCTATGAAGAAACTTTTAGCCAACGTTATATCGAATGTTCTCTCCATAAGACATTAGGAAGTAGTCAAGGATGTCCTTTTTTTAACTCTGATTCAGTATCATTCTGGGCTTCCCTGGTAGCTCAGCTGGCAAGGAAACTGCCTACAAGGCAGGAGACCCCTGTTCAATTCCTGGATCGGGAAAATCCCCTGGAGAAGGGATAGGCTACCCACTCCAGTATTCTTGGGCTTCCCTGGTGGCTCAGACAGTAGATAACCCACCTGCAATGCAGGAGACCTGGGTTTGATCCCTGGGTGGGGAAGATCCTGTACAGGAGGCCATGGCAATGCATTCCACTATTCTTGCCTGGAGAATCCCACAGACAAGAGAAGCCCGGTGGGCTGCAGTCAGACATGACTGAGAAACTAAGCACTGCATACCAATATCATTCTAGAAACTTTAACGAACTCAGTTAGTCTAGAAAAAATAAATAAAAGGCATTCCTATTTTTTAAAATTAAAATATCCCTATGCAAAAAAGTCCTACGATTTTCTACACGAAAAAAGTCACAGGGAATCTAACCAAAAATCATCAGTAGAACTAGTAAGTGTGGACAGCAAGATTGAAGAATAGAAGATCAACATATAGAAATTAATTGCATTCCTATAAACTATCAATGAACAGACTATTATAAAGAAAATCTTTTAAAATTGCATCATTTATAACAGCTCCCCAAAGTGAAAATTTAAATATAAATCTAATAATAAGATGTGCAGGATTTGTAAATGAAGATACATAATGCTGATGCCTGAGATCAGAGAGGACCAAAATAAGCAGAGAGACATACAGTGCCGATGGAGGAAAAGAGTCAATACAATGAACATGTCAATTCTCCCCAAACTGACTAATATGTTTAATGTAATCCCAATCAAAATCCCAGGCAGATTTCTGTAGATTCACACTAGTTAATTCTAAAATTTGCAGGAGAAGAGGGAGGGAGCCAGAATATCCAAAACAATTTTGAAAAAGAACAAAGTTGGAGGACATACAGAAACAAATTTTAAGATGTACCATAAAGCCACGGTAGGCAAGACAATGTCACATTGGTGAAATGAGAGACTCTTAGTCTAATGGAATAGAACAAAAACATCCAGAAATTTTCTAGTGCTCATAAATATAATTGACTGATTTTTATACTTTTAACAATAAGTCCAAAGGAGAAAGGTGGTGCTCCCTTTCAGGGGTAGTGTAAAAGTTGGATATCCATATATGAAAGGAAGATAAAATGAACTTGAGATGTATCACAGACACAAATACATTAAACCATAGTACTATAAAACTCTTAGAAGGAGGCTTCCCTGGTGGTCCAGTGGGAAAAGAGTGCAAGAGGCACTGGTTCAATCCCTGGCCCAGGAGGATCCCACATGCCCTGGAGCGCTGGACCAGTGTGTCCAATTATGAGCCAGCGCTCTGGAGCGCATGTGCCCAGAGCTGGTGCTCTGCAATGAGAGAGGCCACTGCAATGGGAGACCTACACAGGCCAAAGAACACAGATGGATGAAATAAATAAAACAAACAAACAAACAAATAAAACTCTTAGAAGGAAACAGAACTAAATCTTTATGACCTATAGTTAGGCAAGGATTTTTATTTATTTATTTATTTATTTTTTAAGATTTATTTATTTATTTATCTTTGGGCGGGGGTCAGGTTGGGGAGGGAGGGGAGCAGGCAGGCCACTTCTATTGGTCTTTTATTTCTCTGTTTTCATCTGTCTTTGTTCTTTGGCTCCTGTGGGCCTCCCATCACGGTGGCATCTGTCGTTGCAGAGCGCTAGCTCTGGGCACATGTGCTCCAGAGCTCTGGCTCGGTAATTGGACACATAGGTCCAGCCGCTCCGTGGCACGTGGGATCTTCCCAGGCCAGGGATCGAACCGGCGCCCCCTGCACTGCAAGGCGGTGTCCTTACCCAGTGGACAACCAGGGGAAGCCCGGCAAGGACTTTTAGACAGGACATCAAAAGCAAAATACACAAAAGAAAAAATGATGAACAGAAAAAAACTATTTTTTCAAAAGTAAACACTTTTCTCCATGTAGAGTACCATTAACAGAATAAAAAGACAAACCACAGATGGAGAGAAATTACTTGTAAATCATATATTCAACAAAACACTGCTATATATATTTTAAAGAAATATTCTCAAAGCCCAAAAGTAAACAGCCAATTAAAATAAACAGTCAAAATATTTGAACAAACATTTCACCAAAGAAGATATACGATGCCAAATAAACACAAACTGCTCAATGTCATTCATCATTAGGAAAATGCAAATTAAAATGAGATATTGCTATATACCTATTAGAATACCTAAAGTTCCAAAAATTACTGATAATATCAAAGTGTCAATGAGGATGAAGAGGGAATTCTCACACATTGCTGAAAGGTGTACAAAATGGCATAAATACTCTGGAAAATACTCTGGCAGTTCTTTAAAAAATTAAAAACTTGCTTACCATAATACCCAGCAATTTTAATTGTAGAAATGCAAACTTATGTTCATACAAAAACTACACATAAATGCTTATGAGATCATTATTTATGATCATCAAAAACTTGAAAAAGCCCAAATATCCCTCAGTAGATGAACATATAAACAGTGATACACACACACACACACACACACACACAATGGAATATTATTCAGAAATTAAAAGGAGAAAATCATTGACACACACAGCAAATCTCAAATGCACTTTTCTCAGTGAAAGAGCTTGGTTTCCAAAGGTTATATAACCATGTAATTTCATTTATATGATATCCTGGGAGAGACAAAGCTGTAGGAACAGAGAGCAGAGCACTGATTATCTGGGGCTAAGAGCTGGGACAGGGCTTGATTATAAGGAAGAAACATGGAGGAATTCTGGGGATGTTAGGATTGTTCTGTATACTGTGTGTGGTGGGTACAAGAATTGATGTGTGTGTCAAAATTCATACCGAAAATAGTGTACAACAGAAACAGTGAATTATACTGTATGTAAATTGAAAATATTAACAAATTAATTTTTTTAATAAAGTAAGAAAAAAGTATCAATTAGAAAACAGATTCTCTGAAAGTTAAATGAACTCCATCTTCAGATCAAATTCTACCCACGAACCTCCAGTTTACAGCTCCTGATTTGGACAAACAGACTGTTAAAGACAGTCTCTACTTAAGACTTCATTGGACTCGTTTTCCTAAAATGAAACTCAGAGAGGGCAAGGCCATTGCCAAAGCCACACAGCTAGTCCATACAGCCCTAAGACAGAAGCCAAGTTGCCTTACTCCTGCTCCTATCCTCTGATGCGGGTTATATACAGAGTTGCACCTCAGTGACACCCTAAAATCTAACCTCACTCAACCACAGATAAAGGGAACTCACTCCAGTATTCTCGCCTGGAGAATTCCAAGGACAGAGAAGTCTGGAGAGCTACCATTCATAGGATGGCAAAGAGTCACACACGACTGAGCGACTAACACTGCCACTTTTATAGCAAGGGTGAGAAACTAACCTCATGGCAAAAAGGGCAAACTCCTCAAGGTCCAGCATTTACAGGAAGGATATTAAAAATTATGACCTTAACAAACCCTTCTAGGGGAAGGCTGGGAGCCACAGATCTGGAACAACTTAACTGTTGAAATAATTCTGTCAAAAAAATTAGCAGTATTCCAGGGAAGGCTGGGGACCCTCATCAGTCCCCAGCAGGGATGCGTCTGCTCAGGGCTCCTATTGATTCTGAAACAATCTTGCACATGATAAATGAGAATGTGCTTAGGAGTGGATTCAGTCACAAGAGCCCCCAGATCAATCAGCTTGTCAACAGGCCGACGAAATTCAATTTTTATTCTTAGTAAACTCTTATTTGGTGGCAGACCATCGTTCCTGTGGAAATTGCTGCACAAAGGCCGAGGGGCAGGCATGAGAACTTGGGGAAATGATCATCTTTCCAAAGCCTGTTAAAAGTGAAGAGCTGGGGGTTTATGACTCAGAGGGAGGCAGTGTGATTACAGGGCAGTGGCTACTACAGCCCACCTTCTTTGCCAAAAGGACGAGTTCGAGGCAGCTCTCTCCATCCTTCTCTATCATCTCGCCCAATCATCTTCAAAGGAAACTCACTTAGAATGGGACACCAGGCTTCTCGACAAAACTCCGTGACTCCACGACAGAGCTGAAAGGGGCTTCTATGAAGGTCCTCTATTCAATTAGTTTAAACCATATGACTGTGCCACTTCAATAAGGTTTCTTTATAATTATTATTTAAAAAGGTCCGATATCAGTACATTTTATATAGTTGAACCAAATAGCTCTTGTCTATCTTCCTTTGCCATGTATATTAGGAACTTTGAGGCACTTTTTCTTCTTATACCCTTTTCTAAGTCACCCAGAAATTAATTTCAGGAGTGGGATTAGGGCTGAGGGTTACTGACTTCTAGTCTTTCCAATGAAGTGAACTTTTATATCCTCCCATCCCAAAAGGAATGAATCAGGACTCAACTGGTTGGGCGGATTTGAGGAAAGAGGAGTGAAGAAACAACTTGTTTATTGGATAATTTGATATTAATATGAATTAAAGTCATCCCTGATTTTTACTATCACCTATTTGCTGGGGAGATTTTAAGGATAACACATAAAGAAAATGAGTTTAATGGCACAAAGAGACATGCAACGCCACTGGCTCTCAGCCCTGGGCCTCATGCTTCACAGTGTCTTTCCTCTGGTCCCCTGTGGCCAAAACCCCATTGGAGCTAAGGCAGTAGACCTGTGCAGAGCTCTGATTTTCCCTGGGACCACATTTCACAAGGCTAGACCCTGATACCTTCTCCGTCAGCCCTACATCTGCTTCCCAGGCTCTGTTTCTCCAAGGGTAGATGTTGCCTCAGTGAGCACACTCCCAGGTCTAAGAGGAAGTCTCTGGGTAGTTCTTTAAAGAGGAGAGAGAGAAATTGGAGACGAAGCCAGATTGCCCATACTTGAAAGCCAGAGGCTCCGTGTGATGTGGGAGGAAGCTGGCGATGGAAGAGAAGGGGGATAGACCGGGCATGGCAGGCTGAGCTAGAACTTCATTCTTGGGGAATGGCGACATCCCACAGCACAACTCTGAGGCCTCCAGCTGTGTATCTGTGTGTGTGCACGTTAAGTTGAATCAGTCATGTCTAACTCTTGGTGACCCTGTGGACTGTAGCTCACAGTAGGCTCCTCTGTCCATGGGATTTTCCAGGCAACAATACTGGAGTGGGTTGCCATGCCTTCTTCCAGGGGATCTTCCTGACTCGGGAATCGAACTTGCATCTCTTATGATTCCTGCATTGACAGGTGGGTTCTTTACCACTAGCACCACCTGGGAAGTCCCATCTGTCCAGAATAGACCATAGTAAACAGTTTTTTTAGCTTAACTTCTAATTTTAAATATTCAGATGTATGACATATATGCCTGCCTCCTTTGTCGCTCTTCTTGAGCCCCAGCAAGTGTGGAGTGGGATTAGGGCTGAGGGTTACTGACTTCTAGTCTTTCCAATGAAGTGAACTTTTATATCCTCCCATCCCAAAAGGAATGAATCAGGACTCAACTGGTTGGGCGGATTTGAGGAAAGAGGAGTGAAGAAACAACTTGTTTATTGGATAATTTGATATTAATATGAATTAAAGTCATCCCTGATTTTTACTATCACCTATTTGCTGGGGAGATTTTAAGGATAACACATAAAGAAAATGAGTTTAATGGCACAAAGAGACATGCAACGCCACTGGCTCTCAGCCCTGGGCCTCATGCTTCACAGTGTCTTTCCTCTGGTCCCCTGTGGCCAAAACCCCATTGGAGCTAAGGCAGTAGACCTGTGCAGAGCTCTGATTTTCCCTGGGACCACATTTCACAAGGCTAGACCCTGATACCTTCTCCGTCAGCCCTACATCTGCTTCCCAGGCTCTGTTTCTCCAAGGGTAGATGTTGCCTCAGTGAGCACACTCCCAGGTCTAAGAGGAAGTCTCTGGGTAGTTCTTTAAAGAGGGAGAGAGAGAAATTGGAGACGAAGCCAGATTGCCCATACTTGAAAGCCAGAGGCTCCGTGTGATGTGGGAGGAAGCTGGCGATGGAAGAGAAGGGGGATAGACCGGGCATGGCAGGCTGAGCTAGAACTTCATTCTTGGGGAATGGCGACATCCCACAGCACAACTCTGAGGCCTCCAGCTGTGTATCTGTGTGTGTGCACGTTAAGTTGAATCAGTCATGTCTAACTCTTGGTGACCCTGTGGACTGTAGCTCACAGTAGGCTCCTCTGTCCATGGGATTTTCCAGGCAACAATACTGGAGTGGGTTGCCATGCCTTCTTCCAGGGGATCTTCCTGACTCGGGAATCGAACTTGCATCTCTTATGATTCCTGCATTGACAGGTGGGTTCTTTACCACTAGCACCACCTGGGAAGTCCCATCTGTCCAGAATAGACCATAGTAAACAGTTTTTTTAGCTTAACTTCTAATTTTAAATATTCAGATGTATGACATATATGCCTGCCTCCTTTGTCGCTCTTCTTGAGCCCCAGCAAGTGTGACAGTTGAAACTATATATATATAAGTATAAAGTTTTATCATCTTTAGCTGCCTACATGTGGTGGCACAGCTAATCCCAAAGCACTGGTCATCCTCTGCAAGAGTGACTGAAAAGCTTTTCTGTCTGGATTTGGAATTCTGTTGTACTTAAAGTTTCATGCATGCTTTAAGTATTTATGTATATGGTATACATGATATATGGGACTTCTCAGGTGGTCCGAGGAGTAAAGAACCCACCTGCCAATGCAGGAGATATAAGAGATGCATATTAGATCCCTGGATAGGGAAGATTCCCTGGAGAAAGACATGGCAACCCACTCCAGTATTCTTGCCTGGAGAATCCCATGGACAGAGGAGCCTGGTGGGCTACAGTCTATGCGGTCACAAAGAATCAGACCCGACTGAAGCTACTTAGTACATACACACATGCATGACACATACATACACACATCATATAGATTATGTGAATGTATAAAAGGATAAACTCTCAACTTTCCTCTTTTATTTGCTCTCTGAAAGCTCACAATACTTCCAGTCACAAAATATGTGCGTTTTCCCCCACACCAACCAATTCTCTGATACTAGCAAGGTGTCCTGCAATTGAGTTCAGCTCTAACACTGTCTACCAGCAATTAGCAAAGACTCCCTCCCCCTGCCCAGGTTAAGATGCTAGTCCCACAACACCCCCTTTCCCAACGTTTTAGTCACCAGCCCAGTGTCCAAGTTGAATCAGTCATGTCTCTTGGTGACCCTGTGGACTGTAGCTCACAGTAGGCTCCTCTGTCCATGGGATTTTCCAGGCAACAATACTGGAGTGGGTTGCCATGCCTTCTTCCAGGGATCTTCCTGACTCGGAATCGAACTTGCATCTCTTATGATTCCTGCATTGACAGGTGGGTTCTTTACCACTAGCACCACCTGGGAAGTCCCATCTGTCCAGAATAGACCATAGTAAACAGTTTTTTTAGCTTAACTTCTAATTTTAAATATTCAGATGTATGACATATATGCCTGCCTCCTTTGTCGCTCTTCTTGAGCCCCAGCAAGTGTGACAGTTGAAACTATATATATATAAGTATAAAGTTTTATCATCTTTAGCTGCCTACATGTGGTGGCACAGCTAATCCCAAAGCACTGGTCATCCTCTGCAAGAGTGACTGAAAAGCTTTTCTGTCTGGATTTGGAATTCTGTTGTACTTAAAGTTTCATGCATGCTTTAAGTATTTATGTATATGGTATACATGATATATGGGACTTCTCAGGTGGTCCGAGGAGTAAAGAACCCACCTGCCAATGCAGGAGATATAAGAGATGCATATTAGATCCCTGGATAGGGAAGATTCCCTGGAGAAAGACATGGCAACCCACTCCAGTATTCTTGCCTGGAGAATCCCATGGACAGAGGAGCCTGGTGGGCTACAGTCTATGCGGTCACAAAGAATCAGACCCGACTGAAGCTACTTAGTACATACACACATGCATGACACATACATACACACATCATATAGATTATGTGAATGTATAAAAGGATAAACTCTCAACTTTCCTCTTTTATTTGCTCTCTGAAAGCTCACAATACTTCCAGTCACAAAATATGTGCGTTTTCCCCCACACCAACCAATTCTCTGATACTAGCAAGGTGTCCTGCAATTGAGTTCAGCTCTAACACTGTCTACCAGCAATTAGCAAAGACTCCCTCCCCCTGCCCAGGTTAAGATGCTAGTCCCACAACACTCCTCAACGTTAGTCACCAGCTGTGAGTTCCAGGTTGTCAATTGTATTTTCAACCAATGGGCAGTGAGTCAGGAATACCCACAGCACCCTCTTTGGGTTCCACAATTTGCTAGAACATCTCACAGAACTCAAGAAAACACATTATTATAAATGATATGATAAAAATTAAGAGATTAACAGCCAGAGGGAAGGGTCCCACATAAGGCAAGAAGAGTTCCAAGCCCAGGCACTTCTTTCTCCATGAAGTTGGGACATGCTACCCTCCTAGCAGGTGAATGCACACACCAGCCCAGAAGTTCTCCCAACTCTGTAGTTCAAAGATTTTTATGCAGGCTTCATCTCATAGACTTGATTATTAACTCAATCTCCAGGGTCTCTCCCATCCTCAGAGACTAGTGGGTGTGCTCAAAGTTCCAAGATTCAGGTAATTTATAACTGCTTCGTCTTTCTGTCCTGCAGTTATCTAGGAACCCATTAAGAGTCACCTCCTTAGAACCAAAGATTCTCCTATCATTCTAGAAATTCCAAGGGATTTAGGTGCCCTGTGTCAAAAAACGATGTCAAAGACCATATAGCAGTACAAAAGATGTGTCTAGCTTCCCTGGTGGCTCAGCAGTAAAGAATCCACCTACCCACAGATAATGTAGTATACTTGAAGGCTTTTAAACACCAGGAAAAACTTGGCAAACTTGCTACAATACAAATAAAGACATCAAAAGAATAACATCAAAAAAAAAAAAAAAAGAGTCCGCCTACCAGTGCAGGAGACATGGGTTCAATTCCTGGGTCAGGAAGATCCCCTGGAGAAGGAAATGGCAACCCACTTCTGTACTCTTGCCTGGGAAGTCCCACTGACAGAGGAGCCTGATGGGCTACACTCTGTAGGGTTGCAAAGAGTCAGTGACGTAGCATGCAGGAAGTAGACATCACCAGTGAAATTCTCTCTTTGGAGGTAAGTAAAGCTGGTTCTAATAATTATGTATACTTTGTAAACACCTTGAAGAATGAAATGGTAGATGTGGGATATCACAAAAATGTCTAGAGCCACCTGCAGATAAATAAGAAACATCCAACTCCTTTGGTGTCTGGAAAGAAAGATGCCTGGCTTTGTAAGGTGCAGAGCCATATCTCATACAGAGTTCAGTTTCTCTGCTCAAAATCTCCTGGAGCCCTTCGCACTCACCCTCTTCCTCAGAGTAGAGGTTGATGGGAATAGAGAGTGGATGGCACAAAGATCCAAACCTCTAGGAACATATGAACAAACTAAGGCCTTCGAGGAAACAGTGCAGTTGGCTGCCCTAGTTCTGTGGCAAATGAGAGAAGTATTTCATTTCGGGCTTGTGTTTTAACATGAGAAATGATCCATATTCTTTATCCATTAAACTATTAGTACATCCAGCATCGTGGGACTTAATAACATTTCCTTACATAACTGTGAAAGCCTATTGGTTTTATTTCTTCCAGAAAAAAATTGAAAAGAGGAAAATATAACATATTGGACTCAAAGATCAAGCTAATTAAAATTGTAAATGTCAATAATGATATCTGACATTTCTTTTCAACAATAACCAATTATTGCAAGCACTCCCCCAGTAGCTATTAAACTCATATTCATTGGCAATATCCACCTAGTCCCACAGTTTTAATTTGTAGGTTATTTAAACTTGACCATATAGCAGTACAAAAGATGTGTCTAGCTTCCCTGGTGGCTCAGCAGTAAAGAATCCACCTACCCACAGATAATGTAGTATACTTGAAGGCTTTTAAACACCAGGAAAAACTTGGCAAACTTGCTACAATACAAATAAAGACATCAAAAGAATAACATCAAAAAAAAAAAAAAAAGAGTCCGCCTACCAGTGCAGGAGACATGGGTTCAATTCCTGGGTCAGGAAGATCCCCTGGAGAAGGAAATGGCAACCCACTTCTGTACTCTTGCCTGGGAAGTCCCACTGACAGAGGAGCCTGATGGGCTACACTCTGTAGGGTTGCAAAGAGTCAGTGACGTAGCATGCAGGAAGTAGACATCACCAGTGAAATTCTCTCTTTGGAGGTAAGTAAAGCTGGTTCTAATAATTATGTATACTTTGTAAACACCTTGAAGAATGAAATGGTAGATGTGGGATATCACAAAAATGTCTAGAGCCACCTGCAGATAAATAAGAAACATCCAACTCCTTTGGTGTCTGGAAAGAAAGATGCCTGGCTTTGTAAGGTGCAGAGCCATATCTCATACAGAGTTCAGTTTCTCTGCTCAAAATCTCCTGGAGCCCTTCGCACTCACCCTCTTCCTCAGAGTAGAGGTTGATGGGAATAGAGAGTGGATGGCACAAAGATCCAAACCTCTAGGAACATATGAACAAACTAAGGCCTTCGAGGAAACAGTGCAGTTGGCTGCCCTAGTTCTGTGGCAAATGAGAGAAGTATTTCATTTCGGGCTTGTGTTTTAACATGAGAAATGATCCATATTCTTTATCCATTAAACTATTAGTACATCCAGCATCGTGGGACTTAATAACATTTCCTTACATAACTGTGAAAGCCTATTGGTTTTATTTCTTCCAGAAAAAAATTGAAAAGAGGAAAATATAACATATTGGACTCAAAGATCAAGCTAATTAAAATTGTAAATGTCAATAATGATATCTGACATTTCTTTTCAACAATAACCAATTATTGCAAGCACTCCCCCAGTAGCTATTAAATCTATCTCTACAAGCTTCATTTTTTCACATTTGGAATATCTAACACAGATCATTTGCCCTAGCCCCTTCCGTTAGTCTATGTATAAATATATATTTGGGGAATGGCATGGCTTATGTTTTGTCTAATTAGAGTATCACTTTCTTTCCATGTTGAAAGCAATATTAAGTTACATTTAGGAAAACAGGAATATTATATGTTAAAAACCAGAATAAAATTACACATCTGGTATATTTTAGTTGCGGGACATGCAATATCTCTATCCTTCCCAAATTCTGTCTACTGAAAACCAAAATTAACAACTTGAGGAAGTGTTCCTTTTCTGTTGAAATTTGAGGCCTAAACAGAGAGCTTGATGAATGGAATGAAAGTGATGTGGAAAAATCAATAGTTATTGGAACAAGGATATTAGAGATTAGAGCCTAAGGAAGAAATCCTGTGGTCCCAAAGGGTCAAGGAGAACATCTCGGGACACACAGGGCCTGGGGACATCCCAGAGGAATGGCCAGCAGTGATCACAGGACGTTGGAAGGTTAACCAACCTAAAGACGGGGCCGGGAGATAGGCTGCAACAGCTCTGCACCAAAAGTGGAGAGCAGACTTCATTCTGGTCCTCATGGCTTATTTCAGACTCTTACAACCTTGTTGAATGGGAGACACAGTCACCAAGCAAAGCAAAGAGTTTCTTAGTAGAAACAAATAGGTACCTGTCTACTGGGTTGTGTAAAAATCTCCAAAACAAATTGGGCCAGGGCCATTCAACTGAAAGGGACTATTTCAATATGTGTCACCAAATGGCACTCAAGGAGATGGCTGCCCTAGTTCTGTGGCAAATGAGAGAAGTATTTCATTTCGGGCTTGTGTTTTAACATGAGAAATGATCCATATTCTTTATCCATTAAACTATTAGTACATCCAGCATCGTGGGACTTAATAACATTTCCTTACATAACTGTGAAAGCCTATTGGTTTTATTTCTTCCAGAAAAAAATTGAAAAGAGGAAAATATAACATATTGGACTCAAAGATCAAGCTAATTAAAATTGTAAATGTCAATAATGATATCTGACATTTCTTTTCAACAATAACCAATTATTGCAAGCACTCCCCCAGTAGCTATTAAATCTATCTCTACAAGCTTCATTTTTTCACATTTGGAATATCTAACACAGATCATTTGCCCTAGCCCCTTCCGTTAGTCTATGTATAAATATATATTTGGGGAATGGCATGGCTTATGTTTTGTCTAATTAGAGTATCACTTTCTTTCCATGTTGAAAGCAATATTAAGTTACATTTAGGAAAACAGGAATATTATATGTTAAAAACCAGAATAAAATTACACATCTGGTATATTTTAGTTATGGACATGCAATATCTCTATCCTTCCCAAATTCTGTCTACTGAAAACCAAAATTAACAACTTGAGGAAGTGTTCCTTTTCTGTTGAAATTTGAGGCCTAAACAGAGAGCTTGATGAATGGAATGAAAGTGATGTGGAAAAATCAATAGTTATTGGAACAAGGATATTAGAGATTAGAGCCTAAGGAAGAAATCCTGTGGTCCCAAAGGGTCAAGGAGAACATCTCGGGACACACAGGGCCTGGGGACATCCCAGAGGAATGGCCAGCAGTGATCACAGGACGTTGGAAGGTTAACCAACCTAAAGACGGGGCCGGGAGATAGGCTGCAACAGCTCTGCACCAAAAGTGGAGAGCAGACTTCATTCTGGTCCTCATGGCTTATTTCAGACTCTTACAACCTTGTTGAATGGGAGACACAGTCACCAAGCAAAGCAAAGAGTTTCTTAGTAGAAACAAATAGGTACCTGTCTACTGGGTTGTGTAAAAATCTCCAAAACAAATTGGGCCAGGGCCATTCAACTGAAAGGGACTATTTCAATATGTGTCACCAAATGGCACTCAAGGAGAAGCAAGATGAGGCAGCAACATATATGAGTCCAGATTTCTCAGTAATCTTGAGATGTCTTATTTATTCATGAAGAGAAACATGTGAGGAAGCGACTGTGCTAATTCCCATCTTGCTGATAAGAAAACTGACGCTTGGCAAGGTCTATAGAAACTTCCCAAGAATATACAGTGAGTAAATGGCAGCAGCTATGGGGTGATCAGTTGTGTGTAACTCTTCATGACACCAAGGACTGTAGCTCACCAGGCTCCTCTGTCCATGGGATTTTCCTATTAAGAATGCTGGAAATGGGTTGCCATTTCTTTCTCCAGGGAATCTTCCCAACCCATGGATCAAACCTGTGCAACCTGCATTGCAGGTGGATTCCTCACCACTGAGCCACCATGGGTTTTCAGGTCCCTGCCTACCCTGAGTTTCACTTCCCTGCAGTACAGTCATACCCTTCCTCCTGTGCCTCAAGTGGTCAAAGGGCCTTCTTTCAGCTGGGTCTTTTCACCTCATACCTGGAAGGATGCTTTTCATAGGTCTGATTCCACATTAGAGTCCCTCCATATCCATCCTTGCTAAAATTCCTCCCTACCTCCTCTGCCCACAGCCCAACCACTCTGCACCACAGTGGTGAGAAGGTCTCCTTCCCTTCTCAGCACTTGTCTCTCAGTTCTCTTCTGTATGTCTCTGTTTCTTGGTGAATTATCAGTCAGCTTTACTAGAATGCCAACTCCTTAAATGCACATCAGTATCCCCAAGACCTAAATACTGGGTGCTCACTCAGTATTTATTGAAGAGACGAGTGAAGGAGAATGAGAGCAGCTTCTAGCTTGGGTTTATCTAAGTCTAAAACCTGAGTTTAATCTCCTCCACAAGGCATGCTCTTTTAATAAAACAAGGTACCTGCAACAGCTCTGCACCAAAAGTGGAGAGCAGACTTCATTCTGGTCCTCATGGCTTATTTCAGACTCTTACAACCTTGTTGAATGGGAGACACAGTCACCAAGCAAAGCAAAGAGTTTCTTAGTAGAAACAAATAGGTACCTGTCTACTGGGTTGTGTAAAAATCTCCAAAACAAATTGGGCCAGGGCCATTCAACTGAAAGGGACTATTTCAATATGTGTCACCAAATGGCACTCAAGGAGAAGCAAGATGAGGCAGCAACATATATGAGTCCAGATTTCTCAGTAATCTTGAGATGTCTTATTTATTCATGAAGAGAAACATGGGAGGAAGCGACTGTGCTAATTCCCATCTTGCTGATAAGAAAACTGACGCTTGGCAAGGTCTATAGAAACTTCCCAAGAATATACAGTGAGTAAATGGCAGCAGCTATGGGGTGATCAGTTGTGTGTAACTCTTCATGACACCAAGGACTGTAGCTCACCAGGCTCCTCTGTCCATGGGATTTTCCTATTAAGAATGCTGGAAATGGGTTGCCATTTCTTTCTCCAGGGAATCTTCCCAACCCATGGATCAAACCTGTGCAACCTGCATTGCAGGTGGATTCCTCACCACTGAGCCACCATGGGTTTTCAGGTCCCTGCCTACCCTGAGTTTCACTTCCCTGCAGTACAGTCATACCCTTCCTCCTGTGCCTCAAGTGGTCAAAGGGCCTTCTTTCAGCTGGGTCTTTTCACCTCATACCTGGAAGGATGCTTTTCATAGGTCTGATTCCACATTAGAGTCCCTCCATATCCATCCTTGCTAAAATTCCTCCCTACCTCCTCTGCCCACAGCCCAACCACTCTGCACCACAGTGGTGAGAAGGTCTCCTTCCCTTCTCAGCACTTGTCTCTCAGTTCTCTTCTGTATGTCTCTGTTTCTTGGTGAATTATCAGTCAGCTTTACTAGAATGCCAACTCCTTAAATGCACATCAGTATCCCCAAGACCTAAATACTGGGTGCTCACTCAGTATTTATTGAAGAGACGAGTGAAGGAATGAATGAGAGCAGCTTCTAGCTTGGGTTTATCTAAGTCTAAAACCTGAGTTTAATCTCCTCCACAAGGCATGCTCTTTTAATAAAAGCACGGAGGATCTGAAGTGAGTGATACCATTGGGATAATTGCTATGACTGTGTTCTGGAAGGTTGGTGGGGCATTGTTAGCACTTTTTCCCTGTTTAGAATTTCTGTGAATGCCATTTGACCAGAAGAGTCCACTCTGAAATTCAAGGGTAATTGGGATGATGAAAAAAATGTCACCTAGAGACTAAAATCCTTTGGGAAAGAAGAGAAGGGAAAGAAGAAAAAGAACACAAGAATCCTTTTGTCTTCATTTAGTTCCATCAGATACTAGCTAATGATAAGTGTTCCAATTTATTTGACAGTTATTATGTGCTAGTCACAAAGCTAAGCCCTTAAGAGCGTGTACTGTCTCATGTACTTGTCCATCACTGAAACTGCTACTGCTGGAAATGGAAGCTCAAAGACACTAAGCCACCTGGCCAAGGTTACTCAGTTACTGATTAGCCTGCTAAGTTCTTAGCACAGATGTGTTGTCTCCAGGGCCAAGGATGGTCTAAAGTACTGGAAATTTCTCAAATCCATCCTACTGAGGAGAAGGAGAAGAAAGTGGAGTAGAAGAAGGAGATCTTCCAAGTAGAAGACCACAGTGCACAACTTCTAACTATGATTCTCACAGCACAAGTACTTCACCCATACCGCATCTAGATGAACTCTTTAGCTCTGCTCCAAACTCGCAGTTATGGAATTGGTCTACGTCTACGCAGTCGAAAAAGAGAATAGAACCACTGTTAAACAGATCTGGCTACCTCATTCTTAACTTATTTTATCTGCCTAGCTCATTCTTAGCATATTGTTTCCCCAAAAGAGGATCCCAACCAGGCTTTATGTAATCTCTGGCCATTAATCAAGAATTTTGGTTCTGGACATTAAAAATAATTCTTTGATGACTCCCCCAAAATGAAGACGCAGACCCCAAATTGAATAGATTTCCAGCTCTCTATTCTGTGCAGACTGGGACACAATTAAATCTAGGGTTTTGTCTCTCCAAAGTTCAGCTGGCCACATGTGTCTGTGGAAATGGTTTTCCCAGAAGTCCAAGGTAAACAGTGCTATGGCCAATCCTTATGTAATTCCTGTGCCTTCTAGGAGTCCTCCACAAAATGCATATTTGCCTCATTCATCCTCTACTTCATACCCCTGTGGCCCTACCAGGTGCAGGAACATAACTCATAAGAAATATTAACATTAGCTGTTTATCATGGAGCTTGCAAAACAGAAAAGCAATAAAAGTGCAGGCACACTCACTCAATTACCATTGAAATAGATATCACAAAAATTATTCAGTGTCAGAAATCTAATTTTGTATGATATTTCTATATATTTCCACTGCTAATTTTTCTTCCCTCCAGTATTAGTGAATTAATATGCTTCAAATGCCCCTCTAGCTACCCTGGAAAAAAAAATACTACTTATTTAGTTGAGCTACCCAAATCCATTAGACAAATTTCCTTTACAGCAAAGCATTGATGAATGAAATGTCTCATGCTAATGTAAGAATAATCAATTTAGAATGCTTATGACAATTAACAAAGCTGAAGATACGCCTTGAAGGCTCCATGCTTTGTCAGCCCTGATTTGGATTAAACTTGCACTAATGGGATCATTTTTCTTCCAAAAGGTATTCTTTTTAGGCAGACCTATCAATTAATATGAATTATGCATGTATAAAAGTACTAATGTCATTAATTAGACAAATTAATTTTTATGATGCAGTGGATAGACTAACACTAGATTATATGTGATAACTTCCCCACGGCACCCACCAATTTGAAATAAATGAATAGTTTATATTTGTGTGCTTTCCAAAGACTCAATCAGGATTAAACAGGCCAGTCTGTGGGAGGGAGATGGTAGAGATGCTGCATATTCTTGATGGTCTTCTCAACCAGAGGGTCACTCCTGAGACAGCAGAGCTCAGATTTCAACAGGGAGAAATTTTAGAATAATCCTACATAGGGCCATGGGGAAATTAGTAAACTGTAACCATTTGTTTCGCAAACTTCTCTTGTCTTCCCAAATCTAAACACTGTTTCGGGGAAACTTCTATTCTGTGCAGACTGGGACACAATTAAATCTAGGGTTTTGTCTCTCCAAAGCTCAGCTGGCCACATGTGTCTGTGGAAATGGTTTTCCCAGAAGTCCAAGGTAAACAGTGCTATGGCCAATCCTTATGTAATTCCTGTGCCTTCTAGGAGTCCTCCACAAAATGCATATTTGCCTCATTCATCCTCTACTTCATACCCCTGTGGCCCTACCAGGTGCAGGAACATAACTCATAAGAAATATTAACATTAGCTGTTTATCATGGAGCTTGCAAAACAGAAAAGCAATAAAAGTGCAGGCACACTCACTCAATTACCATTGAAATAGATATCACAAAAATTATTCAGTGTCAGAAATCTAATTTTGTATGATATTTCTATATATTTCCACTGCTAATTTTTCTTCCCTCCAGTATTAGTGAATTAATATGCTTCAAATGCCCCTCTAGCTACCCTGGAAAAAAAAATACTACTTATTTAGTTGAGCTACCCAAATCCATTAGACAAATTTCCTTTACAGCAAAGCATTGATGAATGAAATGTCTCATGCTAATGTAAGAATAATCAATTTAGAATGCTTATGACAATTAACAAAGCTGAAGATACGCCTTGAAGGCTCCATGCTTTGTCAGCCCTGATTTGGATTAAACTTGCACTAATGGGATCATTTTTCTTCCAAAAGGTATTCTTTTTAGGCAGACCTATCAATTAATATGAATTATGCATGTATAAAAGTACTAATGTCATTAATTAGACAAATTAATTTTTATGATGCAGTGGATAGACTAACACTAGATTATATGTGATAACTTCCCCACGGCACCCACCAATTTGAAATAAATGAATAGTTTATATTTGTGTGCTTTCCAAAGACTCAATCAGGATTAAACAGGCCAGTCTGTGGGAGGGAGATGGTAGAGATGCTGCATATTCTTGATGGTCTTCTCAACCAGAGGGGTCACTCCTGAGACAGCAGAGCTCAGATTTCAACAGGGAGAAATTTTAGAATAATCCTACATAGGGCCATGGGGGAAATTAGTAAACTGTAACCATTTGTTTCGGCAAACTTCTCTTGTCTTCCCCAAATCTAAACACTGTTGTCTAAGTGGGCTAATAAACAAATAAAGCTCAGGAGATAAAGAATAGGAAAAGCAACATTTTTCATTTATTGAAGTGGTAGACAGAGCTCCTTAATGCTGGTCAGATTTGACTGATATAGTATTTGCCACGTAACTCTGGGTCTAACTTTTTCATTAATGTTAGTTATACTCATTCTTAAATCCTTGAAAACCTTGATTTCCTCAAGCCTTATATCTTATCTAAAGCATCATCTCAGCCACTAAGCCTCTTTAGTCCTGTTCAGCTCTTTGCTACCCTGTGTACTGTATCCCGCCAGGCTCCTCTGTCCATGGGGGTTTTCCAGGCGAGAATACTGGAGTGGGTTGCCATTTCCTCCTCCAACAGATTTTCTCAACCCAGGGATCGAAACTGTACCTCTTATGTCTCCTGCACTGCCAGACAGGTTCTTTACCTCTAGCATCACCTGGGGAGCCCCTAAAGTGTCGTACACATTATCTAAAGTGTCTTGCACATTATGTAAACTGTATGACAAGGAGGGCCACTTGAAGTGCAATGTTTGTAAGTTTAACCGTTGTCTTCTTTATCCATATTGAAAAACGGCTTCTGATGACGACTTAGTGACCACCACTAGGAAAGCAGTCCAAAACCACTTACTCCTCTTACACCTTTTGACTCATTTAGTCCTTGTTTTACAGGAACTTGAAGCATGGGTCTGTTTTACATTTTCTAACTGGAATGATCAATGGCATTGATGATGTATCCTGAAGTCAAACCAGGGCATACGATCAGGGCAAGACTGGCAGAAATTAAAGCAAGCAGATGGGACCCAAGTAATACCCAAAAGTGGGGTACAAGAGGTCAAACGAAAGAGGACAAACCTCTTTTAAGGTTCTCATATTCACTGCTGTATACAATAATAGCTCAATAAATTCAGGTTGATAAAAAAGTGAGTGAAAGTATTCATTTTGCTAAGGACTTGACAGCGTGCTAAAAACAAGGGACATCACAGGCATGCAGAGGACATTTACTCTATATTCCAAGTGTTCTCAGTTACATCAAGGTGGGCATGGCATGTCTATGAGGAGAAAGCTCCTTAGGACAGAGGGTCCTGGGTTCAAATCTTGAACCTGACATATTGAGCTGAGTGACGCTGGCAGTTCAGGGCTGCCTCACTGGTTGGGGGTGGTGAAGCTTCACTGGTGTGTGATTAGCAATTCAGTGTGGAGTTTGACTGATATAGTATTTGCCACGTAACTCTGGGTCTAACTTTTTCATTAATGTTAGTTATACTCATTCTTAAATCCTTGAAAACCTTGATTTCCTCAAGCCTTATATCTTATCTAAAGCATCATCTCAGCCACTAAGCCTCTTTAGTCCTGTTCAGCTCTTTGCTACCCTGTGTACTGTATCCCGCCAGGCTCCTCTGTCCATGGGGGTTTTCCAGGCGAGAATACTGGAGTGGGTTGCCATTTCCTCCTCCAACAGATTTTCTCAACCCAGGGATCGAAACTGTACCTCTTATGTCTCCTGCACTGCCAGACAGGTTCTTTACCTCTAGCATCACCTGGGGAGCCCCTAAAGTGTCGTACACATTATCTAAAGTGTCTTGCACATTATGTAAACTGTATGACAAGGAGGGCCACTTGAAGTGCAATGTTTGTAAGTTTAACCGTTGTCTTCTTTATCCATATTGAAAAACGGCTTCTGATGACGACTTAGTGACCACCACTAGGAAAGCAGTCCAAAACCACTTACTCCTCTTACACCTTTTGACTCATTTAGTCCTTGTTTTACAGGAACTTGAAGCATGGGTCTGTTTTACATTTTCTAACTGGAATGATCAATGGCATTGATGATGTATCCTGAAGTCAAACCAGGGCATACGATCAGGGCAAGACTGGCAGAAATTAAAGCAAGCAGATGGGACCCAAGTAATACCCAAAAGTGGGGTACAAGAGGTCAAACGAAAGAGGACAAACCTCTTTTAAGGTTCTCATATTCACTGCTGTATACAATAATAGCTCAATAAATTCAGGTTGATAAAAAAGTGAGTGAAAGTATTCATTTTGCTAAGGACTTGACAGCGTGCTAAAAACAAGGGACATCACAGGCATGCAGAGGACATTTACTCTATATTCCAAGTGTTCTCAGTTACATCAAGGTGGGCATGGCATGTCTATGAGGAGAAAGCTCCTTAGGACAGAGGGTCCTGGGTTCAAATCTTGAACCTGACATATTGAGCTGAGTGACGCTGGCAGTTCAGGGCTGCCTCACTGGTTGGGGGTGGTGAAGCTTCACTGGTGTGTGATTAGCAATTCAGTGTGGCACCTGTGAGTCTTCCATGAAGAAGAATGAATGTCTTTACTACTTGGAGTAAGGCACAAAAGGTAATGGGAACTCTTAGAGAAAATATTGCAATTGCCTATAACCAAATACCTCCTTGGGCAAACACACTGTTGAGTAGCAGGATGGACTTAAGCTCCAGTAAGAAGATATGGGATGGTATCCTATCCTATCAATTAATTCTGATAATATGCGTATTATGCATTTTTTGGTAGCTGAGAGAAATAGTTGAAAGAGGAAACAGGGATTCAGATACTAGAACCTGGGCCAGACTGACTGAATTCAAAGTTCATTCCTACCACATTCCAGCAGGGTGAGGTCGAGTAACTTGGTGAACCTCTGGGCACTTCCTTTTCTTGGCTGTAAATGGTGATAATGATAGGATTCATTCTAAAAACTAGGATTAAATGAATTAAAATTTACAACGTACTCAAACAGTGACTGCAAAATACTATATAAGTAATGGATAAAGAAAGTTAATTGCCAGCCACTGTGCTCCAGATGCCTTATGTTAAATACCCTCATTTTACAGAAGAGGAGACTGAGGCCCAGAGCGCTCATCTTAGTCACTGTCACTCAATTAATAAATAGGAGAGGGAAGATTTGAACTCAAAATTGTCTCAGAAGATCTTGGATAGGACTAGAGAGGGCTGTAAAAGTAGTCTATGAGTCACAAGGGGGAAGCCTCTGCATTCTGAGAATTTTACAACTCATGGAAAAGAGGGAGGGTACTGGGAAAGAAGGTGACTATTGAATGAACAGGATGATTGTAACTATGCGTGTCATGAGCTAGGGACATCCCTGTGGGATACACACTATTAACATCTTTGTTTTGTAGATCCATTAACTAATTTACATTAACTCATAGAGCAGACACACAAATACTGGTCCATCTTATTCCTCAGTCTATACTATTAACCTCTACACCATGAGGCCTAAAGATTTATAAGTAAATACTGATATACCAATACCAAAGCTCCAATACTTTGGCCATCTGATCCAAAGAGTTGATTCATTGGAAAAGACCCTGATGCTGAGAAGATTGAAGGCAAGAAGAAAAGAGGGTGACAGAAGATGAGATGGTTGGATGGCATCACCCACTCAGTGGATATGAGTTTGAGTAAATTCCAGGAGACAGTGAAGGACAGGGAAACCTGGCATGCTGCAGTTCACAGAGTCTCAAAGTGTTGGACATGACTTAGCAACTGAAGAACAGTATCACCTGATATACCAACTAGGGATACAGAGCCCTCACCTTCCAGCCACGTGGTTAATCTCACTCTTGTCTTATTAACTATGGTCTTCAGGTCTCTATAATGACCCTCACTAGTTTCTGGAGAAAGAGGACTAGCAGTCTGTAGAAGTCAAGCCTGCAACTGTGCAAGGAACCAGCCTTGTCTGGACCAGCAAAATGAGGGTCGATCATGACTAAGAAGGGTCTCACTTTAGAATACCATCTAAAAGACTAGCTCTCTGAGGTGAAATGCAATTATATGAATTATTTTTGAAAATTTCTACATGGTCTGTGATGTTAAATATACTTTTTTCATTTATTTTATTTATTTATCTTTTTTTGGGGGGTAGGGAGGGAGGGGGATGGGTGGACCACTTCTATTGGTCTTTCATTTCTCTATTTTCATCCGTCTTTGTTCTTCGGCTCCTGTGGGCCTCCCATTGCAGTGGCCTCTGTCGTCAGAGAGCTCCGGCTCTGGGTGCATGCGTGCCAGAGCTCTGGCTCAGTAATTGGACACATCAGTCCAGCCGCTCCGTGGTACGTGGGATCTTCCCAGGCCAGGGATCAAACCCACGCCCCTTGCACTGCAAGGCGGTGTCCTTACCCGCTGGACCACCAGAGGAAGTCCCTAGATATACTTTTAAGAAAGCTAAGTTTTTAGAGTAGGTATTTTTATTTTTCTGTCTAATCATGGTTTCTAATCATGTTACTCAAAGCAGGTCAATGATGCTACATTTCTGGACTTTGTTGAAATTGAGAGCTCTAGGGATGATGTAAGCTTTAAACTGTTGGATGATCAAGCAAGCCTGAGAATGAGGCACATCAGCAAGCAGAACTAAGAGACAGGAGCAAGAGAATAAACCCTAGGATATTCATTGGAAAAGACCCTGATGCTGAGAAGATTGAAGGCAAGAAGAAAAGAGGGTGACAGAAGATGAGATGGTTGGATGGCATCACCCACTCAGTGGATATGAGTTTGAGTAAATTCCAGGAGACAGTGAAGGACAGGGAAACCTGGCATGCTGCAGTTCACAGAGTCTCAAAGTGTTGGACATGACTTAGCAACTGAAGAACAGTATCACCTGATATACCAACTAGGGATACAGAGCCCTCACCTTCCAGCCACGTGGTTAATCTCACTCTTGTCTTATTAACTATGGTCTTCAGGTCTCTATAATGACCCTCACTAGTTTCTGGAGAAAGAGGACTAGCAGTCTGTAGAAGTCAAGCCTGCAACTGTGCAAGGAACCAGCCTTGTCTGGACCAGCAAAATGAGGGTCGATCATGACTAAGAAGGGTCTCACTTTAGAATACCATCTAAAAGACTAGCTCTCTGAGGTGAAATGCAATTATATGAATTATTTTTGAAAATTTCTACATGGTCTGTGATGTTAAATATACTTTTTTCATTTATTTTATTTATTTATCTTTTTTTGGGGGGTAGGGAGGGAGGGGGATGGGTGGACCACTTCTATTGGTCTTTCATTTCTCTATTTTCATCCGTCTTTGTTCTTCGGCTCCTGTGGGCCTCCCATTGCAGTGGCCTCTGTCGTCAGAGAGCTCCGGCTCTGGGTGCATGCGTGCCAGAGCTCTGGCTCAGTAATTGGACACATCAGTCCAGCCGCTCCGTGGTACGTGGGATCTTCCCAGGCCAGGGATCAAACCCACGCCCCTTGCACTGCAAGGCGGTGTCCTTACCCGCTGGACCACCAGAGGAAGTCCCTAGATATACTTTTAAGAAAGCTAAGTTTTTAGAGTAGGTATTTTTATTTTTCTGTCTAATCATGGTTTCTAATCATGTTACTCAAAGCAGGTCAATGATGCTACATTTCTGGACTTTGTTGAAATTGAGAGCTCTAGGGATGATGTAAGCTTTAAACTGTTGGATGATCAAGCAAGCCTGAGAATGAGGCACATCAGCAAGCAGAACTAAGAGACAGGAGCAAGAGAATAAACCCTAGTGACATCATTAGAACTCTGGAATATATCTTTACCTGAAGCCACCTACTCCTGAACTTTTCAGTTAAGTGAATAACTGAATTACCATTTTTTTTTTTACACTAGTTAGAAATCAAGTTTCTATCACTTGCATCTGAGAGGAACAGAATAATACAGAAAAAAAGACAGAAACAAACATCAATAATATCAACCAACATCAACAGTTTCTAACAGCAGGGTTTGACATTCACTTGAATTTACTAATTCCCTAAAACATTCTCAGAGGCATGTTTGAGTAAATCTATTAATATGCTATAGATTTTATTTTTCCTTTTAACATTCCAGTTCAAGAACTCTTGGCTACCAAATCACTTTAGACACAGTACTATAAACAATGCTTTCATTAAGATTTGTTATCATCTCTTTTGATTGTTCTTGCAAAGGAGGTTTCATAACTTTCTCATGCAAATACAGGGAAGGTTTCCTGGGAGAATAAAACTGCCACTGATCCAGGTGGTTCACTCACAGTGGCCTAGATTTTCAAAGGCAACGGCTCTTTAGGAACCAGTGTCATTGGTGTCTACATTTCTTCTCCCCTCAATATAATTCAGGGTTCAGTTAAATTCACAATAGTCTCCACTTTATAATTAATCTGAATATGAAAAGTTTCCAGTAGTTTTGAAAAGTCAACATAAACATGTTCCACTGACTACTTGAGGGAATCATCAGTTAGATCAGCAAAGTTTCCTTCAGTCATTCATTCCAACCTGTGTGAGCAAGTTCTGAGAAATACACTTGTTTTCCTTCCTTGCCTCCATGACATCCCGAGGGCATCACCACTTGGCTTTAAGGCAAGGGGCTAGCTCTAAAGTCATAGAAGATTTGGATCAGCAAATCCCTTTGGATGCCAATCTCCACCAAGATCTTTTCCATTCTCCGACCATTTGATTTTCCATAAAACTTCAAAATAGTGTTATGGTTAAGACTTTCCTTGGGGTCACTGAGCTCATTTTTAAAGTTGGATGATCAAGCAAGCCTGAGAATGAGGCACATCAGCAAGCAGAACTAAGAGACAGGAGCAAGAGAATAAACCCTAGTGACATCATTAGAACTCTGGAATATATCTTTACCTGAAGCCACCTACTCCTGAACTTTTCAGTTAAGTGAATAACTGAATTACCATTTTTTTTTTTACACTAGTTAGAAATCAAGTTTCTATCACTTGCATCTGAGAGGAACAGAATAATACAGAAAAAAAGACAGAAACAAACATCAATAATATCAACCAACATCAACAGTTTCTAACAGCAGGGTTTGACATTCACTTGAATTTACTAATTCCCTAAAACATTCTCAGAGGCATGTTTGAGTAAATCTATTAATATGCTATAGATTTTATTTTTCCTTTTAACATTCCAGTTCAAGAACTCTTGGCTACCAAATCACTTTAGACACAGTACTATAAACAATGCTTTCATTAAGATTTGTTATCATCTCTTTTGATTGTTCTTGCAAAGGAGGTTTCATAACTTTCTCATGCAAATACAGGGAAGGTTTCCTGGGAGAATAAAACTGCCACTGATCCAGGTGGTTCACTCACAGTGGCCTAGATTTTCAAAGGCAACGGCTCTTTAGGAACCAGTGTCATTGGTGTCTACATTTCTTCTCCCCTCAATATAATTCAGGGTTCAGTTAAATTCACAATAGTCTCCACTTTATAATTAATCTGAATATGAAAAGTTTCCAGTAGTTTTGAAAAGTCAACATAAACATGTTCCACTGACTACTTGAGGGAATCATCAGTTAGATCAGCAAAGTTTCCTTCAGTCATTCATTCCAACCTGTGTGAGCAAGTTCTGAGAAATACACTTGTTTTCCTTCCTTGCCTCCATGACATCCCGAGGGCATCACCACTTGGCTTTAAGGCAAGGGGCTAGCTCTAAAGTCATAGAAGATTTGGATCAGCAAATCCCTTTGGATGCCAATCTCCACCAAGATCTTTTCCATTCTCCGACCATTTGATTTTCCATAAAACTTCAAAATAGTGTTATGGTTAAGACTGTGGTCCTTGGGGTCTTAGGACATGAAAAATATCCTTGCTTTATCACTTCTTAGATACAGGGAAGCTATACAATCCCCATATTATCTATAAAATGGAGACAGTAAGAAAAGAGAGTCAACATTCTCATTTGACCAACTTATTACTGAACGTTAACAGTCTACAAACAACACTCTTTTATGTGCCTTGAGAGTTTCTGGTGAATAGTCACAGCTCCAAACCCTGTTAATGCTTGCCTCCATCCTCTCTGGTCAAGTGCACTTTTCCTTGGAGACTCTTACAACCTAAGCAATGTGAATAACCAAGAGTTGCTCAACATTTTGATTATTACTTCTTTGCAACAATGCAATGTACATAATATATGCATAGTGAATGACTGACAACTGATTAGGGCACATAAGCACACAAGCAGCAAAAACAGAGACAATTCCCTGCTCTTATGAGGTTGATATGTTCGTCTCTCTTGGCATGATACTGGAAGGATTTAGTGAGAGAATGCCTATAAAATGCTTAGCACTGTGCCTGGCACATATGAAGTATTCAACCAGCCTTTCTTGATGTTATTACTAGTTATAGTTAGTTCTACCATCATAACTGCTGTTATGGGGGTATATATATTTCTGCCACCTGGCACTGTCTTCTGATGAAAACTCAAATTCCCAAATCTCAGGCTGCATCTTAGCAAGAGAGGCTCCAAATCTAATCTAAAAATATTAGTCATTTTTGCCAGAGTCTCTCTTTGAGCTCCTGGAAGGCTTGACAACTTCCTCTCTAACTCATGGAAAGTGCTTGCAGAAGAAACAGCATTCCCTCATAATTCAGGGTTCAGTTAAATTAAATCTCCCGAGGGTTTTTCAACATAAACATGTTCCACTGACTACTTGAGGAATCATCAGTTAGATCAGCAAAGTTTCCTTCAGTCATTCATTCCAACCTGTGTGAGCAAGTTCTGAGAAATACACTTGTTTTCCTTCCTTGCCTCCATGACATCCCGAGGGCATCACCACTTGGCTTTAAGGCAAGGGGCTAGCTCTAAAGTCATAGAAGATTTGGATCAGCAAATCCCTTTGGATGCCAATCTCCACCAAGATCTTTTCCATTCTCCGACCATTTGATTTTCCATAAAACTTCAAAATAGTGTTATGGTTAAGACTGTGGTCCTTGGGGTCTTAGGACATGAAAAATATCCTTGCTTTATCACTTCTTAGATACAGGAAAGCTATACAATCCCCATATTATCTATAAAATGGAGACTGTAAGAAAAGAGAGTCAACATTCTCATTTGACCAACTTATTACTGAACGTTAACAGTCTACAAACAACACTCTTTTATGTGCCTTGAGAGTTTCTGGTGAATAGTCACAGCTCCAAACCCTGTTAATGCTTGCCTCCATCCTCTCTGGTCAAGTGCACTTTTCCTTGGAGACTCTTACAACCTAAGCAATGTGAATAACCAAGAGTTGCTCAACATTTTGATTATTACTTCTTTGCAACAATGCAATGTACATAATATATGCATAGTGAATGACTGACAACTGATTAGGGCACATAAGCACACAAGCAGCAAAAACAGAGACAATTCCCTGCTCTTATGAGGTTGATATGTTCGTCTCTCTTGGCATGATACTGGAAGGATTTAGTGAGAGAATGCCTATAAAATGCTTAGCACTGTGCCTGGCACATATGAAGTATTCAACCAGCCTTTCTTGATGTTATTACTAGTTATAGTTAGTTCTACCATCATAACTGCTGTTATGGGGGTATATATATTTCTGCCACCTGGCACTGTCTTCTGATGAAAACTCAAATTCCCAAATCTCAGGCTGCATCTTAGCAAGAGAGGCTCCAAATCTAATCTAAAAATATTAGTCATTTTTGCCAGAGTCTCTCTTTGAGCTCCTGGAAGGCTTGACAACTTCCTCTCTAACTCAATGCAGTGAAAAGTTCTTTCCCCCATTCTTGCGTGTGTGTTCTCTGTGCAGAAGAAACAGCACAGCATGGGGTGTTACACAAAGGCAAAGGAAGAGTGACATTAAGTCAACATTACCAGCACTCCTTGTCGACTAAAGGGAATCACAGGGCTTGAGGAAGCCATGTGAGGTTCAGTTCTCACTGCCTGTCTCTCCAAGTGCTTGCCAGGTGAGCATAGGTTGTGCAAAATTCAGAGGTCTCCATGCTGTTCAAGTTGGTGACATGGTGCATCAACTAGGGCTCTTGCAAGCATCAAAAACTAACTGCAAGGACTTCCCTGGAGGCCCAGTGGCTAAGACTCTGCACTCCCAATGCAGGGGATGCAGGTTTGCTCCCTGATCAGGGAACTAGATCCCACGTGCTGCAACTAAAATATCCTGAGTGCCTCAACCAAGACCTGGAACAGTCAAATAAACAAATACTAAAAAAAAAAAAAAAAAAGAAAGAAAGAAAAACTAACTCCAGCTAATATAAAGTCAAAAAAGAAAAAAATGGTAGACCATGTGGTCATTTCTATAAACCACAGGAAAAGTTCAAGCACTGGGGCAAATATTACAATCATCCCACCAGGGATCTGAGTAGCAAAAGCTAATGAATTGTCTCTTCCAGGAATTCCCTCAAATGGAAAATTTTCTTTTGTTAATGGTTAGTTTATTCAATGACAATTATGGTCAGTTCATCCCCATAACTACTCCAAGTGCAAATGCATAATCTATTGCCTTCAGCACCATCTTCTAGTGTTCATGGTTATGTTTCCCAATGACCGGAAAGAAAATAGGAATAGTTTCATCCTTGACTTAGCTTACTCTCATTTCAATGGGCAAAGTTTTTTTTTCTTTTTTTCAAAACATTGGTCAAACACTGGTCAACCTGTATCAAAACACCCTGATCAAAACATGGACATGAACAAAGACATTTGGAGTAAATTAAGGTCCCTGTGGTCAAAGGCACCCTCTAAAACATGGCAACAAAAGACATTTTTGGAGGCTAAGATTTGAGGGCCCTGATGGAAAGGAAGCAACTTCCTCTCTAACTCAATGCAGTGAAAAGTTCTTTCCCCATTCTTGCGTGTGTTCTCTGTGCAGAAGAAACAGCACAGCATGGGGTGTTACACAAAGGCAAAGGAAGAGTGACATTAAGTCAACATTACCAGCACTCCTTGTCGACTAAAGGGAATCACAGGGCTTGAGGAAGCCATGTGAGGTTCAGTTCTCACTGCCTGTCTCTCCAAGTGCTTGCCAGGTGAGCATAGGTTGTGCAAAATTCAGAGGTCTCCATGCTGTTCAAGTTGGTGACATGGTGCATCAACTAGGGCTCTTGCAAGCATCAAAAACTAACTGCAAGGACTTCCCTGGAGGCCCAGTGGCTAAGACTCTGCACTCCCAATGCAGGGGATGCAGGTTTGCTCCCTGATCAGGGAACTAGATCCCACGTGCTGCAACTAAAATATCCTGAGTGCCTCAACCAAGACCTGGAACAGTCAAATAAACAAATACTAAAAAAAAAAAAAAAAAAGAAAGAAAGAAAAACTAACTCCAGCTAATATAAAGTCAAAAGAGAAATAATTGGTAGACCATGTGGTCATTTCTATAAACCACAGGAAAAGTTCAAGCACTGGGGCAAATATTACAATCATCCCACCAGGGATCTGAGTAGCAAAAGCTAATGAATTGTCTCTTCCAGGAATTCCCTCAAATGGAAAATTTTCTTTTGTTAATGGTTAGTTTATTCAATGACAATTATGGTCAGTTCATCCCCATAACTACTCCAAGTGCAAATGCATAATCTATTGCCTTCAGCACCATCTTCTAGTGTTCATGGTTATGTTTCCCAATGACCGGAAAGAAAATAGGAATAGTTTCATCCTTGACTTAGCTTACTCTCATTTCAATGGGCAAAGTTTTTTTTTCTTTTTTTAAAAACTGCAACCTGTATCAAAACATTGGTCAAACACTGGTCAACCTGTATCAAAACACCCTGATCAAAACATGGACATGAACAAAGAGACATTTTTGGAGCTAAGATTTAGAGGGCCCTGATGGTCAAAGGCAGTCTCTAAATTTTGTGCTCCTCTATCTGCCCTCCAGGCAGGAATTGGTTCTCAGCACTTCCCATGAGAAAGCCATGCCATTTCTCCATCAAGCCCTGTGAAAATCTGAAACCATGGGGACTTAAATTTTTAATCTTCATCCATAGTCAACATTTTTTTCTTTTTTTTCCCATTTATGCCTCTTTTATTTATATTTATTTTCATCATTTTTTTATTCTTTGGCTTCTGTGGGCCTCCCATTGCAGTGGCCTCTCTCACTGCTGAGCACCCACTCTGGGCGCATGCACTCCAGAGCCCTGGCTCATAACTGGACACATCGGTCCAGCCGCTCCATGGCACGTGGGATCTTCCCAGGCCAGGGTTCGAACTGGTGCCCCTTGCACCATAAGGTGGACTCTTTACCCACTGGGCCACCATGGAAGTCTAATATTTTTTTTCTTTTTAATAAACTTTTTATTGAAATATAACAGAGAAAAGAGTGCTTAAATCATACTGATACAGTTCAACAAATTTTCTCAAGGGGAGCACACCTATGTGACCATTATTCAGATCAATAAATGAGTCACCACCAGAGTCCTAGGAGTCCCCTGCATACTCCTCCAAGTCCAAACTCAGCTCTTTCTAAAACGATACTTTTTCTTGACTTCTTACCACAAAGATGTATTTAATCTATTTTCAATATGTATAAAGGGAATAACATAGTAAGTATTTGTGTGTGAGGGGAGAGGTTTCATTCAAAATTGTGTTTCACCCATAGTTGTCACACATGTTGTTAAATGTGGCAATACTTAGCTCACTTTTCATTATGTAAAATATCTCATTGTATGAATATACTGCAATTTATTTTTCCATTTTACTGTTGTTGGACATTAAGGTTGTTTCCAATTTCTAGCTACCAAGGATGCTATTATGGACATTCCTATATATCTCATGTGCACACATGCATATGTCTCTAATGGCACACATCTATTCCCATTTATACATCACAGATTTGACGTATAACTTTCACTTAAAGTCACTGTAACAAGAAAGTCAGCCTGTCCTTTGGAGATGTGAAGTCAGGCAGTGACTTCTCTTTAGCTACTGAACATCCTAGATGGCACCTTCTTCCAATACAAGGCTGTCTCGTCTACATCAAAAACCTATTTAGTGTAGCCGCCTTCATTAATGATCTCAGCTAGGTCTGGATAACTTGCTACAGCTTCTATGTCAGCACTTGATGTTTTACCTTGTGCTTTTATGTTCTGGAGTTAGCTTCTTTTCTTAAACCTCCTGGACCAACCTCTGATCATTTCAAACTTCTCTGTGGCAGTTTCACCTCTCTCAGCCTTCACAGAATCGAAGAGAGTTAAGATCTTGTACTAGATTAGACTTTGGCTTCAGAGAATGTTGTGGCTATGCACTCCAGAGCCCTGGCTCATAACTGGACACATCGGTCCAGCCGCTCCATGGCACGTGGGATCTTCCCAGGCCAGGGTTCGAACTGGTGCCCCTTGCACCATAAGGTGGACTCTTTACCCACTGGGCCACCATGGAAGTCTAATATTTTTTTTCTTTTTAATAAACTTTTTATTGAAATATAACAGAGAAAAGAGTGCTTAAATCATACTGATACAGTTCAACAAATTTTCTCAAGGGGAGCACACCTATGTGACCATTATTCAGATCAATAAATGAGTCACCACCAGAGTCCTAGGAGTCCCCTGCATACTCCTCCAAGTCCAAACTCAGCTCTTTCTAAAACGATACTTTTTCTTGACTTCTTACCACAAAGATGTATTTAATCTATTTTCAATATGTATAAAGGGAATAACATAGTAAGTATTTGTGTGTGAGGGGAGAGGTTTCATTCAAAATTGTGTTTCACCCATAGTTGTCACACATGTTGTTAAATGTGGCAATACTTAGCTCACTTTTCATTATGTAAAATATCTCATTGTATGAATATACTGCAATTTATTTTTCCATTTTACTGTTGTTGGACATTAAGGTTGTTTCCAATTTCTAGCTACCAAGGATGCTATTATGGACATTCCTATATATCTCATGTGCACACATGCATATGTCTCTAATGGCACACATCTATTCCCATTTATACATCACAGATTTGACGTATAACTTTCACTTAAAGTCACTGTAACAAGAAAGTCAGCCTGTCCTTTGGAGATGTGAAGTCAGGCAGTGACTTCTCTTTAGCTACGAACATCCTAGATGGCACCTTCTTCCAATACAAGGCTGTCTCGTCTACATCAAAAACCTATTTAGTGTAGCCGCCTTCATTAATGATCTCAGCTAGGTCTGGATAACTTGCTACAGCTTCTATGTCAGCACTTGATGTTTTACCTTGTGCTTTTATGTTCTGGAGTTAGCTTCTTTTCTTAAACCTCCTGGACCAACCTCTGATCATTTCAAACTTCTCTGTGGCAGTTTCACCTCTCTCAGCCTTCACAGAATCGAAGAGAGTTAAGATCTTGTACTAGATTAGACTTTGGCTTCAGAGAATGTTGTGGCTGGTTTGATCTTCTATCCAGAGCCCCCCAAATTTCTTCATATCAGCAACGAGTCTGCTTCATTTTCTTATCACTTATGTGTGCAGTGGAGTAGCACTTTCAGTTTAAGAACTTTTCCTTTCCATTTACGAGGTTTGATATAAGAGACCTAGCTCTGGGCCTGTCTCTACTTTCAATACGCCTTCCTCACTAAACTGAACCATGTCTTGATTTTTCTTTAATTTTTATTTAAATTGAGAGATATGCAATTCTTTCCCTTGAACACTTAGAGATTATTATAGGGTTATTGGTTGGCATAATAGTAATATCGTTGTGTCGTAGGGACTAGGGAAGCTTGAAGAGACTGGGAAACAGACAGTCGGAGAAGCAATCAGAACATACACAATATTAATCCACATATTATCTCTGATACCTGTGTTTTTATAAGTGTGGTTTAATAGCCAAGCATTTGAAGATTTTCTAATAATTAAAAAAAATCTCTAAGTTAATTTCACTGTAATAAAAAGCATACTATAGATCATATCAATCACTTGAAATTTATTGATATTTGCTTTGCTTTATAGTGCAATATGGGTAAAAATTTCATGTTCACTTTAAAAGGAATATGTATGCTTACTGTTCACAGCTATGGGTGTATTGTTTGCTAATCTCAATTAGGAGAAATAAGTTAATCATGTAGTTCAGTTAATGGCACACATCTATTCCCTTTACATCACAGATTTGACGATAACTTTCACTTAAAGTCACTGTAACAAGAAAGTCAGCCTGTCCTTTGGAGATGTGAAGTCAGGCAGTGACTTCTCTTTAGCTCGAACATCCTAGATGGCACCTTCTTCCAATACAAGGCTGTCTCTCTGCATCAAAAACCTATTTAGTGTAGCCGCCTTCATTAATGATCTCAGCTAGGTCTGGATAACTTGCTACAGCTTCTATGTCAGCACTTGATGTTTTACCTTGTGCTTTTATGTTCTGGAGTTAGCTTCTTTTCTTAAACCTCCTGGACCAACCTCTGATCATTTCAAACTTCTCTGTGGCAGTTTCACCTCTCTCAGCCTTCACAGAATCGAAGAGAGTTAAGATCTTGTACTAGATTAGACTTTGGCTTCAGAGAATGTTGTGGCTGGTTTGATCTTCTATCCAGAGCCCCCCAAATTTCTTCATATCAGCAACGAGTCTGCTTCATTTTCTTATCACTTATGTGTGCAGTGGAGTAGCACTTTCAGTTTAAGAACTTTTCCTTTCCATTTACGAGGTTTGATATAAGAGACCTAGCTCTGGGCCTGTCTCTACTTTCAATACGCCTTCCTCACTAAACTGAACCATGTCTTGATTTTTCTTTAATTTTTATTTAAATTGAGAGATATGCAATTCTTTCCCTTGAACACTTAGAGATTATTATAGGGTTATTGGTTGGCATAATAGTAATATCGTTGTGTCGTAGGGACTAGGGAAGCTTGAAGAGACTGGGAAACAGACAGTCGGAGAAGCAATCAGAACATACACAATATTAATCCACATATTATCTCTGATACCTGTGTTTTTATAAGTGTGGTTTAATAGCCAAGCATTTGAAGATTTTCTAATAATTAAAAAAAATCTCTAAGTTAATTTCACTGTAATAAAAAGCATACTATAGATCATATCAATCACTTGAAATTTATTGATATTTGCTTTGCTTTATAGTGCAATATGGGTAAAAATTTCATGTTCACTTTAAAAGGAATATGTATGCTTACTGTTCACAGCTATGGGTGTATTGTTTGCTAATCTCAATTAGGAGAAATAAGTTAATCATGTAGTTCAGTTAATCATCATAATCTTTATGGTTCATTTTCTGGGACTGAGAGAGATACATTTGCAACTATCCCTTCTGGCTTTTTAAAAACCTGTCTTATTCTGTTTTTCTTTTTTTTAAATTTCTACTTTTAGATATGTTCTTTTTGTTTTATATATTCACAGGCAGTGTATTAGGTACATATACATTTAGAATTATTCTATCTTCCCAGTGTATTTCTCATCTAATATTATGAACTAATGCACTATCCCTCTTTATTATTAATCTTTGTTTAAAATCTACCTTTCTAATATTAGTCTATCTACACTAGTTGTTCTTTTTTTTTTTTTTTTGGTTAGTGTTTGAATGGTAAGTCTTTACTGGCATATTATTTCACTCTATCTATAAAGCCACATATAAGCTTTGTCTTGTGTGTGTGTATGTGCTAGTCATTCAGTCATGTCTGACTCTTTGCGAGGCTATGGACTGTAGCCCACAAGGCTCCTTTGTTCACGGGATTCTGCAGGCAAGAATACCGGAGTGGGTTTCCATTTCCTTCTCCAAGTTTTGTCTTGTAAGCTGCATATAATTAGGTTCTAAATTTTTATTCGAAATAACAATCTTTGTTTTTTAATTGGGACATTTAGTTTAAATAAATTTAATGTAATTACTGACATATGTATTTATATCTGTCATCTTAGTTTTTGTTTTCTACTTGTTCCACGGATTTTATGTTCCTTCTTATCTTCTTTCTTATTTCTTTTTGGATAAATAAAGCAGGTTTGACTATTCCATGCTTCACATCATTAATTGTTGGTTATATATAATTTCACAGTGCTTTCATTAGCTAAACTACATATTATAATATGGATTCTTGATTTGATAGAGAACAATAAAATTTAGTATTTATACCAACTTCTGATTAACACAAAGATCTTTAAAAATTTTTAATTGAATCTTTCATGACTTTTCTGTAACTGTTGTGCATTTTTTAAGTCTACCTAATTTTTAACCCAAGAAGATACTGACATAAATTTATACTACCACACATTTGGTGGGGGGGGGGAATTATTTGTTTCTCATGTTTTCCTTTATGTTTCTATCTGACTGAAGATATAACCCCTTCCCTCAGCCATAACCTCCTTACTGTTTCTTTTCTTACAATCCTGCTGCTGGCTAATTATTTTAGATTTTTCTTGTCTAGAGTTCCATGCTCACTTTTGCAGAATATTTTTACTTCAGATAGAATTCTAATGAAAACATTTTTCTTTTAGCATTTTGGAAATGTCTTCCTTTGTGTTTTGACTTCCATAATTTTTGTTGAAAACTGGCTGTCTCTTTGGTTATTTCTTCACAGGTGAGAATTCTGCCCCTCTCCCAGCTGCTTTCACATTTTTCTTTGGTTTTGACTTTCCGTAGTTTTGCTACTGTGAGCCTAGGAATGTGTTCTGTTCTTATTTATTTCTAATGTTATACTTATCCTGTTCTGGTTTAAATAATCTGTGGCACGATGTTTTCTTCAGTTCAGTAAAATTCTTGGTCATTATGTTTTTCAATATAGCTTTTGTTCCATTCTTTCTCATATCCACTAAAAGTCAGAATACATGTACATTACATTTTATATGTTACCCACTTTCATTTCTCTCTGTGCTTCAGTCTGAATATTTTCTATTGACTTGTCTTCCATGTCACTAATTTTCTTTTCAGTATGCTTTTTTCAGTCATTCAACCAATCTATTAGTTCTTAATTTCAATTACTTTTCAGCCACATAAGTTCCTTTTGATTCTTTTGTAAAGATTCTAATTCTGTGATGATATTCTTCATCCTGACCACTTTATCAAACATAGTAATCACAAAAATTGTAAAGTCTGTGTCTTAGTACACCCATATCTGGACTGTCTATGAATCTGTGTTATTATCAGGTTTTTTATTTGTTTGTTTTGAATTTTCTTATGTAGCCTGTGTCCTTATTATTTTCAGTGTCACTTATTATATACAAAATCTACTGAGGCTCTGGATGATGTCTTATACATCCAAAGAGGTTCTACTTTGCTCTATCAGGTAGTTAGAGTAGAGGCATATCATCTCAGTCCAGCCTAGAATAAAGCCCATTTGAAACTGAGACATGTCAGAATTACCCTTATTCTCAGGATGTAGCCATTTAGTGGTATCCACTGAAATCCAGAAGTGCTTGTCAAAAGTCTTTCTCTCCTGAAAGGTTCCAAACACGAATTTTGTCTCCCTGGTACCAGGAGACTGTCAAAAGCTCTCCCCAGCATCTTAGCCTCTGCACTGCTGATACAAATCGTCAAATGTCTCAACCGAAATAGACATGTGGAATTCTCAACTGATTTGTCTACACTTTCCTCTCTGGGATTTTTGCCTTCTTATGAGCTATCTTGAAAATAATTGTAAATTCCAATTTTTATCTCCCTCAGCAAAAAACTTGTGCTCAGATTTTTATCTTAGTGGATCTTGTTTTGTTATCTTTTATTGCTTATAAATCAGCAAGTGCCTCAAACAGAAAAGTACTAAAGACGTTTCAGTTTAACTTTATGCAGTCCCCTTTTCTCCAGAATCACTCTTACTGAAATTATGGTTGCCTTATTAGCTCTCTAATGGCTTCAACTGGATTTCTAGAACATGCATCCAGCTTTTCTAATTGTTGTCAGTGGGTGGGTGGGTATGATATGTTAGTCCAGAGGGAAGTTAGTTACAATAATAATAATATATCATAAAATATCTAATCTTATTGCCAATATTTGTTCAGTGGCTCAGTTGCCTCTGACTCTGCGACCCTAGGGACTGCAGCACACCAGGCTTCCCTGTCCTTTACCATTGCAAGTATTAAAAACTCAAATTTATACAGAGTTCTGGCAAGTGAAATAAATGGGAAAATGTGCCAGATAAGACTGTCAAAGTGTGAACCACATAAATTTCCTGTCTAAATAGAGAAGTCCTGTGTATTATCCAGCCTTGGACTTGAGTTGAAGCCAGAAATGCTGATTTATGTGCAATCTTCTGCATTCTAAATATTGTCAACTTTAAAAAAAAATTTTGACCTGGGCCTGGAAATTTATCTCCAGACTTTATCTAACCATAAGCTGACAGTTGACAAAATCTTTCAATTTTTATTTTTTGAAAATCTGTTATTTACTAAACTACATCCCCATTTGAATCTACTCAAAGAGGATATTGAAGCATGTATTATTCATGGAAATCTGTGCTGAGTTTAACAGGAAATATGGGATTCACTAGGAAGTAATGATTTAAATCATTCAAGAAAAAGTAACTACGAAGAACTCAGTAAGCAATCACAGGTGTGAAGTTCAATGAAATTCGACAATAAAAGATGTCTTCTACCTGGAGAGCTAGGAAGAGACTGGAACCAAATAAGGTTACAACGAACAAGAATGAATTGGGCAAAGACAGAGAGTCCAAGGGGCTTCCTAGGTGGCACTAGCGGTAAAGAACCCACATAGCAAGTTGATTTGGGGAATAAGGAATAAACAAAATTGAAGAAGCACTTCCTGGGCTTCCCAGGTGGCTCAGTGGTTAAGAATCTACCTGCCAATGCAAGAGACACAGGTTCATTCCCTAATCTAGGAAGATCCCATATACCACGGAGAAATTAAGCCCATGTGCCACAACTAGTGAGCCTGTGCCCTGGAGCCTGGGAACTGCAACAACTGAGCCTGTGTGCTGCAATTCCTGAAGCCTGTGCACCCTATGACCCATATCCCACAACAAGAAAAGCCATGGCAGTAAGAAGCTTGTGCACCCCATCTAGAGAGTAGCCCCTGCTCACCGTAACTAGAGAAGAAAGCCATGCATCTGTAAAGACCCAGCACAGCCAAAAATAAATAAATAAATAAAATTATATTTAAAAAGAAGGAGGGTGCCACCCACTTCAGAACGGTGGCAAACAAATCTGAGTCTGGCCTTACACTCCAGAGCAAATCAGCCTAAGATCCATTCCTGAAAAGAATCACCAGTGTCTTCATCAAAGCTGCTGTTGGGTCAGTTTGTCAGCCTCATAAACAAGCTCCTGTGTATGTAATTATAACTAATATATGGGAGGGATGGACAGAGAGGAACAGATGTTGGAGCCAAATGAGGATACACAGAACACAACACTGTGGTATAAAAACCTGAGTTTATATGGTGCAGCTGGCTGCATTGCATGTTTCTTTAAAAAAAAAAAAAAATTTACAAAGTGTGGCATCTGGCCTTCTATTGTCCAAACTCAATTTTTCTTGCAGGTCATTTTCTTCCGATACCAAGGGTCTCTGGCATTGCCAGTGAGAGACTTCACTCAAAACTTCTCTGAACAAGTGAAGTAAGTCAAAAAGAGAAAGACAACTACTGTATACTAATGCATATATATGGAATATAGAAAGTGGGTAATGGTAACACACGCAGTGAAGCAAGGGAAAAACAGACATAGAGAACAGACATATGGACAGTGTGGGGTATGAACAGTGGGTGGGAGGCACAGAGGGAGTAACACGGAAACCTATGCGAAAAAGATAGCTATGGTCATAGCCCTGCGGGAATAGGAGATCCTGAAGGGGCCTGGTGCGATGGCCGGGAGGGGTGGGATGCGGGGGACTGGGAGGAGAGGAGGGTGTCAGGGATATGCATATGACTGATCTGGGAACATACATGCCTGTGAACAACAAAACTCTGTAAAAATTAAAAACTTCTCTGAACAAAGAAAGCCCAGGAATTAGGAAGAAGGCTGACCCAGAGTTCCCATAGAGCTAAATGGGCTGAGTTTTTATTTGTCTCTATTTCAAATCTGGGCTCTGTGAGTCTCCTAGAGCTACTGAGAAAGCCCAAGTCTATTTTGCCTGTGTCGACGTGATGCTAGTCAAGCAGGTTAATGGACTTTCCCTGCACTGAGGTGTCCACTGAGGTGGTGCTATATAGAACCAAGCAGGAAGTCACAGGATGTAAGAAAATATATGCCATTAACCAGAGTGAGATCTGACCCAAATATACCTTCACCTCATTCTAAATGAGCTCTTTGGAACTATCTAGCCTTGATCAGTAGTTTTCGAATTGCCATTGTGAATCCAGGGGCTACAGAAGCTGCCATGGAATCACAGAGCTTCTACATCAACACAGCCACTTTATGGAGGCAGTCACGCAGAGTCCTGAGCTTCCTATTCTCCAGTGTTTATTTTGTTTTTATGATACCAAGTTTTTCAGAAGCTTTTCAGTTGGGAAACCCATGAAACTTCCTTTATCCCCTGTCTCATGACGTTTGGCAGTCAGCTTGAGTAGCAATCCAGTATTTGGGTTAACACAGAAAACTGTACCTATGGGAAGCTTGAGTTCAAATTTTCTCCTAAAGTGTGTTGGGAGAATTATTCAGCCCCCCTAAAATTCAAGATTTTCATCAACATCAGAGACTATGCAATTGAAACAATGTTCAAAAAGCACTTAGCATAGTGCCTGGAACATGGTGTATACAAAATAGTATCTACTATTTTTAATCCTATCTCCTATGCATTAACTATGATAGAACTGTAGCTATAAGCCTGCTTACCTAGCTTATCAAGGTACTTTTTTTTTCTTTGAAATAAATGTTCTCTTAGCAAATTCCTACTCCTGCTTGCAAATTCAAAGTGCTGCCCTCTCCTTGAATTCCCCCTATCTTCCTGAGTCCATCACTCCCTCCGGGTCGCCATGACAGAGTAAACGTGTAGGCATATATGCTTTCCCATTCCAACACTCACCAAGGGGAGCTTTCCACTGTCTTGTGTTAGGGTATGTGTGCATCTTCCCTCCTCGACACTGAGCTCAAATATCCATCTATCTCTTGGGTTTGTTCCCTCAGCTGTTTCCAGCGACAAGTCAAGTTCTAGAAGTGTTGTAAAGTAGACATAGATGGGCACAATTAAGTTCTCAACCAAGTGAAAAGTCTCTTGCTTGCTCCAGACTCACACACTGGGAAGTCTTCTTTTAGTAGCCCATTCACATATGTTCTCTAAGCTGTACCTCCTATACTGCCTTCAAAAGTAGGAGGTGGATTAAATCAGGCCTATTCTCCAGCTCCTCCACTCAACCCCACTGGTTCATGGAATCTGAGGGCCTCCTTATCTGCCCACAGCATTAAGGAACTAGACCTCCTTACTGGAAATATTACTTCTCCATAAAGAAAATATTTTTTAAATCAATTAGAAGCTTCTGTGACCTACAGCAATTTAGGAAATTAGCAAATGTTCCTTGTTCCTCCCGCAGACTATATTTTATTATTGGATTAATGTGCAAAAAGCCCCTATTTTGTAGCACCAAATATTTACTTTGGAGAACTTCTCTGGTTTTATCGTGGATTTGCCTTGTAGTGTCAACAAATCACTGCAGTGTGCATAATGAACTACGGAAGTAAAGAAAATATACACAGGGAGGGCTAGAGTCACTTGGAAGCAATGTTTCTGCTTTACGGGAGGGGATCAGGGAAGAGTTAACATCCGGTCACCCACTGGTGAGTTCTTGTGACCTTATCTCATAAATCAGGCAGAAATTTTTATTTTCATGTTAAGCATACGGTCTGCTTTAAGAGCATGGGCCAGATGTCTATCCCCAGAGTTCAATTTTAGGACTCAGTTCTATATCATGACAAGAAATGACAACTTCTCCACTAGGCCAGAGAGAATAGTCAAATGGGCAACAGTGGTGGCACCATGGGGTGTGGTACAGTGGTCAGGACGCTCCTCCTCAGAAAGCACCTTTCAAGAGTTACATAAACAGTGAAATAAAGTCTCATCATTGGAAAAACATTTAGAGGACACATGTGTGATACTGATTCAGTTCTCTTATCGATGCATCCAAGAGTATTTGGACAAAAGGAAAACGCAATCTTCCCTAATTGGTGATTACTCTGAAACTTTTGTACTCACTGTCAGCTGACGTGTTTCTACCCCTGGAATGGGAATCCATGTGAAAACTGTCCATGTCTCCATTCAACATGGCAGCCTTCTTCCCGGCATACAGTGGCTGGTAGAGAGACATTCTCTGTATCATGCTGTTAACTTTCCTGTTGCATTCAGAGCAAGGTTTTTGAGAAGAATGTTCAGTATCTCTCCCAACCGCCCCAACTCCTTTTCTGCTCTGTCATCACATCCTAGTCTTAAGTTCATGTTTTCCAAGGCGATTGTCCTTTATTGGCCTGAGCATGCATCCTTCTGGCTTTCCATTTTCCACACTGCTTTCAGACCACTGGTTTTGAACTGCAAGTCTAGTTTCCTTGATCTTCAGATGAAGACTGTCATCCTTAACCAGCCCTACCAGATCTTGTATACCGACTATACTGCTCTCTATTCACCCAATCAAGGCTTCTTCCAGACTCCAAAATGCCTCCTTTTCTTCTTGCTACTGAGCCTTTGCTCAGGCTGTGCCTTCTGCTTACAATGCCCTTCCTGTTCATACCACCAGACTGAATAAACATCTACTCCCCATCTAGATCAGGTGAAAGTTCTCTTCTGTAGCACTTTGCCACCATTGAAATTTTACATTGAGGTCCTTATTTCCTTTGTGTGTGCCTTTCCTAACACAGTACGAATTCTATAAGGACAAGGACTTTATCTTTTGTCTTCCTTCTCACCACTGGATCACCAGGGACAGTCACATAGTAAGTGCTTAACATGTATGTGTTGGATAGAATGTATGATCCCCAGATATGATGCTATAAAATAAAAGCAGGTTTCCCTAATTCATAAAAAAAAAAAAAAAAAAAACTGTATACAGAAGGAAAACAAACAACCATGGTCAATATTATTCCAAAGTAGTACTATCAAAAAGTAACAGATTGTGGTCAAGACACTGCTATTGACTTCAGCAGACCTGAGTTAAAGCCTTAATAAAGAAATATGAGCAGACAAGCTCTGTTTTCTAGTACTTCACAGTGAGGCAGTCATAATGACAGGGTTTAGGATACATGGAAGCATTACTCGTATGAGGTAGACCTCTTGCCCATGCCTGCAGGAAGCTGGACTGTGTGTGGTAGGAACTTCCTGGAGAGCACATGGAATTCACATTGTCCAGTGAAGATGCCATTAGGACCTTCTACAACCACCCTAGTTCTCTTCTCTTGGACACATGCAATTAGATGTGACCATACAATGTCCTTTGGGTAATAAAATGTAAGCCTAGGATGCAATGACTTGATCAAAAAGTTTGTTCTGGTTTTTTCCATACACTCATACAGGAAAACCCAAACAAACATTTTGACTAACTCAATTCTTCATTCTGTTGGAAGCTTAAAGAACCAGAGGCACAGTTCTTATTTTGACTATCATGGAAGCATATGGAACTTCTGTCTACCTAAGTCCCTGAATCACTACAATGAGCAGAGCCCTCCTGCCCAAATGTGGTAGACTTCGACTGATTAAATACAAAAATAAAGAGCCTTTGTTGCATTAAACCACTGAGATTTGGTGTCCTAGATTATGCTAGGTGACGCACCCCATTAGTCATGCTCAATTCAGAAGGACATGTTGAGGGAAGAAGTAGAATGGCAATGTGAGAATGGATGTAACAGTAGGGGAATGGGAAACCTACAGAAAGGAGACATGCACAATGGATGCCGGGATTCATTCACGCTCGTAATTGAATACACTGAGTTAGTTCTAGAATTCTGCCTCAGGGTAGAGACTGTGGAACAGTGTAAGGGAAGGGCTGGCCAAAGGCCTACTGATGGCTAGAAAATGAAAGTCAAAAGAACCATTAAAACACACACACACACACACACACACATATGATTCACAGCTTACTTGTATCCCTCTACTTCCTTTACTTTGGCCACAGTAACTGTGCAAATATCCAACTCAATCTCTGTCTCTACAAACTGAGAATCTCCAAATACTTCTCTAACCTCAATGCCCCTCCTCCCTGATTCCACCATTGCATCTCACATCCTTAATTACAAAGTCCACAGAGTTTGAAAGAAATAAGCTAATTTAGTAAGAGTTACAGTTATTAAAAAGACTCTATTTGTGACTTTCTACATTTTTCAAATTTTCTGTAATTAACACTTCCATAATCCCAAACCGAAAACAAATATCACCCATTTATAAAATATATGTAAACGGACTTGTCCCTATTCCATTGCCAAGGCCAACCTTAGGATATAAAACCAACCACAGCAACAGCACAAAACACATCACAGTGAGGAACAGTAAAATCCTTGCCCATGATCCTCCCAACTGCCTATATGATCATGTTACAGCAGGATATCAGAGAACAAGCTTGCAATATTTTTAACTGTGTTGAGCTACTGTCAACATTGTTAATCTCCCATAACGTTCACCAGCATGTCTCTTTAATGGAGGGTATTTCCACTGGGGAAGATTAAAAGCTGAAAATATTAGACCAGTTTGACCTCAACTATAGCACAAATTATTTCTACTTATTTCTTCAGGTGACAAGACTTGATATTAAGCTGATGTGTATAATAATAGTTGTCTGGAGGATCTTTCATATTGTGAGTTCTACAGGACTCACTCGACCCAGCTGTATATTTGGAAGAATACCACCCATCAGTTTGAAACCAAAGTAGTCAGCATCTAAGTTTGGGAACCTGGATAAGAAACAATGATTCATATTTGTACAGCACTTTTTATGGTTCATTGCTTACCTGCTCCCCACCAAGTGCCTTCACATCTATGGTCTTAATCATTCTTTCCATCAGCACCATTTTGTAAGTAAGGCAAGTCTAATTCCTGATTTATAGGTGAGGAGACTGGGGCGCAGAGCAATTGAATGACTCATCCAAGTCAACATCAAAGGAGACTCAGGGGCTCAGGTTATTGATCCCACTGCTTTTATAATATTCTGAGCTCCTCCTAGTAGACCCCTACAATATATCCCACAATATCAACTCCTGCAATGACCACAAACAACAACGTGAGAGGAAGTTTAGTATCCTCAGAGTTAGTATGGGTAAACTGAGGCTGAACTGAATTAAAAAAGTAATGTTGCCACAGCCACCACTGAGCACATGAATCTCAAACCAGACCGGTCTAACTCCAAAGTCCATACTTTTTACGGGACACTGGCTCCCACAGGAGACAGCACACTCGTACTGATTTTAGCATCTGACATGGTAAAGTCCACATTGAAAGAAATAAGCTATTTAGTAAGAGTTACAGTTATTAAAAGACTCTATTTGTGACTTTCTACATTTTCAAATTTTCTGTAATTAACACTTCCATAATCCCAAACCGAAAACAAATATCACCCATTTATAAATATATGTAAACGGACTTGTCCCTATTCCATTGCCAAGGCCAACCTTAGGATATAAAACCAACCACAGCAACAGCACAAAACACATCACAGTGAGGAACAGTAAAATCCTTGCCCATGATCCTCCCAACTGCCTATATGATCATGTTACAGCAGGATATCAGAGAACAAGCTTGCAATATTTTTAACTGTGTTGAGCTACTGTCAACATTGTTAATCTCCCATAACATTCACCAGCATGTCTCTTTAATGGAGGGTATTTCCACTGGGGAAGATTAAAAGCTGAAAATATTAGACCAGTTTGACCTCAACTATAGCACAAATTATTTCTACTTATTTCTTCAGGTGACAAGACTTGATATTAAGCTGATGTGTATAATAATAGTTGTCTGGAGGATCTTTCATATTGTGAGTTCTACAGGACTCACTCGACCCAGCTGTATATTTGGAAGAATACCACCCATCAGTTTGAAACCAAAGTAGTCAGCATCTAAGTTTGGGAACCTGGATAAGAAACAATGATTCATATTTGTACAGCACTTTTTATGGTTCATTGCTTACCTGCTCCCCACCAAGTGCCTTCACATCTATGGTCTTAATCATTCTTTCCATCAGCACCATTTTGTAAGTAAGGCAAGTCTAATTCCTGATTTATAGGTGAGGAGACTGGGGCGCAGAGCAATTGAATGACTCATCCAAGTCAACATCAAAGGAGACTCAGGGGCTCAGGTTATTGATCCCACTGCTTTTATAATATTCTGAGCTCCTCCTAGTAGACCCCTACAATATATCCCACAATATCAACTCCTGCAATGACCACAAACAACAACGTGAGAGGAAGTTTAGTATCCTCAGAGTTAGTATGGGTAAACTGAGGCTGAACTGAATTAAAAAAGTAATGTTGCCACAGCCACCACTGAGCACATGAATCTCAAACCAGACCGGTCTAACTCCAAAGTCCATACTTTTTACGGGACACTGGCTCCCACAGGAGACAGCACACTCGTACTGATTTTAGCATCTGACATGGTAAAGCTGAGCAACATATATTTCCATACCATCCATACTGGTCCTGCAAATTAAACCACAAGGACCAAAGAATAAATGTCACTGTAAAGGTTACGCAGAAAAAAAAAAAAAAAGACATAGGATTCCTACCTAGTCAGCAATTATTGTGCCTAGGTTTGTTTAATTTATTTCAAGGTGATCACTTGGTTTTGTGCTATAGAATAGGGCTAGAAAAGATAGACTTCAGGTTAAGCTGGAAAGGAAAAGGTAAATGGATCCTGTAGAGTTGGTATGGTGTTTGTGGGCTGGTTTGTGTCCTGTTGGCTTGGGGAAGATTAAGAAAGTCGATGTAAAAACCTTGAGATTATATTTTTGTGGAGAGTATGACAATTGGGTCTTAAGTGACGGGAAAAACTGGGCTACCAAATCGAGGAACGGGGCTTAGAAAATTTCTGCAAAACTGTGCGCCAGTGTGGGGGATGGCCCATGGGTACACAGGCCAGCAATTTTGTGTGTGTTGAGGTTGGGTGGCTGAATGTGATGGACAGTGCTAGAAATTCTTCCAATCTGTCTTCTTCTGTCATCATTGAATTAGAATTGCCACAAGGCTCCTATCTGCTCAGCCAGACCACTTTTTCCAAGCACTCTTAGAGTCAGTCAGTCAGGTGACAAAGTTCTCACCTGTGAAATGTGACAAGAAGTCATGTGTCTGGTTCTCGTGATATTAGATATGCTTCTTCTACACTTTCTTCTTTCTATTGGTTGGAACCTAAATAGGGTAGAAACCCAGCTTCAACGTGAGATAATGAAAATGCCCCGAGGTGTGAAAGAACAATGATCAGGCAGGAATGGAGGGTGTGGGAACCCACTCCAGTATTCTTGTCTGGAGAATCGTTATGGATCGAGAAGCCTGGTGGACTGTAGCCCATGGGGTCTCAAAGAGTCAGACATAACTGAGTAACTAAGCACACACCACCATGAGCAAATATGTGGAACAGGGCTGTCCTGCCCAACCAGAATGCTCACATGGGGCTTAACATGAGGGGGAAGTAAAACCCTTTGTTCTTTATGCCTTTTATGTCATTGAGTCTCTTTGTTACAGTAGCAAAAGCTGACCCTATATAACACAGTAGGCACTGATGGAGGGCACTCAGAAATAGTCCTTCTAGGATTCATCTTATACAACTTACTTCCTACAAATTGACCAGAAATTCATAAAAAATATCATAAATTTCAGATTTTGCTCAAAGAGAAAGTAACTCTCATGAAGCAAATCACAGGAACCTAAGATCATCTCTTGATCAAAAAGTCCATACTGCTTTTGACCTATCAGGCATGTAGTAGGCAGAATGTCCTGTTTGTTTAACAGGTATATTTTTTTGGTAACCATGTGAAATGCTGAGCTGGAGGAATCACAAGCTGGAACCAAGATAGCCAGAAAAAATATTAACAACCTCAGTTAGGCAGATGATACCACTCTAATGGCAAAATGTGAAGAAGAACTAAAGAACGTCTTTATGAGGGTGAAAGAGGAGAGCGAAAAAGCTGCCTTAAAATTCAACATTCAAAAAACTAAGATCATGGCATCCAATCCCATCACCTCATGGCAAATAGAAGGTGAAAAAGTAGAAACAGTGAGAGATTTTATTTTCTTGAATTACAAAATTCAAGTCAAAGCTCTGGTTTATCCAGGTGTCATGTACAGATGTGAGAGTTGGACCATAAAGAAAGCTGAGTGCCAAATGATTGATGCTTTCAAGTTATGAGGCTGGAAAAGACTCTTGAGAGTCCCTTAGACTGCAAGGAGATCAAACCAGTCAATCCCCTAACTAGGAAATCTCCAAACCAGGAAATAAACCCTGAATATTCATTGGAAGGACTGATGCTGAAGCTGAAGCTCCAATACTTTGGTCATCAGATGCAAAGATCTGACTCATTGGAAAAGACCTCACCCAGTGCTGGGAAAGACTGAAGGGAACAGGAGAAGGGGCTGGCAGAAGATGGATGAGATGGTTAGACAGCATCATCAACTCAATGGACATGAACTTGAGCAAATTCCAGGAGATGGTGAAAGACAGAGGAGCCTGGGGTGGTGCAGTCCATTGAGTCACAAAGAGAGGGACACAACTTAGAGATTGAACACCAACAACTAAGGTCTCCTTGTATAAAGGCCATTAGAGGCTTCCCCCAGTGGGTAAGGACGCCGCCTTGCAGTGCCACAGGCACCAGTTCGATCCCTGAACTGGGAAGACCCCACGTGCCATAGAGCGGCTAGACCGGTGTGTCCAACTACCGAGCCAGAGCTCTGGAGCACATGTATCCAGAACCAGTGTTCTGCAGTGACAGAGGCCACTGCAATGGGAGGCCCACACAGGCCAAAGAACAAAGATGGATGGAAATAAATAAATGAAAGATCAATAGAAGTGGCCAAAAAAATAATAATAAAATAAAATAAATTATAAAGGCCATTAGACAACTTGAGACCATCTTGCCAGTAGGTTGACTTAAGAATTTCATGAATTGCTATTTTTTGCTTGTTTTTTTCAAAATAGCAGTCTGAACCAGAAACCAAACCTAAGCTTTATCCTAATGTTACTCTGTAATAAACCTATTTTGTCAATCAATTTTCTAAAATACTATTTTTTAAAAATTAAAGCATAAAATCAATTCCTTAAAAATATATGAATAAAGAGTCACAAAACTCCAAGAAGTCAAAAATATGTATCTATTTTCATATCTGTCCGCCTGTGTCCTGTTACAGATGTGTTCTCCCTCCCCCTCCTCAACTTTTCACCATCACTTTTTCGTTTTGAAAAGAAGGCTACCAACTGGTTTAAAGTTCCTGGAACAGAAGATGATTGAAACAGTGAGCATTTAAAATTCACATTCACAAGGTGAACATCTGGAACACATTCAAAAGGGGGAAAAATTATGAAATGAGAATATTATTAATAGCTAACATGTTGCAAGACATGAATCAATGGACAACCTGTTTCCTAGATTCTTTCTGGGGAAAAAAGAAAGTATTTGAAAGCAAAAAGCACAAGACTTCAGAACCTACTACTACCCTGGAAGGAAGTATGATTTACAGCATCACCTTTCAGAGGTAAAGCTGCCATTTGTTTAAAATGATAATAATGTCTGCACTCTATTCTTTCCTCTTGTCTTACATGTTGCTGAGGGAAGATCTTTGTAGTTAACGAGGAGTCTTTTCTTCACCAGGGAAGTGGGATTTTCACACTTGCACTTTGTGGTAGCGAGTCCCAGCCCCACAGTTTATTTTTGTAATAATTAATAAAATATCACATTTCCTGACTTCCTTGCCCTTGCCCAGAGAACAGCTTGTTGCTACCTTTCTAGGTGCCGTCGTAGGAGACGAAACCACATTACATGAGGATCCAACTTGGGACAGAAATCATAACATGGTCCTTGTGTTCCTTGAGTGCTTTCTCAGTGACAGTTTCATTGAAGGGTGATTCCAGTAGATCCCCAAATGTGGAGTGTGGTAGAGATGGAGACTGATATTTATAGGTCCAGGTGTTGACACACTCAAACCAACTCTGTCTATTTTATTAAGAGAAAAATAGTCCTCTATGACTCTTACTTTAGGTGTAAGGAAAAGGAACGCACTTGGTTGCAATGAATCCGGTAAATGTGTCTCAAACTAAATACAAAAAGCAAAGGATCCCCTTTCAGGAGTAGAAGGGTCATTCATACACTTCACAAATATTTATTGAGTGCTGACCAGGCTCCAGGCACTATCCTTGGCATGGGTGATATGGCTGGGAACCAGACAGACAAGTCCTACCAAAAAAGAAAAAAAAAAAAAAGGCAAACATAGTTTGGGGAAAGAGGTCTTTAAGCATCCAACAGATGAGTCACTCTAAGGACCCAATCACTTTGTTAACACCTAAGAAAATCTAAGAATGGTGTTCAGAACGTCTCACATTCTGTCTAGCAGGTGGCCAAGCCTAGCTCCCACTAATTCTGCATCATATTCATCACTACCACCATCATCATCATCTTCAGTAATAAGCTTGATAGTAAGGTTGCTTTGATTATGAGCCAGACATTAAACTCAATGCTATATATATATTTTATACCTTTACTTTTCTCAATCCTATAAGTTATCGTCGTTTAGTTACTCAGTCATGTCTGACTCTTTCCCTGTTTTGAAAGACACCCATCTCCCCGAGTTTGCTCAAACTCATGTCCAATGATTGAGTGATGTAATCCAACCATCTCATCACCTGTCATCCTCTTCTCTTTCTGCTTTCTATCTTTCCCAGCATCAGGGTCTTTTCCAATGAGTTCACTCTCTGCATCAGGTGGCCAAATTGGAGCTTCAGCTTCAGCATGAGTCCTTTCAGTGAGTATACAGGGTTGATTTCCTTGAGGATTGACTTGTTTGATCTCCCTGCAGTCCAAGGGACTCTTAAGCGTCTTCTCCAAAGACCACAGTTCAAATGCAACAATTCTTTCGCACTCAGGCATCTTTATTGTTAACTCCCAAGAGCTAGGTGATCTTATCATCCCCATTACACAAATGAGGAAACTGATGCAGAATTATGTTAACAGTAACTTTTCCCCAAATCACACAATTTATAAGAAATCCAAGACAAGAACACAGGCAACTGTTCTCCTGGGCCCATGTCACAGAGAGTCTTTCCCTCTGACCTGCACAACAGATCAATCCCCCATGAATCATGCATTTTCCTGTTGCTGTGTGGTGGTCCATGCTGTTTGCCAAGCCTTGGAAAACTTTTCCCATCAGGACGACAGAGAGAACCTCTCCACTGAGCTAAGATCAAAGAACGTATATGGATTGAGGACCCACACAAGCCCTCTGGTCATCCTCCATGTGATATAACACAGACCTCAAAAGGAATCCATGCACTATCCAGTATGTCTTTTGTGAAGGAATATGATACGTTAAAAGACCACATAAAAAGAGAGAGAAGGGGCTTCCCTGGTGGTCCAGTGGGTAAGGACATCGCCTTGCAGTGCAAGGGGCACTGGTTCAATCCCTGGCCTGGGAAGATCCCACGTGCCACGGAGTGGCTGGACCGATGTGTCCAATTACCGAGCTGGAGCTCTGGAGCACATGCGCCCAGAACCAGTCCACCATGATGGGAGGCCCACACGGGCCGGGGAACAAAGATGGATGAAAATGGACAAATGAAAGACCAATAGAAGTGGCCCGCCTGCTCCCCTCCCTCCCCACCCCACACCCCCACAAAATAAATAAATAAATAAATCTTAAAAAAAAAGAGAGAGAGAGAGAAGGCTCTGCTTCATATTTGAAATGAGAACATGCAATATACAGCTTTTCATTTGAGTTAAATTAAATAAATAATTGTTCAGTTCCTACTGCCAGGGGAACCCATGGTACAGGCCTTCAAGTAGCTTCCAACTTCAAACAGACAAAGATAGACAATCAACATAGGATTTCCACTGTCTTGCATTTAGTAAGTCCTTCCTTAGCGATGCTTCCACAAGCATCATTTTGTTTGAAATTCAAACACCCCGGAGTGTAGGAAGGACAGCAGATATTTTCAACACTGGACACATATGAGGAAACTGAGGAAAGAGTGGGCGGGTCAGTCATGACATGCTAGACGTTAGGCTCCAGACACTCAGTAAGGAATCTCCCAAGGGAAGAAATTCATCAGCCATGACGCCCCTTCATTAGTCATAGTTCTAAAGCACTTGGCACCTGGGCTTCCAATCAGAGTGGAGGAAAGGCACCCACACATCACTTCTTTGGCCCCCATCCTCTATGCTGCTTTAGAGTCCAGGATAAGACAGCCCCCCGCAACAGCGACTCTACACACTGTCGCCACCCTGCAGTGCTGCCGGAAGATGCTGCCCAAGTTTTGGCAGCCGAGGCAGCCAGACTTCATCATTTGCTCACATTAATGTACTTGGCAATCACACAGAAGAGCTTTTAAATCTAATGGGTCAGACAATAACAAAGCAGAGTTACAGGAGCATTTTCAAAATGACGGGGCTGTGACCCTTTTAGGTACGTCGTTCTGCCTTAGCCCAGGGAAGGGCAGGAGTTGCAGTGAATCACATTGACTTCCAGTCTGGTCCCCTTGGTATGTGCAGCATGAGGTTTGTCCAAAGAGCCTGTCAATCTGCACCCATGCGGATGTGTATTTGTGCATGTGTGTGTGTGCCTGTGGGTGGGTGTGGGGGGGTGCACATGCATGTACATCTCTCTGGCCTCCATAAACTTTCTGGCAAAATTGGGATAAAAGAGGTGAACTGGAACACAGGTATCCAGGCTAAAAAGTACTAAACTTCAGGTTGTGCATCATAGCTTCTAAGGACTTTCCCTGTGCTCTGTTTTCTTCTTGAGGTTCTAAAACCTCTGTTACTCCCCATTGGTAGTGGTCAAGAAATTTCTAAAAATGTCTGGATTTGAGGCAACAAAGTTTATAAAGTCAAGACTTTTTTTCCATCAAGCCAGAGTGTTAGAAAATTGGTTTTGTTTTTTTTATTATTGATTTATTTTATTAAATTCTAGCTTCTAGCTGTGCCATGTGGCACGTGGGGGTCTTACTTCCCTGTATTAGGGATGGAACCCACGGCCACCACAGTGGAAGCATGGAGTCTTAACCACTGGGCCTCCAGGGAAGTCCCTGTATTTTTTTTTCCTTTGTAAAATGAAAGTATACAATGCCTATCACATGAAAAACTGATAGAATACTATCCAGAGCTCTCCATATTTATGGAGGCATTTTTTTCTGGAATTACTTGCACACTCCATTTCCAGGTGATATGATCACCAGGCCTCTTATCAGTGTCAATAATTCCATTTGGCAGGCAGCAGCTAATTCTTTTCATGTGCTAATGATTAATCAGACAAGCCTATTTACTAATGTATCAGAATGCATTAGAAACATAAGGTAATGGTGGACAGAACATCAATTCAGATATAAATGAACTACATTTACATTGGATACCTATTGACTTATGTCACAGAATGAAGCAGAAAATGCAATTTACTTGTAAACCATTAAAATGAATGAAAATAGAATTTCAAACTCCATCTTCAAACATAACTTTATTGACTTGGCTCTGAGCCTTAAGGGAGTGCCTAACTAAGTTTAAAATATATAAATAACACACTAATTCATTTTGCCATAAAGGAGTTAGTGTCTCACCAACTAAATGCCATGGAATTTACTTAAGTTGGAACTAGTACAAAATAAAGAAAGGTCACAGACCATAGTGTGAGGACATATTAGGGTTCTTATACTGGGAGAGAACCAATCATTTTTTGATTTGAACTCTCTTTTAATCTGGTTTAGTCCAAAATTCTACATCTGTGCATATCCCAAGGTCCATATCTGACAAACAATTCAGGAGTAAAACCTTTATGACAGATGGACAGGAAGGGAACAAAGAGAGAAAGACAGAGAAAGAGAAAGGCTGCTTTTGGAGAGTTAGATCAAGTAACATCATGCTAGTAAACATGAAGTGTTAGTCGCCTTATCTAACTGTTTGCAGACCATGGGACGTAGCCCGCCAGGCTCCTCTGTCCGTGGAATTCTCCAGGCAAGAACACTGGAGTGGGTTGTCATTCCCTTCTCCGGGGGGTCTTCCTGATTCAGGGATCGAACCCAGGTTTCCTGCATTGCTGTCAGGTTTTGTTTTTTTTTTTTTTTTTTCACCACCTGGGCCACCAGGGAAGCCTAACATTACAACGCTGAGAAACAACATTAGGAGTCTACATTTAACTTTCATTGGCTGAAAAGGGCTATCAGAAGATCTTTAGAGGGAGATAAGAATAAATTTTAAGATCACTAAAAAAGAGGGGTAGGTTTGAACTATTTAATATGAAAAATAGCTGAGCCTCCTAGATAATGTTCTCGTGTTTCATCTAGATGTTGAGCTTCAAATAGACAAGACTTAACAGTCTCAGAGCTTCTCAAGTTCACGCCGTTGCTGTCACTTAAGCACTTCAGTCATGTCTGACTCTCTGTGACCCCAGGGACTCTAGCTGCCAGGCTCCTCTGTTCATGGGATTCTCGAGGCAAGAATACCAGAGTGGGTTGTCTCCTCTGGGGGTCTTCCAAGCCAGGGTACAAACATGGGCCGCCTGCATTGCAGGCAGATACTTTACCACTGAGCCATGAAGGAAGCCCTCTTAAGTGCACAGAATGGACAAATATGAGGAAACTGGAGCAACTCAAAAATATACAATTAAATTCCAAGCAACAGTTTGTATATATGACAGCTCAGATCCAGACAGATGACCAATTTTTGACAAATGACCAGTCTTTTAATTAGAGATTTAGGCAATTATTGCAATTTTGAAAACCCAGTCTTGGAAGAGCTCAAAGGAAGCATGGGGCTGTATTCTAAGGGAAAACCTAATCCACCTGGCCGTCTCTTTGTTTTGAATCTCTCCTTCTTGGACTACACTGTAAGGTGTTAATGAAATGTAATGTGTACCCACAGCAGCAACCATTTTCCATAGCAGATTCCCAAAAAGTTGTTGAGAGAGAGGATTGTTGATAAAGAATTTCATGATCAAATATGCTTAGGACATTCAATATTAGCTTCCTTTTTTGTCTGAAAATTCACCAGACACCTTGCCATATTAAAGGCCCTGAAAAATCCTACAGTAAAGAAAACTTTTAAATGTGTTCCACCGGCATTTTTCAAGCTTAACTAGGCACAGGGAAATTTGCTTCTCATACACACAGATTGAGTGTTCCATAAAGCACAGCTTTAGAAATATTAAACAAAAAATTAAAATACCTAGAAAATTAAATAAAATATATAAGGTAAATTTATTCCCTATCCTAAAGAAAAATGGTAAGCAAAGCTATTATTTGAAGCCCCATCAGCCTCAGCAAAAGGAAGCTCTCCACATACCTGATTCAAATGCTCTTTTCTGAGCTTGAGTCCTGTAACTAATACCAGACACACATGCACACCTTGCATTGAGCTGCACATACTAGAGTGGGCATGGGTCTAGGTGCCCCTCCCACTAAAAACACAACTTCAACACTCATTAACCTACTCAGAAGGATCTTATGCAGGTATTACTGCAGGTACTAAGGGAAGAGTTCATAGTGCCTTTGTCTGTGCCCCTAAAAGGAACATAAAGTCTCCTCCTGTTCATTCCCAGCGTCTAATCCATCAAGAAACTGTCCAGAAGATAAATTGGAGCTAAGCTGACTTTTGTTAATAATGTAATAATTTTGAAAGCACAGCTTTAATCAAGGGGAAAATTTTCTAGAATTTGACAACCTTTTCCATTCCCTTTGGTATAGTCTCCATTCTTTTTTTTTTCAAACCTGTCTAATGCTGCTTCTTAGGTGGTGTTCAATAGAAACCAGTCTATAATGCAATGCACTCTCTTTATGTGATGTTTAGATATGAGATTGATCTCGGTGGGCACCCTGGAGTTCTGAAAGTAGGATTATTGGATTTTGTGGCTTTCTCAGATGTTGAAGATCTTTAAACAGTGTCTTGCAAAGTTGCTACATCCCGCCTGTCTGTAAAACACTCATGAACTCATCAAAGAAGGTAGACTCCATTTTAATTAGACATGGTGGGTGAAGGGGGGCGCTGGAAGCCAACTTCCTCCCACCCTCCAGTTAAGTGCCAGGACCACATCTACTTCCATACCTTGAAAAGAAAAATGAGTTCCTCTATCTCCCAATCAATAGGGCCTTAACAGGAAGACTGCTGACACAGGATGGAATTCAGAATTCACAAGAGCGGCAGGGAAGAAAGATGTGGAGGTTAAATCATACATTTGGCAACCATGTTATCTCTGGGCTCCCTGAGAAGATTTTAACAGCTCTGAACTTGGGCAGATTCAGTTACATGATAGGTTAGCCTCACGGAGTAGCTCACATTTAAGAAAAACACAGTAAATAATATACAGTATATTTCCTCTGAAATAGTGTTACAGATGCAGAAAACAAACTTAGTAACTACTGGCGAGTGGGGGAGGGATAAAGTGGGAGCTTTAGACTGGCACATACACACCCCTATATAGAAGACTGACTACTAATAAGGACCTATTGTATAGCACAGGGAACTCTACTCAATGCTCTATATTGGCCTATTATGGGAAAAGAATCTGAAAAAGAGTGGACATATGTATACATACAACTGATTCTGCTTGCTGTATACCTTAAAATAACACAACATTGTAAATCATCACTGAATATGCTCAGTTGCTTTAGTTTTGTCCAACTTTTTGCAACACCATGGACTGTAGCCTCCCAGTCTCCTCTGTGCATGGAATTCTCCAGGCAAGAACACTGGAATGGGTTGCCATTTCTTCCTCCAGGGGATCTCCCCAAAATAGGGAATGAGCCTGCATCTCCTATGTCTTCTGCATCGCAGGCAGATTCTTTACTGCCAGGCCACTAGGGCAGACCTTGTGGCCACAGCCCCTCCAAAGTCCTGCTGGCAAGCATCAGGAATGTCTAGAAGCAAACTGGCTATTACTGCAGAGGGAAAGTGCAAGGGCTCTTGGAATACAACCACAAGAAAGTTCATGCTACACAAGCTGGGCCATGCACCTTGTCACTGCAATCACACTGTGACTCTCCTTTTCAGATTTGAAGTCTATGGACCAACCAATCCATAAATGCACATGAACAAGAATCCTGATGAATCCTGATAGGCATTCTCAGTTCATGTTTCCTCCCATCATTTTTTTAAACTACTGGCCCTTGTATTCATATTTATCTTCAAGTATAAAATTCTATCTGATGTGGCACAAATTCCATAGGGCCTGATTTCTCACCTACATATATGTATATGCAGGGCAGGTTTAACAAACACTTTCTTGACTCTGAGGATAGAGGTATTTAAGATGGCCCAAATGGTTCCATTCAAGTACAGATGCTTAAGACTCTTTAAAACACCTTTACCACTATAAGATACCATTATATACATATAAGAATGACCCAAGTCCAGAAAACTGGTACCACCAAATGCCAGCTTAGATGGAGAACAAAAGAAATACACATCCACCAGCATTCATTGTTGGTGGAAATGGAAAATGATATAGCTACTTTAGAAGACAATTCGGCAGTTTTTTACAAACTAAATATATTTTTACAGCATGATCCAGCAATCATGCCCCCTTGGCATCTGCCCAAAGGAGCTAAAAACATATGTCCACACAAAAACTCACACAAGAATATTCATAGCAGCTTGATTCATAATTGCCTAAACTTGGACACAGCTAAGAAGTCCTTTTGTAGATGAATGGATAAATCAACTGTGGTACATCATAATGATGGAATATTGTTGCTGTTCAGCTGCTCAGTCATGTCAAACTCTTTGTGACCCCACAGATTGCAGCATGCCAGGCTTCCCTGTCCTCACCAACTCCCAGAGCTTGCTCAAACTCCACTGCTTAATATCCACTGAGGCAGTGATGCCATCTAACTATCTCATGCTCTCTTGCCCCCTTCTCCTCCTGCCCTCAATCTTCCCAGCATCAGGGTCTTTTCCAATGAGTCTGCTCTTTGCATCATGTGGTCAAAGCATTGGAGCTTCAGATTGAGCATCAGTCCTTTCAATGAATATTCAGGGCTGATTTCCTTTAGAATTGAACAGTTTGAACTCCTTGCAGCCCAACAGATTCTCAAAAGTCTTCTCCAACTGAAAAGAATTGAAAGCACCAAATCTTCAGTGCTAGGTCTTCTTTATGGTCCAACTCTCACATCCATACACAACTACTAAAACCATAGCTTCAACAACACAGGCCTTTGTTGGCAAAATAATGTCTCTGCTTTTATTATGCAGTGCTAAAGGCAACTAGTCATCAAGCTATGAAAAAACATGGAGAAATCTAGAATTCATGCTACAAAATGTAAAAAGCCACTTTGAAATGGCTACATACTGTACTACCCACAAAATGAAATTTTGGAAAAGGTAACACTATGGAGACAGTGAAAAGTCAGTTGTTACCAGGCATGGTGGGCGAGAAAGAATGGGCGAACAGAAGGCAGTGAACACATTCTGTATGATACTGTAATGGTGGAGACCCAAGTCCAGAAAACTGGTACCACCAAATGCCAGCTTAGATGGAGAACAAAAGAAATACACATCCACCAGCATTCATTGTTGGTGGAAATGGAAAATGATATAGCTACTTTAGAAGACAATTCGGCAGTTTTTTACAAACTAAATATATTTTTACAGCATGATCCAGCAATCATGCCCCCTTGGCATCTGCCCAAAGGAGCTAAAAACATATGTCCACACAAAAACTCACACAAGAATATTCATAGCAGCTTGATTCATAATTGCCTAAACTTGGACACAGCTAAGAAGTCCTTTTGTAGATGAATGGATAAATCAACTGTGGTACATCATAATGATGGAATATTGTTGCTGTTCAGCTGCTCAGTCATGTCAAACTCTTTGTGACCCCACAGATTGCAGCATGCCAGGCTTCCCTGTCCTCACCAACTCCCAGAGCTTGCTCAAACTCCACTGCTTAATATCCACTGAGGCAGTGATGCCATCTAACTATCTCATGCTCTCTTGCCCCCTTCTCCTCCTGCCCTCAATCTTCCCAGCATCAGGGTCTTTTCCAATGAGTCTGCTCTTTGCATCATGTGGTCAAAGCATTGGAGCTTCAGATTGAGCATCAGTCCTTTCAATGAATATTCAGGGCTGATTTCCTTTAGAATTGAACAGTTTGAACTCCTTGCAGCCCAACAGATTCTCAAAAGTCTTCTCCAACTGAAAAGAATTGAAAGCACCAAATCTTCAGTGCTAGGTCTTCTTTATGGTCCAACTCTCACATCCATACACAACTACTGGAAAAACCATAGCTTCAACAACACAGGCCTTTGTTGGCAAAATAATGTCTCTGCTTTTATTATGCAGTGCTAAAGGCAACTAGTCATCAAGCTATGAAAAAACATGGAGAAATCTAGAATTCATGCTACAAAATGTAAAAAGCCACTTTGAAATGGCTACATACTGTACTACCCCACAAAAATGAAATTTTGGAAAAGGTAACACTATGGAGACAGTGAAAAAGTCAGTTGTTACCAGGCATGGTGGGCGAGAAAGAATGAACAGGCAGAACACAGAGGGTCTTTACGGCAGTGAACACATTCTGTATGATACTGTAATGGTGGAGACACATCAATTACTCATTTCGCTAAATCCACAGGATGTACAACACCAACAATGTAAACTCTAAACTCTGGTTGATAATGATGGGTCAGGGGGTTCATCCACTGTAACAGATGTCCCACTCTGGGAAGGGTGTTGATCATGGGGAGGCCATGCCTGTATGAGGGCACAGACACATGGGAAACTTCTGCACTTTGTGAATGCTGCTATGAACCTAAACGTGCTCTCACAAAATGAAGTGTTCTAAATAAAACCCAAACAAAGCCCACCAGCACACCCTCTGGGTGCTCAGGATACATGCCCTCGGCCTCAGATGTGTGTCTGTCCTGTGGCATTGACATGAGAGTTGGCCACTTGGGGTGGGTGTATGGGGACTGAGATGAGTCTTGCAGTTAGTTGAGCACAATGTGCTGGGTGGGTTAAAGGGGCCTGACCAAAGGGAAGGGCAACTCTTTGCTACACTCAACTGAGGGATGGCTGGGCACTCTGTATATACAGAAGCCATCCCTCTTCATCTTCCAAGTGCAAACCCTCCACCAGATCTTCCTGAGAGGATGCTGAGGCAGAGATGAAGGAGCCTCCAGATGCTGCCTCTGCACTGTACCCACAGGCTCCCTCCATTCAGAGCCAGTCTCATAAGCCCATCAGCGCCTCTTCCTCTGATCACCTATGCATCCTTTCCCTTCCCAGAGTTTGTTGCTTGCTAACTAGGCCTTCCTCAGATCTGTTCATCTTATGCTTGTGGGTCTTCCCCTCACCTTACAGCCTGTGCTTTGGAAGTGCAGGAGCTCATCCAGGACCCCTCCTTTCTTTCTCCATTGTAGTCAGGTCATCCTTCCCTTGAATACAGGCTGCCGAGAGGGCTGGACGAGACAGGAGTCAGAGGAGAGAAGGAAGGAAACGCTTCTGTGTCTTCAGCCACATAAACTGTTCAACATTTAAAGTGGCAGGGCATTCTAGAAAATGCTCCAAGACTAGTAGGAGCAAGGGCCACTGAACTTGTTTAAAATGTCAAAATTTAAGATAGTGCTTCTTTAGTTAACAGAAAGAATGAACAGGCAGAACACAGAGGGTCTTTACGGCAGTGAACACATTCTGTATGATACTGTAATGGTGGAGACACATCAATTACTCATTTCGCTAAATCCACAGGATGTACAACACCAACAATGTAAACTCTAAACTCTGGTTGATAATGATGGGTCAGGGGGTTCATCCACTGTAACAGATGTCCCACTCTGGGAAGGGTGTTGATCATGGGGAGGCCATGCCTGTATGAGGGCACAGACACATGGGAAACTTCTGCACTTTGTGAATGCTGCTATGAACCTAAACGTGCTCTCACAAAATGAAGTGTTCTAAATAAAACCCAAACAAAGCCCACCAGCACACCCTCTGGGTGCTCAGGATACATGCCCTCGGCCTCAGATGTGTGTCTGTCCTGTGGCATTGACATGAGAGTTGGCCACTTGGGGTGGGTGTATGGGGACTGAGATGAGTCTTGCAGTTAGTTGAGCACAATGTGCTGGGTGGGTTAAAGGGGCCTGACCAAAGGGAAGGGCAACTCTTTGCTACACTCAACTGAGGGATGGCTGGGCACTCTGTATATACAGAAGCCATCCCTCTTCATCTTCCAAGTGCAAACCCTCCACCAGATCTTCCTGAGAGGATGCTGAGGCAGAGATGAAGGAGCCTCCAGATGCTGCCTCTGCACTGTACCCACAGGCTCCCTCCATTCAGAGCCAGTCTCATAAGCCCATCAGCGCCTCTTCCTCTGATCACCTATGCATCCTTTCCCTTCCCAGAGTTTGTTGCTTGCTAACTAGGCCTTCCTCAGATCTGTTCATCTTATACTTATGGGTCTTCCCCTCACCTTACAGCCTGTGCTTTGGAAGTGCAGGAGCTCATCCAGGACCCCTCCTTTCTTTCTCCATTGTAGTCAGGTCATCCTTCCCTTGAATACAGGCTGCCGAGAGGGCTGGACGAGACAGGAGTCAGAGGAGAGAAGGAAGGAAATGCTTCTGTGTCTTCAGCCACATAAACTGTTCAACATTTAAAGTGGCAGGGCATTCTAGAAAATGCTCCAAGACTAGTAGGAGCAAGGGCCACTGAACTTGTTTAAAATGTCAGGAATAGAGTTTCAAGATAGTGCTTCTTTAGTTAACAAAATGGAAAACTAAGCTGGGCACTGAGGTTGGGCTGGGTGGGATAGGACTGGGGCAATTCAAAGATGGAGGGACAGGGTTCAATAAGGGGCTCTGCACCCACATTCCCCACACACACACACACACTGGTACAAACACATATGTGCTTCAACTCAAAATACACTGATTGTCTACACGCGGTTGTAAGACACCACAGTTACTTGTTTCTAACCAGGGGTAAAACACAAAAACTCTGTGTCACAGTGAGAAAAATATAAGATTAGCAATCCTGCCATCATCAACAAATCGACAGACAACAAGTGCTGGAGAGGGTGTGGAGAAAAGGGAACCCTCTTGCATTGCTGGTGGGAATGTAAATTAATACAACCTCTATGGAAGACAATATGGAGATTCCTTAAAAAACTAAAAATAGAAACACCCTATGACCCAGCAATCCCACTATTAGGCCTATATCCTGATGAAATCAAAACTGAAAGAGGCACCTGTACCCCAATGTTCATTGCAGCTCTCTATACAATAGCCAGAACATGGAAGCAACCTAGATGTCCATCGACAAAGGAATGGATCCAGAAGCTCTGGTACATATATACAATGGAATACTACTCAGCTGTTAAAAGAAATGCAGAAGACTCAGTCCTAATGAGGTGGCTGGCTCTAGAACCTATCATAAAAAGTGAAGTAAGTCAAAAAGAGAAAGACATGTATAGTATACTAACTCATATATATGGGATCTAGTAAGATGGTCATGATAACATACACAGTGAACTCATGAAAAAACAGAGAATAGACATAAAGACATTGTGGAGACTGAACAGTGGGAGGGAGGCATGGAGGGAGTAACATGGAAACCTATACTGTCATGTGTGGAAAAGATAGCTATTGTCATTGTGCTAGGGTAATAGGAGTGCCTACAACCACTTGGAGCGATGGTCTGGAGGGATGGGAGGGGGGGAACTGGGTGGGGGGAGGGTCCAGGGATATGCATATGAATGATCTGGGAACATACATGTTAAAAAATTAATTAATTAATTAATTAATTAATTAATTAAAAAAAAAGATTAGCAGTCCTGAAATTAAGATTCACCATATGACATTGGGAAAAAACATAGCTTTCTTTTCCTAGCTTCAGTTTTCTCATCTGCTCAATGGAAATACTCATGTCTCTTTTCCACCAGTCTCACAGGATTGGGAATTTTACATAAGATCATGAACAGACAAGTGTTTTATAAACTGTAATATATTATCCCCTCCCTAAGGCTTTTGGGCTGGGAGGAACTAATAAATAATTACCAAATTCGGGAAAGAGAAAGGGGACCAGGAAGGAAGAACTATGATCCAAGTTGTGTGAACAAAAAGGATTCATTTTGGCTCATCTCTCCCCACTCTTATCTCCAGATGGGGCTGGTTCTCCCAGTCACCCTCCAAGCTCAGGAATCCAGCTCTGTGTTAGGGGATGGGATATGAATGGTGGCCCCAGCAAAGCCCACCAAGAGCCCACTTGCTAGAAGGAAGTATAAAAAGTTTAAATCTATTAAATCTACTTCTTGGGTGTCTCTTGACAGTCTCCTATACCTATCAGGTAGAACGGAGCCTGACATTCAGGAAAGGCCTCAATTTTCCATGCATGCCATAAACCAGTGTTTTCTAGATATAATTCACAGACAGCCAACCCCAGAAGCATCAATCAAGTTCTTAAAAGGCAGAGTCCTGGCCTTTACCCCAGCTTGTGCAATCAGACTATGGGGGCTATGGCCTAGAAATCAGCATTTGTTTTCAAAATTAGCATTTTAAGTGACTATGCTCATTAAAAAGGAGAGATGAAATTTGTGCCTATGGACAATTAATAACAACTACCATAATCATAAGAGTTCAACTGAATTAAAGATCTCTCTAGGTCAGACACGATCCGAAGTGCCTTACACACATTAATGTATTAATGCCCACAATCATGCTATGAAGTACCATTTTTATAACCATTCTGCCATGAAATAAAAAGAAAAAAACAGAATTCTTGGAAGCATGTGACACCCCAAAGTTCACATAAGAAATAAGTTCCAAGGCTGAGGTTACCACCCAGCTTCTGGGCTCTCTGCTGTAGACGCATACCTACAGGCAACATTAGAGAAATAACGTGAATGCTCCGTGTCCCTAACCAGGGGCGGGATAGACTCCCTTGGCTTATGAGATCAGCAGCTCTCGGAATGAAGATCCCTCTCAGCACCAACAGGCCCCAGAGCCAGACAACCCTTCTCTCTTATTCCATTATGTTTTGCTGCTTGAGATGCATTTGTGATGTTTAATTTATATCCCCTGATCATAAAGTGATTGCATCACTAAAAAGGCTGTAATGTTGATTTATACGATAGTTGCCTGTGTCTGTTAATTAGAGAAATATCATTTGGCTTCCCAGGGAAGAGAAACAATAAATTACAGAGGAGGAGGAGGAGGAGCCATCATCTCCCCAAAGCTCTGCCGCTTCCTCCTCTGGAATCTTATTTATGATCCCCAGAGGTTTTATTCCATGTACACCAACAATCTCTGGATAAAGCCGTAACTTGGACTGAGAAGGAAGGATCAGCAGAAAAAAAAATGAGGTGGGAAAATTAATATAGTAGTAGTCTAAGTATATTGAGGCACATGAAAACACACGCAAAACTGTGTTGCAGGATACAAGCTCATTGTATCCACTGTGTTCTTCCTCAGCAAACCCTCCCACTCCACCCTCATCATGAGCATCACTGTCTCCAAGCAGGACTCTAGCTAGCAAAGCCAATCAACAAGCAACTTGCAGGAAAAAGGGAGTTACCTTTTAGGAACAGTGACTCCGTACATTCCCTGCAGTGGACTGTGTGCCTGGACAGACTGCCTTTTTCTCCAATACCTGGAACTGATCTTCTTTATGCCTGAAGGGAAGTACAAAGAAAGACATTTTTTAATTGATTCAATCGTTTACTCATCAACAAACATTAGCCAGTATCGTACTGTCTACACTGTGGGCCCTGGGTTAAGGCTGGGTGTGCAGGGGTCAGTAGAAATGGTCATAATCCCAGATGCCACAGAGTTTACTCTCTAATGGGGGAGATGACAGGAATCAGGCAATTGTTGCTGTTGTCGTTCAGCTGATCATTTGTGTCTGAGCATAATAAACAATTGGAAACATGTGACACCCCAAAGTTCACATAAGAAATAAGTTCCAAGGCTGAGGTTACCACCCAGCTTCTGGGCTCTCTGCTGTAGACGCATACCTACAGGCAACATTAGAGAAATAACGTGAATGCTCCGTGTCCCTAACCAGGGGCGGGATAGACTCCCTTGGCTTATGAGATCAGCAGCTCTCGGAATGAAGATCCCTCTCAGCACCAACAGGCCCCAGAGCCAGACAACCCTTCTCTCTTATTCCATTATGTTTTGCTGCTTGAGATGCATTTGTGATGTTTAATTTATATCCCCTGATCATAAAGTGATTGCATCACTAAAAAGGCTGTAATGTTGATTTATACGATAGTTGCCTGTGTCTGTTAATTAGAGAAATATCATTTGGCTTCCCAGGGAAGAGAAACAATAAATTACAGAGGAGGAGGAGGAGGAGCCATCATCCCCCCAAAGCTCTGCCGCTTCCTCCTCTGGAATCTTATTTATGATCCCCAGAGGTTTTATTCCATGTACACCAACAATCTCTGGATAAAGCCGTAACTTGGACTGAGAAGGAAGGATCAGCAGAAAAAAAAATGAGGTGGGAAAATTAATATAGTAGTAGTCTAAGTATATTGAGGCACATGAAAACACACGCAAAACTGTGTTGCAGGATACAAGCTCATTGTATCCACTGTGTTCTTCCTCAGCAAACCCTCCCACTCCACCCTCATCATGAGCATCACTGTCTCCAAGCAGGACTCTAGCTAGCAAAGCCAATCAACAAGCAACTTGCAGGAAAAAGGGAGTTACCTTTTAGGAACAGTGACTCCGTACATTCCCTGCAGTGGACTGTGTGCCTGGACAGACTGCCTTTTTCTCCAATACCTGGAACTGATCTTCTTTATGCCTGAAGGGAAGTACAAAGAAAGACATTTTTTAATTGATTCAATCGTTTACTCATCAACAAACATTAGCCAGTATATGTACTGTCTACACTGTGGGCCCTGGGTTAAGGCTGGGTGTGCAGGGGTCAGTAGAAATGGTCATAATCCCAGATGCCACAGAGTTTACTCTCTAATGGGGGAGATGACAGGAATCAGGCAATTGTTGCTGTTGTCGTTCAGCTGATCATTTGTGTCTGACTCTTTGCAACCCCATGGACTGCAGCAAGCCAGGTTTTCCTGTCCTTCGCTATCCCCCAGAGTTTGCTCAAACTCATGGCCATTGAATCTGCCATGCTATCCAACCATCTCATCCTCTGTTGCCCTCTTGTCCTTCAATCTTCTGCCTTCAATCTTTCCCAACATCAGGGTCTTCTCAAATGAATGCGTTCTTTGCATCAGGTGGCCAAAGTACTGGAGCTTCAGCATCAGTCCTTCCAATGAATCTTCAGGGTTGATTTCCTTTAGGATCGACAGGTTTGATCTCCTTTCTGTCCTAGAGTCTCTCAAGAGTCTTCTCCAGCACCACAGTTCAAAAGTATCAATCAGGTATAACTGATACAACATCACAACTCTGCCACATGCTTTAAAGGAGAGGCAAGTATTCATGAGGGGCTTTTTTGAAGAAATATTAATAGTATTTAAGTAAAATACTAAGAATGAGTTAACCTTGGTTGAGACAAAAGGAAAAGCATTCTGGAAAGAAGGAATGGCAGGTTCTGGGAGGAAACAATGTGAATCCAAGGAATTTAAAAGTTCCCAGTGTGAGCACAGGGACGCTGAGGGGTGGTGACTGGAGATGGGACTGCAGAGTCTAGGAGTCATGCCACACAAGGTCCCCGAGCCAGAATTAGCTTCTATGCCAAGGGCAGAGAAGTGAAATGTGGCTGCAAGGTTTTAAACTAGGGCAGCAGACTGGTGTGACCGGACTTGCATTTTGAAAAGGTCATTGTTAGATATCTTGAAAAGGTTTAGAGTGTCCTGAGACCAAAAGGGCCACAGCATTAGACTCAGGTATATAGTCCCCAGGTGGGATGGAACATTATGAAATGTCACAGCATGTGACTCAACCGGGGCTTTGACTCTCAATGAAGATGAGCTCATCTTTTTCCCTCAGCCTATCCCTGGATCAGCCACGTGAACCCATCCATATTCATGCACCGGAAGTATGTGTCTTGTCTCAAAAAGAAGAGAAACTAGTGGGAGATGACCCAGATGCCACAGAGTTTACTCTCTAATGGGGGAGATGACAGGAATCAGGCAATTGTTGCTGTTGTCGTTCAGCTGATCATTTGTGTCTGACTCTTTGCAACCCCATGGACTGCAGCAAGCCAGGTTTTCCTGTCCTTCGCTATCCCCCAGAGTTTGCTCAAACTCATGGCCATTGAATCTGCCATGCTATCCAACCATCTCATCCTCTGTTGCCCTCTTGTCCTTCAATCTTCTGCCTTCAATCTTTCCCAACATCAGGGTCTTCTCAAATGAATGCGTTCTTTGCATCAGGTGGCCAAAGTACTGGAGCTTCAGCATCAGTCCTTCCAATGAATCTTCAGGGTTGATTTCCTTTAGGATCGACAGGTTTGATCTCCTTTCTGTCCTAGAGTCTCTCAAGAGTCTTCTCCAGCACCACAGTTCAAAAGTATCAATCAGGTATAACTGATACAACATCACAACTCTGCCACATGCTTTAAAGGAGAGGCAAGTATTCATGAGGGGCTTTTTTGAAGAAATATTAATAGTATTTAAGTAAAATACTAAGAATGAGTTAACCTTGGTTGAGACAAAAGGAAAAGCATTCTGGAAAGAAGGAATGGCAGGTTCTGGGAGGAAACAATGTGAATCCAAGGAATTTAAAAGTTCCCAGTGTGAGCACAGGGACGCTGAGGGGTGGTGACTGGAGATGGGACTGCAGAGTCTAGGAGTCATGCCACACAAGGTCCCCGAGCCAGAATTAGCTTCTATGCCAAGGGCAGAGAAGTGAAATGTGGCTGCAAGGTTTTAAACTAGGGCAGCAGACTGGTGTGACCGGACTTGCATTTTGAAAAGGTCATTGTTAGATATCTTGAAAAGGTTTAGAGTGTCCTGAGACCAAAAGGGCCACAGCATTAGACTCAGGTATATAGTCCCCAGGTGGGATGGAACATTATGAAATGTCACAGCATGTGACTCAACCGGGGCTTTGACTCTCAATGAAGATGAGCTCATCTTTTTCCCTCAGCCTATCCCTGGATCAGCCACGTGAACCCATCCATATTCATGCACCGGAAGTATGTGTCTTGTAACTGGCAGAAAGAGAAACTAGAAAGGGAGGAGGAAAGATGGGTGGACAGGATGACACAGCATTTGCTCCATCCCTATCTCCTTGGGTCTGGATTTGAACCTATGTCACAGGAGAGGTGACAGGTACAAAGTGATGGAGCAGAGAGTGGTGCAACCTGCTCCTGATGAAGCTTTCCTCACAATCTTCCGTGGCCACTCAAGTTGAGGTAGCCTCCAGCACGCCTCTTTCTTCCTATAGTAAAATGACTAGGTGAATTTATTCGCCTCTATGCTAGATGTGTCTTTTAGTAGAAAGAGGTCTTTCGCCTTATCTCTATAGCTGAGCATGGTCCCTGCCATAGGCAGGTGCTCAAAAAGCCTTTGTGTAATGAATGAACGGAGGACCGGTGTGTGACCAATGGCTTCAACAGCATCAGGGATATGAACCTTTTAGGAACACACTAGAGAACGCTAAATAAACATATGAAGAAGTTAAAGTAAACAAGACAAACACGGAGGGGTGCTTCTATTCTAGGGTGTCCAGGAAAGCTCTTTCTAATGATATCTGAGTATAGACTTGAAGGAACTGAGACAAGGAGCCATAAAGATAACTGGGGAAGGAGCTTCCCAGACAGATGAAAGGGCAAACATAAAAATTACAAAGAATTGTTAGAATACATGACTGAATTATGGTTTGCTGCCCTTTTTTCTTGCCTGAGGATTTGGAAGGATGACATTGTTATTCCCTAAGACTCTTGGCTGGTGGCTCAGTAGTAAAGAATCCACCACCAATGCAGAGACTCGGGTTTGATCCCTGGTTGGAAAAATTCCCTGGAGAAGGAAACGGCAACCCACTCCAGTATTATCTTGGGAAAGGATAGAGGAGCTTGGAGAGCTACAGTCCACAGGGTCACAAAGAGTTGGACACGATTGAGTGATGAAACAACCACAAAGACTCTTGGCACAGACACAAGTGGACCCCACTGGGTATCATCAGCATGAACCACTCTGGGACACCTTCAAGTAGCCTCACAGGGAAGAGTTCTGGACAGAGAAGCCAGAGAGAAAGAGAAAATGGCACTTATCCCATGGAACTGTAGCTTCAGAGTGGGTGGGATCAGCGGACCTGGGGGGTATTCCTCATGGGAGCACTGAGGGAGGTTCCAGGAAACACGTAAGACATGGTAGCTGAGGAACAAGCTCCTATTGTGCTCCAGTGCCACAGGGCTTAGGGGTTAAGGAGAAAAGACTTGATGACTTCTGAGACATCTACTCACTTAAACTCAATCCTTCTTGGAAAGAGCTGATGCTGGGTGGTAAGCATGAAAAACCACACCATGTATGAAAACACTTCATTCCACTTAGAAAACCTCCCATGGGAAATGTCCCATGTCACATGGATACAGATACTTCCATGACCCTTCTCATCCCCTAATGACTCACTCTGAACCCCGACCAAGTCTCTCATTGCATGAGTCTCTCACTAACCACTGCTATCAAACTGGGCACTTCTCAATCCTTTGAATTCATCCTGACCCTCCCAGCTTTTGTACATGCTCTTCCTGCCTTCCTTTTCTATATGGTTTTCCCTGTCTGAACTGAACTAGTGTATCCTTCAGATTATTCTGCATCTTCCAGTTTTTCCATCTTGTTTAAGTTTAAAAAATGATTTAATGTAATTTTATAAAATGAGCTGATACCAAAAGCTCTATAAAAAGTCCACAAAAAAACTTCCAGTTTTAGTACATAATATAGTATAATATTTTGGGTGTTTTAGCAGTAATTACATAACAATAAAGTCATATCAGTTGTATGCAAAGCATCAGGCACCAAAGCCTGAAGTAAACAAGCTCCTATCTGATTTGACAGGTGACCTCATAGGAAGAGAAGATTAAGATACAAACATAATGAGGGGAAGAGCACGTAAAAACACAGAGAGGAGACAGTATCTAAAGCTAAGGAGAGAGATCACTGAAAAAAGCAACCTGGCCAACACCTTGATCTTGGACTTCTAGCCTCCAGAACTGTGAGAAAATGAACTGTCATGTAAGCTGCCAAGTCTGAAAAACTTGGTCATGGCAGCCTAGCAAACACAGCTGTGCTCCATCCCTGTGTGGATGTAAGCCAATGAAACTGACACCTTCAAGTAGCCTCACAGGGAAGAGTTCTGGACAGAGAAGCCAGAGAGAAAGAGAAAATGGCACTTATCCCATGGAACTGTAGCTTCAGAGTGGGTGGGATCAGCGGACCTGGGGGGTATTCCTCATGGGAGCACTGAGGGAGGTTCCAGGAAACACGTAAGACATGGTAGCTGAGGAACAAGCTCCTATTGTGCTCCAGTGCCACAGGGCTTAGGGGTTAAGGAGAAAAGACTTGATGACTTCTGAGACATCTACTCACTTAAACTCAATCCTTCTTGGAAAGAGCTGATGCTGGGTGGTAAGCATGAAAAACCACACCATGTATGAAAACACTTCATTCCACTTAGAAAACCTCCCATGGGAAATGTCCCATGTCACATGGATACAGATACTTCCATGACCCTTCTCATCCCCTAATGACTCACTCTGAACCCCGACCAAGTCTCTCATTGCATGAGTCTCTCACTAACCACTGCTATCAAACTGGGCACTTCTCAATCCTTTGAATTCATCCTGACCCTCCCAGCTTTTGTACATGCTCTTCCTGCCTTCCTTTTCTATATGGTTTTCCCTGTCTGAACTGAACTAGTGTATCCTTCAGATTATTCTGCATCTTCCAGTTTTTCCATCTTGTTTAAGTTTAAAAAATGATTTAATGTAATTTTATAAAATGAGCTGATACCAAAAGCTCTATAAAAAGTCCACAAAAAAAACTTCCAGTTTTAGTACATAATATAGTATAATATTTTGGGTGTTTTAGCAGTAATTACATAACAATAAAGTCATATCAGTTGTATGCAAAGCATCAGGCACCAAAGCCTGAAGTAAACAAGCTCCTATCTGATTTGACAGGTGACCTCATAGGAAGAGAAGATTAAGATACAAACATAATGAGGGGAAGAGCACGTAAAAACACAGAGAGGAGACAGTATCTAAAGCTAAGGAGAGAGATCACTGAAAAAAGCAACCTGGCCAACACCTTGATCTTGGACTTCTAGCCTCCAGAACTGTGAGAAAATGAACTGTCATGTAAGCTGCCAAGTCTGAAAAACTTGGTCATGGCAGCCCTAGCAAACAACAGCAGCTGTGCTCCATCCCTGTGTGGATGTAGTAAGCCAAGTCCCTGAAAACTGACCTCACTGTCACTCCCATGACAAAGATGCCTGAGCAGGGATGATCCCCAGAAGTTTTGTCTGCTGATTTTATGTAATATTGTGGAAGCCTTAGCATCATCTGAAATCTCATCAGGTACTGAAACCCACTCCACCTCTAAAGACCCCTTTTTTAAAAAAACAACTAAAGACTTCATTCTTCTTCTATCTCCATGTCCCTTGAACACCCTTGAAACATCCTGCTCTGGTCCTCAACCAGAGATGCCCATAGAAATCACCTAATTAGATTACAAGTGTCAAATGGTTCTACCTCTGGTCTCATGAATCGGAATCTCAGGATCTTAGATGATGAAACGACACATACAAATAGAATTTTTAAAAAATGACATAATTGGAGATGCCAGTGATAAGCAAGTGACCGCTGTGGTATTTACTTGGGAACATGTAACTAGGTTTAGTATGGCAGTTTTCATGTTGTTCTCTCTTCCATTCTGGAAATTCATTTTCAATTTTCAAGTCTTAAGCCACAGCAGAGCCCTTAACTCCTCTGCTTCAGTGCTTACACCCTTGTATACAATAGGTGGTGAATATTTGCAATAACCACTGCTGAAGTACCTAAAATACTATATCTTATTATGTACTAAAACTGGAAGTTTTTTCTCTGAAAAATTTTTTATACAACTTCGTGAATTTTACAAAAGGGAACTATAATTTTTTTTTATTGATAAAATGAAAACCTTGAAAGCTGTGGTAGATCTTTATTAGAGTGGTCACTCTTATGTGTAGCTTTTCCCCAGCATGATGCCAGGTTGGTCATGTGGTCAGCTATGGTTCCTGGTAAGTGACCAGTGTGATGCAAGCAGAGGCCTGATGCCCTCTGGAGTAACACAACAGAAATAGAATGTGACCCACAAATGCAATGTTCAAATGTCGAGCAGCCACCTTTTGAAAAGTAATGATTTAAATTTATCTTCAAAAAGTTTCACGTTAGGATTTTTCGAGCAGTGTGAGAAAATGAACTGTCATGTAAGCTGCCAAGTCTGAAAAACTTGGTCATGGCAGCCCTAGCAAACAACAGCAGCTGTGCTCCATCCCTGTGTGGATGTAGTAAGCCAAGTCCCTGAAAACTGACCTCACTGTCACTCCCATGACAAAGATGCCTGAGCAGGGATGATCCCCAGAAGTTTTGTCTGCTGATTTTATGTAATATTGTGGAAGCCTTAGCATCATCTGAAATCTCATCAGGTACTGAAACCCACTCCACCTCTAAAGACCCCTTTTTTAAAAAAACAACTAAAGACTTCATTCTTCTTCTATCTCCATGTCCCTTGAACACCCTTGAAACATCCTGCTCTGGTCCTCAACCAGAGATGCCCATAGAAATCACCTAATTAGATTACAAGTGTCAAATGGTTCTACCTCTGGTCTCATGAATCGGAATCTCAGGATCTTAGATGATGAAACGACACATACAAATAGAATTTTTAAAAAATGACATAATTGGAGATGCCAGTGATAAGCAAGTGACCGCTGTGGTATTTACTTGGGAACATGTAACTAGGTTTAGTATGGCAGTTTTCATGTTGTTCTCTCTTCCATTCTGGAAATTCATTTTCAATTTTCAAGTCTTAAGCCACAGCAGAGCCCTTAACTCCTCTGCTTCAGTGCTTACACCCTTGTATACAATAGGTGGTGAATATTTGCAATAACCACTGCTGAAGTACCTAAAATACTATATCTTATTATGTACTAAAACTGGAAGTTTTTTCTCTGAAAAATTTTTTATACAACTTCGTGAATTTTACAAAAGGGAACTATAATTTTTTTTTATTGATAAAATGAAAACCTTGAAAGCTGTGGTAGATCTTTATTAGAGTGGTCACTCTTATGTGTAGCTTTTCCCCAGCATGATGCCAGGTTGGTCATGTGGTCAGCTATGGTTCCTGGTAAGTGACCAGTGTGATGCAAGCAGAGGCCTGATGCCCTCTGGAGTAACACAACAGAAATAGAATGTGACCCACAAATGCAATGTTCAAATGTCGAGCAGCCACCTTTTGAAAAGTAATGATTTTTAAATTTATCTTCAGTTGGAGGATAATGGAGTTATCACGTTAGGTTAGCTTCTGTTGTACAACAATGCAAATCAGCTGTGAGGATGCACATATCCTCTCCCTGTTGAGCCTCCCTCCCGCTCCCCCCTTTCCTGCCCCTCCAGGTCATCACAGGGCACCAGCCAAGCTCCTTGTGCTGCACAGCGGTTTTCCACGAGCTGCCCCTTTCACACATAAGTAGTGTATATAGGTCAGCTCGATTCTCTCCATTCGTCATATCTCCTTTCCCTGATGCACCCACACGTCTGTTCTCCATATCTGCATCTCTATTTCTGCCCTGCCAATGGGTGCATCAGTACTGTTTTTCCTAGACTCCATACATATGCATTACTATAGGATATTTCTTCTCTTTCCGACTTACTACACTCTGTAACACAGACTAGGCTTATCAATGTCACTACAGCTGACGCAATTCATTCCTTTATATGGCTGAGTAGTATCCAATTGTATATATGTACCACAACTCTATCCGTTCATCTGTCAATGGGCATCAAGTTATTGCACATAGTGCCGCAGGGTATCCTGGGGTACACGTATTTTTTTGAATTATGCTTTTCTCAGGGTATTTGTCCATTACTGGGATTGCTGGGTCTCATGATAGTTTTATTCCTAATTTCTTAAGGAATCTCCATACTGTTCTCCATAGGTGCTGTATCAAATTACATTCCCGCCAACAGTGCAAGAAGTTTCCCTTTTCTCCACATCCTCTCCAGCAATTATTGTATGTAGATTTTTTCGATGATGGCTATTCTAACCAGTGTGAGGTAATACCTCATGGTAGTTTTGATCTACATTTCTCCAACAATAAGTGATGTTGAACATCTTTTCATGTGAAGTTAATTTTAATAGTATATCTTATTTTGTCCAATACACATATAATATTTTAAGTCCGAAATGGGATCAGTATTTCAATCAGGTACTCATGATATTCTACTACTTTCGGATGAAGTTTTCAAACTCTGGTGTATATTTTGTACTTAAAGCACATCTCAATTTGGACTAAACACTTTCCAAGCACTCTATTGCCACACCAGACTAGTGGCCACCATGCTGGGCAGTGCAGTCTCAGATGTTGGGACTTGTCCACACAAAGCACTAGCTCTTGGGGTGCTCCTTCTGGGAACCCCTTCTGTCACGTTATGAGAATCCCAGTCAAGTCAGGAAGAGCAGCCATGTAGGAGAAACAAGATGAGTTCTGTTGCCCCACCTGAGGACCCCCAGCTCATCCACTCCAGGAGACTGCCCATGGTCACAAGGAAGACGTGCTCTCATGTTGCCTACACTGGTCAAGTTAGAGGAAGCATGCTTAGTAGCAGAAAGCTGGCTTTCCAATGGCCATATCCCAAAATGACAGGATTCGGTAGTTTCTAGATTTTATATTTGCTGCTGCTAAGCTTGTTACTTAACATTCAAAAAACCCTGAAGACATTCATTCATTCCTTCATTCAATCAAGGCTTTTATGCATCCAATATTCTTACAAGTTCCCAGGGAATGCCAGGTGCCACACTGCTCTTAAGAAAGGAGTAAAAATAAATAAGTTCATCTCTTTCAGGAAGCTCTTGGTTAGTGCCTTCACAAGTACGACACATGCAAGAAAGTTAAGTGGGGCTTCCCTTGTGGCTTAGTGGTGAAGAATCCACCTGCCAATGAAGAAGACATGGGTTTGATCTCTGGCCCGGGAAGATCCCACATGCTTCGGAGCAGCTAAGTTCATGCTCCACAACTACTGAGCCTCAGCCTGGAGTCTGTACTCCACAACATGAGAAGGCACCCCAGTGAGAAGCCCCACACCCTGCAACTAGAGAGTAGCCCCTGATCATCACAACTAGAGAAAGACCACCGCAGCAATAAAGACTCGCCCCAGCCAAAAACACCTAACTAACTAAATAAAATTACCTTAAAAAAAAGAGAAAGAGTTCAGTACTTGGATCTTAGAATTAGCGTGGAGACAATGAGTCCCTTAGAATTGGCCCTAGGTAGCAAGTGAATGGTGGAAAATCAGGGCTTGACTTCTAGTCTCAGCCTTAGTTTACCCTGCCAGTATCTCTGCTTCTTGGTGCATCTCAAAAAGGCCTTTCCTGGTAACTCTGGTTATTTTGTACTTAAAGCACATCTCAATTTGGACTAAACACTTTCCAAGCACTCTATTGCCACACCAGACTAGTGGCCACCATGCTGGGCAGTGCAGTCTCAGATGTTGGGACTTGTCCACACAAAGCACTAGCTCTTGGGGTGCTCCTTCTGGGAACCCCTTCTGTCACGTTATGAGAATCCCAGTCAAGTCAGGAAGAGCAGCCATGTAGGAGAAACAAGATGAGTTCTGTTGCCCCACCTGAGGACCCCCAGCTCATCCACTCCAGGAGACTGCCCATGGTCACAAGGAAGACGTGCTCTCATGTTGCCTACACTGGTCAAGTTAGAGGAAGCATGCTTAGTAGCAGAAAGCTGGCTTTCCAATGGCCATATCCCAAAATGACAGGATTCGGTAGTTTCTAGATTTTATATTTGCTGCTGCTAAGCTTGTTACTTAACATTCAAAAAACCCTGAAGACATTCATTCATTCCTTCATTCAATCAAGGCTTTTATGCATCCAATATTCTTACAAGTTCCCAGGGAATGCCAGGTGCCACACTGCTCTTAAGAAAGGAGTAAAAATAAATAAGTTCATCTCTTTCAGGAAGCTCTTGGTTAGTGCCTTCACAAGTACGACACATGCAAGAAAGTTAAGTGGGGCTTCCCTTGTGGCTTAGTGGTGAAGAATCCACCTGCCAATGAAGAAGACATGGGTTTGATCTCTGGCCCGGGAAGATCCCACATGCTTCGGAGCAGCTAAGTTCATGCTCCACAACTACTGAGCCTCAGCCTGGAGTCTGTACTCCACAACATGAGAAGGCACCCCAGTGAGAAGCCCCACACCCTGCAACTAGAGAGTAGCCCCTGATCATCACAACTAGAGAAAGACCACCGCAGCAATAAAGACTCGCCCCAGCCAAAAACACCTAACTAACTAAATAAAATTACCTTAAAAAAAAGAGAAAGAGTTCAGTACTTGGATCTTAGAATTAGCGTGGAGACAATGAGTCCCTTAGAATTGGCCCTAGGTAGCAAGTGAATGGTGGAAAATCAGGGCTTGACTTCTAGTCTCAGCCTTTTAGTTTACCCTGCCAGCATCTCTGCTTCTCGGTGCATCTCAAAAAAAGGCCTTTCCTGGTAACCAAAGTGAGTTCTTTTGCTCCCTGAGATCTGCAAGTACTCAGTCATGGCAATTCTTCCCTAAAGCTGCAGATGTACTGAGCTGGAACCCTCAGCTGAGCAAACACAGGCACGCAGACTCTCTGCTTGAGTGGATGTGGGAAGAGGACATGGCGTGAAATGAGAACGAAACGCAAACTCGCACACGGTTGGACGGCATCCTGCACCATAAAACCCCAGTGCGTCTGATGTGGCAGCCCTCCATGTCACCAGTCTAGAACCAACTGAACCAGGAACAAGTTAAGCTCCTTGTTGAAAACAGGAAAAAAAAAAAACCACAGCTCAATTGAAAACAAAACCCTGCATTCGTAACAGCGCCTTCCTAGAAGTTGCTCCAGCCACTGGGCTTTCTACCTCCCCACTCCCTAAGCTTTCATAAACACTTACCATTTCATAAAAGTTACAGTTTTACACATGATTTCTAAGCTGCCAAAAATGTACAGTATGCACGTCCCCGCCTGTTCCAACATGTTTTATAAACATAACAAGCTGTAGCAGCCACCCCAGATGTTTTCACAACTTTTTTTTTTTCATAATTTAAAATCTGTTCGATCTGATGGGGATTTTTTTTTTTTTTGCTTCATGTGCATTTCAACTGTAAAAAAGGAAACTGAAATATTATTCATGTGGTGCTATGCTGTTACACCTAATTTCTTCTCAAGTTCACACTAAACTGCAATGTCTCTAGGAACCTTAAAAAAGGCAACAGCCGAGAAAGTGAGGAAATATGTCAAGGACTTGTAAATAAACAGCTGGCTCCGAACATATGGATTTTCTTCTATATTTTTCAGGTGCCACAGTCTCCCATCCGTATCTGCCAGCCCTGCAGCACACAGCATAATTCAACTGTAATTGATAATGTAAGGGCAGATGGAGAGGACTGTCAACTCCTCCCTTGGATCTCTGGGGACCCCTCGTGGATCTCTTTTGGGACCCCGGGGTCATTACAGCCTGCTGTGAAAAAATCAAAGCTTATGAAGATTTGACTTCTAGTCTCAGCCTTTTAGTTTACCCTGCCAGCATCTCTGCTTCTCGGTGCATCTCAAAAAAAGGCCTTTCCTGGTAACCAAAGTGAGTTCTTTTGCTCCCTGAGATCTGCAAGTACTCAGTCATGGCAACTCTTCCCTAAAGCTGCAGATGTACTGAGCTGGAACCCTCAGCTGAGCAAACACAGGCACGCAGACTCTCTGCTTGAGTGGATGTGGGAAGAGGACATGGCGTGAAATGAGAACGAAACGTAAACTCGCACACGGTTGGACGGCATCCTGCACCATAAAACCCCAGTGCGTCTGATGTGGCAGCCCTCCATGTCACCAGTCTAGAACCAACTGCACCAGGAACAAGTTAAGCTCCTTGTTGAAAACAGGAAAAAAAAAAAAACCACAGCTCAATTGAAAACAAAACCCTGCATTCGTAACAGCGCCTTCCTAGAAGTTGCTCCAGCCACTGGGCTTTCTACCTCCCCACTCCCTAAGCTTTCATAAACACTTACCATTTCATAAAAGTTACAGTTTTACATGATTTCTAAGCTGCCAAAAATGTACAGTATGCACGTCCCCGCCTGTTCCAACATGTTTTATAAACATAACAAGCTGTAGCAGCCACCCCAGATGTTTTCACAACTTTTTTTTTTTCATAATTTAAAATCTGTTCGATCTGATGGGGATTTTTTTTTTTTTTGCTTCATGTGCATTTCAACTGTAAAAAAGGAAACTGAAATATTATTCATGTGGTGCTATGCTGTTACACCTAATTTCTTCTCAAGTTCACACTAAACTGCAATGTCTCTAGGAACCTTAAAAAAGGCAACAGCCGAGAAAGTGAGGAAATATGTCAAGGACTTGTAAATAAACAGCTGGCTCCGAACATATGGATTTTCTTCTATATTTTTCAGGTGCCACAGTCTCCCATCCGTATCTGCCAGCCCTGCAGCACACAGCATAATTCAACTGTAATTGATAATGTAAGGGCAGATGGAGAGGACTGTCAACTCCTCCCTTGGATCTCTGGGGACGCCGCAGAAATCAAAGCAGATGGGCCAATTGCATCTTCTTTATGTGTTGCTGCAAGCTCCTCTGTCTGCAGGATAATGGATCATTACGGCCTGCTGTGTACAAACACCAATATGCTTTTAAATCTGGTTCTCAAGCTTATGAAAAAGCACTATATTTCATATTAATTTGTGAAGCTGCACTTAACAAGGTCCACTGTTGTTAATTTACAATTGAGAAGGGGAGTGGGGGAGAAGTTCACGTGGAGAGCGCTCCCCTGCCTCTTCCCCTCCCCCAATCTGGCTCTCTCTTAGTCCTACACCCCCCACCCCACCCCCAGGCCTGCTTCCCAGACTGCCAGCAGTGGTCAGCTGAAGGGAACACAGTCCACAGATCTGCGACTCTGATATTCAATTGATGAACTGGTTCCAGCAGCCAGGGGTCTGAACATGCCATTGTAGAGGAGGTTGGGTTTTCCTGCCTTATCAGTGGCATGGGGGGGAGGGGGACTCCCCCGGTGGCTCAGTGGTAAAGAATCTATTTGCCACGGCAAGAGACACAGGATACGCAGGTTTGATCCCTGGGTCAGGAAGTTCCTGCCATTTCTTAACTGGTAAATATTTTTTCCCCTCCACTAGAAACCAGAAAATATCCTGGGTCCAGAGGAGATCAAGGAGAACACAAATCACCCCTACTTTTAGAAACTTTCAGTTATACAGATCTCAACTTGAAAATTTTCAAAGAATGTGATCAAGGCATTGAGCTAGCCCCAGACTACAATTATTCCTCAGGTCACAAATTCTGGGTCTCTGAGTGGGATTTGTAATACACCCAGGACTTAGGTCAAAGGAATACATAGGACTTGACTAGGTGATAGAATGTGCAGAAGATGCTGAGGTCTTTGGGATGGAGAGCCCCTGAAGAAATCTTGAACTGGAAAACAGAAGAAATACAGTAAAGGAGAACAACAGACAAGATGGTGCTCTCCAAGCCAAGGGCAGGTCCCCGCCATCCTTTACTCAGACACCAAGAACCAGCCTACAAACACATTTTGTTTGGATCCCCCAACTTGAAATGATGACCGTCACACAGTAACAACTGAAAAAATTTAACTGTATGTGAGATGTTACCTACAGAGTCAGATTTCTAGCTTCTCCTAAAAATATGGGAGATTTGACAACTCCAGGCCACATCATGACATGGCAACCATTCATCACTGGGAACTGACGACTACTAAGACCCGCCTACCCCTCTCTGATCCCGACTTCCATGGACACAGCCTAAAACCATTAGTTAGGGAAGCTTATCAACTCTGAACAAATGATTCTCAATCTCTCCTTCTTTCCCAGTAACACCAGAAATCCCTGAAAAACAAAGCAGCTTTAATCACACAAGGCAACTGCTTTTTCATGGGCCTTCAGATGATAAAGAATACAAATATTATTCTGAAAGACAAATGAAAAATCAAACAAAGTCACATGTGGCAGCCCCTCGTGTGGTTTGTCTTACTAACATGGATTAGTTACATGGTAATCCTAAGAGAGACAAGATGTTCATGTTCGTTGCCCTATTCGCTAATTTTGTTTTCATGAAAGTATAAAAGAGTTCATGGTTTATCACTAAACAAGCTTGATCTAGGATTATATATAATTGTCTAGAGTCAGGCAAGTCTCCTAGAATCATAGCCTAGAAAAAGAAAAGGGAGAGCATATCTTCTCAGATGAGCTGGACCACAGCTGGGAAAATAAGTCTTAATAGTTAAGATTCTCAAACTTTCCCCTCTAATCTTTTTTGCCAAAGCTTTAAAATTTTTCTTCCCTCCCTTCTTCTCTCCCTCCTCCTTTCCTCCTCTCACTCACTTCCTGTCTTCCTTCCTTCTTTCCTTCCAAGTAGCTGGGAGGGGGAACATTCTTAGCTTCTGCCTGGTCTTAGAAAGTTCTGAGTGTCTCACCATTAAGTACATTAGCAACTACAGGCTTTGGGAGGTCTTACTTGCCAAATTGAGGAAATCTCCTTCTATTTTAGTGTGGTTTTTTGTTTCCTTTTGTTTTCATTTTTTAAGACTTTTTAAAAGGTAATTTTAGGTTCACAACAAAACTGAGGGGAAGGTAGAGAGATGCCCCACATGCATCCTGCTTCCACATGTACCCAGCCTCCCCCACTATCAATGCACTGTCCCAAGACAGAACATTTGTTAAAATGGATGAACTCACACTGACACATGCATTAGCTCCCAACAGTGCTACAGAGTCAGATTTCTAGCTTCTCCTAAAAATATGGGAGATTTGACAACTCCAGGCCACATCATGACATGGCAACCATTCATCACTGGGAACTGACGACTACTAAGACCCGCCTACCCCTCTCTGATCCCGACTTCCATGGACACAGCCTAAAACCATTAGTTAGGGAAGCTTATCAACTCTGAACAAATGATTCTCAATCTCTCCTTCTTTCCCAGTAACACCAGAAATCCCTGAAAAACAAAGCAGCTTTAATCACACAAGGCAACTGCTTTTTCATGGGCCTTCAGATGATAAAGAATACAAATATTATTCTGAAAGACAAATGAAAAATCAAACAAAGTCACATGTGGCAGCCCCTCGTGTGGTTTGTCTTACTAACATGGATTAGTTACATGGTAATCCTAAGAGAGACAAGATGTTCATGTTCGTTGCCCTATTCGCTAATTTTGTTTTCATGAAAGTATAAAAGAGTTCATGGTTTATCACTAAACAAGCTTGATCTAGGATTATATATAATTGTCTAGAGTCAGGCAAGTCTCCTAGAATCACAGCCTAGAAAAAGAAAAGGGAGAGCATATCTTCTCAGATGAGCTGGACCACAGCTGGGAAAATAAGTCTTAATAGTTAAGATTCTCAAACTTTCCCCTCTAATCTTTTTTGCCAAAGCTTTAAAATTTTTCTTCCCTCCCTTCTTCTCTCCCTCCTCCTTTCCTCCTCTCACTCACTTCCTGTCTTCCTTCCTTCTTTCCTTCCAAGTAGCTGGGAGGGGGAACATTCTTAGCTTCTGCCTGGTCTTAGAAAGTTCTGAGTGTCTCACCATTAAGTACATTAGCAACTACAGGCTTTGGGAGGTCTTACTTGCCAAATTGAGGAAATCTCCTTCTATTTTAGTGTGGTTTTTTGTTTCCTTTTGTTTTCATTTTTTAAGACTTTTTAAAAGGTAATTTTAGGTTCACAACAAAACTGAGGGGAAGGTAGAGAGATGCCCCACATGCATCCTGCTTCCACATGTACCCAGCCTCCCCCACTATCAATGCACTGTCCCAAGACAGAACATTTGTTAAAATGGATGAACTCACACTGACACATCATTAGCTCCCAAAGTCCAGTGTGTCTGTGTTCGGGTTGACTCAGGGTGTTGTACATTCTATGGGTTTGGGCAAATGTATGACTTGTCTCAATCATTATAGGATCAAACAGAATAGCTTTATTGTCCTGAAAGTCCTCTGTCTTCTGACTATTCCTCTCTCCCCAGCTCCCTATCTCTAGCAATCACTGATTTTTTTTTTTTTTTTTTGGCCACTTCTATTGGTCTTTCATCATCCATCTTTTGTTCTTTAGCCCATGTGGGCCTCTCATCGCAGTGGCCTCTGTTGTCATAGAGCACTGGCTCTGGGCGCATGCGCTCCAGAGCTCCAGCTTGGTAGTTGGACACATTCGTCCAGCCGCTCCGCAGCACATGGGATCTTCCCAGGCCAGGGATCGAACCGGCGCTCCTTTCACTTCAAGGCAGTGTCTTTACCCACTGGACTACCAGGGAAGCCCTGATTTTTTTTTTTTTAATGCCACCATAGTTTTGCCTTTTCCAGAATATCAGAGTTGAAATCATATGATATTGTAGCCTCTTCAAATTGGCTGTTTTCTCTTAGTCATTTGCATATAAGATTCCTACATGTCTTTTCACAGCTTGATAACTCGTTTCTTTTGGTACTGAATAATATTCCATTGTCTGGATGTACCATCCTTCATCTATTCATATATCAAAGGACATCTCAGTGGCTTTTAAGTTTGGACAATTATAAATCTAGCTGCTGTAAATATGCCTGTGCAGGGTTTTATGTAGACATAAAGTTTCAGTTCCTTTGGGTAAACACAAGGAGTCTGGATTGTGACTTCTGGATTACATGGTAAGAGTATGTTCAATTGTGTAAGAAATCACCAAACTGTCTTCCAAAATGGCAGAACGTTTTACTTTCCCAGTTGTTATGAATGGCGATTTCTGTTGCTCCACATCTATGCCAACACTATCAGTCTTTCAATTTGGGCCATTTTAACAGGTGGATAATGATTAAAATATTTCTTTTCTTCTAAATAGTCTTCTTTAATAAGAAAATGTACAATTTCATGTGTTCATGTTGCTACTAACTCCTACCTTGACACGAGGGAGATGTTGATTTCAAGATAACTCTGTTCACCTCATCTTCCTCATTCATGAAGAAAGGCACAGAGCTAAAGCCAGTTCATCAGGCCCATATGTTGCAAAGGGATTCATTCTATTATCCATTTTGGGTCTCAGAATATATTCCATTCACCCATTAACTCATTCAGTTTCCATAAAGCAAATGCTAACTGTGAGTCAGACTCCTTACTGTTCAACTCTATTATATTCATTGCTAGGTATATATTTTATTCCTTCCCTTCTTCACTGTCTCCATCTGAGCTTTGCAAGAGAAGAAACTGCATGGTATATACACCCACCTCAAGCAATGGAGAAGAGGGACAGGCCTAAATAGAGCTTGGAAAGACCCTGGGAAGCATATCCTGAAACAGATTTGGGAACCTCCCTGTTGTGTTTCTCATGGAATGACAATGGGGAAACCCAACTGGCAACTCAACTGCCATATCACAAGCATAAAATTACACGTCTCTTGCAGAGTGATCTATGTGTTCTTTAAGGGCCATGTGGCAATATGTAATGGGCATAGCCTTTGAGATCAGTAGGACCTGAGTTCAAATCTTAGATTTGTGCTTACTTGCTGTGTAATCTTGGGTTACTCATTCAATCTCTTTGGATCTCCATAGGTAATTATTCCATTGTAGAGTTATTTATGAAGAAATAAAATAAGGCTGTATACACAGACTCATAGCAGCTAGCACACAGTAGGAGTCATGTGTGTTCATTGCCATGTCTCCAGTGAATAAGTCTCATTTGTCCATAGTGCCCAATATGCTCAGTGGCCAGAGAGTATGTTTTAAACAAAAAGGATATTTGCCTTACCTAACCCACCATTTGGATTGGTCTCTTTTCAAGGAGAATTAAAGATGTAAGTGCCCTTTTTTTTGCCAGAGTATGTTTAAACTCAAAAGTTGGGGGCGATTTCTGTCTCCAATCTATGCCAACACTATCAGTCTTTCAATTTGGGCCATTTTAACAGGTGGATAATGATTAAAATATTTCTTTTCTTCTAAATAGTCTTCTTTAATAAGAAAATGTACAATTTCATGTGTTCATGTTGCTACTAACTCCTACCTTGACACGAGGGAGATGTTGATTTCAAGATAACTCTGTTCACCTCATCTTCCTCATTCATGAAGAAAGGCACAGAGCTAAAGCCAGTTCATCAGGCCCATATGTTGCAAAGGGATTCATTCTATTATCCATTTTGGGTCTCAGAATATATTCCATTCACCCATTAACTCATTCAGTTTCCATAAAGCAAATGCTAACTGTGAGTCAGACTCCTTACTGTTCAACTCTATTATATTCATTGCTAGGTATATATTTTATTCCTTCCCTTCTTCACTGTCTCCATCTGAGCTTTGCAAGAGAAGAAACTCCATGGTATATACACCCACCTCAAGCAATGGAGAAGAGGGACAGGCCTAAATAGAGCTTGGAAAGACCCTGGGAAGCATATCCTGAAACAGATTTGGGAACCTCCCTGTTGTGTTTCTCATGGAATGACAATGGGGAAACCCAACTGGCAACTCAACTGCCATATCACAAGCATAAAATTACACGTCTCTTGCAGAGTGATCTATGTGTTCTTTAAGGGCCATGTGGCAATATGTAATGGGCATAGCCTTTGAGATCAGTAGGACCTGAGTTCAAATCTTAGATTTGTGCTTACTTGCTGTGTAATCTTGGGTTACTCATTCAATCTCTTTGGATCTCCATAGGTAATTATTCCATTGTAGAGTTATTTATGAAGAAATAAAATAAGGCTGTATACACAGACTCATAGCAGCTAGCACACAGTAGGAGTCATGTGTGTTCATTGCCATGTCTCCAGTGAATAAGTCTCATTTGTCCATAGTGCCCAATATGCTCAGTGGCCAGAGAGTATGTTTTAAACAAAAAGGATATTTGCCTTACCTAACCCACCATTTGGATTGGTCTCTTTTCAAGGAGAATTAAAGATGTAAGTGCTTACTTTTATCTTATCTTAATGTCGCCAATGTTTTCCCCACGTATTAGAATCATGGCCAATGTTTGCTCCTTAAACTCACGGATTTTCAAGCCAGAAAATCCAAACAAAGCCATAGGAGACCTGGAATGTGTGGTTGTGGGTCTCAGTTTGTAATTTCGGGTAGAACTTCTCTGGGAGAAAAAGACAAATCCTAAGTTACAGCATCATCTGGCAAATTCTGGATGATTCCTAGTTATCCTAGTGAGAGATCTCCTGGGATTTAAGGAGAAGCTAGAGTCTTGGCTGGCCTTGGAGTCTCTGCAACCCAAACTCTGGAGGCAAATTCTGTATGGAATGGGTTTGAAGCCTCCCATGGATAACTGCACAACACAGAATGCTTTGCAAAAGTTAGAGCATCTCTATCAAGGGCTTAGAAGGATCTTGTTGAGATTCTAACAGCATCTTGCTAGAAAGAATATGCACATTGATGAGAAGAAGTCTCTCACTTCCTTCTAAAACCATCCCACATCTTCCCTTACTCATTAAATGAGATGTCACTGTCCCAACTCCCAAGGGATGTTTTGAAGATAAATTGAGACCCATGAATGAAAAGGAGCTCTAAAAAGTCACACACACGATATTGCTCTATTATTAGACAAATAGGGCAGCATTTCAAACACCATGGTCTCTAAAGTGGAAAAAAGTAGGTCTGAAGCTACCTGTGGGTCTCTGATTCTAATCTGGAAAATATAAGTAACAACTAACTATGGAGTGCTCTTGCAGCAAAGGGAGATATGTTGGTAAAGTGCTTAGCACAATATCTGGCAAACAGCACGTGTATGAATGATGAATAACGATAATAACAGCATAGTACTTAATGCATTTTGACCACTTTTTGTGTTCATGCTTGGCACCAAATATTCTGCATGTTTTATTCCCTTTATTCCTCATAACTACCCTGAGGTTTATGCTGTTATTTTTCCCACTTCACAAGGGTAGAGAACGGAGGCCCAGAAAAATAAAACTATTTGCCCAGATTCAAATCAGGATGCTACAGTGAGAACCATTGTTTCTCATCCTCGTTTTTAGAGCTAGAGTGTAGCTTACACCTCATCTAGCCTCTTTTCTGGGCCTATGCGTACCACTTTGGAACATTTGTCACAGAGACCACCACTCCATTTCCTTGAATGATCCTGATGATGGGAACCTCACTACTGAAAATGTTCATCCAGAAGGAAAACTCTATAACCCTAATATTCTTTAAACAGCTCTAAGGGTTCTCTGCTCTTCAAGATCATTACAAATAAGGAAAGACTAAGAAATAGTCACAGATTGTAAGAGTCTAAGGAAAAATAATTTTAAAAATGTAATGTGGGATCCTGGACAAAGGAAAGAACCCTGGTAAAAGACTAGTGAGAGTCACACATGGACTGCCATTTAATTAATAGTATTGTGTCTGAGTTAATTTCTTGATGTTGACCATCCAAGTGATGTGAGGGCTTTTCCGGTGGCACAGTGGCAGAGAATCTGCCTGCCAAGGCAAAACACTCAAGAAACATGGGTTCGATCCCTGGGCTGGGAAGATCCCCTGGAGGAGGGCATGGTAGCCCACTCCTGTATTCTTGCCCAAAGAATCTCAGGGACAGAGAAGCCTGGAGGGCTACAGTCGACGGGACTGCAAAGAGTTGGATACAATTGAGTGACTGGGCACACAACCTCACACACACAAAAGAGGTTAATATTAAAGGAAGCTGGGTGGTGGGTTACAGAACCTCTCAGTTGTTGCAACTTCTCTATAAATTTAAAACCAGCTCAAACAAAACATTTATAAAACTGACCAAGGAACAAAGGACATTTGAATAAATACTTAGAAAAGAGAGAAATGTTTCTCTAGGAGAAGGGACACAGAGTGTTCCCGGGATCTGCTCGATAGAGAACTTAACATCAGAAGGAAAGAGAGATTGCCAGCAGAAGAAAGCTGGTGGCTTCTCTCAAACACTGTCACTTCAGGCCACCGTAACTAAGTCCTGTCCACCTTCCAGCACTCCTCCCGGATACCCTGTTAGGAGGGTGCTAATCACAGACAGCCCCCGGGGCTCCCTCTCTGCCCCTTAGGGTATGTCAAAATGTGCCTTTGAGGAATGAACAAGCTGAGTTGGTTTTCTCTTTCCCTACCACATAGAAAAGTGCCCTGTCTTCTTTCACAGGCTTTCCAGCATCAGAATCATTTCAATAAGTGTGTTAGAACCGTCCTAGGACACCGTGTATCTTATTGTCTCATCTCCCTGGAGAAGAATGCCCTCTATTCTTAACCCTGCTTCATTCTCCTAGTTCTCCTACTCAGTGGGATTTATTAAGGCAATTTATCACAGATGAATCTGTATCTAAGCAAGGAGTCTAATAAGCAGAGACTCACTTTTTAAAATATTCCCCCCCATCATGCCTCTTTTATTTTTATATTTATTTTCATTCATCTTTATTCTTTGGCCTGTGTGGGCCTTCCATTGCAGTGGCCTCTCTCGTTGCAGAACACTGGCTATAGGCGATGCGCTCCAGAGTGCTGGCTCGAATTGCACACACTGGTCCACCTGCTCCACAGCACATGTGATCTTCCGGGGTCAGGGACCAAACCCGCGCCCCGTGCACTGCAAGGAGGACTCTCTACTCACTGGACCACCAAGGAAGCCCGAGACTCGCTTTTTTAAAGTCAACAGATTCAGCAGTCATTTATTTAATTGGTACTGATTCAGCCCTTTCTGGAGAATCAGTTTGGGCACTCCTTGAAAACTTCACAGATTAGAAGAAAAGTCAGAACCATCTCTGACTGGAAAAGAATCCTAGGACTGGTGGGATCTGTCCATTCTTCTCTACCTCCCCTCTCCTCATCAGCCTACAGTCTCTGATGAAGGAACAGTGCCAGAGCTCAGGGAACAGGGAAATATCTACAGGTGTTCTTGACCGGGTATCACCGGGGCAGCACCACATGGCTGTGGTCCAATTCCCCATCCCCGCTTTGTTTTTAAATGAAAAGCAAATGTCTGTTACCATGAAGCAGCACAGTGATTCCCCAGCATCGTTTCATGGCCTTTGTGCAACGTTTCCATTCGACATCGCTGTCTGCCATGCATGGCTGGGAAGCTGAGCTAAGGAGAGATAAAACGGCTTACCCCAGGATAGACAAGCCCCCGGGGCTCCCTCTCTGCCCCTTAGGGTATGTCAAAATGTGCCTTTGAGGAATGAACAAGCTGAGTTGGTTTTCTCTTTCCCTACCACATAGAAAAGTGCCCTGTCTTCTTTCACAGGCTTTCCAGCATCAGAATCATTTCAATAAGTGTGTTAGAACCGTCCTAGGACACCGTGTATCTTATTGTCTCATCTCCCTGGAGAAGAATGCCCTCTATTCTTAACCCTGCTTCATTCTCCTAGTTCTCCTACTCAGTGGGATTTATTAAGGCAATTTATCACAGATGAATCTGTATCTAAGCAAGGAGTCTAATAAGCAGAGACTCACTTTTTAAAATATTCCCCCCCATCATGCCTCTTTTATTTTTATATTTATTTTCATTCATCTTTATTCTTTGGCCTGTGTGGGCCTTCCATTGCAGTGGCCTCTCTCGTTGCAGAACACTGGCTATAGGCGTATGCGCTCCAGAGTGCTGGCTCGTAATTGGACACACTGGTCCACCTGCTCCACAGCACATGTGATCTTCCTGGGTCAGGGACCAAACCAGCGCCCCGTGCACTGCAAGGAGGACTCTCTACTCACTGGACCACCAAGGAAGCCCGAGACTCGCTTTTTTAAAGTCAACAGATTCAGCAGTCATTTCTTTAATTGGTACTGATTCAGCCCTTTCTGGAGAATCAGTTTGGGCACTCCTTGAAAACTTCACAGATTAGAAGAAAAGTCAGAACCATCTCTGACTGGAAAAGAATCCTAGGACTGGTGGGATCTGTCCATTCTTCTCTACCTCCCCTCTCCTCATCAGCCTACAGTCTCTGATGAAGGAACAGTGCCAGAGCTCAGGGAACAGGGAAATATCTACAGGTGTTCTTGACCGGGTATCACCGGGGCAGCACCACATGGCTGTGGTCCAATTCCCCATCCCCGCTTTGTTTTTAAATGAAAAGCAAATGTCTGTTACCATGAAGCAGCACAGTGATTCCCCAGCATCGTTTCATGGCCTTTGTGCAACGTTTCCATTCGGACATCGCTGTCTGCCATGCATGGCTGGGGAAGCTGAGCTAAGGAGAGATAAAACGGCTTACCCCAGGATAGGAGGAGGGGCCAAGGATGAAAGACAGTGTGTCTTACATCTGTTTAGGCTGCTATACCAAAATATCATGCACTGATTTTCTGATAAACAACAAAATTTATTTCTCATGATTCTGAGGGTTGAAAGTCTAAGATGAAGGTGTGCGCATGGTTCAACATGGCCACATTTCAGTGAGGGCCCTCTTTCTCATTCATAGAGGGCTCTTTCTCGTTCATAGGGGGCACTTGATGGAAGAGGCTAAGGAGCTCTATGGGGTCTCCTTTATAAAGGCTCCGATCCCATTAGTGGGGGTTCCATTCACATGACCTAGTCACCTGTCAAAACCCCACCTACTACCCCCATCACCTTTGGGGGCTTAGGATTTCAACATATGAATTCTGAGCCGACACAAATACAGAGCACAGCAGGGAGCATGAGCTCTGGAACTGGACTGCTAGCACTGTTATCCTGGGTGCGACATCCCCGAGCGCAGTGACCTTGGGCTTTGACATCATTGGTATTTAAAGCCTGAATGATTCATTTTCATTGTCAGCAGAATGGGAATAGTGATAGTATCTAGTTCAAATAAAACAACCCTGGATATTCATTGGAAGGACTGAAGCTGAAGCTCCAATACTTTGGTTATCTGATGTGAAGAGCTAATTCACTGGAAAAATCCCTGATGCTGGGAAAGACTGAGGGTAGGAGGAGAAGGGGATGACAGTGGATGAGATGGTTGGATGGCATCATCAAGCCAATGGACACGAGTTTGACCAAACTCTGGGAGATGGTGAAGGACAGGGAAGTCTGGCGTGCTGCAGTCCATGGGGTCACAAAGAACTAGATGCAACTGAGTGACTAAACAACAACAACAAATAAAACAGCATAGATAAGAGCTCGGTCCAGAACTTGGAAAACAGAAAGCAGTCAGTAAATCAGCTTTTGCTGCTGTTATTGTCAGTACTGAAAGTACAGTATTTTCTCTGACTAACTGGCCCTAAGTAAACATGATTATAGACTTAAAGATCTACATGAATCCATATGAGATGGTCACTTGTTTGAAGGTTCTTTGGTGGGATACAGTTGAGAGTATTTTTATTCTTATTCTATTCCTAATAAAATGAGGCTAGAGTTTTTCTCTGTGGTGACTTTGCCATTATGTGTGTGGGACCCCAGAGGTGATCTTGCCTTCTAATAAGAATTACATGATCGTTAAGAAACTAAACTCTCTGCATCTTAAAAGGCAACTTCTTTTCCCAGAATTGCTTTCACAGAGAAGCAACACCATCCAGGTCTGACAGAGATGCACAGAATCAAGCATGTATTTAACATCTAAACCCAACATATATGTGTTCTTTATACCCAGTCACTCAAAGGCAGCCTAGAATGACATTTGGCACATTGTTCTATTATATTCTATAGGTTATGTACAGTGTGCATGCATTTTACATCGATATGTCTATATTACAAGAATTGTATCAGAGTACATTGATTTCTGTGCTTTCTTATTGGGAAATGTACAAGAGTTCTAGAGATAATTTTGACCATTCACAATTGTCAGCAGTCTTTTGTATGCACCTAACCTCTACCTCTACTAACTTCTACGTGTAGGTATGTCCTGTATCCCCGTGTGTTTGAAGTGCCACTGTTTGTAGGAAAAGCCATTGCCCTGAATTCCTCCCAAGAGCAAGGCAGTGTAGGATGGCTGGAAATTATTCTTCTTATTTCATAGATTGGAAAAAACTGGCCCAGAGAAAAGTCTCCCTTTCCCTCAACCATGATGATATAAGCAGTCGCTAAAACCAAGAGAATATCTAGGTGAACTGACACAAGAAAATGGCCAGTGACTCCACCACTCACAAATGTGATACTCTGGCTGTTCATTTCCTAGTGCAAATTCTAGATGGGAATCGGGGAAGGAGTGAACAAATTGGATGCAATCAGAATCACATTTAAGACAGACTGTTAATGGTTAGTAGGGTCGGGCACCCAAGCAGCAGGCATACCTGGAATTTTCCAGCCTTGCTCCTTGCCCAGCATTCACGAAAGACCACGTGTGCATTTGTTCCTCATTACGGGATCAGTTTCTGGTGCTGCTGAAAAGCAGGGCGAGTCATAGAAATCACTTTCCACTGGAAACCTGGCATGCCTTTAAATGGAACACTCCAGAGTCAAGGAGGGACGAGGCTTCAAGGTAAACTACAATAATAACAGCAATATACAATAAGAGCCACCTCCTCGGCAGTGCCAACAAGCTACGGGGGGTTTGTGGCCAGCACTAAGCAAAGGTCTTTGAATATTTCACCTCATTAAATATTCACAGCGATCACTGAAATAAACATGATAGTAAGTCATATTTCAGAGAAGGGAAAACTGAGAATCCAAGGGGTCAAGATACTGACATGAGATCCCCCAGCTACGAGGGGAAAGAGCTGGGCTCACACAGTGAGTGAGCACCAACGCACTACCATGCAATACCCCAACACACCCTTAGGATGCTTAAGAACATTTTACAACTTAGTCGATTATTATTTATTTGGCCTATGTCCCCTAGGTTACAAAAGCACTTTCAGAGGTGAGCATGCCCATGTCAAAGGGAGGAAACCAATAAAGAAGGTTCAGATCGGTATGCAGAACAGTTCCAAAGTAGCGGAGCGAAAGAGAGAAGGAGTGTATGACTTCAGTTTCAAGGCCCCCGTCATCCTCCTTCCCAAACACATCCACCCACTCCCACTTCAAGAGGTATGTCCTGTATCCCGTGTGTTTGAAGTGCCACTGTTTGTAGGAAAAGCCATTGCCCTGAATTCCTCCCAAGAGCAAGGCAGTGTAGGATGGCTGGAAATTATTCTTCTTATTTCATAGATTGGAAAAAACTGGCCCAGAGAAAAGTCTCCCTTTCCCTCAACCATGATGATATAAGCAGTCGCTAAAACCAAGAGAATATCTAGGTGAACTGACACAAGAAAATGGCCAGTGACTCCACCACTCACAAATGTGATACTCTGGCTGTTCATTTCCTAGTGCAAATTCTAGATGGGAATCGGGGAAGGAGTGAACAAATTGGATGCAATCAGAATCACATTTAAGACAGACTGTTAATGGTTAGTAGGGTCGGGCACCCAAGCAGCAGGCATACCTGGAATTTTCCAGCCTTGCTCCTTGCCCAGCATTCACGAAAGACCACGTGTGCATTTGTTCATCATTACGGGATCAGTTTCTGGTGCTGCTGAAAAGCAGGGCGAGTCATAGAAATCACTTTCCACTGGAAACCTGGCATGCCTTTAAATGGAACACTCCAGAGTCAAGGAGGGACGAGGCTTCAAGGTAAACTACAATAATAACAGCAATATACAATAAGAGCCACCTCCTCGGCAGTGCCAACAAGCTACGGGGGGTTTGTGGCCAGCACTAAGCAAAGGTCTTTGAATATTTCACCTCATTAAATATTCACAGCGATCACTGAAATAAACATGATAGTAAGTCATATTTCAGAGAAGGGAAAACTGAGAATCCAAGGGGTCAAGATACTGACATGAGATCCCCCAGCTACGAGGGGAAAGAGCTGGGCTCACACAGTGAGTGAGCACCAACGCACTACCATGCAATACCCCAACACACCCTTAGGATGCTTAAGAACATTTTACAACTTAGTCGATTATTATTTATTTGGCCTATGTCCCCTAGGTTACAAAAGCACTTTCAGAGGTGAGCATGCCCATGTCAAAGGGAGGAAACCAATAAAGAAGGTTCAGATCGGTATGCAGAACAGTTCCAAAGTAGCGGAGCGAAAGAGAGAAGGAGTGTATGACTTCAGTTTCAAGGCCCCCGTCATCCTCCTTCCCAAACACATCCACCCACTCCCACTTCAAGAGGCAGGAAAGGAAGAGGCTTTTTAGATGAATGTCCATCTGACTTCCCTGCCTTAAGCCTGAGAAAAAACACTCAGGGAGGAGGCAGCAGAAGAGATCCATGGCGTGGAGCTCCTGGGCCCAGTTTCTTTGCCCAGGCCAGCCCCCGACAAGCACCCAGTAGCCCTCCAGGACCCAGCAAGAACTGCCACAAGACAGGGAGCGCGTTCTCACATTCTCTGATTCCACCTCCCTCTCCCCCAGAGTTAATATAAAACCACTTTACTCCGACATATTGTACTTCTCCATGGGAATGAAGGATTCCATGTGAATACAGTCACGGCTGCGAAACCTCTCTTTCTTTAAGCTCCGTTGACTATCAGTATATTCAAGACCCTGGAGTGGCAACAGAATCCTTGTGGGGAAAACTCAATTAAATCTGCTGTGGAATGCCCACAGAACAAGAAGGAGAGGAAAGAACAAGGATGGGTAGGAGGGGCGGGAGACATTTCTTTTGAATAATAAAGATTCAGATTTAAAATTAGACTGTACAATAACAGCCCTAATTCCTGGAAACCCAGCTGGGGAACTAAATACATAACATATATCGAGAGGAATTTATTTTCACAGACTTTGAGGATGTAATATGGCTTTTGGCAACTTCACGCTGCCTTGGCCGGTGTTTCTGACAAGTGGAAGAGGCTGTTAACCACCTTTTCATGGAAAACATACCTCCATCTCAAGTCAGAGGTTAAGTTATTCTCTGGCCAAAAGAAGCAATCCATCATGCTTCATTATGAGGCAGATCTCACAATGAATAGCATTTGGCAGAGACGGATAACTTAATATGACTCCACTCGGCAGCGCTGTAAACGGATCTGTCATCTCCAAGACTGGTCGAGGTGGTCAGGAGCCACTTGAGGTGCTGAAAAAAATAAATCTGGCTACTGCAAGGGAGGGCGAAGGGTGGCTCCAGTTTCACACCTGAGTAACAACCACATCACGAAGAACTGCTAAGTGTCTATTTAAGCACCCACTCTGTGTCAGCCTGCTGAGGAGAAAGCATGCAGGTCTTCAGTTTCAAGGCCCCCGTCATCCTCCTTCCCAAACACATCCACCCACTCCCACTTCAAGAGGCAGGAAAGGAAGAGGCTTTTTAGATGAATGTCCATCTGACTTCCCTGCCTTAAGCCTGAGAAAAAACACTCAGGGAGGAGGCAGCAGAAGAGATCCATGGCGTGGAGCTCCTGGGCCCAGTTTCTTTGCCCAGGCCAGCCCCCGACAAGCACCCAGTAGCCCTCCAGGACCCAGCAAGAACTGCCACAAGACAGGGAGCGCGTTCTCACATTCTCTGATTCCACCTCCCTCTCCCCCAGAGTTAATATAAAACCACTTTACTCCGACATATTGTACTTCTCCATGGGAATGAAGGATTCCATGTGAATACAGTCACGGCTGCGAAACCTCTCTTTCTTTAAGCTCCGTTGACTATCAGTATATTCAAGACCCTGGAGTGGCAACAGAATCCTTGTGGGGAAAACTCAATTAAATCTGCTGTGGAATGCCCACAGAACAAGAAGGAGAGGAAAGAACAAGGATGGGTAGGAGGGGCGGGAGACATTTCTTTTGAATAATAAAGATTCAGATTTAAAATTAGACTGTACAATAACAGCCCTAATTCCTGGAAACCCAGCTGGGGAACTAAATACATAACATATATCGAGAGGAATTTATTTTCACAGACTTTGAGGATGTAATATGGCTTTTGGCAACTTCACGCTGCCTTGGCCGGTGTTTCTGACAAGTGGAAGAGGCTGTTAACCACCTTTTCATGGAAAACATACCTCCATCTCAAGTCAGAGGTTGTTATTCTCTGGCCAAAAGAAGCAATCCATCATGCTTCATTATGAGGCAGATCTCACAATGAATAGCATTTGGCAGAGACGGATAACTTAATATGACTCCACTCGGCAGCGCTGTAAACGGATCTGTCATCTCCAAGACTGGTCGAGGTGGTCAGGAGCCACTTGAGGTGCTGAAAAAAATAAATCTGGCTACTGCAAGGGAGGGCGAAGGGTGGCTCCAGTTTCACACCTGAGTAACAACCACATCACGAAGAACTGCTAAGTGTCTATTTAAGCACCCACTCTGTGTCAGCCTGCTGAGGAGAAAGCATGCAGGTCTTCACTGCTATTTTGAAAAGGGATAACCAACAAGGACCCACTGTATAGCACAGGGATGTTACATGGCGGCCTGGGTAGAAGGGGGGCTTGGGGAAAATGGACACATGTATATGCTCGGCTGAGTCCCTTTGTTGTCCACGTGAGACTGTTAACCATACTGTTTATAGGCAATGTGCTCTGCTGTGCTATGTTGATTCAGTCGTGTCTGACTCTTTGCAACCCCCTGGGCTGTAGCCCATCAGGCTCCTCTGTCCATGGGATCTTTCAGACAAGAACACTGGAGTGGATTGCCATGCCTTCCTCCAAAGGATCTTCCCAAGCCAGGGATTGAACCAACATCTCTTATGTCTCCTGCACTGGCAGGCACATTCTTTACCACTAGCACCGCCGGGGAAGCCCAATAATTGGCTATATTCCAAATGCAAAATTAAAAAAAAAAAGTGAACAAAAAACCCCAGAAAGTGTGCAGGTCTTTCAAGGCTGTGACTCAATTCACTGATTTATTCTTGGCTCTACCACTTATAAACTCTTTCATTGTCGGTAGGTAACAACCTTCCTTGTCTATCAAAATGAAGATAATTAGAACACCTACCGTAGGGCTCTGATACATGCAGAGCCCTTGAGACAGTGATAGGCAGAGAGTAAATGCTCAGTAAGTGCTAGAAGTTCTTATGGTAACTGTCTCAACCAGGGCTGGGACGAAGGGGAGGCAGAGGCTTCGGGATATCATGTTTCAGGGCACTCCCTTTCAGGGTTACACGTCAGTGCCTCGGTACATGCTTTACCTCTGATGTCTCTCTTGCTTCAACACTGTCCCTGCCCAGATCCCCAATTCACAGCCATAGACACAAAACTCAGGGAAGTGAAGTCATTTGCTAGACTCCATCCAGTCTGGCAGCTACAAAACCAGGACTCACAGTCTGTCCATCCCACTATCTATCATTGCTCTACCACATCCCAACTGCCTGAAAAGCAGCGTGCAAATGAACTGTCAGGTTCCACATTTCGGTTGGTGTCATGAATGAAAAAACTGATCCAATCGGGTGGAAAGGTTGGCCTCCATAGGTGGGTTATTCCTTGGGACCCAGAGAACAGAGACAAGCACCCAAACACCAAGAGCTCTCTCCTGAGTCTCTTTCAAGACCCAATTTTGGTGCTAAATAAGGCAAAACTGCTTGCCCTTGAAAAGCAGACACAGTAATGGAGAACTGCATCTTACTGGTCAGAGGAAAAAAAAAAAAAGGAGAAGAGATACATGATGCTCTAGCAAAACCTTCCTTATCAGCTCTGTTGGGGAAAGGAAAAAAAAAAAAAAACAGGCAAATAAATGACAAAAGCGAGGACCATCAATCACGCTGTTGTTGGTCTGTCAGGCCTGGGCCGCAGGCATGCAACTCACAGACCGGCCTTCAGCTCCAAGGAGCTCTGCTCAGACCAGCTCCAGGCAGGAGCCAGCGCTGTGAGCCTGACTGCAAACCAGATCCTGGGATCCTCCTTGCAGCTCTGCCATTCACTTTCTCTGGGACTTTGGTTAACTGGCTAAAGTCCTATGAGTTTCCTGATCTCTAGCATGGTGTGTTGCATGCTTACTCTCCAAATTCCTTTCCATCTCCTAGCTTTCCAACCTCCACGAGCACTGAGGTACATGAGCCCAAAGAAGGTTCTGAAGTTGAATCTCTTCTCAAAACATCCCTCTATGTCTGGAGAACTTTCTGGATCATAGAATCTCTTCTCAAAGGACCCCTCTATCATCTGGAAAGCTTTCTGGATCCCTCAGATCCAATGTCTTGTCACTGTTATATTTTTGTGTGTGGTTGGTCAGTAAAATACATAAATAGACACATTTTAAATGACTGCAATGAGAAAATTCACTCTTCCGCTGTCCTGAGTGTCCTGAGTAGTCTTTGCAAGCCTTACCTATGTAGGAAGTTCCCTTACTCTATGACTTTGTCACAACCATCCCTTCTCTTGCCTATATAACCCCCATTATATAATCCCCATTTGGCAACTGAAAAACTGAGATTACAACCTAGTAATAGCTTCTTTGTTCATTAATTCATCCACTTGGTAAACATTATCATGAATCTTCTAGGCATCAGACTTTGTGAGAGGAGCCAGAAACTCAGTGATCAATAAAATAGAGTATTAGATTCTGTGGAAGAGGAAATGGCAACCCACTCGAGTATCCCTGCCTCAATAATCCCATGGACAGAGGGGCCTGGCAGGCTACAGCCCATGATGCTGCAAAGAATCAACACAACTGAGCAACTGAGCACACACACACACACACTCCAAGACAAGGGCAGTGTCCTGAGGACGCAGAGCACAAATACTTTGGTAAATCTAGTCCAGATGTGCATTCACTGATCATAAGCCCTTTGACCTTGGGGAATTTATTTTAACCTCTTTGAAACTCAAGTTACTTTTCTATAAAATGGGGATATTATCGACCAGTTGAGAGAAAGTGTGGATTAGATGAACTAATCATGTGAAGCACCTACCACAAGATTGAGGGTATAAGCAACATAAATAGCCACTTTTAATATGAGCTTTAAGAACATTTTGAGCTGATGGCTGGGCCAAGCATGGAGAACTTCTGTTTTTGTTTATTTCTTGTTTCTTTTTGCAGAGGACAGGCCTCCCATTTATGGCAGCCCAAGAGATGGACAGCTGACAGCCTCCACAGTTCTCCATGCAGTACGGAGTTGAGACTGGCACAGACTGGCTTCCAGTTCCAGGCTTGGCAATGAACCTTAGAGACGCTCACCAGCTCACATTTTTGAAGGGTCTCTTTCCTTCCTAAATCAAAGGAAATGCTATATCCTTTGGCCGGGCAACCCAAGTAATCACAGCCAGTCCCAGCACTGTTCACACACCCTGCCCAACAAGCGGAAGTCCTTCTTCCCCTGGCTTGTGCCAAGCCTCAGGGTAAGCCTTAGCCTGGGTGCCCCTGAGAGCCAGTCCTTGAGGCAGCTCAAGGCCCCGGCTGGGGGCAGTCTGGAAAAGTCATTGTGGAGGAAATGCCAGACACGAGGCGCCCTGTCACCGTAGTGAGGGGGACACTCTGCAGAAGGGGCGGCGTGACCCCTCCTGCAACCTGAGCTCTGTCGGCAGGCAACGCGGCACAGAAGGTTTTGTCATCTGGGTGGTAATAAACCCCACTTCCTGAACTCCGTGCCCCTCCATCCTCTACACCAACCACGCCACCCGGCCCTGCTGTCCCCCTGCCCTGTCAGAGCCCAGCGCACCTGCAGCTGCCATTTGGAGGCCTCAGGTGCCACTCACATGTACTAATGAAAAGTGCCCTCTGGCCACCCTGGAGGAGGGAGGGGAATGGATTCCCATTAAGGCAATGGGTCTCAACCTTGGCTGTACTCCAGAGTCCCCAGGGAGCATTCACAATCCTGATTACCAGGCTGCAGACCAGACACATGAAACTAAAATCACTGGAGGTAGGGACTAGGCATCAGCATTTTTTTTTTTTTTTAAGTTGGCCAAATGATTCCACTGTGAAGTTAGATTTAGTACATATGCTGGGCTGGGACTCCAGAGGGCATCACTTCCTTCCTCTCTTCTTCCCTTTGCTTCCTCCTTCCTTCCTCCCTCCCTACTTCATCCTTCACCATTTACTAAAACAGTACAAAAATGAAGGCCACTCAGTCATATCTGATCTTTCTCAACCCCATGGATGAGCCATGGAATTCTCCAGGCCAAGAATACTGGAGTGGGTAGACGTTCCCTTTTCCAAGGGCTCTTCCCGAGCTGGGGGTTGAACCCAGGTCTCCCACACAGCAGGCAGATGCTCTACCATCTGAGCCACCAGGGATATTCCGTGCTTAAAGCATGTTCTGTGGTTAAAGCCCAGAGCTTACAGTCAACCCATGCTTGCTTTGAATTCTGGCTTTGCTGCCACCAACTGTTGTGAGTCAAGGTAAAGTACTCCACCCCTTTGAAGTTCAGCTTTCTCTTTTTATAAAGTAGGAAACATGGAAGAACTTGCCCCAGCACACTCTTGTGGGGGCTGAATATCACAGATCAATTGTTTAATAGGGCACCTAGCAATTATGACATGTTCAATAAAAGTGCACTGTGTTTCTTCTAGTTATTGTAGCTTTCCAAGAGCTATGCTTGATGCTGGGGATACAGAAGAAGCAATGCAGGGGGGATGCTCATTGTCACACAACTAACTCTCTTCCCATTCAACCCCTACATGGACTACGGCCCCACATCATAGGCCAGGATACAGCAGATAGAGGTTTCTCTTTTTTTCTCTTTTTATTATTTAATATGTTTTCCATTCTGGCTAATTTTTTAAAAAAACATATCATGTCTATAGTCCCATAGGCTGCAAAGAAGTAGATATTCTAAGATCTGTGAGAACACAAAGGATTAATGACAATAGCCATTCTACACTGAGCATCCTCAACGTGCCAGGCGTAGTTCCATCACACGACACGCACATGGGGGCACCTGCTAGAGAAGTACAGCACTGAATAGGACTCAATCACAGGCTCACCAGCCAAGAGGAGATGATGGTGCTGATGTCTACATTTTTCAGATGAGGACTCTGAGGCTCAGAGTAGTTAAATAGTTTACCTAGGGTCACAAGGGTGGATAAAAACTCAAGTTGGTAAGCTCCACACTGTTCCAATTCCTGAATGGATGTGGGGGCATATGGATGAGGGGATTCTATGGCTTGGACAGAGCAAAAAGGACAAAGGCATTCTTCCAACCTGGAGGACTTCAGGGGAAGGACAGTGCCAACCCAGGCTGACGGTGGGATGCTGAGGGACCAGGAACAGAGGAGGATAAACATCCCAAGGAAGGGGTGAAGAGGGAGGGGCTCGGATGAATTCAAGAGTTGGGCAATAGGTGGAAGCTACGCAGTAATGAGTGGGCCTTGAGTCCCTGTAGAGGGTCCAGGGCACCCTGAGAAAAACATAATTCAAAAAGACATGTGTGCCCCAATCTTCACTGCAACATTATATATAATAGCAAGGACATGGAAACCACCCAAGTGCCCATCAACAGATAAGTGGATAAAGATGTGGTACATATATACAGTGGAATATTACTCAGCTATAAAAAGGAATGAAATTGGGTCATTTGTAGAGATGTGGGTGGACCAACATACAGAGTGAAGTAGGTCTGAAAGAGAAAAACATACATCGTATATTAACACATGCATGTGGAATCTAGAAAAATGGTACAGATGAACCTAGTTGCAGGGCAGGAATAGACACAAAGATGTAAAGAATGGACATGCAGACACAGGAGGCGAAGGGGAGGCTGGGACAGAGTGAGAGATTAGCTTTGACATAAATATACTACCATGTGTAACATAGATAGCTAGTGGGAAGTCACTGTACAGCAAAGCATTCAGCTCGGTGCTCTGTGATGACCTAGAGGGCTGGGATGGGGTTGGAGGGGTAGAAGGGAGACCTATGAGGGAGGGAGTTTCCATACTTGCACCCTGAAATTATATCCCCAAGTGTAGCTTGCTAGAAATTGAAGAGCAAAATACAAGTGATGAGGAAACACCTTCAAGCATGCTTTAAGCAGTTTATGGCTGTCCAAGAGGACTTAACTTTATAACAAGCTCTACTTCCCAAAGTCTGAACAGCCATCAATTTAGGGGTGTGGGGTTGGGGCGGGAGGAAATGTCCTTCAGGAAGCATCACTGAACCTCCAACTCAGGCGAGCTGAATACTCTAGGTGTTGACATGTAAACTCTGCCACCTCTGATGATATAACTCTCTGAGCCTTGGTTTATAAAATGGAGCTAATAATGTAGTTCTATTGGTGGGTTGCTGTGAGGATGAGATGCTATCATGCCTGTTAAACACTCAGACTGGAACTTGTGTGCATGCATGCTCAGTTTCTAAGTTGTGTCCAACTCATTGTGGCCCTATGGACTTTAGCCCGCCAGGCTCCTCTATACAAGGGATTCTCCAGGAAAGAAGACCAGAGTGAGTTGCCATGCCCTCCTCCAGTGGGTCTTCTCAACCCAGGGACTGCACCCACATCTCCTTCACTGTAGACGGATTCTTTACCACAAGCCACCAGAGGAGCCAGAATGGAACTTCCCAGCTACTAAATGAGAGAGTCTGCTGTTATCAGTGCAGTATGCCATGCTATACTCAGGAACTGTCCTCTCTCAATCCAGCTCTGACTGTTGGTAGATTTCCGGCTGTAGCCAAGTTTATTTTTGCTCTCTGGCCAGATCAGCTATAAAAAGGAAAATTGGGTCATTTGTAGAGATGTGGGTGGACCAACATACAGAGTGAAGTAGGTCTGAAAGAGAAAAACATACATCGTATATTAACACATGCATGTGGAATCTAGAAAATGGTACAGATGAACCTAGTTGCAGGGCAGGAATAGACACAAAGATGTAAAGAATGGACATGCAGACACAGGAGGCGAAGGGGAGGCTGGGACAGAGTGAGAGATTAGCTTTGACATAAATATACTACCATGTGTAACATAGATAGCTAGTGGGAAGTCACTGTACAGCAAAGCATTCAGCTCGGTGCTCTGTGATGACCTAGAGGGCTGGGATGGGGTTGGAGGGGTAGAAGGGAGACCTATGAGGGAGGGAGTTTCCATACTTGCACCCTGAAATTATATCCCCAAGTGTAGCTTGCTAGAAATTGAAGAGCAAAATACAAGTGATGAGGAAACACCTTCAAGCATGCTTTAAGCAGTTTATGGCTGTCCAAGAGGACTTAACTTTATAACAAGCTCTACTTCCCAAAGTCTGAACAGCCATCAATTTAGGGGTGTGGGGTTGGGGGGGGAGGAAATGTCCTTCAGGAAGCATCACTGAACCTCCAACTCAGGCGAGCTGAATACTCTAGGTGTTGACATGTAAACTCTGCCACCTCTGATGATATAACTCTCTGAGCCTTGGTTTATAAAATGGAGCTAATAATGTAGTTCTATTGGTGGGTTGCTGTGAGGATGAGATGCTATCATGCCTGTTAAACACTCAGACTGGAACTTGTGTGCATGCATGCTCAGTTTCTAAGTTGTGTCCAACTCATTGTGGCCCTATGGACTTTAGCCCGCCAGGCTCCTCTATACAAGGGATTCTCCAGGAAAGAAGACCAGAGTGAGTTGCCATGCCCTCCTCCAGTGGGTCTTCTCAACCCAGGGACTGCACCCACATCTCCTTCACTGTAGACGGATTCTTTACCACAAGCCACCAGAGGAGCCAGAATGGAACTTCCCAGCTACTAAATGAGAGAGTCTGCTGTTATCAGTGCAGTATGCCATGCTATACTCAGGAACTGTCCTCTCTCAATCCAGCTCTGACTGTTGGTAGATTTCCGGCTGTAGCCAAGTTTATTTTTGCTCTCTGGCCAGAGGTAGGTACATGTTATTTGTTTTGCAGGGCATTTGTTTTCCAATATTTTCACTCAGTGGGACAGCTATATCAATGAGGTCTGCTGCTTTATTGGTTGCTAATTGCTGGAGCATAATGGTTGCAACATGATTTGGTGTTCCTATAATTCTCTGAAGCCAATCAAGGTGGCCAATTCTCGAATTACAACCCAGTGGAGTCTGAGTCACCAGTATCCAAATGTTTAGCATGCTCAGTTTACGAGAACTCTGTTCAGCATTTTTATAAGAAAGAACTTTAACTGACCAAGGCAAGAAAATCATGCCAGGAAATAATTTTAAAGTAAATTTTATAAGCATATGTGAATATATAAAATAGTACATATTTTTATACTTATAGCAGTGTGTATATTTTTTGAAAGTTTTTAAGATCTGCCCCAAGACCGTTGCACATTCAGCTCAGTCTCTGGCTGACAAGAGTTGGGGTCCATGATGATCATAATTCTGAGGCTCATACAGATCTCAACAGGCTTTTTCAAACAGCAGACATGTGGTATACTCAGCCCAGTTTTAGCACCATGAGTGTTTGTATTTAGAAAGTTTCTTGGAACTTGCAATCCATGATCACTTTGCACAAGACAAGGATTCAAAATACTCAATCCACTAAGATCACCAAAGAGTATGCTATTGTTGGAAGCACTCTGTGTACTACAACATACAAAGTGAAGTTATTATCAGTAGTAAATCCAAACTTTAATTTCAGATGCCCCCCTTTCCTTTGACCTCTGAGGTCCTATGCATTCCAGCCCCTATACAAGGGATTCTCCAGGAAAGAAGACCAGAGTGAGTTGCCATGCCCTCCTCCAGTGGGTCTTCTCAACCCAGGGACTGCACCCACATCTCCTTCACTGTAGACGGATTCTTTACCACAAGCCACCAGAGGAGCCAGAATGGAACTTCCCAGCTACTAAATGAGAGAGTCTGCTGTTATCAGTGCAGTATGCCATGCTATACTCAGGAACTGTCCTCTCTCAATCCAGCTCTGACTGTTGGTAGATTTCCGGCTGTAGCCAAGTTTATTTTTGCTCTCTGGCCAGAGGTAGGTACATGTTATTTGTTTTGCAGGGCATTTGTTTTCCAATATTTTCACTCAGTGGGACAGCTATATCAATGAGGTCTGCTGCTTTATTGGTTGCTAATTGCTGGAGCATAATGGTTGCAACATGATTTGGTGTTCCTATAATTCTCTGAAGCCAATCAAGGTGGCCAATTCTCGAATTACAACCCAGTGGAGTCTGAGTCACCAGTATCCAAATGTTTAGCATGCTCAGTTTACGAGAACTCTGTTCAGCATTTTTATAAGAAAGAACTTTAACTGACCAAGGCAAGAAAATCATGCCAGGAAATAATTTTAAAGTAAATTTTATAAGCATATGTGAATATATAAAATAGTACATATTTTTATACTTATAGCAGTGTGTATATTTTTTGAAAGTTTTTAAGATCTGCCCCAAGACCGTTGCACATTCAGCTCAGTCTCTGGCTGACAAGAGTTGGGGTCCATGATGATCATAATTCTGAGGCTCATACAGATCTCAACAGGCTTTTTCAAACAGCAGACATGTGGTATACTCAGCCCAGTTTTAGCACCATGAGTGTTTGTATTTAGAAAGTTTCTTGGAACTTGCAATCCATGATCACTTTGCACAAGACAAGGATTCAAAATACTCAATCCACTAAGATCACCAAAGAGTATGCTATTGTTGGAAGCACTCTGTGTACTACAACATACAAAGTGAAGTTATTATCAGTAGTAAATCCAAACTTTAATCAGATGACATCACGTCTGTCCTACCATTTGCCTTAGTGCAAAACCCACACCTTTCCTTTGACCTCTGAGGTCCTATGCATTCCAGCTCCACCCGCTGGACCCCCAGCTTCCTCTCTGCCAACGGCCTCCACTCCTTCACTCTGCTCTGTTCCCCTGGCCTCCTTTGGGCTCCTGAAACACACAACATGGCTCCCAGCTCAGGGCCCTGGCTCTTCCTGCTCTGCCTGCCTGCAGCCCCTCCCTCAGCCCTTCCCAGGGGCTGGCTCCTTCTCAACTGTAGATTTCACCTCTAGTGACGTCTCCACACTTAATGCATCCTAGATACCATTCTCAAACTATCATGTCGTTTTGCGTTTATCTTGAATAGCCATCATTACTGCCTAGTTTTATCTTGTTAATTAATTCAATTGGCATTCTTTGTCCAGAATATAAGACTACGTGAGAACAGAGTCTTATTCACGGTGGTGACAAAGACAGTCCATAATAGGTACCCAATGAACAGTTGTTCAACAAAGTCCATGAATGAATGAACAAACATCTTTTTCTGCTCCCTTATTTCAATCTTTTTCAATCTGTGTTTGTTCTATGCAATACATGTAATTATACTTACATACAATTGCTCTATTTTGTATCATCACAAGGTTTTTTATTATTATGACCACTGGTGCCCCCGTGGGCCAAAGAATTGATGCTTTCAGAAGATCTGGTGCTGGGGAAGATTCTTGGGAGTCCCTTGGACAGCAAGGAGATCAAACTAAGCAATCCTAAAGGAGATCAACTCTGAATATTCATTGGAAGGACTGACAGGGAAGTTCCAACATTTGGCCACCTGATGCAAAAACCTGACTCACTGGAAAAGGATCTGATGCTGGGGAAGACTGAGGGCAGGAGAAGAGGGTGACAGAGGATGAGTTGGTTGGATGGCGACACTGACTCAATGGGCATGAGTTTGAGCAAGCTCTGGGAGATAATTAAAGACAGGGAAGCCTGGTACACTGGAGCCCATGGGGTTACAAAGAGTCTGATATGACTGAGCAACAGAACAACAAACCACCACCAGTGGTGCTCAGTCAATAGCATTTCTTGAACATCCACAGAGGTGTGGAGCAATGAATCAAATGCTATGGGAGGAAATGGAGATCAAAAGTTATTACTTCTGCTGTCAGGGAGGCTTTAGTCTAACTGGTAACGAGAATAAGCAGATTTAACCCATGTGGGCAGAAACGCAACTGCTTACAGCAGAAATTCTTGGTTCCTTTCTATTGTAGATTGTGTCCTCCCAGATTCATACGTTGGACCCCTAATCCCTAGTATCTCAGAATGTGAATTTGTTTGTGGAGTCTTCAAAGGGGCCATGAGGGTTAAATGAAGTCGTATGGATGGGCCCTAATACAATACGACTGGCATCTTCAGAATAAGAGGTGTTTAGGGTCCAGAGGAAAGACCATGTGAAGGACATGGGAGAACATAGACATCTATAAGCCAAGGAACGAGATCTCAGAAAAAACCAATTTCACTAACATCTTGATTTTGAACTTCCAGCCTCTAGAATTGTGAGAAAATAACTGTCTGTTGTCACCCAAACTGTGGCACTTTGTTGTGGCAGCCTGAGCAAACTGATACACTCTCCAACATTGATTTTCCATTCCTTATGTAGGCCAGGTGGTGCTAGTGATAAAGAACCCAATTGCCAATGCAGGAGATATAAAAGGTGCAGGTTTGATCCTTGGGTGGGGAAGACCCCTGGAGGAGGGCATGGCATCCATTTCCAGTATTCTTGCCTGGAGAATTCCATGGAAAGAGAAGCCTGGTGGCTATAGTCCATGGATCTGAAAGAGCTGGAAACAACTGAGCACACACACACGCATGAAGGTTAAGTGGCTGAGTGCCTGGCCACCTCCAGGGCTGCATTTCCCAGCTTCCCCTGCAGACAGATGTGGCCATGTGACTAACAAACTACAAGAAGAAGTGCCATGTGCCCTTGGCTCCACCCCAACTCCCTCACCCTTTAGAGTCCAATGCTAACTCAAGTTTAGGGAGGCAGGGGGCTGAAAAGTGAGGAAAGAGAAGAAGACACAGAGAAGGAGCAGTGAAGGCAGACTCCTCTGCGTAAGAGTCCACATGAAGGCCTCTCCCACCAAAGCTCTCCTCTGACCTGTTCCCACCTGAGTCATGTTGCATTGCCACGTTGACCTATGTGAAAATCCACCACTCATTAGCCTCAAGAAAGATCCTGTGGCGAGACCATAAGGCATCAGCCACTTATGCTTTAGCGCTTCTATGTCCTGGATGCGAAAGATGCCTGAGGAGACAGGAGCTTCATTGTTGGAGCAGGTAAGAGGGGTTGAGGGCTTCTAATGAGGTTCTGACCACGGGCAAACCCACAAAAGGGGGAGAAGAGCTCAGTAAGAAAGACAGATGAAGACTTCAACATAATCGTAACTTATGTACACATTCCACTAGGGAACCTGGGCTAGGATGGAGAACAAAGATTCACTCCAGCCTCGCTGAAAATGGAAATGTCCTAACTGGACATAGACGCTACCCTTGGCGACATCATGCACTAACCTGCTTTTTGAAGCGCCTCCATGAAACACCTACCCATTCTTTTTTCACATGACACATATGAACCCCCTCAAAATGCATTTTTAATTCCCCAAAATCAAACCAAATTCCCAAGGTATTAGGTTTGGGAATAATTCACTTGAAATACAGGGCACCAAGCAATTGTGTCAACCAAATGGCAAAGAATGAACATGAGCTTAAACAGGCTACAAACTACTGATGGTGATGTTCACTGGAAAAAAAAAAAAAAAACAAATTATTTCACGGATGCGGATTTCAACAAATCCTTTGTTGTGGCACCAAACACACCCCATGGTACGTTCTGTCTTCCTGTTGTGGAGCTGGTGTTTTCTAAGTGTGGACCCCTTCATCTGCTCCTGTGAGCCTGCCCCAGTTACAGGTCTGGGACTCATGGGAGTTTGGGGAAAGCGTCAGGTAGAGATTCTGTCAAAGATAAATGGCCAGGCCCAGCAAGCAGCACTGAGCTGGAAGGAAACCCAGGCTGCAGCGCCATGAATCAGACCTGTCAGGAGGAGAGACGATCTGCTTATTACACTCCCCTTGTCATCGATCGAAGCCATACAGACAACAGGCCTGGGCCCGCAGGCAGCCAAAGCAGCAGTTTCCAATTCACCTGTAGGAAGCTGAACTCTGGAAGCTCCAAAGTACAAGCGTTCAAAGTACAGGGGTCACGAGCCACCCTTGCCCACAGCACCTTGGGTGGGAGATGGGTGCACCTGAGTGTCTGGGTGACTCCCGATCTGGACGAGAGAGAAGTAGGGACCCTGAGGGACACCACTCCTTACCACGGAATTCCCAAGGCCCAGCCAGGTCCCAAAAAATGTTTGTCCAACAAACAACCACATGGATTAAAAAAAAAAGCAGGGATTCCTTGATGGTCCAGGGGGTAAAGAGGTCACCTTGCAGTGCAAGGGGTACCAGCTTGATCCCTGGTGTGGGAGGATCCCACATGCCATAGAGCAACTGGACTGATGTGTTCAATTGCAAGTCAGTGCTCCGGAGCACATGCGCCTGGAGCCGGAGCTCTGCAGCGAGGGAGGCCACTGCAATGGGAGGCCCACACAGGCCAAAGAACAAAGATGGACAAAAATAAATAAATGAAAGACCAATAAAAGTGGCCAAATTTTTTTAAAAAAAGCAAATGAAATATCATACAGGAATTTTAAAAATAAGCTAATGAAATATCATATAGGCATTTAAATAATTTTGGAGACTATGGAATGCTATGAGTAAACAGCATACTCTTTTCTATTTAAAAATATATACAGCACCACAATGTATATTCTCAGTTTATTCTCAGGATAACGTATTATTCTCAGGATAATCTCAGTTTTACTATATCCTTTGATAGCTTTGATAGTGCATATGTGTGTGCCATGTGTGCTCAGTCACTCAGCTATGTCTGACTCTTTGTGACCCTGCAGACTGTAGCCCCACTAGGCTCCTCTGTCCATGGGACTCTCCAGATAAGAACACCGGAGTAGGTTGCCAATCCCTTCTCCAAGGGATCCTCCTGACCCAAGAATCCAATCTGGGTCTCCTGCATTGCAAGTGGATTCTTCACCATCCAAGTCCCCAGAGCAGCCCATCAAGTGCACACATCAATAGGCTAATAAAAGTTATCTTTCACTTTGCCGTTATGGGCAATTTTTAATTGCTTTTTATGTGCTATATATCTTTGAATATGCTCTGTGTTCTTAACTATTTTCTTTCTATGCTCTGTGTTCTTCCTAATAAGAGTATAATATACTCTTACTATTGTCAAAACAAATAAAAAGTAAAACCTAAACAACGAAACAGGACAGTTCCTCCTACTGGGCTTCCATGGTGTTTGGTTGCCTTATCATAAAGAATCCTGAAGATCTGCCAATATACCATCTTGGACGTGGCAATATTCCCAGATGTAAGGCCCACTTACAGAGGAGAAGCCAGCACCCAAATGTCAGCCCACTGTCCCCTCAACTCATTTGGAATCTGTCCTTTCTAAGAGGAGGAAAACATAACAACACAGGCCTGTGGTTCAGTTCATGGTGTTTCACCTTCCACTTCCTACAAGAAAGTCTCAGTCATTCTGAGCCGTGTTGCTCCATTTCATAAAACCTGGCCTTCTTCTCCATCTTTGGGCATGAGATCCCTGCCAGCTCTCCAGTGCAGACCCCAGAGGTTGGCTTTTGAGCTAGATTGTCTCCTGAAGGAGTTTTGGTCTACACCTTGGGCCAGATAATAAGATTCTGAGTACTCTGCTGACAGACTGGTTGAAAAGAAGGGATAAGAGATGCCAAATGCTTTGTATTTTATTAGTTCAATCACGTAAAAGCTAGAAACAATAGTGTGATAGTTCCTAGTATTGAATGATTGAAAACACAGCAGGGAATCTGTTTATGTGACAACATTTTACAGAACCACATGCACACACATACACACACACATACACAGAATAAGTGCATGTAAAATCTTGCGATATCCCCAAATCCAATATTCTGGTTATTGCACCAATATCAATGGTCTAGGTTTTAACAAGGTATTGTAGTTATTTAAGATGTTAACATTGGGGGAGGGAGCTGAGTGAATGGTACACGGGGATTTTCCACACGATTTTTGCAACTTCTAGTAGGTCAATGATCATTTCAAAATAAAAAGTTAAGAAAAAAATAGCAGTCAATTGTCCGCTGTGTCCTGTACCTCCCATCCTTTCTACACATGTCCCACCCATGAGTGGCAAGAGAAGTTGTCTGAGGAAAATGAGCTTCTGCGGGGAAAGCAGGAAATCTGATTAATGTGCCAGTGAGACAGCTGGAGACATTCACCTGCCCGTCTGCACCATCAGTCTCTGCAGAAAGAGCGATGAACTCTTTCCTTTGAAAGTTCAAATAAAAGCCGGTCAGTCCCCATGTGCGTCCACCCCACTCCCCACCTCCACGTTACTGCAGGTAATAAGCGGGAGCCCAGGTGAATTGCTATGTATTTCCCTTTAAATTCTTGGGATTTCAGTGACAGACCAAGGCTCTCATCTGTCAACAAACTGTTCCAGGCAGACCCATTACTTTACAGGAATCATAACCCTTTCTAAGAGGAGGAAAACATAACAACACAGGCCTGTGGTTCAGTTCATGGTGTTTCACCTTCCACTTCCTACAAGAAAGTCTCAGTCATTCTGAGCCGTGTTGCTCCATTTCATAAAACCTGGCCTTCTTCTCCATCTTTGGGCATGAGATCCCTGCCAGCTCTCCAGTGCAGACCCCAGAGGTTGGCTTTTGAGCTAGATTGTCTCCTGAAGGAGTTTTGGTCTACACCTTGGGCCAGATAATAAGATTCTGAGTACTCTGCTGACAGACTGGTTGAAAAGAAGGGATAAGAGATGCCAAATGCTTTGTATTTTATTAGTTCAATCACGTAAAAGCTAGAAACAATAGTGTGATAGTTCCTAGTATTGAATGATTGAAAACACAGCAGGGAATCTGTTTATGTGACAACATTTTACAGAACCACATGCACACACATACACACACACATACACAGAATAAGTGCATGTAAAATCTTGCGATATCCCCAAATCCAATATTCTGGTTATTGCACCAATATCAATGGTCTAGGTTTTAACAAGGTATTGTAGTTATTTAAGATGTTAACATTGGGGGAGGGAGCTGAGTGAATGGTACACGGGGATTTTCCACACGATTTTTGCAACTTCTAGTAGGTCAATGATCATTTCAAAATAAAAAGTTAAGAAAAAAATAGCAGTCAATTGTCCGCTGTGTCCTGTACCTCCCATCCTTTCTACACATGTCCCACCCATGAGTGGCAAGAGAAGTTGTCTGAGGAAAATGAGCTTCTGCGGGGAAAGCAGGAAATCTGATTAATGTGCCAGTGAGACAGCTGGAGACATTCACCTGCCCGTCTGCACCATCAGTCTCTGCAGAAACAGCGATGAACTCTTTCCTTTGAAAGTTCAAATAAAAGCCGGTCAGTCCCCATGTGCGTCCACCCCACTCCCCACCTCCACGTTACTGCAGGTAATAAGCGGGAGCCCAGGTGAATTGCTATGTATTTCCCTTTAAATTCTTGGGATTTCAGTGACAGACCAAGGCTCTCATCTGTCAACAAACTGTTCCAGGCAGACCCATTACTTTACAGGACAATAAAACGAAGGACATCACCATAATCCGTCAAACAAAAGCAGCTGGAAGCAGTGCCTTGTATCAGAGGCTGTATTCATTTGCCCAGAACATTTCAAAATCTATGCCCCAGCACTTCTCCCCAAAGTCCTTATTTCACCCAATAAAATAAATTTAAAGTGCATAAATGTATATTAAAAATATCTAAGCAAACACTCACTGCTAAATAACATTCACCCAGATGTGCCTCCAATTTTTTTTTATCGTTAGATGTGTTTCCTGTTCTCCCAAGTTAATATTTCACCGAAAATACTCCCCAAGCAGTTGTTGTCTCGATATTTTCACAATAGAATATTCTGTGCTCTACACATATAAATACCGTGAACAACCAGACATTTGCCCAAAGAGACCTCTGATTTCCCTTCATTTTGTGAAATGATTCTCTCCTGGATGTTAGTGGCTCTGAGAGCTGATGCCAAGCTAAGGCAAGCTGTGAGTCCCCAAATTGAGGTCAACAGCTCCCAGTAATTTCTCGGAGCCTGAAATGACATGAGTCCTAATAGAATACATCAGGATGTTTCATTGAAGGGTGCCAGGGTGTATTGGAAGGAACTCAAAGGTTGAGGTCATCCAGAACCATGCTTTGGCTGTTTTCTCCACTTGTGTGGCTTTAGGCATGTCATTTGCTGCCCTATCTGTACAAAGAGAAACAATGATCGCACCTGCTGCTTCCATGGGGAGTGGCCGGCTTTCCAACAATACTCTGTCCTCTCACTTTACTGAAGCATTGAGCCCTTATGGGCACGCCAGCCAGGTGTCAGTCCAGGGTACCCACTGTGGCTGTAACTCTCTCTGTAGAGGACCCCCCCACCCCACCGTCATAAAGACCTGTGTCCACTCTTGAGAAGACTGAAGAACCAGGGTCCCATTGAGCTCCAGCTACAGAATTACCATGCAGAAGCGGTTCTCAAACTTGAGTGGGAATCAGAATTAGAATTATCTGCGGGGTCCCACTCCTAGACTTTCTGACTCCATAGATTTAAGTGTTACCTAAGATTCCACTTCTCAAGTGGTTCAGCAGTAAAGAATCTGCCTGCCAATGCAAGAGACCCAGGAGACCTGGATTTGGTCCCTGGGTCAGGAAGATGCCCTGGAGAAGTAGATGGCTACCCACTGCAGTATTCTCGCCTGGAGAATCCCATCAACAGAGGAGCCTGGTGGGCTACAGTCCCTGGGATCCCACAGAGCAAAACACGACTGAGCGATGGAGCATTTATGCTATCAAGTTCCCAGGGGAAACTTGGGCTGCTGCTCTGAGGACCCCACTTTGAGAGTGGCTGCTCTAGAACAGGGGTTCCCAAACGTTTTTCTGAAATGTGTTAGGCTTTGCAGGCTCTGTGGCAATTCCTCAACTTGATCACTGTTGCATAAAGAACCCACCGATGATACATTCTGTATTCCAATGAAACTTGACTAATGAATGCTGAAGCTTGAATTTCTTATCATTTTCACAAGTCACAAAACTGAGGGCTTTGTCTGTCTATTTCAACTGCTTGAAACGTCAAGCGCTGTTCTTAGCTCTGGGGGGAAAACAGGTGGTTGGTTCGATGTTGCCACTTGGACGGTAGTTTGCCAGCCATCACAACTAGAGCACCAGGGAAAGGCAACGTTTCCAGTCCCTGGTGGAGAGAAATGTCTCCGGGTTTCTTTCTCCATCTGTTTCTGTGTCAAATGAGCCCCTGCGCTGGACTTTAGGCTCCGTCCACACCAGCGTTCCCCGGGCTGCCTCAGCTGAATCAACACTGCCTTGGCCGCTGAGGTCTTGAGACTTCTCCCCACCCCCCACCCCACTCCGGCCTTCTTTCAGCTTCACTTTTTGCTCTTTTTATAGCTTTGCACAAATTTGTCTCTGTGGCAAATTTACAGCACGCACTGCCTGTCTGAACTATTTAAAGGCGCAATATTCTCGACTGTGCCATAAAGCTTTCCCATTCTCTGTGTTTTATTTCTCAGTTTGAGGACCTTTCATGAAATCAGCAGCAAGGCGGAAGGAAATCATTTGCATACTTGGCTCCCTACACCTGGAATTCCTTAATTTTAGGGATTAGCAAAATGAGTCTAATAAAAAGTGGAGGCCCTTGTTAATCATCTCTGCAAAGTCCCTTCATTACCTGTTACTTGCGCCCGATCTCAGCGCCTGTTTCAGGAAATCCACGTTGTGCAGGTCAGTTATGACGATTTTATGAACTGATTTGGAATTTTACGTGATGTGGTGTGTGTTTTTGTGTTTAGTCGCTTCAGTTGTGCCGGACTCTTTGTGACCCTGTGGACTGAAGTCCACCAGGCTCCTCTGTCCATGGGGATTTTCAGGGCAAGAACACTGGAGTGGGTTGTCGTGCCTTCCTCCAGGGTATCTTCCTTTGTGTCTTTTCATGTTAAGTTGTATCCAACTCTTTGCGACCTCGTGAACTGTAATAACCCGTAATAAGGGTTAATAAGCTCCTCTATCCTTGGGATTCTCCAGGCAAGAATACTGGCCTGTGTTGCCATTTCCTCCTCCAGGGGATCTTCCTGATCCAGGGATTGAATCCTTAACTCTTACATCTTCTGCATTGACAAGTGGGTTCTTTACCACTAGCACCATTGGGGGGGGGGCTTGTGTGTGTGTGTGTGTGTGTTTTATTGATTTATTTTTTTAGCTGTGCTGGGTTTTTCATTGCTGTGTGTGGGCTTTATGTAGCTGTGACAGGTCGAGGCTATTCTCAACTGCAGAGCGTGGGCTTCCCTTTGCAATGGCTTCTCTTGTTGTGCAGCATGGGTTCTAGGGTGCACAAACTGCAGTAGTTGTGGTTCCCAGGCTCTGGAGTGTAGGCTCAGCGGTTGTGGTGCATGGGCTTAGTTGCTCTGTGGCATGCGAAATCTTCCTGCACCCGGACTGAATCCATGTCTCCTGCATTGGCAGGCAGATTTTTAACCACTGGACCACCAGGGAAGTCCGCCATGTGTGTTTTTAGTGTTCCTCAAAGTTAAAGTGACTCTTTTCTTCCCCTGTCCCGCTTTTAAGAGGACATCTCTTGGGTTTATCCCAGAGATGGCCCAAGGCGATGGCTGTGAGAACCATTGTCCTTGCACTGAGAGGGGACTCAGTCTCTGTCATGTTGTCATTTGAGATGATCTGTGAGTGGGCCTTGCTGATATCACTTCCCAAGTGGACAACCTGTATAGCTTCCTCTTTTCTGTTCTAGGCTCACTCCCCAGGGAAATCTGGATGTTTCCAAAAGCTTCTCAATCCTACTCACCCACTCTTTACAGAATTGAGGGAAACTACCTCGGTTGGCCCTGCTCTTACCGAGACCCTGACTAAGGTCAGGTCAGCAATATAGCTGCCATCGCTAGCTTTTTGCAAGGGCCAGGAGAACACCATCTACACTGACTGCCAACATGTTTAGTGACATACATGCTCAGTCATTTCAGTCATGCCCAACGCTTCATGGCCCCGTGGACTCTAGCCAGCCAGGCGCCTCTGTCCATGAGATTCTCCAGGCAAGAACACTGGAGTGAACTGCCATGCTGTCCTCCAAGGCCTCTCTCCAACCCAGGGGTCAAATTCACATCTCTTCTATCTCCTGCACTGGCAGGCAGGTTCTTTACCACTAAATGCCACCTGGGAAGCCCGATTGTCAACATGTTTCCAGTTAATTCAGGGTTCCATGGGCAACTCCATAACAGCACTGGCAAAACATAAATTGGTCCCACGAAAATAGACAGTTCCCATAATTGGAGCTTAAAACGAACTAAAACAAACTAAACATAAATCTTCTCTCTGAAAATTTCCCTGATTTTCTTTTCAAAATACAACTACTCTGTCACCCACCCCCAGAACTGAGAGACCAGAGCTGCCTCAAGTCAGTAGTTGTAATCAGGATAATTCTGAAACTGAATAATGCATGCTGGAATGCTGTTTACAGGAAATGAGTAATTTATTTTATTATCCAAATTTTAAACCCTTTTAATATGCCTCCCAAGAAGATGTCTGATTTGGAAAATTGCAAAAGAGAACATAGGGGAGGACAAGGGTTACTAAAAAGAGGTCAGCACTGTAAAGGGCAGATAAAGAAACTTTAGAGATGGATTGAGTAAAATTTAGAAAGTGTATCTGCCGAAATTACCTTTATGCTGGTGATTGTAAAGGACCCATATCATACTGGTTCAAGTAACAGAAAAACTATGAGATGAAAAGTTGAAATAGAAAGTGGCATTCAATGGAAGTAATGCATTTGTTAGATTCCTTTCCTGCAATTAATGTGTGTATGTATGCATGCACATGTTCACTCGAGCCTATATGTACTGGCAGATATGTAACGTGTTTCTGGTACTGGAAGGCTCACTTTGTGCAAGTCCCTTTTGGGGCCTCGGTTGGCCCTGCTCCTACCGAGACCCTGACTAAGGTCAGGTCAGCAATATAGCTGCCATCGCTAGCTTTTTGCAAGGGCCAGGAGAACACCATCTACACTGACTGCCAACATGTTTAGTGACATACATGCTCAGTCATTTCAGTCATGCCCAACGCTTCATGGCCCCGTGGACTCTAGCCAGCCAGGCGCCTCTGTCCATGAGATTCTCCAGGCAAGAACACTGGAGTGAACTGCCATGCTGTCCTCCAAGGCCTCTCTCCAACCCAGGGGTCAAATTCACATCTCTTCTATCTCCTGCACTGGCAGGCAGGTTCTTTACCACTAAATGCCACCTGGGAAGCCCGATTGTCAACATGTTTTCAGTTAATTCAGGGTTCCATGGGCAACTCCATAACAGCACTGGCAAAACATAAATTGGTCCCACGAAAATAGACAGTTCCCATAATTGGAGCTTAAAACGAACTAAAACAAACTAAACATAAATCTTCTCTCTGAAAATTTCCCTGATTTTCTTTTCAAAATACAACTACTCTGTCACCCACCCCCAGAACTGAGAGACCAGAGCTGCCTCAAGTCAGTAGTTGTAATCAGGATAATTCTGAAACTGAATAATGCATGCTGGAATGCTGTTTACAGGAAATGAGTAATTTATTTTATTATCCAAATTTTAAACCCTTTTAATATGCCTCCCAAGAAGATGTCTGATTTGGAAAATTGCAAAAGAGAACATAGGGGAGGACAAGGGTTACTAAAAAGAGGTCAGCACTGTAAAGGGCAGATAAAGAAACTTTAGAGATGGATTGAGTAAAATTTAGAAAGTGTATCTGCCGAAATTACCTTTATGCTGGTGATTGTAAAGGACCCATATCATACTGGTTCAAGTAACAGAAAAACTATGAGATGAAAAGTTGAAATAGAAAGTGGCATTCAATGGAAGTAATGCATTTGTTAGATTCCTTTCCTGCAATTAATGTGTGTATGTATGCATGCACATGTTCACTCGAGCCTATATGTACTGGCAGATATGTAACATGTTTCTGGAAGAATCACTGAAGACATAGTTGTGAAAAGGGACTGGAAATGGGATTTCTCTGCATCATCTTCCTTTCTGACCTGTTTACACATTTTAATTGTAGGTAGCTCCCCAGTAAAGAATCCGCCTTCAACACATGAGACCTGGGTTTGATCCCTGGGTTGGGACAATCTCCTGCAAAAGGGAGTTGCTACCCACTCCAGTAGTCTCACCTGGAGAATTTCATGGACAGAGGAGCCTGGCAGGCTACAGTCTGTGGGGTTGCAAACAGTTGGACATGACTCAGTAACTTTCATTCACTTATCCCTCTACCAGTGTTAACTACCCTAGGGACCTTAGTTGGTTCTTTACCCCCAGATGTGTTTATTTCATCCAACTAACTCATCACAAGCAGAAGAGAATACAGAGTCCTGAGAAAAAGGGAGCAGGGAAGGTTGGTTTTGATGGAAGGCAAGTATCCCTGGGTTCTGCCCCACACCCACAGTCAGGGCATTAGGGAAGAGCCATGGTGAAAACTGCAATGCAGGCATGAACTGGGAGTTCAATGGGTACTTTTTAAATAAGGGGAAGGGAAATAGCATGGAGTGGATGGTTACATGTGCTGGGCATGTAGCATTCATCCCCTCAGAGGAGTGATGTGTCCTCATTCCTCTTTTACATATGGGAGTAAATAACACACTCTGGATCACACAGCTCTTGGCTGGATTGGTTTTTAAGCTCAAGCCTGTCTGAGCCTGTCTCAAGCCAGGCTGGAAATCTCTACATCTGACAGCCTTTCATGGAATAGAACAGAGCAGGCAACAATTGCTGCCCACTGACCTCACTGATGAGGAAAGAAATAGAGGGAAATACTTCTCGCCTGGTAGACAAAAAATAGAAAATGCATTTACTGAGCATTTTATGTTCATTAAGCAGTAAGGCCGGATACCTAACATAGGATGTCTCATGAGATGTGAATTAGACTGGAGGTCGACATTGTGTTAGGGAGCAACCAAAGAATGAACATAATTCCCACTCCAAAGGCACATGGACTCGCAGGGGAGAGGGGAATTTTCCAGATTACTTCATCCAACACAGCTACAGTTGTGACTCGAGCCTATATGTACTGGCAGATATGTAACGTGTTTCTGGAAGAATCACTGAAGACATAGTTGTGAAAAGGGACTGGAAATGGGATTTCTCTGCATCATCTTCCTTTCTGACCTGTTTACACATTTTAATTGTAGGTAGCTCCCCAGTAAAGAATCCGCCTTCAACACATGAGACCTGGGTTTGATCCCTGGGTTGGGACAATCTCCTGCAAAAGGGAGTTGCTACCCACTCCAGTAGTCTCACCTGGAGAATTTCATGGACAGAGGAGCCTGGCAGGCTACAGTCTGTGGGGTTGCAAACAGTTGGACATGACTCAGTAACTTTCATTCACTTATCCCTCTACCAGTGTTAACTACCCTAGGGACCTTAGTTGGTTCTTTACCCCCAGATGTGTTTATTTCATCCAACTAACTCATCACAAGCAGAAGAGAATACAGAGTCCTGAGAAAAAGGGAGCAGGGAAGGTTGGTTTTGATGGAAGGCAAGTATCCCTGGGTTCTGCCCCACACCCACAGTCAGGGCATTAGGGAAGAGCCATGGTGAAAACTGCAATGCAGGCATGAACTGGGAGTTCAATGGGTACTTTTTAAATAAGGGGAAGGGAAATAGCATGGAGTGGATGGTTACATGTGCTGGGCATGTAGCATTCATCCCCTCAGAGGAGTGATGTGTCCTCATTCCTCTTTTACATATGGGAGTAAATAACACACTCTGGATCACACAGCTCTTGGCTGGATTGGTTTTTAAGCTCAAGCCTGTCTGAGCCTGTCTCAAGCCAGGCTGAGCCTGTCTCAAGCCAGGCTGGAAATCTCTACATCTGACAGCCTTTCATGGAATAGAACAGAGCAGGCAACAATTGCTGCCCACTGACCTCACTGATGAGGAAAGAAATAGAGGGAAATACTTCTCGCCTGGTAGACAAAAAATAGAAAATGCATTTACTGAGCATTTTATGTTCATTAAGCAGTAAGGCCGGATACCTAACATAGGATGTCTCATGAGATGTGAATTAGACTGGAGGTCGACATTGTGTTAGGGAGCAACCAAAGAATGAACATAATTCCCACTCCAAAGGCACATGGACTCGCAGGGGAGAGGGGAATTTTCCAGATTACTTCATCCAACACAGCTACAGTTGTGACTCGCGGTGTTCCTGGCTTGGGATGAATGATAAGCAACTATGTATGAGTTTCTCAGATGGGATGCCAAGCTGATTCTCTGCGTCAGCACCATCTAGAGGCTCTCACTGGACACTCCAAGCGGATGAATCATCCTTCCTTAATAATAATCATTCTCCGGGATAAATACCCAGAGTGGGCTGCTGTTATCAAACGGTAGTTCTATTTTTAATTTTTTGGAGAACCTACATACTGTTTCCCATGGTGACTTCACCATTTTGAATTCTCACCAACCCTAAGCCAAGGTGCCAATCTCTCCACATTCACTGACCATTACTGTGTTAGGTTTTCACTTGGTTTTGCTTGTTTCAGTTATAGCCATCCTGGCAAGTGTGAGGCAATATACTTCCCTATGGCTTTACTCTGCATTTCCCTGATTAGTGATTCTGAGGATTTTTTTTAATGTATTTGTCAGCCTTCTGCATGTCTTCTTTAGAGAAATGTCTACTTCAGTCCTTAGTACATTTTTAAATCTGGGTCTTAGTCTTTTTTTAGTTGAGTAGCCCCTTATATTTTTTAGAGATTAACCCCTTATCATACATACATAAGGTTTGCAAATATTTTCTCCTATCCTGTAGGTTTTTCACCTTGTTGATAGTTTTCTTTGCTTTCCAGAAACTTTTTAATTGCAACTCCAATGCTGGGTAATTATTCAAAAAGGTTGAAATCAAAATCTTAAAAAAGATATGAGCACTCTCAGCTTCATTGCAGCACTATTCATGAGTTATCGTGAGGATACAGTCTAAATGTCCATCAACAGATGAACGAATAAAAGAAATGCAGTATAACCATATAGTGGAATACTATGCAGCCTTTAAAAAGAAGGGGATTCTGCAATATGTAACAACATGAATGAACCTTTATCATTTTATGCTAAGTAAAATAGGCAGTCACAGAAAGACAAATAGTGATTCTAAAAGCATTTACTGAGCATGGTGGGTACCTAACATAGGATGTCTCATGAGATGTGAATGAGACTGGAGGTCGACATTGTGTTAGGGAGCAACCAAAGAATGAACATAATTCCCACTCCAAAGGCACATGGACTCGCAGGGGAGAGGGGAATTTTCCAGATTACTTCATCCAACACAGCTACAGTTGTGACTCGCGGTGTTCCTGGCTTGGGATGAATGATAAGCAACTATGTATGAGTTTCTCAGATGGGATGCCAAGCTGATTCTCTGCGTCAGCACCATCTAGAGGCTCTCACTGGACACTCCAAGCGGATGAATCATCCTTCCTTAATAATAATCATTCTCCGGGATAAATACCCAGAGTGGGCTGCTGTTATCAAACGGTAGTTCTATTTTTAATTTTTTGGAGAACCTACATACTGTTTCCCATGGTGACTTCACCATTTTGAATTCTCACCAACCCTAAGCCAAGGTGCCAATCTCCACATTCACTGACCATTACTGTGTTAGGTTTTCACTTGGTTTTGCTTGTTTCAGTTATAGCCATCCTGGCAAGTGTGAGGCAATATACTTCCCTATGGCTTTACTCTGCATTTCCCTGATTAGTGATTCTGAGGATTTTTTTTAATGTATTTGTCAGCCTTCTGCATGTCTTCTTTAGAGAAATGTCTACTTCAGTCCTTAGTACATTTTTAAATCTGGGTCTTAGTCTTTTTTTAGTTGAGTAGCCCCTTATATTTTTTAGAGATTAACCCCTTATCATACATACATAAGGTTTGCAAATATTTTCTCCTATCCTGTAGGTTTTTCACCTTGTTGATAGTTTTCTTTGCTTTCCAGAAACTTTTTAATTGCAACTCCAATGCTGGGTAATTATTCAAAAAGGTTGAAATCAAAATCTTAAAAAAGATATGAGCACTCTCAGCTTCATTGCAGCACTATTCATGAGTTATCGTGAGGATACAGTCTAAATGTCCATCAACAGATGAACGAATAAAAGAAATGCAGTATAACCATATAGTGGAATACTATGCAGCCTTTAAAAAGAAGGGGATTCTGCAATATGTAACAACATGAATGAACCTTTATCATTTTATGCTAAGTAAAATAGGCAGTCACAGAAAGACAAATAGTGTATACTTCTACTTACATGAGGTATCTAACATAGTCAAGTTCATAGAATCAAAGACTGGGATGATGCTTACCAAGGGATTTGGGGAGCAATAAATGTGGAGTTACTGATGGGCATAAACTTTCAGTCAAGAAAATCTATGGCACACACTGTACCTATAATTAGCAATAATATACACATAAAATTAGTTAAGAGGGTAGATCATGTGGTTAGTGCTCTTACCACAATATGATAAAAATGTTCAAAAGAAAACTGCTAAGCTGGCAACTAAATTCTCTTTGAACTATTAATAAGTAAAAACTCTTACTCAAACTCATCATCATGGTAATCATCTAACAGTGAATGCCCACGATTGGTCAGGGGCTTTCCCAATGGCTCAATGTTAAAGAATCCACCTGCCATGCAGGAGACGTAAGGATGCAGAATCAGTCCCTGGGTGGGAAGATCCCCTGGAGGAGGGCACAGAAACCCACTCCAGGATTCCTGCCTGGAGAACCCCACGGACAGAGGGCTGCATGGGGTCATGAAGAGCCAGACACAGCTTAGCACAGCACAGCAGCAGCAGCACGGCTGCTTCGACTCCATACTGAGGACTTTACACTTTCCTTCTCATTCAGTGTCCTTAATTCTCCTCTGAGGCAACACTTTTTATTATCTCCTTTTGACAGATAAGAAACCAAGACTCGAGAGATGAAGGAATCCGCCACGCGCAGGACCACTTTTTAAAATTATAGCTCCTTGACTTTCCCCATCTTTTTGGTTTAGTTAAGCCCCTTATATTTTTAGAGATAAACCCTTATCATACATACATAAGGTTTGCAAATATTTTCTCCTATCCTGTAGGTTTTTCACCTTGTTGATAGTTTTCTTTGCTTTCCAGAAACTTTTAATTGCAACTCCAATGCTGGGTAATTATTCAAAAAGGTTGAAATCAAAATCTTAAAAAAGATATGAGCACTCTCAGCTTCATTGCAGCACTATTCATGAGTTATCGTGAGGATACAGTCTAAATGTCCATCAACAGATGAACGAATAAAAGAAATGCAGTATAACCATATAGTGGAATACTATGCAGCCTTTAAAAGAAGGATTCTGCAATATGGAACAACATGAATGAACCTTTATCATTTTATGCTAAGTAAAATAGGCAGTCACAGAAAGACAAATAGTGTATACTTCTACTTACATGAGGTATCTAACATAGTCAAGTTCATAGAATCAAAGACTGGGATGATGCTTACCAAGGGATTTGGGGAGCGATAAATGTGGAGTTACTGATGGGCATAAACTTTCAGTCAAGAAAATCTATGGCACACACTGTACCTATAATTAGCAATAATATACACATAAAATTAGTTAAGAGGGTAGATCATGTGGTTAGTGCTCTTACCACAATATGATAAAAATGTTCAAAAGAAAACTGCTAAGCTGGCAACTAAATTCTCTTTGAACTATTAATAAGTAAAAACTCTTACTCAAACTCATCATCATGGTAATCATCTAACAGTGAATGCCCACGATTGGTCAGGGGCTTTCCCAATGGCTCAATGTTAAAGAATCCACCTGCCATGCAGGAGACGTAAGGATGCAGAATCAGTCCCTGGGTGGGAAGATCCCCTGGAGGAGGGCACAGAAACCCACTCCAGGATTCCTGCCTGGAGAACCCCACGGACAGAGGGCTGCATGGGGTCATGAAGAGCCAGACACAGCTTAGCACAGCACAGCAGCAGCAGCACGGCTGCTTCGACTCCATACTGAGGACTTTACACTTTCCTTCTCATTCAGTGTCCTTAATTCTCCTCTGAGGCAACACTTTTTATTATCTCCTTTTGACAGATAAGAAACCAAGACTCGGAGAGATGAAGGAATCCGCCCCACGTCGCAGGACCACTAAGTGATGGAGCAGGATTCAAAGCCCAAGTGTGAGTGTCCAGCCACTACACCTGTCTCCTTCCAGCAATCATGTTAGTAAAGAACATTGGCCAAACAAATACTTGCTATTTATATCCTATTTGTAATTTTATAATACAGTGTGCTGCTTTCCAAGTTCAGAACTTTCATTTTCATTCCTCAAGTCAAAGAGGGACATTAATATCTACACTCAGACTCTCCACTCTCCCATCTTTTCATATTCCTCCTCAGTTGATGAGGAAGTGATCACAGATCTTGTTGCTTATCATGTCTCACTTCCCAATATCCAAATACCAAAAAACAAATAGACTGGCATGACTGTAGAATGAGTTGCCCACTTACCCCTCAGGACTCCAAGGCAATGACACACTATGGTTGGTTGGATGGTTGCCACAGATGCCAGGCGGCTTTTCGCCAAACTCATCTTCTCTTCCCAGCACATAGCTAGACTCAAAATCAGCCTCAAATGTCGTTCATTCTGAGTGAAGGTGGATTTTGATCAACGGAAAGACGGGAGAAGTGACTTGTGCCACTTCCAGAACTCATACATACTGCCCCAGGGTGCTCATCTCACCCCACAAGATCCTCTCTCCTTCCATTTGGCCAGCTGGAAGGCCGCACACAGGGTGACTCTGCAAATCCTGTGGGGAAGACGTCAGGGATGCCAGACAGAACGACCCTTGGATCACCGTTTACAAATAAGAGTTCTCAGCTGATCAAGAATACTGGTCTGGTACTGTAAGTAAGAAATAAATTTAGGAAGAATGTGTTTAGGCCAAGCCATCACATGTGGCTCCTCATAGCTAGGAATGAGTGGACAGCAGTCCAGGGCTGGGACTGGCTTAGACTGGCGGTCCAGGAGCTTTCCTTTTAGATACTCTGCTCCCTCTTAGCAGGCCTTTCTCCATTGGTCTGTGACCTCATGGTCACAAGACGGCTGCTCTACCTCCACACTATTCTAGGCAGTAGAAGAAGAAAGGAGCAACAAAAACGATGGTACTGACATCCAAAATGGAAAAACTCCCCCTAAACTTCTTCGTTTACATTTCATTGGCCATGACTGAATCATGGGCCCACCTTAAGTGGCCAGGGGTCTGATACAGTAAATAACTGTAATGGGGTACACGGAGGGCCTGGGAAAAAAAATGCCATGGTATTTTCTATAAGGACCATGTGGGCTTAGGTGACTAGTGATGTCTGGCTCAGTGATACACAGAATGAGTATAGAGGATTTTAGCAAAGAAAAATCACTAAGCGTCCTCTGCCTAGCCATCACCTTGTCTAAGAGCCCTCATTCCTCCTCTTTTCTTTCCCAGTTGATGAGGAAGTGATCACAGATCTTGTTGCTTATCATGTCTCACTTCCCAATATCCAAATACCAAAAAACAAATAGACTGGCATGACTGTAGAATGAGTTGCCCACTCACCCCTCAGGACTCCAAGGCAATGACACACTATGGTTGGTTGGATGGTTGCCACAGATGCCAGGCGGCTTTTCGCCAAACTCATCTTCTCTTCCCAGCACACAGCTAGACTCAAAATCAGCCTCAAATGTCGTTCATTCTGAGTGAAGGTGGATTTTGATCAACGGAAAGACGGGAGAAGTGACTTGTGCCACTTCCAGAACTCATACATACTGCCCCAGGGTGCTCATCTCACCCCACAAGATCCTCTCTCCTTCCATTTGGCCAGCTGGAAGGCCGCACACAGGGTGACTCTGCAAATCCTGTGGGGAAGACGTCAGGGATGCCAGACAGAACGACCCTTGGATCACCGTTTACAAATAAGAGTTCTCAGCTGATCAAGAATACTGGTCTGGTACTGTGAGTAAGAAATAAATTTAGGAAGAATGTGTTTAGGCCAAGCCATCACATGTGGCTCCTCATAGCTAGGAATGAGTGGACAGCAGTCCAGGGCTGGGACTGGCTTAGACTGGCGGTCCAGGAGCTTTCCTTTTAGATACTCTGCTCCCTCTTAGCAGGCCTTTCTCCATTGGTCTGTGACCTCATGGTCACAAGACGGCTGCTCTACCTCCACACTATTCTAGGCAGTAGAAGAAGAAAGGAGCAACAAAAACGATGGTACTGACATCCAAAATGGAAAAACTCCCCCTAAACTTCTTCGTTTACATTTCATTGGCCATGACTGAATCATGGGCCCACCTTAAGTGGCCAGGGGTCTGATACAGTAAATAACTGTAATGGGGTACACGGAGGGCCTGGGAAAAAAAATGCCATGGTATTTTCTATAAGGACCATGTGGGCTTAGGTGACTAGTGATGTCTGGCTCAGTGATACACAGAATGAGTATAGAGGATTTTAGCAAAGAAAAATCACTAAGCGTCCTCTGCCTAGCCATCACCTTGTCTAAGAGCCCTCATTCCTCCTCTGACCCAACAGACACATTTTGATCACCTACTCTACTTTCCTCCTGCCTGAAAACCATGCCGCTGCACCATGATGCCCCGTATTACATACAGATACATTTTAAGATTTAATTTCCAATCTATAATAACTTAGGATGTCCCTTTGACTTTTGACTGCAATGTGTCATGGCTTAGAGTTGGAAAAACACATCTTTGGGGATAAAATATCCTCTCCCAGGGCCAAATATGATCTTTTCTCTCCATCACCCCACATCCTCACTGCCTTTCACCAGCTCAGCTCTCCACCTCTCCTCATTGGCCTCTGTTCCTGTGTGTTTTACTCCATAAACAGGAGGACATATTCACACCTCCTGGATACAAAGTGGTTCTGAAGGACGGGAGGAGGACTTGCTACTCACATCAACAGGAAAGCATCACCAGGTTGAAGACCCACATGCAGTAAGAGGAGGGAACTTACCAGACTGTGTATTGCACTGAGGAACAGAAGCAGTCGTCTGGTTTTCTGGACCCTTCTGATTTTGCAAAAGAAAAGTACCTGTGTTTGAATCAGGAATAAATATTCCAAAGAACAGTCACCAACCTAACCCAACAACACACCATCATTTCCACCCAGGATCTGACGTTTTCATGACTATACTCTCATGGACAGATTCACCACATAAGTCACTCTAGCTGAGAGGAACCTGCACCAGGTGATATACATGGAATGGGTAAAACTGTTGCATCTGGTCTGATGGGAACCACACACTAAGGTCAATGTTGAAAAAGAACCAAAGCAGATGAGCCTGATCTTGTGGGATGGTGGGGGCCAGTGTCCTGAAACCGATTTTGAATCTTGTAGCCAGTTATCAAGAGTTGTAAGAACACAGATGCCTTATTGAATTCAGATGCTCAGCGTCTTGCTTATTTCTATTATGAAACTGAAAAAAAATACTGTCTTTGAGCCTAAGTAAGTCTTGTGAGGCTCATGGCTCCTGCCGCTGCATGGCATTGAGTCCTCTCTGTTTCTCTGTAACTGTCAGCTTGAACCTCAGGGACTTTCTTGCCCTCTCTGTTCTTAATGTTCCTGAAATGGAAATAAAAATATCTGCATGCATGCATGCTCAGTCATGTCCAGCTATTTGTGACTCCGTGGACTGAGGCCTGCACCTGTTGGGTTCCTCTGTCCAAGGAATTTTCCAGGCAAGAATACTGGAACAGGTTGCCATTTTCTACTCCAAGGGATCTTCCCCACCCAAGGATCGAACCTGTGTCTCCTGAGTCTCCTGCATTGGCAGGAGGATTCTTTAACACTGAGCCACCAGGGAAGCCCCAAGAATATCTGAACTAGCTATTTATAAGAGATGTGGTACAATGAAACAATGTACTAATAGAGATGATTATTATTATTCAAGTCTACTGTGTGTCTGGTTAGGGGTCATGCCTGATATATGATTGCAAATAATCCATACCATAATAGCCACTTAAAATAGAAGATAAGTTTCTCATCACTACAGATGGATAGGCCAGAGGTTGAGAGAGTGATTTGCGTGTCACATTTCTGGCACGGGTCTGAATCTGGACTAGAACTTACGTCTTTGTGACCACAGTGCCTAGGTTAGTTCAAAGCCTTATACCAACAGGAAATGCCAGTTTAAAGAATGTATTAAACGGTTTGCGCTAAAATGTAGTATTTTCTTCCCGTTGTTTGAAACTCTGCCTACCAGTGAAGAAATAATGTATTCAATTCTATGAGAAACACACACTAAAAAAATGTTTGAGTCAAATACAAAATATAGCTTACAAGATATGCCCTGGGGAAGGAATGTTGAAAAGAACCAAAGCAGATGAGCCTGATCTTGTGGGATGGTGGGGGCCAGTGTCCTGAAACCGATTTTGAATCTTGTAGCCAGTTATCAAGAGTTGTAAGAACACAGATGCCTTATTGAATTCAGATGCTCAGCGTCTTGCTTATTTCTATTATGAAACTGAAAAAAAATACTGTCTTTGAGCCTAAGTAAGTCTTGTGAGGCTCATGGCTCCTGCCGCTGCATGGCATTGAGTCCTCTCTGTTTCTCTGTAACTGTCAGCTTGAACCTCAGGGACTTTCTTGCCCTCTCTGTTCTTAATGTTCCTGAAATGGAAATAAAAATATCTGCATGCATGCATGCTCAGTCATGTCCAGCTATTTGTGACTCCGTGGACTGAGGCCTGCACCTGTTGGGTTCCTCTGTCCAAGGAATTTTCCAGGCAAGAAAACTGGAACAGGTTGCCGTTTTCTACTCCGGGGATCTTCCTAACGCAGGGATGGAACCTGAGTCTCATGTGTCTCCTGCATTGGCGGGCAGATTCTTTATCACTGAGCCACCAGGGAAGCCCCAAGAATATCTGAACTAGCTATTTATAAGAGATGTGGTACAATGAAACAATGTACTAATAGAGATGATTATTATTATTCAAGTCTACTGTGTGTCTGGTTAGGGGTCATGCCTGATATATGATTGCAAATAATCCATACCATAATAGCCACTTAAAATAGAAGATAAGTTTCTCATCACTACAGATGGATAGGCCAGAGGTTGAGAGAGTGATTTGCGTGTCACATTTCTGGCACGGGTCTGAATCTGGACTAGAACTTACGTCTTTGTGACCACAGTGCCTAGGTTAGTTCAAAGCCTTATACCAACAGGAAATGCCAGTTTAAAGAATGTATTAAACGGTTTGCGCTAAAATGTAGTATTTTCTTCCCGTTGTTTGAAACTCTGCCTACCAGTGAAGAAATAATGTATTCAATTCTATGAGAAACACACACTAAAAAAATGTTTGAGTCAAATACAAAATATAGCTTACAATATATGCCCTTGGGAAGGAATCTTCCAGAAACCAAAGAAACACATCCCTGTCTCTCAAACTTTACTATCATCCTTGCCAGGAGAGTTAAGAGATTGTTCAGGACGGTTTTGAGAATTATCATCAGAATATCTGGATTTCAGGGGCCCTTTTAGACATTTTGTTCATCTTTAGACATAACCAATGATATGGAACTGTAACTACTTAATATTTAGCCTGTGTCTATCTGTATCTCTTGAAAGACAATTTTGGGAGAAGTTAGCCATGTGGGAAGGACACCAGGAGCTGCCACGTAACCGTATTGACTGTGTTTGTCCTTTCTTTAAGTGTCTATACCACAAGCATATAGGCATGGTTATTTAAGAAATGCTTAGATGTTAAAAAAAAAAAAAAAATACAGTCTCTGAAGCTTGCTACTCTGGCACCATACTGATTTTGACCCAGTCTGGCACATTAATGGAAAATACTTACAGAGACCTTAAGGTTGAATAATATTCTGGTAGAGCTCTTAAAACAAAATGGCAGCCAAGTTTTTAAATAAGCATGCCTTTCCTGGATTTTAAATAAATAAGGGTTCCAATTATACTTGAGACACATGCAGAAGTTACAGAAGTCACAGAAATGTGTGGTTTTCCTGAACAAAGAAAACTGTAGACCAGTTGTTTGGTTTGACTGTATAATGGTTTAATTAAAGTAAAAATACTCGTCTATTTCCCTTCTGCAGCTAGAAAATTACAAAGTACCACAGCCTGCATGGCTTCAACAACATTAATTCACTATCTCATGGTTCTGGAGGCTAGAAATCCAAGATCAAGGTGTTGGCAGGATTGGCTCCTTGGGAGGCCCGAGAAGAAAGGATCTGTTCTAGGTCTTTCCCCCTGGCCATCTTGTCTCGACGTTGACTTCCCTTTATGTTTGTCTGCCACTGTGCCCAAATTTTGTCTTTTTACAATAGCATCATTTGCGCTAAAATGTAGTATTTTCTTCCCGTTGTTTGAAACTCTGCCTACCAGTGAAGAAATAATGTATTCAATTCTATGAGAAACACACACTAAAAAAATGTTTGAGTCAAATACAAAATATAGCTTACAATATATGCCCTTGGGAAGGAATCTTCCAGAAACCAAAGAAACACATCCCTGTCTCTCAAACTTTACTATCATCCTTGCCAGGAGAGTTAAGAGATTGTTCAGGACGGTTTTGAGAATTATCATCAGAATATCTGGATTTCAGGGGCCCTTTTAGACATTTTGTTCATCTTTAGACATAACCAATGATATGGAACTGTAACTACTTAATATTTAGCCTGTGTCTATCTGTATCTCTTGAAAGACAATTTTGGGAGAAGTTAGCCATGTGGGAAGGACACCAGGAGCTGCCACGTAACCGTATTGACTGTGTTTGTCCTTTCTTTAAGTGTCTATACCACAAGCATATAGGCATGGTTATTTAAGAAATGCTTAGATGTTAAAAAAAAAAAAAAAATACAGTCTCTGAAGCTTGCTACTCTGGCACCATACTGATTTTGACCCAGTCTGGCACATTAATGGAAAATACTTACAGAGACCTTAAGGTTGAATAATATTCTGGTAGAGCTCTTAAAACAAAATGGCAGCCAAGTTTTTAAATAAGCATGCCTTTCCTGGATTTTAAATAAATAAGGGTTCCAATTATACTTGAGACACATGCAGAAGTTACAGAAGTCACAGAAATGTGTGGTTTTCCTGAACAAAGAAAACTGTAGACCAGTTGTTTGGTTTGACTGTATAATGGTTTAATTAAAGTAAAAATACTCGTCTATTTCCCTTCTGCAGCTAGAAAATTACAAAGTACCACAGCCTGCATGGCTTCAACAACATTAATTCACTATCTCATGGTTCTGGAGGCTAGAAATCCAAGATCAAGGTGTTGGCAGGATTGGCTCCTTGGGAGGCCCGAGAAGAAAGGATCTGTTCTAGGTCTTTCCCCCTGGCCATCTTGTCTCGACGTTGACTTCCCTTTATGTTTGTCTGCCACTGTGCCCAAATTTTGTCTTTTTACAATAGCATCATTTCAACTTGATGACCTTTGTAAAGACCCTATCTCCGAAAAGCTCACATTCTAAGATGCCGGGGCTTAGGATTTCAGTGTATCGTTCCGAGGGACATAATTCACTCCACATCAGTGACGACGGATAACTGTGAAGACATCTGTGAGTTCAGTGTGTTTAGGCACAAAGGGCTGGCTGCAGCTCCAGAGGAAACAGACTTCCTGTCTCGTCTGCTTGATCCTTTATTTCTGTTCCAGAAAAACTGGGCACTTGGTGCTCTTGCATCACAGTTTTAGAGGGCGATTTCTCCATCAGCAAAGGAGACTGATATTTTTTGGATCTCCCTCTCACAGGCAACAGTTTCCAGGCTCAAATAGCAAGGACCCTGTGGACCAGACAGGCCCCAGCGTCCGAGGAAAGCTGCCTCCTGAGCCTCCCACTTCCCTTAGTGAGTGCAGACCCTAGTGATGCTTTAGCTCATGCAGATGGTTAGGACTCTCTTCCTCATTCACAAACACTGCTTGGACCAAACATTGGTTATAAAAGGCTCCCTGGCAGTTGGTAATGAGGAGCCACCCCTGACAAAGAAGTGAACACACAAGGAGAGTGTTTGGTTCTTTTCTCCACTAAACCCCTTAGAGTGAGAGAAGCACACCAGGGCCAAAGGTGCATCTATTTTTAAAATACGGTTGAATAGTAAAATCATGACTTAAAAAGGAACTTGAATTTTTCTTCTTTCTCAGTAGGTACCACCAGTTCAGATCACTGGCTGCCACAGCCCCTTTGCAACGAAAGGAAACCGAGGGGTGACACAGATTTTCTTTGGTTTGTCAAATATTCAAGGATCTTCCGAAGCACCAAACTTCTAACCACCCATCTACCACCCATCAGTCACCGACTGTGGGCCCCCTAGGAGCTGAAAACAAACAAACGCAAAGGGCTGACAGCACTTAATTGCAGCTTATGGCTTCTTTTCTTTAAGGCATCAGCACCCTGAAGCCGAAGTTTTTTATTAGGAAAACTATGCCAAGACGGTCCCATCTCTTAGACCCTTCGAGGAGACAGACAGCACCATGGATGCCATGGTGTTCCAAGCAACATCTTGTAAGTGTGAAAACAAGATAGGCCTGCTCTTCTATAGGCCAAAGGGCACTAGGAAGCACTTTCAGACCTGAAATACCCACCTTAAAAAAATAAGATCAACACTTTCTCCCTCCCTGGCCCACCCGCCTGACTAGATTCAACCTGTTAGGGTAAAAAGATGAGTCAAATTCGAGATCATGTCTGCCCCAGACAGAGAGTCAGGAAGTGTTTCAAAGAATCAAAGAAAGATGCTGCTATCAGAGAACTTACAGTTGCATGAATGAAGGCATAACACACCCACGACAGTAATGAGATAATAATTACATACATGTGTCCTCCCAGACGCCTTGAGTAGGATCCTGTCCAGTGTAGAGCCGAGTGTTTGTCAAAGGCCTTGAATCTGTTCCTAGAACTGTTCACTCTTAGGCTTTCTCTCTCTTGCATCTTTTCTTAAAGTCTTTGCTCTGTCAGTCACTTTCACTCTATCCCTAGCAGCACTTGTTTCCTCTTTCAACTGTATAAAGTTTACGCTTCATATTTTTTAACGGATATTTTTCCTCACATCAAAAAACAATCATGCCTTTCTTCCACCTGCTCAGGTCAAAGCCTTGACATCATCTTTCTCTCCTTGGGGTGTCTCTGTCACACCCACCACAATTCCCATACTTGAAAAATATACCCAGAATCTGACAACTTCTCTCTTCCCCACCTTCTCATTGCTATTAAATTCTTTCCCCAGCCTTGCTCACCCAGGGCTAACTAGCCTGCCTGTTTCCCGTGACCCCCCAGTACAACCTTCGATTCTCTTCACCAGGGAGAAGCCAGAGAGACTCCCAGTATCCTGTGACTGGGCTCCCATTACCTTTCTCACTTTGTGTCCTAAGACTTAGGGTACAAAAGGGTTTCATTCACTCCAGCAAGTGAGTGAGTGGCAAATGGACTGGCATGATTTCTGGAGGCTGGCAGCAGAGAGGCTAGTAAACAAGATTAGAACTCCCTTTTGTGGAAGAGAGCACGAAGATGGAAGCAGCATCAAAGCCCCTGTCTCCTCCTCGCTCCTCTGTATGAAAATTAAATCCTGCAGTAATCATATTCATTGTATCAATTTACATATACAGCATGTTTTATAAGCTCCCCCGAGTAAGGTAATTAACACGCTCCGTTCTTCAGTTGTGTCTCCCTTTTTCCTTCCTGCTGGCGCTGGGGCAGGCAGCATCTTTCCTGTCGCTGGGATCCTGCTCCCCCTCCCTCTCTCTGAGGTGTGTAATGAATGGTTCTTAGGCCCTTGACTGGTGTCACCGAGACCTGGCCTGATACACTCACATGTGTCCTTCCTCCAGCCCCCAACCCTTCTGTTTTAATGGAAAACTCTCTACCATTAAAACTCTCCTGTTTTTCTCTGTATTCTCAGCAGGAGCAGATGGATGTCTTTTCAAGAACAGGCAAATAAATTGCCCCAGTCTTTGCAAAACTGATTAAATGAATTGGTTCTTGTCCACACACTTCTACAAGGCGAATCATCCCAGCTCCAGGGATGGGCGAGGGTGGAAGGGGGTGACGGGAACAGGTGAGCATGAGGCCCTTGGGTGAAAATTAAACTGAGTCCAAAAAAAGACCCTAAAGAACACATAACATATACCCAGTGAAATACAGTGACAAAAAAACAACAACAACAAAGCCCTTTACAGTTTATAGAGCCCCTCCACAGACAAGCACCATTTTTATTCCTACATGCCTGAGCATCAGAACAAGAACTGTCTTTCCTCCCACTCAGGCATTAAGACGTATAAGCTTGACAGTGGCTACACACGTTCTCAGATGCTGAGTTCCATTCTGGGACATATTTTGAATGCTGATTTTTGCCTTCCCTACATCTAGCAAAATCATACATGCTACATTTTAACGGTGTTTAAATCAACACCTTTGTGTTCCATCTTTCAGCATTTCTGAAATGGGAAGGTACCCACCCTTGATGTGTATTGTAATCTGATAGTGCTTCTTTCTCCCCTTCTTTTCTAAATTAATTTATTTATAGCTTACTTTCACAGAGTGTTGTTGTTTGTTGCTACACATATACCTAAATCAGCCACAGGCATACACATGACCCCTCCCACTTGAACTTCCCTCCCGTCTCCTCCCTTCCCACCCCTTCAGGCTGTTACAGAGCCCTGTGCAAGTTCTCTCTATTTTCTTTTTCTTTTACAAAAATGTTTTTTTGCTAATCAATTTACATATACAGCATGTTTTATAAGCTCCCCCGAGTAAGGTAATTAACACGCTCCGTTCTTCAGTTGTGTCTCCCTTTTTCCTTCCTGCTGGCGCTGGGGCAGGCAGCATCTTTCCTGTCGCTGGGATCCTGCTCCCTCCTCTCTCTGAGGTGTGTAATGAATGGTTCTTAGGCCCTTGACTGGTGTCACGAGACCTGGCCTGATACACTCACATGTGTCCTTCCTCCAGCCCCAACCCTTCTGTTTTAATGGAAAACTCTCTACCATTAAAACTCTCCTGTTTTTCTCTGTATTCTCAGCAGGAGCAGATGGATGTCTTTTCAAGAACAGGCAAATAAATTGCCCCAGTCTTTGCAAAACTGATTAAATGAATTGGTTCTTGTCCACACACTTCTACAAGGCGAATCATCCCAGCTCCAGGGATGGGCGAGGGTGGAAGGGGGTGACGGGAACAGGTGAGCATGAGGCCCTTGGGTGAAAATTAAACTGAGTCCAAAAAAAGACCCTAAAGAACACATAACATATACCCAGTGAAATACAGTGACAAAAAAACAACAACAACAAAGCCCTTTACAGTTTATAGAGCCCCTCCACAGACAAGCACCATTTTTATTCCTACATGCCTGAGCATCAGAACAAGAACTGTCTTTCCTCCCACTCAGGCATTAAGACGTATAAGCTTGACAGTGGCTACACACGTTCTCAGATGCTGAGTTCCATTCTGGGACATATTTTGAATGCTGATTTTTGCCTTCCCTACATCTAGCAAAATCATACATGCTACATTTTAACGGTGTTTAAATCAACACCTTTGTGTTCCATCTTTCAGCATTTCTGAAATGGGAAGGTACCCACCCTTGATGTGTATTGTAATCTGATAGTGCTTCTTTCTCCCCTTCTTTTCTAAATTAATTTATTTATAGCTTACTTTCACAGAGTGTTGTTGTTTGTTGCTACACATATACCTAAATCAGCCACAGGCATACACATGACCCCTCCCACTTGAACTTCCCTCCCGTCTCCCTCCCCTTCCCACCCCTTCAGGCTGTTACAGAGCCCCTGTGCAAGTTCTCTCTATCTTCTATTTACACTGGTTGTCTCTTTTACATATAGTAATGTAAGTCTGCATGTCTACTCTTTCCATGCCTCTTGCCCATTCCTCTTCCCTGCCCCAATGTCCACAAGTCTGTTCTCTATGTCTGTTTCTCCACTGCTGCTCTGCATATGCATTTATCAGTACCACCTTTCTAGACTGCATACGTATAATATCTTCAAGTGCCAGTTGCTCAGTCGTGTCCAACTCTTTGCGACCCTGTGGACAGTAGCCCTCCAGGCTCCTCTGTCCATGGGATTTCCCAGGCAAGCATACTGGAGTGGGTGGGCATTTCAGGGGATCTTCCTGACCCAGGGATCAAACCTGGGTCTCCTGCATGGCAGGCGGATTCTTTACCATCTGAGCCACCAGGGAAGCTTTTTTCCTTAAAAGGCTAGTATGCCAGCAACAGCCTTTCTCAGAGTCAGCAGCGTCTTAGCCCCAAGGAAACAGTGAGCAAGCCTGTGTCAATGTGAGTATGGCGTATAGACTGGCCTCTCTGGGTGAACCCATTCTTGAGCTCCTCTTTGCTAGTAAATGCCTGCCGGTGCTGCTCCAGAGCCCTGGGGGGGCCTCCTCCAGACTCCACTAGCCAGCCTGCAGTCTTCGAGGGGAGCTGCGTGCCTCTACTCCACCATCAACTACTGTAAGGGTGAAGTTGCTACAAGCTCTGAGCATCACCAAGAAGTCAAGAAACAGTGCGCCTGCGGCAGTTTCTAGATCCCCAGAGGCACGGAGAGACCCTGCAAGGAGTCCAAGCCCATCTCTGACCTGGGTGCGCACCGGGCCCACCTTCTTTTGGGTTGCTGTTCCTGGGAGCGGCAGGAGGGAACTAGATGTATGAGACGGGGCCACACTCGGCAAGCAAAGAAAATGCCTCCTGGTTCAAGCAGGATTTCTTTACAAATTCCTTCATTTCACCTCCCCGAATCTGACGCTGAATTTTGTCAGTTTATAAATTTGCACTACAGTTTGGCACTGGGAAGGGGTGGGGGCGCGGATAATCAAACCTGCGGGCGTTTTACACACAGACACTGAAAAATAAAGACCATTAGCAAAAAGTATAATTAAATTAAAATGCCAACGTGCCAAAGAAGCTCGGTAAATGGGAAATACATCAAACTGCGATAATACAAATGGGCTATTTCTCAAGGTGTGAGGACGTCGGTGGAATCAACTCTGATAATTTGCTGACTTTTTATGCTGCAGGTAGTCGCCACTTAAAACATAAATCACCACAATAACACCCACAACCGTGTCGTGTGTGTACAATTGTCTAACTGTGTTAGTACCACAAATGTGGGAGCCCTAAGGACTGGCAGACATACAAAAGTCACTTAAAACCAAATTTCTCCGTTTGGGTGAGTTGGCCAGCCCCCAAATCCCAGTAGAAGTTTTTATTAGTCACCGGATCTACTTTTTTAGGTCCATTCAGCCTGATTTATTTTGAATGTGTGTTTGCCAGTTACGTTTAACATAGCCAGTTAACGATAGCCGAATATTCTCTAAAAGCAATCTCATCATGAGGCCACAGTTCTTTGTAGAATATTGAAAATTACTTTTGGCATGCAAGTTCGTTTTGTTAATTCCTCTTTTAGTGCACAAATAACCTTTGAAAACCTGCTTCTAGGTGTTTATGTGTCAGGACAGTATCAAAAATTATTCAATTGCCAAGTCCCATGTCAACACTTCGGGGTCCAGAGCCTTGGAGAACGCTGATTCTCACGACTCTGCTGCCCTCTAGTGGACCCTTGGCAAATGCTCGCCCTCATTTCCATGTATTTATTTCAACCAAGCAGGCAATGGCAGGCACTCCTATTTGCATCTCACCATGAAGGTAAGTGGCACTTTAGAAGTGGTAAAACATAAACAAGAAAACAGGGACCCAACTGAAACCCCTTGGGGGAACACTTAACAAAGGTGAAGCTGTCAAATATTTTCTAAGAACCCATCCATTTAAAAACAGTCACCTGTGGCTACAGCCATGCCTTAGGAACAAAAGACTGCAGCTCCCCAGTGCTCAGGAGATGGGTTGATCATACACTCCCTGACCTCAAGAAGTTTGGAAAGGGCTCAGACTCTCCTTCCTTGAGTCACAGGGCACAGACCAGAATGTCAGAGGGAAAAAAGAACATTTGAAGCTCACTCATTTTTAATGAGATACAAAAAGATGAGGATCATAGGACACTAACCACTTATTTTTTTTCTTTTTTTGGTCAGTTCTATTGATCTTTCATTTATTTATCTTTGTTCTTTGGCCTGTGTGGGCCGCCCACTGCAGTGGCCCCTCTCGTCGCAGAGCACTGGCTCTGGGCGCATGCACTCTAAAGCACCGGCTCGGTAGTTGGACACATGGGTCCAGCCACTCGCTCCGCGGCACGTGGGATCTTCCCAGGCCAGGGATCGAACCGGCGCCCCTTGCACTGCAAGGCGGTGTCCTTACCCACTGGGCCACCAGGGAAGCCCAGGACACCACTTTTATGTGGAGTCTAAAAACAATACAACAAACGAGTGAGTATAACAAAACAGACTCACAGATACAGAGAATCAACTAGAGGTTTCCAGTGCAGACAGGGAAGGGGCAACACAGGGCTAGGAGAGTGGGTGGTACGCATTCCTGGGTATAAGATAGACTGAAGAATACAACACAGGGAATATCGTTAATGTTCTGTAGTAGCCATGAATGGAAAGTAGCCTTTTAAAAGAATATACAATTTAAAAAATAAATAAAACAGAGCAAAACAATAAAGAGTTCACTCACCTGAATGTTTCTCACATTGGACAATCTCAAGTAAATATTCAAATTCTTAGTTGAGTTAAACCAAAATTATCATATAAATCAGAACGCAGTTGGTAAGCAGTTGTGACAATCACATGTAATTGACAGGTGATTTCATTTCCATAATCATCTGATGAGAGGGCAGAACCCTAGAGAGGGCGGCAGGCTTGCTGGGAGCCTGCAGCTAATGGCTGGCAGGGCTCTGACCGGAACCCAGGTCTCCTGATCCACAGCCCAGGGCTCCCCCTGACGCTTCCCCACCCTCTACAATAGCAGCAGGTCTTGAACACATTTTCATCATCAGTCACAATGGACATCATGAGTCCCCGTGACAACTGAGAGCCCAATTATCGAAATGTGTGACTTCATTGCTTTTTACAGATAGAGTGGATCTACATTTATTCCTATAACAAAATCACTCTCACTAGTAACCTACGTTGTTCAGTCCTTCAGTTATGTCTAACTCTTGTGACCCCATGGACTCAGTTACAAAGATGAGGATCATAGGACACTAACCACTTATTTTTTTTCTTTTTTTGGTCAGTTCTATTGATCTTTCATTTATTTATCTTTGTTCTTTGGCCTGTGTGGGCCGCCCACTGCAGTGGCCCCTCTCGTCGCAGAGCACTGGCTCTGGGCGCATGCACTCTAAAGCACCGGCTCGGTAGTTGGACACATGGGTCCAGCCACTCGCTCCGCGGCACGTGGGATCTTCCCAGGCCAGGGATCGAACCGGCGCCCCTTGCACTGCAAGGCAGTGTCCTTACCCACTGAGCCACCAGGGAAGCCCAGGACACCACTTTTATGTGGAGTCTAAAAACAATACAACAAACGAGTGAGTATAACAAAACAGACTCACAGATACAGAGAATCAACTAGAGGTTTCCAGTGCAGACAGGGAAGGGGCAACACAGGGCTAGGAGAGTGGGTGGTACGCATTCCTGGGTATAAGATAGACTGAAGAATACAACACAGGGAATATCGTTAATGTTCTGTAGTAGCCATGAATGGAAAGTAGCCTTTTAAAAGAATATACAATTTAAAAAATAAATAAAACAGAGCAAAACAATAAAGAGTTCACTCACCTGAATGTTTCTCACATTGGACAATCTCAAGTAAATATTCAAATTCTTAGTTGAGTTAAACCAAAATTATCATATAAATCAGAACGCAGTTGGTAAGCAGTTGTGACAATCACATGTAATTGACAGGTGATTTCATTTCCATAATCATCTGATGAGAGGGCAGAACCCTAGAGAGGGCGGCAGGCTTGCTGGGAGCCTGCAGCTAATGGCTGGCAGGGCTCTGACCGGAACCCAGGTCTCCTGATCCACAGCCCAGGGCTCCCCCTGACGCTTCCCCACCCTCTACAATAGCAGCAGGTCTTGAACACATTTTCATCATCAGTCACAATGGACATCATGAGTCCCCGTGACAACTGAGAGCCCAATTATCGAAATGTGTGACTTCATTGCTTTTTACAGATAGAGTGGATCTACATTTATTCCTATAACAAAATCACTCTCACTAGTAACCTACGTTGTTCAGTCCTTCAGTCATGTTTGACTCTTTGCGACCCCATGGACTGTAGCCCACCAGGCTCCTCTGTCCATGGAATTCTCCAGGCAAGAACACTAGAGTGGCTTGCCCTTTTCTCCTCCGGGGGATCTTCCCGACCCAGGGGGGATCCCATTCTCTTGCATCGGCCAGGCAGATTCTCTACCACTGAGCCACAGGGAATCCCAACGGTTCCTATATAGACCCTATCTCACCAAGTGGTATAAACTTATCTGTTGAGTCTGGGCTGCTGTGCCCCTAACTTACCTGAACAGAAGGTAAGAGTGGGAAGGCGTAGTGAGAGTAGGTCTTCAGTGCTGTCCTAAAACAGCACCCAGTGAGAGTCCTTCAGCCCAGCCTGGGGCTCTGTTCACAGTCCCAAGCCCTTCTGCTTCCGTCAGCTCTTGGAGCTAAACCCAGAGGACTCTGGGTGCCCAGGAAGCATCCTCTTGCTTCCCCACTGCCACAGCATGTCAGTCGGGTGCACAGAAAATAGTGGGTGCAACGAGACAGTAAGAAATATACACACATGTACAGAGACAGAGAGAAAGGATGGGAGTGGGAAGCTTCAGACTTCTTGGGTCGAGGCCCTGAACACACTCACCAGTCTGCTTTTATGGAGAGCTTAAGCATCCAGGTGTTTGCACGCAATGATATTAACATGGGCTGGGAGTCAGTCACAGCCCTGGTCAATAATTACCCTCGTGACTCTAAGTTGCTTAGGTTATCTCCTTAATGAAAAGGGCACACTACAGCTAGGGAGCAACTAGACCCACAAAAAGTTAAGGAGTCTGTCCTGCGTGTGCACGCAGCGTTCTAACGTGTGCTGACCCGGCGTTCCAAAGTCCACCACAGATCTCCCACCTGTTGCTGATCAGTATGACCCCAGCTAATGAGCCCATGTGAATTGAATCAACTTGTTTTATGTCTTAGTTCTTTCATTTCCAAGATGTTTTTCTCTTGGCTCAGCCAAAGCTGCGAAAACCTCCACTGGTTTGTTTCCCCACACTCCACCGCAGACTGCTGTCTCTTCCCAGACATCTCATGCTGTTATGCCCACTCTGGAAGTTTGTCTCCCCTGCCTGCCTGCATAGGAGCACAGTTCTCTTTGGCTCGTGTCTCCTAAACCATGTGGTGCTTCCATGGCCGCCATCCCCACCCCCTTCTCCCAGGACCTGATTTATGTGACAAAGAAGAGGTCTATTGATCAATGACCCACCAGTATCAAAGTCACCTGATACATTACTTAAATCAGTCTCTCCTGAACTGAGGATACCCCAGTGAACAAGGCTGACTGGGTGTCTGTGGGGCTCACAACCCAGAAACAATGACACCATGAAATAAGCAACATGTGTGCAAAAATGACCTCCAGAATGAGGGGCAGGTGAGGGATGGAGGAGGGACATGATTACCGACTGGGGAGTGGGCAGAAGTCTTTTCAAGAAAGGATGTTTTGAGCAGAGGTTTACCTAAGTGTCCAAGCAGGAATGCATTTCCTAGTCCTGGAGTCGAATTTCTACTAAACCAGACCACCTATTCTTCTAAACAGCAGAAACAGAACACCATCCACTCAAGCACTGGCCATCTTAGGAGTCATGAAAGCAGGACAGTGATCAGTTACAGGGATATATGTGCAGTACAGCATAGAAACAGCTAATATTCCAAAATATGAAAGGACTCATATGCCCTGGGTAGGAGGGATGTTCTAAGATGTAAGTCATCCATCAAGCAGGATGAGGAGGGAAAGTAAAGCTGACACCATGGTCCTAAAACCCTCCTGTATGATGACTCCCAGTCTCTGGAAAGCACAGACCCCCCCATCTTGGCTACTGGGCTCCCACTGAGGCCTCTGGCTCGGCACTTTGCCTTTAGTATGCACCCACCATGAGGCTGAAGGAAGTGGTCACACCACACCAATGTAGGTGACCATCTATATATGACAGCTCTGGCTCAGAAAAGAACTCTTGTCTAAGCTAAGCCTTGGCCTTTGTGAAAGAGAAGTCACCTTCCCACATTAATCCCCTGTCCAGGTATATAATGCCAATATTGATGGGGCTCAGGTCACCTAGACAGGTGAAATGAGCTGCAGTAGGCATGGTTCTTCCCTTGCAAAGGAAATATATTCTCTCCCATTATTTTGTTTTCTCTCGTGTTGCTTCATTGTTCTGTATTTTATAAGAACAATGGGAACATTAAAATGTACTTTCCTCTTTACTATTAGCTTGTATAAGCATCACAGTAAATGGAAGCTTGTTTTATGTCCCTGAGGCCAGAAAACCACAGGTGTAAAGGGGGTGCTGAGGTATTGGAGAGCACACACCCCCATTGAAAGAGCGAGAAGCTGAAGCCAACTTTTCCCCTCTTGGGAATGTAGACCTAGTGCTGCCAAACTGTGCAATTTTTCAAGAGAAGTTAGAATATATTCTTGTGACATATCTTGATATTTAAATATCTGCAGTGAATTCATCCCATTTTAAAACTTTATGCAGGAAGCATGGGACACATCTTTGGACCAGATCGAAGGCATGAACCAGCAATTTAGAAATGGACTTCTAATCGTATGTTCCCTCACTTAGGGAAAGAGAGCTCAGAAACCCCTGCCTGGAAGTCCAGAGACCTGCATTGAAGGCTTCATCCTAAAATAACTCTGTGCAAATGTGGGCAAGTGGCCATCCTTCTCTGATCTTCTGCTTCATTCTGAGTATGAGACTTAGATGCAACCGAGTTTGTTCTTATATACACAACTTTTAAGAGTTTTAACAGCTATAACAAATAGACCCTGAAATGTTATGTGGCTTAAAAAAATATAGAAGCTTCTTTCTCACCCACCTTATAATCCAGGGGGGGACAACTGACAGCTTTCTTCCATTCTGTGATTCAGAGACTGTCCCTCTTGTCTGTAAGCCATCTCCTAGCCTTGCTAGGATTTGTATATAAGGGGAGCCGTATTATGGAGAAAGTATATAGCTGTTTCTTAGAAGTTATGGCCTAAAATCAGCACATCCAATTTGTTCATAGATGCTGTGGATGAGAACCAGACACAGAGCCACACCAATGTAGGTGACCATCTATATATGACAGCTCTGGCTAAAAAGTTTTAAGCCTTGGCCTTTGTGAAAGAGAAGTCACCTTCCCACATTAATCCCCTGTCCAGGTATATAATGCCAATATTGATGGGGCTCAGGTCACCTAGACAGGTGAAATGAGCTGCAGTAGGCATGGTTCTTCCCTTGCAAAGGAAATATATTCTCTCCCATTATTTTGTTTTCTCTCGTGTTGCTTCATTGTTCTGTATTTTATAAGAACAATGGGAACATTAAAATGTACTTTCCTCTTTACTATTAGCTTGTATAAGCATCACAGTAAATGGAAGCTTGTTTTATGTCCCTGAGGCCAGAAAACCACAGGTGTAAAGGGGGTGCTGAGGTATTGGAGAGCACACACCCCCATTGAAAGAGTGAGAAGCTGAAGCCAACTTTTCCCCTCTTGGGAATGTAGACCTAGTGCTGCCAAACTGTGCAATTTTTCAAGAGAAGTTAGAATATATTCTTGTGACATATCTTGATATTTAAATATCTGCAGTGAATTCATCCCATTTTAAAACTTTATGCAGGAAGCATGGGACACATCTTTGGACCAGATCGAAGGCATGAACCAGCAATTTAGAAATGGACTTCTAATCGTATGTTCCCTCACTTAGGGAAAGAGAGCTCAGAAACCCCTGCCTGGAAGTCCAGAGACCTGCATTGAAGGCTTCATCCTAAAATAACTCTGTGCAAATGTGGGCAAGTGGCCATCCTTCTCTGATCTTCTGCTTCATTCTGAGTATGAGACTTAGATGCAACCGAGCTTGTTCTTATATACACAACTTTTAAGAGTTTTAACAGCTATAACAAATAGACCCTGAAATGTTATGTGGCTTAAAAAAATATAGAAGCTTCTTTCTCACCCACCTTATAATCCAGGGGGGGACAACTGACAGCTTTCTTCCATTCTGTGATTCAGAGACTGTCCCTCTTGTCTGTAAGCCATCTCCTAGCCTTGCTAGGATTTGTATCTAAGGGAAGCCGTATTATGGAGAAAGTATATAGCTGTTTCTTAGAAGTTATGGCCTAAAATCAGCACATCCAATTTGTTCATAGATGCTGTGGATGAGAACCAGACACAGAGCCACACCTGGATGCCAAGGGAATGGTGAGCACACTGTGGGAGTGGAGACTGTCTTTGGTGGACCTCCAGTATCCTTTGTCATGCTTCGAGTAAAATGCCGCTATGAGTCCAGCACTTAAGGCAGTTACACATGGAGGTGCACTCACACATCATATATGTGCTATTTATTTACATCTTCAGTTCCTAAAACTTATTTTGCTAAAAACTAGGTATTCCTGAGGCTTTTCTCCTAAAATTTTATTTTTATTTGGACTCTGTACTGTGCTGTGAGATGTGGGTCTGTCTTCACCATCTACTGGCAGGGAACACTGGCCAAGTCAGTCAAAGTCCCTCAGCGCCCAGTTCCTCAAAATGACATCATGGATGTTCCACAAATGATACTCCAATCCACATAGATCGAGAAAAATTATAGCATGGAGTAGTGTCTGGAGTCTTCTCCTTAAATACACCAAGCCATACGAACTGAAAGATGCTACCCGTGAAAGAGGTCAGAAATTAAGGCCATGTGAGCCTTCAGACTCCCACTTATAAGCCAGAGCATTCTCTCTCCTATAACCAGAGCACCAGAAAGCTTTCTGTCTTCTTCTTAGTCAATGTTTGTTGCTGTTGTTTAGTCACTGAGTCATGTTCAACTCTTTGTGTCCTCATAGACTACAGCCCGCCAGGTTCCTCTGACCATGGAATTCTCCACACAGGAATACCAGAGTGGGTGGCCATTTCCCTCTCCAGGGGATCTTCCTGAGCCAGGAACCTGCATCTCCTATGTCTCCTGAACTGACAGGCAGTCTTTACCACTGAGCCACCCGGGAAGCACAGCTTGACCAGCTTTACTTCGGAGACTCAGTGAAACTCATTCAGGGCCCCGGGTTGACTGCCTGCTCCATAATCTAAATCCTTAAATGGCAGCGAGTATGATGCCACCACAAAACACGATACTGGAAGCCCCCTATTGGGTATTATGGAGAAAGTATATAGCTGTTTCTTAGAAGTTATGGCCTAAAATCAGCACATCCAATTTGTTCATAGATGCTGTGGATGAGAACCAGACACAGAGCCACACCTGGATGCCAAGGGAATGGTGAGCACACTGTGGGAGTGGAGACTGTCTTTGGTGGACCTCCAGTATCCTTTGTCATGCTTCGAGTAAAATGCCGCTATGAGTCCAGCACTTAAGGCAGTTACACATGGAGGTGCACTCACACATCATATATGTGCTATTTATTTACATCTTCAGTTCCTAAAACTTATTTTGCTAAAAACTAGGTATTCCTGAGGCTTTTCTCCTAAAATTTTATTTTTATTTGGACTCTGTACTGTGCTGTGAGATGTGGGTCTGTCTTCACCATCTACTGGCAGGGAACACTGGCCAAGTCAGTCAAAGTCCCTCAGCGCCCAGTTCCTCAAAATGACATCATGGATGTTCCACAAATGATACTCCAATCCACATAGATCGAGAAAAATTATAGCATGGAGTAGTGTCTGGAGTCTTCTCCTTAAATACACCAAGCCATACGAACTGAAAGATGCTACCCGTGAAAGAGGTCAGAAATTAAGGCCATGTGAGCCTTCAGACTCCCACTTATAAGCCAGAGCATTCTCTCTCCTATAACCAGAGCACCAGAAAGCTTTCTGTCTTCTTCTTAGTCAATGTTTGTTGCTGTTGTTTAGTCACTGAGTCATGTTCAACTCTTTGTGTCCTCATAGACTACAGCCCGCCAGGTTCCTCTGACCATGGAATTCTCCACACAGGAATACCAGAGTGGGTGGCCATTTCCCTCTCCAGGGGATCTTCCTGAGCCAGGAACCTGCATCTCCTATGTCTCCTGAACTGACAGGCAGTCTTTACCACTGAGCCACCCGGGAAGCACAGCTTGACCAGCTTTACTTCGGAGACTCAGTGAAACTCATTCAGGGCCCCGGGTTGACTGCCTGCTCCATAATCTAAATCCTTAAATGGCAGCGAGTATGATGCCACCACAAAAACACAAAAAAGATGGGAACAAAGGAACGCTGGTATTCCCAAATCAGCCCATCCTGCACATCAGGAGTGAGAATATTCTCTTCCAATTCAGAAAGCCGATGGACCCCTTCTCTCCAATCCAGCAGGAATGGAAATGAGGACTCTCCCCCAATCACTGTGACTATATGCTCAACTTGAAAGAAGAAATCAACGAATCCTGCTGCCTTCCACAAATCACCAGTGCCAACGGGACAGACAGCATTCATCTTCTCACTCACAACAGCTGGCTTCTGAGGAACGGCCTCTGGGGATGATGGGGTGGCTGGGGTGTTCTGGGGGCCATTCACTGACCAACAGCTGTCCTTCAGGTTTACTGGAAGGAAGTTTTAATCAGGGTCGGACTGAACTTATTCTGTATGGGGTTAGGCCCAGGCATGTCCTGTTGGACAAGAGAAAGGCAGAGGAGGAGAATACAACAAACCGTGATGGAAAACTGTCTTTGGGCACAATGTATATGAAAAATTTAAACTCAGCTGTTGTCAGAATTCTCAATGTATTTATCAGTTCCACTATTTAAAAAATAATAGGGACTTCCCTAGTGGTCCAGTGGTTAAGGGAGGCGAGAGGGAGGTTCCAAGGGAGGAGGCATATGTACGCCTGTGGCCAATTCATGTTGCTGTATGGTAAAAGCCATCACAGTAGTGTGAAGAATGATCCTCAAATTAAAATAGAAAAAAAAAAGAATCCGCCTTGTCATGCAGGAGATGTGGGCTCGTTCCCTGACTGGAGCACTAAGATGATGCCTGCTGCCCCAACTATTCAGCCCGTGCACTCTGGAGCCTACATGCCACAGCTTGTGCTGCAACTAAGACCCAACACAGCCAAGTAAATGAATAAATATAAAAAAAAAAAAAAAAAAAAAACCCAAAACCTTACCCAAATCTCTAATATCATCATCCTAGGACAAGATTTGTGACGACACTCAGAAGGAGAAAGCAGCAAGAATGATGAATAAGTCAGGTATCACAGCCTTGGCTGCAGCAGGAACTCACCGAGAGGCTCTAGAAGGAAGCCAAGCCCAGCGCGGTGTTTGGGGAATGAATGAGGAAGACCATGAGCCAGGCCACCGGATCTAGTATCTGGGATGCAGAACCCCAGCCCACCTGCCCAATAAGGACGTTAGCTCATTACTGAGCATCTCTGAGAGCCACAGAAACACGTGGCCTGGGCCCCGGGAAGTCCTCAGGGACAAATTCCACTGTCGTTGGCACGGAGCCACAGCATAATTTGAATGCCACTTCTCTGGGCTTCTGCCAAGCCTCCATGTAATCCAAGAGTCAGTGAACAGAAATTGTTGATCTGGATCAAGAGAATTACAGAAGGCCCCACAGAGCAGGTAGGAAAAGAAATGGAAGCACAGGATGGGAGGGGAGAAGGAAAGGGAGAGGGAAAAATGACTGCTGTACCCAGACTTCTCCACAATCAGCATCATTATCAGTTCTCAACAGGAATTCCAAACAATGGCCCATTCCCGGTAAGGATTCTCAGTCTTCACTCATTGGTTCAACTTAGCTATCTTCGCATCCCCAAACAAACTTTGAAGCATTAAACTTTCAAAAGAAAATAACAGGACAATGAGTGAAAACTGATAAAGTCGGCCTTTAAGAGGTAGTTTGCTTGGTGTGCACCTTTTTTAAAAAATTAATTAATTAATTTTTGGCTATTCTGGGTTTTCACTGCTGCCGCAGGCTCTTCTCTAGTTGAAAGGGGTGGGGGCTACTCTCTAGTTGAGGTGAGCAGGCTTTTGGTTGCGGTGACTTCTCTTGCTGCAGAACTTGGGCTCTAGGGCACACGGGCTTCAGTAGTTGCGGCACATGGGCTCCATAGTTGCGGTTCTGAGGCTCTAGAGCACAGGCTCATAGTTGTGGCTCACGGGCTTAGCTGCTCTGCAGCATGTGGGATCTTCCCAGAGCCGGGCTTGAACCCGTGTCTCCTGCATTGGCAGGTGAACTCTTCACCACTAAGCTACCAGGGAAGCCTGATTTGTGCCTTTATTCCTTCTTTCATTTTTTATTTCTAATCTGAAATTCTGTAAGCATATCTTACCTCCTTCAGGTTGTCCCTGTTCCCACCTGGCCCACTCCTTTCCTGTATGTGACTCACCCAGAGGTACCTGAGGGGAGTTCCCCTGCCTTAGAGAGGACCACCAGAGACCCCTGCCATCTTCCTTTCACAGATACGCACACCACACTACTCAGGAGGAAGAATCACACAGTAGAGCCGTGGCAATCTCTGCTAGCTAGGGAGAGCTGGCACTTGCTTTGGGATCTTGAAAAGGTCACAGCTCCCATGGCCTTTAGAGGAAAGCTCGGACTTCATGAGTTTCTAATGACAGAGATAAATGAAGAATCCTTTGGTGGGAATGATTTCAGTAAAAGGGAGGCAAGAGAGTGGGGTAAGGTGGAGTTTCCCAGAGCTTGCCATCTGAAGTCTTTTGTAGCAATGTGCACTCACCTGTCTTACCTGTCACCACCCCACTCCCCCAAAAAGGCCCTCCAAGCTACTCATTCCTGAGTGGTTTATTTTCATTTACTGAGTGACACTGAGCCAAGTTCCTTGAGAGGCAAACATGGATTCCAAAGGAATGCCTCTCTAATGTGATTTACAGCAGGATTGGCGTGTCAGAGAAAGAGAACATTTGGGCCTGGAAAGTCCCCTCTCCTTCCTTAAACCATATGCGAGAGACTGGCAATGACTCAGGGATACAAACCAGTGGGGTTATCTTTTCCTCTATGATATCAAATTTTACAACCCCGTCTGAAGGATCACTTTATTTCTAGAAACAGATACTCACTCAAGCTGGCTTTGGCAATAAGGAATTTATTAGGAGGATGCAGGAGAATCTTGTGAAACCTATCTGCAGAAACACAGCTGGTCACTATGGGAACTGGAAATGTACCAGCCCACTCTTCTTTGTGCCTCCTTACTTTGAGAATCCCTTGACTCTCATTCCTCCTTCTCTTAGCAAGCCCATTCCATTCTCCCTGCAGACTCTCCCCTTGTGAGACCCTTCAGTTTCCCCAGACCTTTGCAAGTTTTACTCAGATACTGCTCCTTATGATCCTTTCTCCCTGTAGCCTTATCATCCTAAGGCCAGTGTAGCCTGCCTGTGTTTTCCCCGCCACTCAGCGTTTTGAGAGAAACTGCTTGGCTCAGCCTAGGTCAGGTGACCATCCAGTCCCTCAGCTTTGGTAATGGATAATGAGCTTTGGTAAGTGCCCTGGACTGCAAGATCAAACCAGTCCATCCTAAAGGAAATCAGCCCTGAATGTTCATTGGAAGGACGGATGCTGAAGCTGAAGCTCCAACACTTTTGGCCACCTGATGCAAAGAGCCGACTCACTGAAAAAGACCCTGGTGCTGGGAAAGCATGAAGGCAGAAGGAGAAGGGGACGACAGAGGATGAGATGGTTGTAATGGCATCAGTGAGTCAATGAACATGAATCTGAGCCAGCTCTGGGAGATGGTGAAGGACAGGGAAACCTGACATGCTGCAGTCTATGGGGTCACAAATAGTCAGACACAGACAGGACTGAGTAGCTGAACTGAACTGATACTTGCATCTCTTGGCCCAGCCTGGCTCCATGTTTTGATGGAGGAGGCAACTGCCTAGAGGGTACAAACTGAGAAGAGCCAATTAACCCCTTCCCCTAAGTGCCTTCCTGCCTGTCCTGCTGAGGGGCCAGAACTCTGCTCTCCAGCCACACAACACAACCAATGTCCAAAAAGCCAGAGAAGGGTATATACAGGGTGAATGTCATGAAAGGAGATGAAACGTGATCTACCAGGAAATCAGCTGAATAAATTATGACACATAAGTCAAAATTCTTTTCACTCTGTGATCATGTCAATATTGCAAACTTTATATCAAAATAGGAATAAGGGGCTTCCCTGGTGGTCCAGTGGGTAAAGAGTCCGCCTTGCAGTGCAAGGGGCACCGGTTAGATCCCTGGCCAGGGAAGATCCTACATGCCACGGAGCAGCTGAGCCAGTGTGTCCAATTATGAGCCAGCGTCATGGGGCGCATGCGCCCAGAGCCAGTGCTCAGCCACGAGAGAGGCCACTGCAATGGGAGGCCCACACAGGCCAAAGAACAAAGATGGATGAAAATAAATAATTGAAAGACCAATGAAACAGGCCAAAAATTAAAAAAAAAAAAAAAGGAATGAAAAGCAGAGAACTCTTGAAACAATCTACTCTAGTCACAGCACCTAGAGCACTTTGGAGCACCACAGGTATGTGTGTGCATGTGCACGCAGGAAAGGACAGAGAGGGATGTGGTCCAGCAACTGCCTGCAATTCTACCATGCATCCTCGGGCTGAAGTATCAAGAGTCAGATTGTTTGGTTCTGACACATACGACCTACTCTGTTCCAAGATTTTCTATTTCTGGAGTAAGTGATTCCTCTACTTACTAAAGGTAAGATCAGTTTCACTTTTCACATTGGCTAGTTCAGGAGGAACATTCTCTATTCCCATGTCAACATTCTAGTTTCTTTCCTTTTCAGGACGATGGTGATCTCTGCTGTGAGTGCACAGCTGCTCTGCCTGCCAAGACTGCCCCACAGTTCACACAGTCACGGCTGAGGATTTAGGGGCTCTGGGAAATGCTGATGCAATACCTTGGCAATGGTCGCCTTCACCTCACCATCAACCAAGAACTCAGGCATGGACGACTTCGAGGGGATTTTATTAGTTTGAGTTGTGACTCACAGGGTGGCCTTGCCGCAGCTCAGGTTACCAAGGGCCCTCTGCAAAGAGAGGCTTTTGAAATGCAAATCTGGAGAGAGAGAGAGGGAGAGACGGAGAGAGACTGGGGCTGAGTTGTTTCCTATGACACAGTGCCACTAGCTCCAGGGCCCATGCTCTAACTCGTGGCCTCCTTCTGATTTTTAAACCTCCAAACTCTGTCTGTGACCGTCACACATCTCTATTTGAAATCCCCCTTCTCTTTCTTTCCATCCTTCAGGTTGCAATTACTTCTCTTTCAGATTTCAGCTCAAGTATGACTTCTTCATTGAAGGTTTCTCAAACTTTTAAAAAAATGTCAGGGTGATACTCTTTAACTTCCATTTTCAGCTTTACAGACGTTCAATTGACAAATAAAAGCGCATGCGCCCAGAGCCAGTGCTCAGCCACGAGAGAGGCCACTGTGATGGGAGGCCCACACAGGCCAAAGAACAAAGATGGATGAAAATAAATAAAGGACAGACCAATGAAACAGGCCAAAATTAAAAAAAAAAAGGAATGAAAAGCAGAGAACTCTTGAAACAATCTACTCTAGTCACAGCACCTAGAGCACTTTGGAGCACCACAGGTATGTGTGTGCATGTGCACGCAGGAAAGGACAGAGAGGGATGTGGTCCAGCAACTGCCTGCAATTCTACCATGCATCCTCGGGCTGAAGTATCAAGAGTCAGATTGTTTGGTTCTGACACATACGACCTACTCTGTTCCAAGATTTTCTATTTCTGGAGTAAGTGATTCCTCTACTTACTAAAGGTAAGATCAGTTTCACTTTTCACATTGGCTAGTTCAGGAGGAACATTCTCTATTCCCATGTCAACATTCTAGTTTCTTTCCTTTTCAGGACGATGGTGATCTCTGCTGTGAGTGCACAGCTGCTCTGCCTGCCAAGACTGCCCCACAGTTCACACAGTCACGGCTGAGGATTTAGGGGCTCTGGGAAATGCTGATGCAATACCTTGGCAATGGTCGCCTTCACCTCACCATCAACCAAGAACTCAGGCATGGACGACTTCGAGGGGATTTTATTAGTTTGAGTTGTGACTCACAGGGTGGCCTTGCCGCAGCTCAGGTTACCAAGGGCCCTCTGCAAAGAGAGGCTTTTGAAATGCAAATCTGGAGAGAGAGAGGGAGAGACGGAGAGAGACTGGGGCTGAGTTGTTTCCTATGACACAGTGCCACTAGCTCCAGGGCCCATGCTCTAACTCGTGGCCTCCTTCTGATTTTTAAACCTCCAAACTCTGTCTGTGACCGTCACACATCTCTATTTGAAATCCCCCTTCTCTTTCTTTCCATCCTTCAGGTTGCAATTACTTCTCTTTCAGATTTCAGCTCAAGTATGACTTCTTCATTGAAGGTTTCTCAAACTTTTAAAAAAATGTCAGGGTGATACTCTTTAACTTCCATTTTCAGCTTTACAGACGTTCAATTGACAAATAAAACTGTAAGGTATTTAAAGTATACATCATGGTGACTGGATATGTATATACCTTGTAAAAGGAGTCCCACCATCTAGTTAATTAACACATCCATCACCTCACATATTTACCTTTTGTTTTTGGTGGGGGTGAGAACATTCAAGTTCTACTCTCTTATTTCAATTATGCAATACAGTGTTAGACTATAGGCACCCTGTTATATATCAGATATGTAATAATGCTACACACTAGACCTTATACATCTTATAGCTGAAAGTGTGCACCCTTTAACCTACCTCTCCCTATTTTTCCAACTACCCAGCCAGTACAAACCACTTTCTACTCTCCTGTTTCTGTGGCTTTGGCTTTTTAATTTGTTGTTACTATTGTTTAGTTGCTAAGTTGTATTTCTTTGCGACCCCATGGACTGTAGCCGACCAGGTTCTTTTCTCCATGGGGCCTTTCCAGGCAAGAATTCTGCAGTGTGTTCCCATTCCCTTCTCCAGGGGATCTTCCTGACCCAGGAATTAAACCCGCATATCCTGTATTGGCAGGATGGTTCATTACCACTGAGCAACCAGGATTCCACATACAAGTGTTACCATCCAGTATTTGTCTTTGTCTGGCTTATTTCACTTAGCATAATGCACTCAAGGCCCATCTACATTGTCACAAATAGCAGGACCTCCTTCTTTCTCTTGGTTAAATGATACTCCATTGTATACCTATATACCACATTTTGTTTATCCATTCATCTGTTGACAGACATTTAGGTTGTTTCCATATCTTGTGTGAAAGTGTTAGTCATTAGGCATGTACAATTCTTTACAACCCCATGGACTGTAGCCCGCCAGGCTCCTCTGCTCCATGGAATTCTCCAGTTAAGAATATTGGATGGGCTTCCCTGGTGGTCCAGTGGGTAAGGACACCACCTTGCAGTGCAAGGGGCGCCAGTTTGATCCCTGGCTTGGGAAGATCCCACGTGCCGTGGAGCGGCTGGACTGATGTGTCCAATTACCGAGCCAGAGCTCTGGAGCTCATGCGCCCAGAGCTGGTGCTCTGCAACAACAGAGGCCACTGCAATGGGAGGCCCACAGGGGCTGAAGAACAAAGACGGATGAAAATAGATAAACGAAAGACCAATAGAAGTGGCCCGCCCACCCCCTCCCCACCCCACCCCCAAAATAAATAAATAAATAAATCTTTAAAAAAAACAACAACAAAAAATAAGAATATTGGAGTGCGTAGCCATTCCCTTCTCCAGGGCATCTTCCCAACCCAGAGACTGAACTCAGGTCTTCTGCATGCCGGTAGATTCTTTACTGTCTGAGCCACCAAGAAAGCCCATTATCTTGGCTACTGTGAATTATGCTGCAGTGAACATGGGGTGCAGACATCTCTTCAATATCCTGTTTTCACTTCCTTTGAATATATATACAGAAGTGAGACTGTTGGCTCATATGATAGTCCTATATTTAATTTTTTTGAGGACGCTTCTATACTATTTTCCATAATGGATACACCAATTTACATTCCCACCAACAGTACACAAGAGTTTCCTTTTCTCCACATCCTGCCAGCACTTGTTATTAATATAGTGTCTTTTTGATATCAGTCATTTTCCAACAGGTATGAGGTGACATTTCACTGTGGTATTGATTTGCATTTTCCTGATGATTGGTGACACTGACCACCAATATGCTTTTTGGCCATTTGTGTGTATTCTATGTGAACATGTCTACTCAGTTTCTCTGCCCATTTTTTAATCAGATTGTTTTTCTTCACTATTAAGCTGTGTGAGTTCCTTCTTTCTCTTTTGGTTAAATGATACTCCATTGTATACCTATATACCACATTTTGTTTATCCATTCATCTGTTGACAGACATTTAGGTTGTTTCCATATCTTGTGTGAAAGTGTTAGTCATTAGGCATGTACAATTCTTTACAACCCCATGGACTGTAGCCCGCCAGGCTCCTCTGCTCCATGGAATTCTCCAGTTAAGAATATTGGATGGGCTTCCCTGGTGGTCCAGTGGGTAAGGACACCACCTTGCAGTGCAAGGGGCGCCAGTTTGATCCCTGGCTTGGGAAGATCCCACGTGCCGTGGAGCGGCTGGACTGATGTGTCCAATTACCGAGCCAGAGCTCTGGAGCTCATGCGCCCAGAGCTGGTGCTCTGCAACAACAGAGGCCACTGCAATGGGAGGCCCACAGGGGCTGAAGAACAAAGACGGATGAAAATAGATAAACGAAAGACCAATAGAAGTGGCCTGCCTGCTCCCCTCCCTCTCCACTCCACCCCCAAAATAAATAAATAAATAAATCTTTAAAAAAAACAACAACAAAAAATAAGAATATTGGAGTGCGTAGCCATTCCCTTCTCCAGGGCATCTTCCCAACCCAGAGGCTGAACTCAGGTCTTCTGCATGCCGGTAGATTCTTTACTGTCTGAGCCACCAAGAAAGCCCATTATCTTGGCTACTGTGAATTATGCTGCAGTGAACATGGGGTGCAGACATCTCTTCAATATCCTGTTTTCACTTCCTTTGAATATATATACAGAAGTGAGACTGTTGGCTCATATGATAGTCCTATATTTAATTTTTTTGAGGACGCTTCTATACTATTTTCCATAATGGATACACCAATTTACATTCCCACCAACAGTACACAAGAGTTTCCTTTTCTCCACATCCTGCCAGCACTTGTTATTAATATAGTGTCTTTTTGATATCAGTCATTTTCCAACAGGTATGAGGTGACATTTCACTGTGGTATTGATTTGCATTTTCCTGATGATTGGTGACACTGACCACCAATATGCTTTTTGGCCATTTGTGTGTATTCTATGTGAACATGTCTACTCAGTTTCTCTGCCCATTTTTTAATCAGATTGTTTTTCTTCACTATTAAGCTGTGTGAGTTCTTTACATATTTTGAATGCTAAGCCCTCATTGTATACATGATTTACAAATATTTTCTTCCATTACCTAGGCTGTCTTTTAATTTTCCTCAAGTGCAGAAGCCTTTTAATTTGTTATAGTCCCACTTGATTATTTTGTTTTGTTGCCTTTACTTTTGGTGTCAAATTCAAAAAAATCACTGCCAAGACAGAGGTTAAGGAGCTTATTACTTCTTACATTGTCTTCTGGAAGTTTTGCAGTTTCAGATCTTAAATTTAAGTATTTCATCCAATGTAAATTGATTTTTGTATATGGTGTAAGATAGGAGTATAGTCTTGTTTCTTTATACTTTTTTTTGTGGTTATCCAGTTTTTCCAACATCATTTATTGGTTTGTCATAATTAGCTGATCATATATAGGTGGGTTTTTCTGGGGTCTCTATCCTGTCCTATTGATCCATGTGTCTGTTTTTAAGCCAAAACCATACTGTTTTGATCATTATAGTTTCATAATATAAAATGAAATCAGAAAATATGCTTTGAGGCTTATTCTTGTTTCTCAGTATTTGGCTTTTCAGAGTCTCCTGTGGCTCCATACAAATTTAAGGATTGCTTTCTTCTATTTCTATAAAAATGCATTGGAATTCTGATAGAACTTTTATTAAATCTGTAAATCACTTTGAGTAGTATAGACATTTTAGTTTTCCAAAAAAATTCAACTTTTTTCGCCAGATCCAGTAAATTTCCCGCTACTGTGAATTATGCTGCAGTGAACATGGGGTGCAGACATCTCTTCAATATCCTGTTTTCACTTCCTTTGAATATATATACAGAAGTGAGACTGTTGGCTCATATGATAGTCCTATATTTAATTTTTTTGAGGACGCTTCTATACTATTTTCCATAATGGATACACCAATTTACATTCCCACCAACAGTACACAAGAGTTTCCTTTTCTCCACATCCTGCCAGCACTTGTTATTAATATAGTGTCTTTTTGATATCAGTCATTTTCCAACAGGTATGAGGTGACATTTCACTGTGGTATTGATTTGCATTTTCCTGATGATTGGTGACACTGACCACCAATATGCTTTTTGGCCATTTGTGTGTATTCTATGTGAACATGTCTACTCAGTTTCTCTGCCCATTTTTTAATCAGATTGTTTTTCTTCACTATTAAGCTGTGTGAGTTCTTTACATATTTTGAATGCTAAGCCCTCATTGTATACATGATTTACAAATATTTTCTTCCATTACCTAGGCTGTCTTTTAATTTTCCTCAAGTGCAGAAGCCTTTTAATTTGTTATAGTCCCACTTGATTATTTTGTTTTTGTTGCCTTTACTTTTGGTGTCAAATTCAAAAAAATCACTGCCAAGACAGAGGTTAAGGAGCTTATTACTTCTTACATTGTCTTCTGGAAGTTTTGCAGTTTCAGATCTTAAATTTAAGTATTTCATCCAATGTAAATTGATTTTTGTATATGGTGTAAGATAGGAGTATAGTCTTGTTTCTTTATACTTTTTTTTGTGGTTATCCAGTTTTTCCAACATCATTTATTGGTTTGTCATAATTAGCTGATCATATATAGGTGGGTTTTTCTGGGGTCTCTATCCTGTCCTATTGATCCATGTGTCTGTTTTTAAGCCAAAACCATACTGTTTTGATCATTATAGTTTCATAATATAAAATGAAATCAGAAAATATGCTTTGAGGCTTATTCTTGTTTCTCAGTATTTGGCTTTTCAGAGTCTCCTGTGGCTCCATACAAATTTAAGGATTGCTTTCTTCTATTTCTATAAAAATGCATTGGAATTCTGATAGAACTTTTATTAAATCTGTAAATCACTTTGAGTAGTATAGACATTTTAGCAATATTAATTCTCCCAATCCACAAAAATGAATACTGCCTTCTACAACAATGTGTTTTAATTTTCAGTCTACAGACATTTCTCCATCTTGGTCAAATTTACTCCTAATCACTTTAATCTTTCTGATGTAATTGCAAATGAATTATTTCCTTAACTATTATTCCATTCATATTTTGTTAGTGTATATAAATGCTAGCCTTTTTATACATTGATTTTTGTATCTTAAAACTTTGCAGAAATTGTTTACTAGTTCCAACAGTTTTTAGTGGAGTTTTTAGGTATTCTATATGTCATGTCGTCTGCAAATAGAGACATTTTTACTTATTACTTTCTAATCTAGATGGTTTTTATTTCTTTTTCTTCTCTAATTGCTTTGACTAGGACTTCCAGTACTATGTTGAATGAAAGTGGTAACAATGGGTATCCAATTATAGCCTAGTGCCTGCTCTTAAAGGAAACACTTTCAGTTTTTCACCTCTGAATAAGAAGTTAACTGTGGCTTGTCATATATGGTCTTTATTATACTTAGGTACATTTCCTCTATACTCAGTTTGTTGAGAGTTTCTATTATGAATGGATGTTGAATTTGACAATTTTTTTTTAATCCTTTGTAACAATCATATAAATTTTAGCCTTCATTTATCCAACATTTTGTTAATTTATGGAAGTTAAGCCTTTGTTGCACCCTTGAAATAAATCCTATTTCATAGTGTATGATCTTTTTAATGTATTGTTTGATTTGATTCACTAATAATTTGTTGAGTGTTTTTTTGGCATTCATATTCATCAGTGATATCAGCCTATAATTTTCTTTTCTTGTTCTTGTTGTTCCCTTGTCTGACTTTAGTATCAGGGTAATACTGACCTTAAGAAACGAGTTTGAAAATGTTCCCTCATTGTGGGGAAGGAACAGACGGTGGGAGGCATAAAGGAAGTAGCATGAAGGCCTGTACTATCATAAGTGAAGAAAGTAGCTATAGTCATTGCTCTGTGAGAAAAGGGGATCCTTCAGGGGTGCCGTGTGGTGGTCGGGAGGGGTGGGAAGGGGGGGATGTGCATATGACTAACCTGGGAGCATGCATATCTGTAAACAACAAAACTCTGTAGACGTTAAAAGTAAAATAAAGGTTTAAAAAAAAAGAAAAAGAAAAGGTTCCCTCCTCTACTGTTTCTGAAAGAGTTTGAGAAGGATTGGTATTAGCTCATCTTTAAATGTTTGATAGAATTTACCAGTAAAGCTATCTGGTCCTGGATTTTTTTTTGTTGAGGTATTTTTTATTCCAGATTCAATCCCTTTACAATAAATGGCCTTTCAGATTTTCTATTTCTTCATTTAACTTCTTTTTTCTTTTCATACTGTCTTTAGCATTTTCTCTCTTTTTTTTTTAAATTTTGGCCTCTTTTTATTGATTATTTATTTATTTTTCATCCATCTTTATTCTTCGGCCAGTGTGGGCCTCCCATTGCAGTGGCCTCTCTCGTTGCAGAGCACCGGCTCTGGGTGCACATGCTCCAAAGTGCTGGCTCATAACTGGACACACTGGTCCAGCCTCTCCATGGCATATGGGATCTTCCTGGGCCGGGATCAGACAGTACCCTTGCACTGCAGCGGACTCTTACCCACTGGACCACCAGGGAAGACCAGTATTTTCTTTTTAATCCTTTGTGGATGTTGAATTTGACAATTTTTATTTAATCCTTTGTAACAATCATATAAATTTTAGCCTTCATTTATCCAACATTTTGTTAATTTATGGAAGTTAAGCCTTTGTTGCACCCTTGAAATAAATCCTATTTCATAGTGTATGATCTTTTTAATGTATTGTTTGATTTGATTCACTAATAATTTGTTGAGTGTTTTTTTGGCATTCATATTCATCAGTGATATCAGCCTATAATTTTCTTTTCTTGTTCTTGTTGTTCCCTTGTCTGACTTTAGTATCAGGGTAATACTGACCTTAAGAAACGAGTTTGAAAATGTTCCCTCATTGTGGGGAAGGAACAGACGGTGGGAGGCATAAAGGAAGTAGCATGAAGGCCTGTACTATCATAAGTGAAGAAAGTAGCTATAGTCATTGCTCTGTGAGAAAAGGGGATCCTTCAGGGGTGCCGTGTGGTGGTCGGGAGGGGTGGGAAGGGGGGGATGTGCATATGACTAACCTGGGAGCATGCATATCTGTAAACAACAAAACTCTGTAGACGTTAAAAGTAAAATAAAGGTTTAAAAAAAAAGAAAAAGAAAAGGTTCCCTCCTCTACTGTTTCTGAAAGAGTTTGAGAAGGATTGGTATTAGCTCATCTTTAAATGTTTGATAGAATTTACCAGTAAAGCTATCTGGTCCTGGATTTTTTTTTGTTGAGGTATTTTTTATTCCAGATTCAATCCCTTTACAATAAATGGCCTTTCAGATTTTCTATTTCTTCATTTAACTTCTTTTTTCTTTTCATACTGTCTTTAGCATTTTCTCTCTTTTTTTTTTTAAATTTTGGCCTCTTTTTATTGATTATTTATTTATTTTTCATCCATCTTTATTCTTCGGCCAGTGTGGGCCTCCCATTGCAGTGGCCTCTCTCGTTGCAGAGCACCGGCTCTGGGTGCACATGCTCCAAAGTGCTGGCTCATAACTGGACACACTGGTCCAGCCTCTCCATGGCATATGGGATCTTCCTGGGCCGGGATCAGACAGTACCCCTTGCACTGCAAGGCGGACTCTTTACCCACTGGACCACCAGGGAAGACCAGTATTTTCTTTTTTTTAATTAAAGTAGGGTTTCCCTTGTAACTCAGTGGGTAAAGGATGTGCCTGCAATGCAAGAGACAGGCATTTGAGTCCTGGTTTAGGAAGATCCTCTGGAGAAGGAAATGGAAATCACTGAAGTATTTTTGCCTGGAAAACCCATGGATGGAGGAGCCTGGCAAACTCACAAGAGTCAGACATGACTTAGTGATTTAATCAATACCAGAACTGAATTAGAATATTATATTAGTTCTAGGTGTTTATTTTATTAAATGTTATGGCTTATTTATTTATTTATTGTGCTGTACAATATATCCTTGTTGCTTATTTTATACACAGTTGTTTGCACTTCTTAATCCTATCTTGCCCTTTCCCCTTTCATTCTCTCCACTGCTAACAACTAGGCTTGCTTTCTATGAGTCTGCTTCTCTTTGGCTGTATACATTTGTTTATTTTTCAGATTCCACATGTAAGTACTATCACGTAGCATCTGTATTCCTCTGCCTGGCTGATTCACTAGAGTGATAATCTACAGGCTTATCCACACTGCTGCAAATGACATTATTTCAAATCTCCCCTTTTTTTTTTGGAAGAGAGAAAGGTTTATTACAGATTCATACAAGGAAATAGGTGGCTCATGGCCCAAGAACCCCAAAGTTAACTGAAAGCTTTAAGTAAGCCCCTTTACAAGTGAAAGGTGTGGGATGGGTGTGTTTAGTTTATTCCAATCTTTTTTTTATGACTGGGTAACAGTCCTAAAATATTCAATCCCTTAAATTTAATTTCTATTTCTTCATTTAACTTCTTTTTTCTTTTCATACTGTCTTTAGCATTTTCTCTCTTTTTTTTTTTAAATTTTGGCCTCTTTTTATTGATTATTTATTTATTTTTCATCCATCTTTATTCTTCGGCCAGTGTGGGCCTCCCATTGCAGTGGCCTCTCTCGTTGCAGAGCACCGGCTCTGGGTGCACATGCTCCAAAGTGCTGGCTCATAACTGGACACACTGGTCCAGCCTCTCCATGGCATATGGGATCTTCCTGGGCCGGGATCAGACAGTACCCCTTGCACTGCAAGGCGGACTCTTTACCCACTGGACCACCAGGGAAGACCAGTATTTTCTTTTTTTTAATTAAAGTAGGGTTTCCCTTGTAACTCAGTGGGTAAAGGATGTGCCTGCAATGCAAGAGACAGGCATTTGAGTCCTGGTTTAGGAAGATCCTCTGGAGAAGGAAATGGAAATCACTGAAGTATTTTTGCCTGGAAAACCCATGGATGGAGGAGCCTGGCAAACTCACAAGAGTCAGACATGACTTAGTGATTTAATCAATACCAGAACTGAATTAGAATATTATATTAGTTCTAGGTGTTTATTTTATTAAATGTTATGGCTTATTTATTTATTTATTGTGCTGTACAATATATCCTTGTTGCTTATTTTATACACAGTTGTTTGCACTTCTTAATCCTATCTTGCCCTTTCCCCTTTCATTCTCTCCACTGCTAACAACTAGGCTTGCTTTCTATGAGTCTGCTTCTCTTTGGCTGTATACATTTGTTTATTTTTCAGATTCCACATGTAAGTACTATCACGTAGCATCTGTATTCCTCTGCCTGGCTGATTCACTAGAGTGATAATCTACAGGCTTATCCACACTGCTGCAAATGACATTATTTCAAATCTCCCCTTTTTTTTTTGGAAGAGAGAAAGGTTTATTACAGATTCATACAAGGAAATAGGTGGCTCATGGCCCAAGAACCCCAAAGTTAACTGAAAGCTTTAAGTAAGCCCCTTTACAAGTGAAAGGTGTGGGATGGGTGTGTTTAGTTTATTCCAATCTTTTTTTTATGACTGGGTAACAGTCCTAAAATATCAACATTTGATGTTGAATAGTCCATTTACAAATACATATATAATATTCCATTATACATATAATTCTATGTATATATTCCATTTAACATATTCATTATACATACAATGACATGTATATGTATAAGATATACATCTTATTTGTCCATTGATCTGTTAACAGATACTTAGACTGCTTCCATATCTTGGATATTATAAATATTAACAACCCTGCTATAAATATGAGTACAGGTGTCTTTTCAAATGAGTGTTTTCATCTTTTTCTGGATATATAACCAGGAGTGGAACTGCTGAATTCACACGGTGGTTCTATTTTTAGTTTTTTGAGGAAATGTCATACTGTTTTCCATAGTGGCTATACCAATTTACATAGCCACCAACAGTGTAGGAGGGCTCCCTTTTCTCCATATCCTTGCCAACATTTGTTTCTGTTGACTTTTTAATGACAGCCATTCTGACAGGTATGAGATGATATATTCTTAATTTGATTTGCATTTCATAAAAGCCAGTGATGATGAGCATCTTTTCATGTGCCCGATAGCCATCTATATGTCTTCTTTGGAAAAATGTCTATTCAGATCTTCTGCCCATTTCTAAGTGAGTTGCTTTGTATTATCATTGGCTTCTATGAGTGGTTTATATATTTTGGATATTAACCCCTTTTCAGTCATTTCAATTGCAAATATATTCACCCTTTCAGTAGACTGTCTTTTCATTTTGTCAATGATTTCCCTGGGTATTCAAAAGCTTTTAAGTTTACTTAGGTCCCATTTGTTTATTTTTGTTTTTATTTCTCTTGCCTTAGGAGACAAATCCAAAAACACACTACTACTATTTATGTTTTGCATGTGTTCTCTTCTAGCAGTTTTATAGTTTTAGGTCTTACATTTAGGTCTTTAATCTATTTTGAGCAGCTTTTACCATGAAGTCTGTAGTGACTCCAAAAACTTAGATGGTGGCCACAGCAGACTGAGTTTTTGTGTCCCTCCACTATATTGAAACTCTAATCCCAGAGTTGTGGTATTTGGATATGGGACATTTGGAAGGCAATTAGATTATGAGAATGCAGCCCTCCTGAACATGATTTACCACTTTGAAAGAAGACACCAGAGAGCTAGTTAACCCTCTTTCCATCATGCAAGGGCACAGGAAGAAGACAGCCAATTACAAATTGCAAAGAGAGCTCTTAGCAAAACTTGACCAAGTTGGCACCACGATCTCAGACTGCCAGCCTCCATAGGGATGAGACATAAATATCTGCTATTAATAAGGCACCCCCGTCTCTGGTACTTTGTTAATATAGCAGCACAAACCAAGACAGCAGCTGCACGTGGGGTGGGGTTAGTGCATGGGAGTGTTTTTCAACCGAAAAAGGAGTGGAACTGAATTCACACGGTGGTTCTATTTTTAGTTTTTTGAGGAAATGTCATACTGTTTTCCATAGTGGCTATACCAATTTACATAGCCACCAACAGTGTAGGAGGGCTCCTTTCTCCATATCCTTGCCAACATTTGTTTCTGTTGACTTTTTAATGACAGCCATTCTGACAGGTATGAGATGATATATTCTTAATTTGATTTGCATTTCATAAAAGCCAGTGATGATGAGCATCTTTTCATGTGCCCGATAGCCATCTATATGTCTTCTTTGGAAAAATGTCTATTCAGATCTTCTGCCCATTTCTAAGTGAGTTGCTTTGTATTATCATTGGCTTCTATGAGTGGTTTATATATTTTGGATATTAACCCCTTTTCAGTCATTTCAATTGCAAATATATTCACCCTTTCAGTAGACTGTCTTTTCATTTTGTCAATGATTTCCCTGGGTATTCAAAAGCTTTTAAGTTTACTTAGGTCCCATTTGTTTATTTTGTTTTTATTTCTCTTGCCTTAGGAGACAAATCCAAAAACACACTACTACTATTTATGTTTTGCATGTGTTCTCTTCTAGCAGTTTTATAGTTTTAGGTCTTACATTTAGGTCTTTAATCTATTTTGAGCAGCTTTTACCATGAAGTCTGTAGTGACTCCAAAAACTTAGATGGTGGCCACAGCAGACTGAGTTTTTGTGTCCCTCCACTATATTGAAACTCTAATCCCAGAGTTGTGGTATTTGGATATGGGACATTTGGAAGGCAATTAGATTATGAGAATGCAGCCCTCCTGAACATGATTTACCACTTTGAAAGAAGACACCAGAGAGCTAGTTAACCCTCTTTCCATCATGCAAGGGCACAGGAAGAAGACAGCCAATTACAAATTGCAAAGAGAGCTCTTAGCAAAACTTGACCAAGTTGGCACCACGATCTCAGACTGCCAGCCTCCATAGGGATGAGACATAAATATCTGCTATTAATAAGGCACCCCCGTCTCTGGTACTTTGTTAATATAGCAGCACAAACTAAGACAGCAGCTGCACGTTTAAAGGTTTTAACGTGGGGTGGGGGTTAGGTGCATGGGCCAAATCTGACCTGCCAAGTGTCTTTGCACAGCCTACAAAGTCGTAATGGTTTTTACATTTTTAACTGATCGAGAAAAAAATCGAAGGGGTGACACATGAAAATTCTAGAAAACTTTACTGAAACACAGCCGTGCTCATTCATTTGCAAAGCTATTCTCTGTGGTTGTGGCAGAGATGAAGTTATCTATGGCCCACAAAACCTAAAATATTTACTACCTGGCCCTTCATAAAAAAGGTCTGCCAACACTTGGAGTCAGGCAGATAAAATATAGGATCCCCAGTTAAACTTTTATGTCAGACAGGCAACAAATTGTTTTTAGTATGTCTCAAATATTGCATGAAATATACATAATAAAATGTATTTTTTGTTCATCTGAGATTCAACATTAATTGGGAATTCTGTATTTTTATTTGCAAATCTGATAATCCTTCTTGGGCTACAATATGGTTATTTGTTCAGAGTAAAGACTTAATAAGATCTCAGTAACAGAGAAGAACAAGAGATATTGATGAAAACTCTACCATGGAGAATTCTAGCCTCTTCAAATTAAATAACCTGTGACTATTTTGGACACCATGATTTTGAATTTGAACTCAGTCCAAAGACACCTGGAGTGAAAAGAAAAACTTAAATAGTTACTAGAAAAAACAGTTTAAATTTATTGTACTAACGTTTAAGAAGACACCTATGTTGAAAACTCCCCTAATAAGAAGCATTCTTGCATTTACATTAAAATATTAGGGATAAGTTCTCAGTACCTGTTTTTAAGTGCATATGCTTGTAACCTTACTATTGGGTTTTCAATACCTTTCCTAGAGTGTTCTGAATTTTTCAAATAGGAATCAGCATTCAGGAATAGAAATCCAATATATGATATTTACATAGGGAATAATGGACTACACTTAAAGAGTTCAGCTCTCGAATAGCACCCAGGAATACATTAAGCCAAAGCCAAATATCTGGAAAACCAACTCTGGCTCCCTCTCCATTTTCCTGAGAGCCAACCCTACACTTGTCTGGAGAGGCTGAAAAGAAATGTTCCCTTCAGCCGAACACAAGCAGGCCTGTGTAAGACACAGGTAAGTTCTCCATTACCGTCTGGGCCCCGGGCCGTTAATATTTGATGCACTCCTCATCATCTCTGTTTGTGTAATTTGTCAACGCCCAACAGGTCCTCTGCCAGCCATGCATTAAAACTATTTTCAAAATATGTCACTGTCAGCCCTTGGCACACTCATTACTTATTAAGATAAGAGGCCCAAATGAGGCCAGCAGGAGGTGGCTTGCTTACTTAAACACACTTGACTTAAGTGCAGGGGAATCAAGCAATCTAGAGGGTCAGGGATGGGACGGACTGGAGGGTCCCATCTCCTCTTCACTGGGCAGATGAAGAAACTGAGGCCCACAGAGGGAAAGGGACTTGGCCAATACTGCACAGATGTTTTGTGACACAGCTAGAAATACAGATCAAGTTTCTTAAGCTTTTGGTCCTGCCTGCCCCCACAATCACTAGTACATTCTTCTAGGTACACAGATTTGAAGAAAAAGACACAATTTACCAGCTATTATCTTTCTGAATAGCAGAACTGCCCACAGGGATAACTGAAAGAGTATTTCCAAGAGGTATGGAATGCACACCCACATTGGGCTGCCCTGGTGGCTCAGACAGTAAAGAAACCACCTGCAGTGTGGGAGACCTGGCCTTGATCCCTGGGTCGGGAAGATTTTGTGGAGGAGGGCACGGCAACCCACTCCAGTATTCTTGCCTGGAGAATCCCCACAAACAGAGGAGCCTGGAGGTCTGCAATCCATGGGGTCACAAAGAGTTGGATACGACTGAATAACTGAGCAGAAGATGATTCAAGATGATTTGAGATGTCAGACAAAGAAATTTTCTAAGATTAAATGGTTTATTTATTTCAATGCATTAAGAGACACACATCAAAGGTATGATCTGGTGGGGGATGTGCACCCATGAACTTGTAGATATTATTGCTTAGGTCACATCTAAGTCATTAATAGGGATTTGATTTAAAACTGTTTTGAAGATAGTTGTAAAAGTTTAACAGTGAATAGCCCCAAATTAAGCCGAAAACTAAACAACTCTGGCTCCCATTTTCCTGAGAGCCAACCCTACACTTGTCTGGAGAGGCTGAAAAGAAATGTTCCTTCAGCCGAACACAAGCAGGCCTGTAAGACACAGGTAAGTTCTCCATTACCGTCTGGGCCCCGGGCCGTTAATATTTGATGCACTCCTCATCATCTCTGTTTGTGTAATTTGTCAACGCCCAACAGGTCCTCTGCCAGCCATGCATTAAAACTATTTTCAAAATATGTCACTGTCAGCCCTTGGCACACTCATTACTTATTAAGATAAGAGGCCCAAATGAGGCCAGCAGGAGGTGGCTTGCTTACTTAAACACACTTGACTTAAGTGCAGGGGAATCAAGCAATCTAGAGGGTCAGGGATGGGACGGACTGGAGGGTCCCATCTCCTCTTCACTGGGCAGATGAAGAAACTGAGGCCCACAGAGGGAAAGGGACTTGGCCAATACTGCACAGATGTTTTGTGACACAGCTAGAAATACAGATCAAGTTTCTTAAGCTTTTGGTCCTGCCTGCCCCCACAATCACTAGTACATTCTTCTAGGTACACAGATTTGAAGAAAAAGACACAATTTACCAGCTATTATCTTTCTGAATAGCAGAACTGCCCACAGGGATAACTGAAAGAGTATTTCCAAGAGGTATGGAATGCACACCCACATTGGGCTGCCCTGGTGGCTCAGACAGTAAAGAAACCACCTGCAGTGTGGGAGACCTGGCCTTGATCCCTGGGTCGGGAAGATTTTGTGGAGGAGGGCACGGCAACCCACTCCAGTATTCTTGCCTGGAGAATCCCCACAAACAGAGGAGCCTGGAGGTCTGCAATCCATGGGGTCACAAAGAGTTGGATACGACTGAATAACTGAGCAGAAGATGATTCAAGATGATTTGAGATGTCAGACAAAGAAATTTTCTAAGATTAAATGGTTTATTTATTTCAATGCATTAAGAGACACACATCAAAGGTATGATCTGGTGGGGGATGTGCACCCATGAACTTGTAGATATTATTGCTTAGGTCACATCTAAGTCATTAATAGGGATTTGATTTAAAACTGTTTTGAAGATAGTTGTTACCCAACCCATGTTTTCAATTACATATGTGTGCACCTTTATTATTATTACTTTTCATCATCAACTTCTGTATTTTAAAGGTAGGAATTAGCATTCAGGAATCAAAATCCAAAGATTCACACACTCATGATTGCACAGGGGTTTACAGACAAAGCAAGAATAATAAAGGTGATATTTAAAGAACCAATGTTTAGGGAATAACATACAGCTAATGAAAACATATTTATATAAGTTTTATCATAGTTTAAAATATATAACCTAACAATTATAAGTTATAATTTTAAGATATGTAATATCATTGTTTAGCCACTAAGTTGTGTCCAACTCTTTCACAATGCCCTGGACTGTAGCCCACCAGGCTCCTCTGGATCTCCCAGACAAGAATACTGGAGTGAGGGGCTTCCCTGGTGATCTAGTGAGTAAAGAGTCCGCCTTGCAAGTGCAAGGGACACCGGTTCCATTCCTGGCCCAGGAGGATCCCACGTGCCATGGAGTGGCTCGACCAGTGAGCCAGCACTCTAGAGTGCATGCTCCCAGAGCCAGTGCTCTGCAACGAGAGAGGCCACTGTGATGAGAGTCCCACACAGGCCAAAGAATAAAGATGGATGAAAATCAATCAACAAAAAACCAATTAAAGAGGCCAAAATTAAAAAACAAACAAACAAAATACAAAAATAAACCAAATGTTTCAAAGAATAGTGGAGTGGGTTCCCATTTCCTTCTCCAGGGGATATTCCTGACTCAGGATTCTGGCCTTGATCCCTGGGTCGGGAAGATTTTGTGGAGGAGGGCACGGCAACCCACTCCAGTATTCTTGCCTGGAGAATCCCCACAAACAGAGGAGCCTGGAGGTCTGCAATCCATGGGGTCACAAAGAGTTGGATACGACTGAATAACTGAGCAGAAGATGATTCAAGATGATTTGAGATGTCAGACAAAGAAATTTTCTAAGATTAAATGGTTTATTTATTTCAATGCATTAAGAGACACACATCAAAGGTATGATCTGGTGGGGGATGTGCACCCATGAACTTGTAGATATTATTGCTTAGGTCACATCTAAGTCATTAATAGGGATTTGATTTAAAACTGTTTTGAAGATAGTTGTTACCCAACCCATGTTTTCAATTACATATGTGTGCACCTTTATTATTATTACTTTTCATCATCAACTTCTGTATTTTAAAGGTAGGAATTAGCATTCAGGAATCAAAATCCAAAGATTCACACACTCATGATTGCACAGGGGTTTACAGACAAAGCAAGAATAATAAAGGTGATATTTAAAGAACCAATGTTTAGGGAATAACATACAGCTAATGAAAACATATTTATATAAGTTTTATCATAGTTTAAAATATATAACCTAACAATTATAAGTTATAATTTTAAGATATGTAATATCATTGTTTAGCCACTAAGTTGTGTCCAACTCTTTCACAATGCCCTGGACTGTAGCCCACCAGGCTCCTCTGGATCTCCCAGACAAGAATACTGGAGTGAGGGGCTTCCCTGGTGATCTAGTGAGTAAAGAGTCCGCCTTGCAAGTGCAAGGGACACCGGTTCCATTCCTGGCCCAGGAGGATCCCACGTGCCATGGAGTGGCTCGACCAGTGAGCCAGCACTCTAGAGTGCATGCTCCCAGAGCCAGTGCTCTGCAACGAGAGAGGCCACTGTGATGAGAGTCCCACACAGGCCAAAGAATAAAGATGGATGAAAATCAATCAACAAAAAACCAATTAAAGAGGCCAAAATTAAAAAACAAACAAACAAAATACAAAAATAAACCAAATGTTTCAAAGAATAGTGGAGTGGGTTCCCATTTCCTTCTCCAGGGGATATTCCTGACTCAGGGATTGGACTCATGTCTCCTGTATTGGCAAGTGGATTCTTTATCACTGAGCCACCAGGGAAGCCTAATGTAATATAATATCAGACAATATGTCATGCATATAAAAGCCGAAAGATTTAGAATACACAGCACTAAAATGGCCCACATTTGACTCTAATACCTCATGTTCTGCTTTAATTCTCCATCTGAAGCCTTGGCATCCCCATCCTCTTGCTCATTCCCTGTGACATAGCTTACTCTTAAGAAATTTAAATGAAAGGCTCCCATCCCTTGCCTGGCACGGCTTGAGAATGACCTAGGCAGGCGTGACTTTGCCACATCCATCTGATGTCAAAGATGATGCAGGAAGAGGAGAAGGAGGAGGCGACAGGTGTGGCTGCCCCAGCACCTGAGGGAAAGCCTGCGGAAAGGATAGACTGACCAGCGCGGGGATGCCGTCGGGGCTGCCATCCTCAGGGCTATGGACCTGGGGGCACTGCCGTGGGAGCCCGGATAGTGGAGAGTGTGTGCACGGCCGAACTGTGGGGCTGAGCCCATGGGTCAGCCATGGATCGCCAGAAGCACACAGCTGTCACATGCCTTATGTAAGAGTCACTCCAAATCAGGCTGTCAGCACCATTCTGGCTTCAGGATCTCACACGATCCTATGAAAACAAACATTGTGCCAACCACGGGAGCAATCAGCCTCCAGGCCACCTTCTTAGAAGTAAGGCTACCTGACCGACCCCACATGTGGAGCTCAGACAGTGCCCCCGAAGCAGAGGAACCTGGATTGGCCATGTAAATTCTCACCAGGCTTCTATACCCCCACTCTCTACTATGACAGCATCTCTTTGCTTGGACAGATTATCTGCATTTTGGATTATAAACTTGGGATAACCTTGGGATTATTTAATCCAAATGTATCTGTTTTCCATTTAGAGAGAAAGTTCCTAGGGCAATATTCAGGCTAGGTTTTCTGTGGCATCTCCTGATCTGCCTAATCTAATACACATTTTCTACACAAACTTATCACTAGAATAGTTTTAAAAGTCCTGTCAGGGGGCTTCCCTGGTGGCCTAGTGGGTAAGGACACCGCCTTGCAGTACAAAGGGCACCGGTTAGATCCTTGACCTGGGAAGATTTCACGTGCTGCGGAGCGGCTGGACCGATGTGTCCAACTACCGAGCCAGAGCTCTGGAGCGCATGTGCCCAGAGTCGGTGCTCTACAACAAGACAGGCCACTGTGATGGGAGGCTCACACAGGCCAAAGAACAAAGACAGATGAAAATGAATAAACAAAAGATCAATAGAAGTGCCCCCTCCCCCAAAAAAAGCCCTGTCAAACACAGGCTGGGCTGCATGCTTCTGGGAGTCTGATTTACACCCTAACACGAAAGCCATCTTAAACCTCAACATTCAAACAACTAAGATGATGGCATCTGGTTCCATCTATTGATGGAGAAACAATGGAAACAATGACAGACTCTATTTTCTTGGGCTCCAAAATCACTGTCAACAGTGACTGCAGCCATGAAATTAAAAGATACTTGCTCTTTGGAGGGAAAACTGACAAACTTAGCATGTTCAAAAGCAGGAGCACCACTTTACCAATAAAGGTTCTTATAGTCATGTATGGATGTGAGAGTTGAACCATAAAGAAGGCTGAGAACCAAAGAATTTACGCCTTCAAACTGTGTGGTATTAGAAAGGACTCTTGACAGTCTCTTGGACTGCAAGGAGATCAAACCAGTCAATCCTAAAGGAAATCAACCCTGAATATTCACTGAAAGGACTGAAGCTAAAGCTCCAATACTTTGGTCACCTGATGTGAAGAGCCAACTGACTGGAAATGACGCTGATGCTGGGAAAGATTGAGGGCAAGAGGAGAACGGGGTGACAAAGGATGAGGTGGTTGGATGGCATCACCAATTTAATGAACATGAGTTTGAGCGAACTCCAGGGGATGATGAAAGAGAGGGAAGCCTGGCATGCTGCAGTCCTTGGGGTCAGAAAGTCCTAGGGGCAATATTCAGGCTAGGTTTTCTGTGGCATCTCCTGATCTGCCTAATCTAATACACATTTTCTACACAAACTTATCACTAGAATAGTTTTAAAAGTCCTGTCAGGGGCTTCCTGGTGGCCTAGTGGGTAAGGACACCGCCTTGCAGTACAAAGGGCACCGGTTAGATCCTTGACCTGGGAAGATTTCACGTGCTGCGGAGCGGCTGGACCGATGTGTCCAACTACCGAGCCAGAGCTCTGGGCGCATGTGCCCAGAGTCGGTGCTCTACAACAAGACAGGCCACTGTGATGGGAGGCTCACACAGGCCAAAGAACAAAGACAGATGAAAATGAATAAACAAAAGATCAATAGAAGTGCCCCCTCCCCCAAAAAAAGCCCTGTCAAACACAGGCTGGGCTGCATGCTTCTGGGAGTCTGATTTACACCCTAACACGAAAGCCATCTTAAACCTCAACATTCAAACAACTAAGATGATGGCATCTGGTTCCATCTATTGATGGAGAAACAATGGAAACAATGACAGACTCTATTTTCTTGGGCTCCAAAATCACTGTCAACAGTGACTGCAGCCATGAAATTAAAAGATACTTGCTCTTTGGAGGGAAAACTGACAAACTTAGCATGTTCAAAAGCAGGAGCACCACTTTACCAATAAAGGTTCTTATAGTCATGTATGGATGTGAGAGTTGAACCATAAAGAAGGCTGAGAACCAAAGAATTTACGCCTTCAAACTGTGTGGTATTAGAAAGGACTCTTGACAGTCTCTTGGACTGCAAGGAGATCAAACCAGTCAATCCTAAAGGAAATCAACCCTGAATATTCACTGAAAGGACTGAAGCTAAAGCTCCAATACTTTGGTCACCTGATGTGAAGAGCCAACTGACTGGAAATGACGCTGATGCTGGGAAAGATTGAGGGCAAGAGGAGAACGGGGTGACAAAGGATGAGGTGGTTGGATGGCATCACCAATTTAATGAACATGAGTTTGAGCGAACTCCAGGGGATGATGAAAGAGAGGGAAGCCTGGCATGCTGCAGTCCTTGGGGTCAGAAAGTGTTGGACATGATTTAGCAACTAAACAAAAATGAACAAAAATAGGACAGTTGGTCACTGTAGCATAGCAATTCAGTGAGTTAGGGGGGAAGGGTTTATATGCATTTAAAAGATAAAGAAAATGAAGTAGAGGTATATAACTTCCCCAAAGTCACAGAACATCCTCCTCTTTTAGTCTGTTTCTCTCTCCACTGAAATCGACATTATTAATCTTCTTTATGGGCTCTGAGCTTCCATGAGCAGGGATTTTATCTTACTCATATCTCTCTCCCTGTGTTTGCAATAGTTTCTGGCTCTGAGGAGCTCCTCCACCATTGAAATACTGGATTAAAATATTAACGTGTTCACAAGCCTATAGTATAATTGACTCAGATCAACACCAAACACTCCAGGAAAAATCCAGATGAAGGAAATGTTGTCAATCCAGTGAGGACATCATTTCATCTCTCCTGGAGCAGAGGGCTCCACTGCCCAGCTGCTACAGTTCCACAAGAATTTATCACCAATCTCCTCTAGACTTTTAATTCTCCATGTTAACTATGTCAAATCCAGTCATCTCTGTCTTCTGAAATTCCCTCGTTTTACATCCACATTTCCATCCCTAGTGCTGAAATTCTGATCAGTTCCTCAACGTCATCCTTCATTTCTCCTTTTTTTTTTGTTTTTTGTTTATCCCATATGGAGTCCTGGATTCATCTTTCTAAAATGTCCCTGCCCTGAACTTACCATGGCTCCCAACTGCGGACCAAGTTGAAATTCCCTCTTGTCATGCAACTTCCCTGAATAGTGCCTGCAACCTACCTGATTTTGTTGTCTCCCAACTTTTTCTAAAAAGGGTCCTCCATTTAAACCAAGACTCTCTCTCTGTCTCAATATTCTCTTGACTTCAAATGTCTGTGAAGAATTTGTCAGACACTGGGAAATAGAGGTAGAAGACAAGAGAGAGGAGGAAGCCCCCACATACTTGGGGACACTGGTTCCTGAGTAGTTGGTTCTTGACGGTAATGGAGTAGAGAAAGTCACCTATGCAGAGCCGCTGGACCGCAGTTCACACAGAGGCAGCCCTTGACTTGAATTCTTTTTTTTTTTTTTTGATCCCCACAGAATCTTCTGTTAATTGAAATAGTTTTCAGTATTTTAAAATATTATGGTCTTAATAGAAGAAGCAGATTTCCAGCTTTTCTTGAAAAACGTTTAGGTATGGCCCCCTGTGGCTGCTCTTCCCAACAGGCAACAATTAGCTGGACTTGGGATGTTCTTTAAATGAGACAAACACTCAATAATCCACCCTTTACCCCATTATCTTATTTACATGGTACAATAGGCTTCTTGCTTCATGACTCTTTGAGTAAAGAAAATGAGAGAAAAAGACTTAGGGAGAGAAAGAGAAGGGGAGCGAAAGTAAAAGAGGAAAGTGGAAGAGCAAAGGGAAGTGGAGACTCAAGAAAGGTAAGGACTGGGACTTCCCTGGTAGTCAAGGGATTAAGACTGTGCTGCAAATGTAGGGGGTGCAGGTTCAATTCCTGACTGGAGAACTAAGATTCCACATGCCTCTTGGCCAAAGCACCAAAACATAAAACAGAAGTAATATTGCAACAATTTTTTTTAAAAAAAAGACTTCAAAATGGTCTACATCGAAAAAAAAAAAAATCTGAAAAGGAAAAAAAGAAACACGGCCTGTACAACAGAATGAAGGCCAGTCCCTCCGTAGCTATGTGGACCATGGGCCCATGACAGCTCCTTTCACACCACGAAGAAATACTGCAGAAAGTCCAGAACTCTGTATAGGAAGGAATCAGACACTCTAGCTGGGGCTGGAGTGTAACACCGCTGAAGAAAAAAAAAGACTGCATTCATGATGGCACTGAAACACACGGCCAAAGACTGAGTAGCTATGAAACGTCCTCACCGGCCTTGTCATCAGAGCCTGTCTGAAAGGTATACCTGCCCGTACTTTGGTCTGTCCCCACTAGGTGAGCAGTACACCTGTCAGGCATTGATCTGTGTATCAGTCTGTGCCCCTAACAGTGCTCTGAGTCAATGTGAGACCTTCACAGGGCCTGTTTCTTTGTCATAAGCTGGTCTTGCTGTGACCACAAACAGAAAATCAGATCTGCGCAGACGAGGACAAAAAAATCAGATCAGCCAGAAGAAGCAGGTGCCCCCTCTAGTGTCCGATGAGATGCCTCCCCTGGTTGCACTGACAATGCCCCTTTCTGTGAGTCAGCCACCAGAGCCTCATGGCTGCTACAGTTACATAGATGGACTATTTTAAGAAGCTCATATCTTCCAGAACTAGGCTTTCTATGATGTCTCAGGCTGATTGGAAGTTTCAGAAGAGAGCAGAGGAGAGGAAGCGATTTCCCAAGAGGGCAGGAGATTTGGACTACAAATTGTAAGGCCCCATTATCTTATTTACATGGTACAATAGGCTTCTTGTTAGACGAGGAAAATGAGAGAAAAGACTTAGGGAGAGAAAGAGAAGGGGAGCGAAAGTAAAAGAGGAAAGTGGAAGAGCAAAGGGAAGTGGAGACTCAAGAAAGGTAAGGACTGGGACTTCCCTGGTAGTCAAGGGATTAAGACTGTGCTGCAAATGTAGGGGGTGCAGGTTCAATTCCTGACTGGAGAACTAAGATTCCACATGCCTCTTGGCCAAAGCACCAAAACATAAAACAGAAGTAATATTGCAACAATTTTTTTTAAAAAAAAGACTTCAAAATGGTCTACATCGAAAAAAAAAAAAATCTGAAAAGGAAAAAAAGAAACACGGCCTGTACAACAGAATGAAGGCCAGTCCCTCCGTAGCTATGTGGACCATGGGCCCATGACAGCTCCTTTCACACCACGAAGAAATACTGCAGAAAGTCCAGAACTCTGTATAGGAAGGAATCAGACACTCTAGCTGGGGCTGGAGTGTAACACCGCTGAAGAAAAAAAAAGACTGCATTCATGATGGCACTGAAACACACGGCCAAAGACTGAGTAGCTATGAAACGTCCTCACCGGCCTTGTCATCAGAGCCTGTCTGAAAGGTATACCTGCCCGTACTTTGGTCTGTCCCCACTAGGTGAGCAGTACACCTGTCAGGCATTGATCTGTGTATCAGTCTGTGCCCCTAACAGTGCTCTGAGTCAATGTGAGACCTTCACAGGGCCTGTTTCTTTGTCATAAGCTGGTCTTGCTGTGACCACAAACAGAAAATCAGATCTGCGCAGACGAGGACAAAAAAATCAGATCAGCCAGAAGAAGCAGGTGCCCCCTCTAGTGTCCGATGAGATGCCTCCCCTGGTTGCACTGACAATGCCCCTTTCTGTGAGTCAGCCACCAGAGCCTCATGGCTGCTACAGTTACATAGATGGACTATTTTAAGAAGCTCATATCTTCCAGAACTAGGCTTTCTATGATGTCTCAGGCTGATTGGAAGTTTCAGAAGAGAGCAGAGGAGAGGAAGCGATTTCCCAAGAGGGCAGGAGATTTGGACTACAAATTGTACAGGTGCAACTATGTTATCAACGATGGCTATGGTACCAGACAAGCCAAGAGTTAAGACAAAATAAATCCTGCTTCAAGATAAAGTGGAAGGGCGCCTGGGCTCGCTAACTCCTGTTCTCAGCACTAGACCTTCATTAAATAAGTCTCTATAAATGATGGATTGGAGAAGCGGAGCTGCAAACTAAACATGCTACCTACAGTTTAAGAGATAAACAGAGTTTGTATCATCCTTCTATTTTTTATCCATTAGGTTTTATAGTCTCCCATTTCCGACAGTCTCCGACAAGCTCTCCTATTAGCCTAAGAGGGATAATTTTGATAAACAAGTCCATATTATTTAATACTTTAAGGTTGTTTGCCTAAAATCTGGATTCATTGATTGGTTCCTATGCTAGGATGTGAGGCACTGACTGCTGTAATCTACATGTAATAGGCATTATGAGATTTAAGAAAAATAGCTCAGGCTGCAGTTGAGTCAGTTTAGGACAGATCATTATAAAATTCCATTATCACCACTACAAGTTGGACTATTTGTCATCACAGAAGAGATGACAAGCTCAGAAATACTACATTTGTTATTATCAGATGATAAATGATATTCCATTAAAGCTGCAATACATCATTGGCAAAGCTGCAAAGAAGATATCAAACCTATCAGGACTTGACTTATAATTTAATTTTCAAAAGCTGTCAACTAAAATTCCAAAGGCTAAGCATTTTCATTTTTAAAGTTCATCTTATTTATTTTCCTCATCTGTTAGTCTAATTTCAGTGATATGGCAAAAATAACTGATTATGTGCAATGTATAATTCTCCTCTTTTGATTAGGTAATATATCAGGTGTCACTTAGGTATTAAAAATTAAATGACACATTATAAAACAAGAGAGTCCCATAAAACACACCTTATTTTGATTTACTCATGTTCTGAAAAATAACCGTAAAGGACAGGTCAACATTCGTTAAAGACACACACATGCCACAAAAAAACCGTATTTACCCATTATTGAGCATTTTTTTCATGCCGTCTCTGGGCAAGTTGAACATGGTTTTCTATTTGGTGTTTATAAAATCCTTTTGCAGATGATTCTCCATTTCAATTCTATAAATCATAATCACATATTCCTTCTATATGGGGAAGTGCTCATACTTCCTCTGTTATTATCATTGTTATCAACATTAAACACTCCAGTGCTGACTGGCATAGTAACAGCAACTCTTATCAGTTTCTATTGGTGCAAGCATAAAGACATTCTTTCAATTTATGTGTGTCTTGCTTATGATCACAGTCTTAGTAAATGTATCAGAAAATGTGGACAGCCTGATATGAATGACATGGGTAGAATCAGCAAATTTGAGAACAGGAGGGGCAACTTCTAAATCATGTGAAGGCTCAGAAAAGAAAAGAAACTTGTCCGAAGTCACACAAGTATGTAAAAATATGGGAAAAGAAGCCATGATTCTCAATGCCTATTTGAATTTATTTGGTATAACACTCTGCTGACTGACAGTGTATTCTGAGAAATGTGACTCTTTTTTTTAAAATTATTTTATTTATTTATCTTTTGGGGGGTGAGGTGGGGAGGGAGGGGGACAGGCAGGCCACTTCTATTGGTCTTTCATTTATCTATTTTCATCCGTCTTTTTTCTTTGGCTCCTGTGGATCTCCCATCACGGTGGCCTCTGTTGTCACAGAGCGCCGGCTCTGGGTGCATGCACCCCAGAGCTCCAGCTCGGTAACTGGACACATCAGTCCAGCCACTCCGCAGCATGTGGGATCTTCCCAGGCCAGGGATTGAACCGGCGCCCCTTGTACTGCAAGGTGGTATCCTTACCCACTGGACCACCAGGGGAAGCCTAGAAATGTGACTCTTAATACTTGGATTTGGCCAAGGGTCAAGCTTATAGTTGGCGCTCCTTAAAGTTTTGTTAACAGGGCTTCCCTGGTGGTCCATTGGGTAAAGAGTCTTCCTTGCAGTGCAAGGAGCACCAGTTCAATCCCTGACCCAGGAAGATCCCACATGCCATGGAGTGGCTGGACCGGGTGTCCAACAGTGGGCATGGAGATGGCTAAAACAGGTCAACATTCGTTAAAGACACACACATGCCACAAAAAAACCGTATTTACCCATTATTGAGCATTTTTTTCATGCCGTCTCTGGGCAAGTTGAACATGGTTTTCTATTTGGTGTTTATAAAATCCTTTTGCAGATGATTCTCCATTTCAATTCTATAAATCATAATCACATATTCCTTCTATATGGGGAAGTGCTCATACTTCCTCTGTTATTATCATTGTTATCAACATTAAACACTCCAGTGCTGACTGGCATAGTAACAGCAACTCTTATCAGTTTCTATTGGTGCAAGCATAAAGACATTCTTTCAATTTATGTGTGTCTTGCTTATGATCACAGTCTTAGTAAATGTATCAGAAAATGTGGACAGCCTGATATGAATGACATGGGTAGAATCAGCAAATTTGAGAACAGGAGGGGCAACTTCTAAATCATGTGAAGGCTCAGAAAAGAAAAGAAACTTGTCCGAAGTCACACAAGTATGTAAAAATATGGGAAAAGAAGCCATGATTCTCAATGCCTATTTGAATTTATTTGGTATAACACTCTGCTGACTGACAGTGTATTCTGAGAAATGTGACTCTTTTTTTTAAAATTATTTTATTTATTTATCTTTTGGGGGGTGAGGTGGGGAGGGAGGGGGACAGGCAGGCCACTTCTATTGGTCTTTCATTTATCTATTTTCATCCGTCTTTTTTCTTTGGCTCCTGTGGATCTCCCATCACGGTGGCCTCTGTTGTCACAGAGCGCCGGCTCTGGGTGCATGCACCCCAGAGCTCCAGCTCGGTAACTGGACACATCAGTCCAGCCACTCCGCAGCATGTGGGATCTTCCCAGGCCAGGGATTGAACCGGCGCCCCTTGTACTGCAAGGTGGTATCCTTACCCACTGGACCACCAGGGGAAGCCTAGAAATGTGACTCTTAATACTTGGATTTGGCCAAGGGTCAAGCTTATAGTTGGCGCTCCTTAAAGTTTTGTTAACAGGGCTTCCCTGGTGGTCCATTGGGTAAAGAGTCTTCCTTGCAGTGCAAGGAGCACCAGTTCAATCCCTGACCCAGGAAGATCCCACATGCCATGGAGTGGCTGGACCGGGGTGTCCAGTTAGGAGCCAGCGCTCTGGAGCACATGTGCCCAGATCAGGTACTCTGCAACGAGAGAGGCCACGCAATGGGAGGCCCACACAGGCCAAAAGAAAAAGATGGATGAAAATAAATTAAAAAATAAATAAATAAATAAATAAAAGAGGCCAAAATTTTTTTTTAAAAAAAGGTTTTGTTAACAGAATTGACTCACAATGGATGCATGATAGTTGGGTGGGTGAATGGATGGATGGATAGATGAGTAATTGCCTGATTCTCTAGTCTTCCATTTGAGAGCCTAATTCATGTAAACAGAACCTCTAGACTTCAACCCAAGCCCATCTTTTGCAAATGCAGAAGGTAAGATGCTTCCTGCTACTGTGCTGGCTATCTCTCAGATCTTACAGAGCACCTGCAGGCACCCTAACAAGGCAGAGGAATCTCTTTGCCTGACACTGGGCTGATCACAGTCATATATCTTCAGGCAGCACAGGAAAGCAAAAGAGCTGGTGTTGGAGGCAGGCACTCTCCCAAACCCACAGATCACACAAACACCTGTCCATCTAGCTAAGGCTGGAGACACAGGTCACTGTGAGCCATTCAGGGACACCACACCTCTGGGAAACACAGCACGGTAGAGGCAAAAATGAGAAAAATCAGGGTATGAGACTCTTTTCCAAAACCCAAATGACTGAAATTCAAAGGGCTTTTCTTTGTTTTAAAACTGTGGCAAAATACACATAGAAATTACCATTTTAACTGTTTTCACTGTACAATTCAGGAGTGTCAGTTATGTTTGCAATGCTACTACTATCTATACCCAAAAGTTTCCATCACCTCCAAACAGAAATTCTGTGACCATTAAGTAATAGCTCTCTATTTCCCTCACTCTCTGGCCTCTAGTACTCTGTCATCTACTTTCTGCCTCTGTGAATGTACCTATTCTAGATATTTCATATAAGAGAACTCCTACAACATTTGTCCTTTTGTGCAAAGAACTGTCTTTTTTTTTTTTTTAAAGATTTATTTATTTATTTATTTTGGGGCGGGGGTCGGGTTGGGGAGGGAGGGGAGCTTGGTCTTTTGTTTCTCTCTGTTCATCCGTCTTTGCTTTGGCTCCTGTGGGCCTCTCATCGCAGTGGCCTCTGTTGTCACAGAGCACCGGCTCTGGGCGCATGCGCTCCAGAGCTCCGGCTCGGTAATTAGACACATCAGTCCAGCCGCTCCGCGGCACGTGGGATCTTCCCAGGCCAGAGCTCGAACCGGCGCCCCTTGCACTGCAAGGCGGTGTCCTTACCCACTGGACCACCAGGGGAAGCCCAAGAACTGTCTTTTTAACTAGAAGAGCTATATATGTGTTTCAATGTGTGACGTTATAATAAAATGCCCCAAATGTGCCTTGGCCCTCCTCCACATTTTCACTCTTTTGATGCAGTCACTGGCGACAATCTAGTTTATCCCTCTCTGTGTTTTTCTAGCCATGAACACTTAAATTCCATAATGACTTCTAGAACAGACTCTGGAATCAGACCACTTGGATGTGTCCACTGGGAAAGTTATTTCACCTCCCTATGCCTCACTTTCTGCATTAGTAAAATGACATTGAGAGCGTCAGGCTTCCAGAATTGGGAGCTTGAAAGGAGATCAGGGTTTTAAAAGCACTAAGTGCAATGCTAAACAAACAGTTACAACTCATTAAATGGGAGCTATGTATTATGCAGGATTTGGGTTTTTAAAAGTAAAAAATGTGATCACATTATTCATGTGGTTCTACAACCTGCTTTTTTAAATTCATTTCTCATTAGAGCACACACATCTACCTCATCCTTTCTTAACTGCTGCCTAATATTAAAGTACTACAATTTGTTACCAAATTACATCCTTCTGATATTTTCTTTTACATTATGAAATTAATGGAGCTTGTCATTGTGGTGCCAACACTGTTCCCAGGTGGGTCAAAACAATTTCCAGGATTCCAATAATAATGATATCAAGAAGAAGATGAATTATTTAATGAATTTCAATTGTTCTGTAGGCATTGTATTCATGGTTTTGTATGCCTTATGGTGGTCCTCATTCCACTCGCCTGACTCCGCTAAAAATAATCTATACGGGTGAATGGTGCCTACAAACTGGCAGGTAGTTCATGGCATTCTGAAGAGGTCACCCGTTCAACAGTGATTTACTGGGTTGTGGACCAGTCTCTGACTACATCCACCAGTGTTCTTTGCTCATTTTCTCTTATCAATTTTTAGTCCAGAAAGTGGAACAAGAAGATGGAGGGAAGACACCTAGTGAATGGGGTCTTGGAGATAATCCATTTACTTCCCTAACTAACACTAACCTTAACCGTCTAGTTTCAGGGGTGAAGCTGAGAGGCAGACTCTTTTTTCTTTTTAAATGAGTGGGATTTTACCTAGACACAAACAAACAGAAGTATAGATGAAAGGTGAATATGCTTTAAAACCATCTGCTTTTAAGTTTAACTAGGTCCCATCTGTTTATTTTTACTTTTATTCCCTTTACTTTAGGAGAGGGATCCAGAAAATAATATTGCTATGATTTATATCAAAAAGTGTTCTGCCTTCAATGCAGGAGACACAGGAGACATGAGTTTGAACCCTGGATCAGGAAGATCCCTTGGAGGAGGAAATGGCAACCTGCTCTAGCGTTCTTGTCTGGAGAATCCCATGGACAGAGAAGCCTGGAGGGCTACAGTCCATAGGGTCGCAAAGAGTGGGATATAATGAGCAACTAGGGGTGTGTGTATGTGTACGTATGTATGTACATAATGTATAATGCAACACTACCCAGCTATTTTAAAAGAATGATTTTTTTTTTTTTCCATTTGCAGCAACATGGATGGAGTTGGAAGGCATTTGCTGCCTGTGTACTCAGATGTGGTCGACTCTTTGTGACCCCATGGACTGTGTGGCTCACCAGGCCGCTCTATCTGTAGGATTTTCCAGGCAAGGACAGTGGAGTGGGTTAGCATTTCCTACTCCAGAGGATCTTCCTGACCCAGGAATTGGAACCCATGTCTCTCACATCTCCTGTCTTGGCAGGTGGGTTTTTCACTACTAGTGCCATTTGAAAAGTCTGGAAGACATTATGCTAAGCGAAGTAGGCCAAAGGCAAACATCATATGATATCACTTATACACTGAATCTAAAATGTAGCAAACTACTGAACAAAAGAGAATCAGACTCACAGATTTAGAGAACAAACTGGTTCTGTAGTCACTGTGGCATAGAGGTACAATGTAGAGGTGGGGGAGTGGGAGGTATAAATTACTGGGTATAAGATAGGCTACAAAGATGTACTGTAACAACACCGGGATACAGCCGATATTCTATAATAACGTGAATGGGGTGTAACCTTTTAAATTTGTGTAAGAATTTAAAAAATTAATTTAAAAAGAATTATCCCCCACCATATAACCATTTGCTGTTTTCCCAATCTCTAGTGTAGAAGAAGGGGGATATTCCCATTTAAATTAAAGATTAAGTTATAGTTCTCCAATACTCTAAACGAGAAGCTTCTCATGATGAATACATAGAATCTGGAGTAGGGCCAGCCCAGGAGCTCACAGGGCCCCTGCTTTTCTGTCTAGTCGGCAGGGAGGAAAATCTTGTCTACCATGCGACCTTGGCAATTAGGAATGACCTCCTGGCCTCTTGTCCTACAGTACCAGAGAGCAGGCTATGAGACCATTAGGTGAGCTAAGGGTTGTCCTGACTGAGGTTCAAAATAGGTGCACAGTTTGGGATTGGGCTCCCCCTAGTCATGTAGCCTTTACATGTCAGTATCTAAACTCACACTCCTGACACACAATCTGGTTGCATCAGTCAGCTTTGTATGTAAACTTATAGGTCTCCACTACTTTCAGAGCCACTCTCATTGCACAGTGGCATTTTCCTGGAGTAGCCTGAGCCTTAAGAAAAGGAATTTTCTCAGAGGCCTCTTGTCAGGAGTTGGTCATTTTATTGCCTGGAATTCCATTTATCTTCTTGTCTTTTAAAAATTCTTTCCAGTCTTTCCCAGCGATATTTAAGTCCCACTAACTTCAGGAAATCTTCCCTCCCTTTAGGCCAACTCATCGATTTTTTCTTTTGCTTAATTTCTACAAGTGCTGTATTTTGAACAGCACTGTTTGGAGCATTTACCTTTTCCTTCATCAGTATTGTTGGAAATCAGTGCCTTGGAAATAGTGATGGTTTGTCATTTTCCTTCTACATCTATCATAAGTCCTAGAATAATCCTGAGTGCATAGACTGGCCTCAGCAAATACTTGTAGACTGTCATCCAGGGTCAATAACAACAGAAAAATCTCCACTTGGAAGAAGAAAAACAATGTCCACTTTCCTTTTTTCTTGATCCAATAATGAAATTCTTAGGCAAACACTTCATTTCTACATAGGAAACAGTCAGATGCTACAGTATCAAGAAAATACATCCTATATTTGGTGTGTCACTGGGTTGGTATCTATTCTTACAAACTATGACTTGAAACAGGCCAGGTTAATAAATATTTGCAAGTTTACATATGACCTCTAAGTAGAGCCTCTTGTAAACAACAAACTCATGCATGCATGTTAAGTCACTTCAGTGGTGTTCAACTCTTTGTGACCGCATAGATTGTAGCCTGCCAGGCTCCTCTGTCCATAGGATTCCCCAGGCAAGGATACTGGAATGGGTTGCCATTTCCTTCTCCAGGGGATCTACCCAATCCAGGGATTGAGCCCATGTCTCTTATACTCCTGCATTGGCAGATGAGTTTTTTACCACTAGGAAGCCCAAAACAGAAAAGTCAGAAGCTGGTAAACTTTGGATGAGAACACTGAAGCAGGGAGAGATACATGATCTGCACAAAGCAACCTTTACTAAATGTAGTTGGAGTCTTAAATATTTTGGTGGTCAACTAAGGCTTGTGTAACCATGATTAGCTGAAGTTACTTATGTTTCTTTATTGCAAGATTTTTCAGTACCTTTAGTATGCTTATACCTTATAAGACAGGAAGTTAACAGACAACATTTCAGATTCTCCATCTGAACCCTCTCTTCATGAATATCTCTGGATCTAGAATTCCCTAAGTTGGATTTTTGGCTCTCTGATCCATGGTCACTCATCTGACATGAAGCCCTCCATTGAGGTCTTTTAATCAAACACATGGCTACCTGATTCTCCAAGCAAGAATACTGGAGTGGGCTGTCATTCCCTCTCCATGATTTCTCTCAAGACAGCAGAAATACTGGTTCTCATCCTCTCCAGCCCATCACATGTCTATGCAGAATCCTCTATTACAACAGACAGTGTGTACAGGAGAACTTCCTTCAGCTAAAATAAGTCTTCTACTAAGCCTGTTTATTTCAAAGATTGATTATGTAATGTTGTTATTTCTATGTAATAACAAAGCCTATGCCTCAATCATTCATTTACATAGAAAATATATTATTATGTAATACTCCATTGGATTATGCTAACCTGGTTCTCTTGTCCTATACCCAAGTCAGATGCTACAGTATCAAGAAAATACATCCTATATTTGGTGTGTCACTGGGTTGGTATCTATTCTTACAAACTATGACTTGAAACAGGCCAGGTTAATAAATATTTGCAAGTTTACATATGACCTCTAAGTAGAGCCTCTTGTAAACAACAAACTCATGCATGCATGTTAAGTCACTTCAGTGGTGTTCAACTCTTTGTGACCGCATAGATTGTAGCCTGCCAGGCTCCTCTGTCCATAGGATTCCCCAGGCAAGGATACTGGAATGGGTTGCCATTTCCTTCTCCAGGGGATCTACCCAATCCAGGGATTGAGCCCATGTCTCTTATACTCCTGCATTGGCAGATGAGTTTTTTACCACTAGGAAGCCCAAAACAGAAAAGTCAGAAGCTGGTAAACTTTGGATGAGAACACTGAAGCAGGGAGAGATACATGATCTGCACAAAGCAACCTTTACTAAATGTAGTTGGAGTCTTAAATATTTTGGTGGTCAACTAAGGCTTGTGTAACCATGATTAGCTGAAGTTACTTATGTTTCTTTATTGCAAGATTTTTCAGTACCTTTAGTATGCTTATACCTTATAAGACAGGAAGTTAACAGACAACATTTCAGATTCTCCATCTGAACCCTCTCTTCATGAATATCTCTGGATCTAGAATTCCCTAAGTTGGATTTTTGGCTCTCTGATCCATGGTCACTCATCTGACATGAAGCCCTCCATTGAGGTCTTTTAATCAAACACATGGCTACCTGATTCTCCAAGCAAGAATACTGGAGTGGGCTGTCATTCCCTCTCCATGATTTCTCTCAAGACAGCAGAAATACTGGTTCTCATCCTCTCCAGCCCATCACATGTCTATGCAGAATCCTCTATTACAACAGACAGTGTGTACAGGAGAACTTCCTTCAGCTAAAATAAGTCTTCTACTAAGCCTGTTTATTTCAAAGATTGATTATGTAATGTTGTTATTTCTATGTAATAACAAAGCCTATGCCTCAATCATCATTACAACATCTATACATAGAAAATATATTATTATGTAATACTCCAGTTAGCAAATAACCCAGGTATCTAGGCTTGCCAAAAATGAAACTCTGGTTCTCTTGTCCTATACCCAAGTCCAGAATGGAGGAAGGGGTAGTCAGTAATTGATAGCAAAACAAACAGAAATAAGAAAGAAAAACTAAAGTTGCCCATTAAGTTCGAGGCAAAAAAAAATGTGTCAATATGATATTGCTAAAAACAAATACAAATTACAATTTTAGGCTAAATTAATATAAGTACATATACATAAATTAAATATTCATAACTTTTCCCTTTATAATAATATTATACATCATATAGTATGCATTATATATGTGTGTCTGTCTGTGTGTGTGTGTATATGTATGTGTGTGTATATATATATATATATATATATATATATACACATATATATATATAAACCTTTTATCAATCCTTTCCAGAGGGCCTGTCAAAAGTTTTATATTGGATCCTAAAACACACTCCTAAAAAGGCAGATGTGCTAAATTTGTGCACTCAGACCTTGTTCTGTCAGCTTCCCCCACCTCCTGTGCTCCCAGGTCACAGCTGATCTCTTCCAGGTTCTATCTCAGCCCTGAGATCTTTGATGAATACATGACACACTACTTGTACCAGCCTGTCACGATGTCATACAGTAATGGCCTCAAGGAAGTCTCTTTCCATTTCTGAGCCCTGGTTTGTAACTCTGTAAACTGAGGACATTGACTCAGAAAGGCCTGAGGTCCTCCCTGATCTGACATGTCACCATTTTATCAACGTGTTCAGAGCTGAAGGAGAGCTTAGAAATATCTGGGCTAAAACATTTAACCTCAAGGAATCCCTTGTGGAAAAATAGACGTTTTAAATAGTCCACCTCAATGATTAACATTGGAGTACAGATTAGTTCTTTGGTAGAAAACAGGGATTCAAAGAAAAGAAAAAAAAAAATATTCAGGAGAATTTTAGAAAGGTAAGTATGGGAGAGCATGATCTGGGGACAAAATAAGGGCTTCCTTCAGCTAAAATAAGTCTTCTACTAAGCCTGTTTATTTCAAAGATTGATTATGTAATGTTGTTATTTCTATGTAATAACAAAGCCTATGCCTCAATCATCATTACAACATCTATACATAGAAAATATATTATTATGTAATACTCCAGTTAGCAAATAACCCAGGTATCTAGGCTTGCCAAAATGAAACTCTGGTTCTCTTGTCCTATACCCAAGTCCAGAATGGAGGAAGGGGTAGTCAGTAATTGATAGCAAAACAAACAGAAATAAGAAAGAAAAACTAAAGTTGCCCATTAAGTTCGAGGCAAAAAAAAATGTGTCAATATGATATTGCAAAAAACAAATACAAATTACAATTTTAGGCTAAATTAATATAAGTACATATACATAAATTAAATATTCATAACTTTTCCCTTTATAATAATATTATACATCATATAGTATGCATTATATATGTGTGTCTGTCTGTGTGTGTGTGTATATGTATGTGTGTGTATATATATATATATATATATATATATACACATATATATATATAAACCTTTTATCAATCCTTTCCAGAGGGCCTGTCAAAAGTTTTATATTGGATCCTAAAACACACTCCTAAAAAGGCAGATGTGCTAAATTTGTGCACTCAGACCTTGTTCTGTCAGCTTCCCCCACCTCCTGTGCTCCCAGGTCACAGCTGATCTCTTCCAGGTTCTATCTCAGCCCTGAGATCTTTGATGAATACATGACACACTACTTGTACCAGCCTGTCACGATGTCATACAGTAATGGCCTCAAGGAAGTCTCTTTCCATTTCTGAGCCCTGGTTTGTAACTCTGTAAACTGAGGACATTGACTCAGAAAGGCCTGAGGTCCTCCCTGATCTGACATGTCACCATTTTATCAACGTGTTCAGAGCTGAAGGAGAGCTTAGAAATATCTGGGCTAAAACATTTAACCTCAAGGAATCCCTTGTGGAAAAATAGACGTTTTAAATAGTCCACCTCAATGATTAACATTGGAGTACAGATTAGTTCTTTGGTAGAAAACAGGGATTCAAAGAAAAGAAAAAAAAAAATATTCAGGAGAATTTTAGAAAGGTAGTATGGGAGAGCATGATCTGGGGACCCGACTGGGCTCTGTGAGAACAAAGGACACAGAGGAATGACTCAAAGGGAGGATACTGTCAGTCTGTCCTAGCAAGGGTCAGCTTCCTCCAAATGTGTCTCAGAAGAAAGAGACAAACAAAGGGGTGTCACCAAGGGCTGCCTCCCAAAAGCCATGGGCAGCTTCTCTGGCTGAGTTCCATCACTGCATACTGCTGTGGCTTTTGCTTGATGCAGCTGTTCTTTCCGGCCCTCAGTTTTCCCAGCTGGATTGTCTTTATCAGCACTCCCTTCTACCTCAGCAAACACGGCGCTCCAATCCCAGCCACTGCGGCTGAGCTGTCAGGGTCCTGAGAATCCCTGGGGGGGAGCTGACATGCAGTTTCCAAACACACCAGCCACCTACAGATCGCCAAGGCCCTTCTTGGGAACAATATTCTCATCGATGAGAATGAGCTGGTGGAGGATGCGCTCAGCTTCCTGGCCCGAGGGTCCCCTCAAAGAGGTTTCTCAGAGGGTCCCCAGAGGGACTGAGTCTACTAGTCCACAGCAAAACTCTCCCCTCAACATGGCCTCGATGGGCCTTCCCTGTCAGGTGTTCTCACTCTCTCACAATGAGTCTTCCTGCATTTATCCTCCCCAAATAGAACCTGTACCTGAGTCTTTCTCTGGGGACAACTTTTAGGAAGACCATACACTGACACTCATTAAATTCGAGGTCCGCCATTTTGGACCCACCTGGGCACACCTCCACGGCTCACCTTCCCTTTCAAAGGACTTGGACAGAAAAACAATGGTGGGGCCAGAGTGGAAGTTCCTGTGAGAACCACAGCCCTGAGCACCATGCTCACCCAGCCCCCACCCATTCCATCCCGGCATTCATCTCTGTCTTCTTTCAAACCTCAACCCCGTGTTCAGAGCTGAAGGAGAGCTTAGAAATATCTGGGCTAAAACATTTAACCTCAAGGAATCCCTTGTGGAAAAATAGACGTTTTAAATAGTCCACCTCAATGATTAACATTGGAGTACAGATTAGTTCTTTGGTAGAAAACAGGGATTCAAAGAAAAGAAAAAAAAAAATATTCAGGAGAATTTTAGAAAGGTAGTATGGGAGAGCATGATCTGGGGACCCGACTGGGCTCTGTGAGAACAAAGGACACAGAGGAATGACTCAAAGGGAGGATACTGTCAGTCTGTCCTAGCAAGGGTCAGCTTCCTCCAAATGTGTCTCAGAAGAAAGAGACAAACAAAGGGGTGTCACCAAGGGCTGCCTCCCAAAAGCCATGGGCAGCTTCTCTGGCTGAGTTCCATCACTGCATACTGCTGTGGCTTTTGCTTGATGCAGCTGTTCTTTCCGGCCCTCAGTTTTCCCAGCTGGATTGTCTTTATCAGCACTCCCTTCTACCTCAGCAAACACGGCGCTCCAATCCCAGCCACTGCGGCTGAGCTGTCAGGGTCCTGAGAATCCCTGGGGGGGAGCTGACATGCAGTTTCCAAACACACCAGCCACCTACAGATCGCCAAGGCCCTTCTTGGGAACAATATTCTCATCGATGAGAATGAGCTGGTGGAGGATGCGCTCAGCTTCCTGGCCCGAGGGTCCCCTCAAAGAGGTTTCTCAGAGGGTCCCCAGAGGGACTGAGTCTACTAGTCCACAGCAAAACTCTCCCCTCAACATGGCCTCGATGGGCCTTCCCTGTCAGGTGTTCTCACTCTCTCACAATGAGTCTTCCTGCATTTATCCTCCCCAAATAGAACCTGTACCTGAGTCTTTCTCTGGGGACAACTTTTAGGAAGACCATACACTGACACTCATTAAATTCGAGGTCCGCCATTTTGGACCCACCTGGGCACACCTCCACGGCTCACCTTCCCTTTCAAAGGACTTGGACAGAAAAACAATGGTGGGGCCAGAGTGGAAGTTCCTGTGAGAACCACAGCCCTGAGCACCATGCTCACCCAGCCCCCACCCATTCCATCCCGGGCATTCATCTCTGTCTTCTTTTTCAAATTTGATTTTAAATATTTACAACATCATACATCTTCCCCACTAGATATTACTAATGAACTGTTATTGTCTGCAAAACCTACCAGATGAGTGATGGCCAACTTAAAAAGAGCATCAATGTTTTATTCGTAAAATAGAAGCTGGGAACGGAAAATGCTTATGCATTTTTAGCCCTTTCATTATTATTATTATTGATCCTCTAGTAGAGAGGAGGCACTCTGGCAATCAGCAAAAGCACACAGAATTGGAGATTCCACCTGGCACCAGTAAAGACTATAAAAATGTAATTGTTTATATCTGTGTAAATCCATTAAGGAGGGCAAATTTCAAGAAAATATCAATTTTCAAGAAAATGTCAATTTTCAATCTGCAAATTTCAAGAAAGAAGTGGAACATTACATGTCTCTCACTGTAAACTCTATATATTGGCCAGTCATGCCAGAGAGAAGACTGTGCTGCTCTCCCAAGTATTATTTTGTATTTCTGGCTTAAAGTGAAAAAGCAGAGACTTGGTAGGCATCCATTACCTGGGCCTCTGACCTGAATTACCTCCCACCCTGTATCTGTGGTTTTCCTGTTTTCGTGCTTTCTCACTGCTGTGGCCCCCAGTTTGATGCCCCTGTTTTGTTTCTGGCAGGTAGTCTGGTTTAGGATGCCTAATAATAGCAGGATTCAGAGAGTCACATAGATCAGCGTTTAAAGCTCAGCTGGTTTTATCATCTGTGTAACCTGGGGCACACCAGTTGCCCTCTCTGAATTTCACTTTATTTAACTTTTAAGTGGAGATAAGAATACCTACCCACCGACTTTGCAAATCCTTAGCATTAGTGGCTATTTTCTGCCTAGTATGCAGGAAAGGAACCCAGTCCCTCCCAGCCAACTCTCTCTGATTGTTGAAGAACTTACATCTTAGGTATTAACCTTTGCCATATGGGTCTCCCAGGTAGCTCAGTGGTAAAGAATCTGCCTACCAATGTAGGAGACACGGGAGAAGACGTGTGCTTGATCCCTGGGTTGGGAACATCCTGTGGCAGAGGCAACGGCAACGGCAACCCAATCCAGTGTCGTTCCCTGGAAAATCCCACGGACAGAGGAGCCTGGTGGGCTACAGTCCATGAGGTCACAAGGAATTGGACACAAATAAGCACACACCCATTTAGCTCACTTGTCAAATGACTCTCCTTATTCCAGGTATTCCAATCTCATGACATTCAAGGCATTCAAGTAAGTTAAGAAGCTCTTACCCTATGGATCTAAGGTTTTCTCCAGCAACAGTTCCTCTCCAGGGTGACAAAGGGTGACTGAGAGTCCACAACCACCAATGCAGCCCCACTGGAGTAGAAGCTACACTATTAGGCTAGAATTCAGGAAGGTGGGGATCATACTGGAAAAGTAAGGCAGTGAAAACTACTAGGCTGAGTATCCAACACTTGTGTCCCACTCCCAGACCCACGATTGGTTCCTCAGATTCCGTACCCCTTTGAGATAAAAATATCCAGAAAAAAATTCATGTCTCTCACTGTAAACTCTATATATTGGCCAGTCATGCCAGAGAGAAGACTGTGCTGCTCTCCCAAGTATTATTTTGTATTTCTGGCTTAAAGTGAAAAAGCAGAGACTTGGTAGGCATCCATTACCTGGGCCTCTGACCTGAATTACCTCCCACCCTGTATCTGTGGTTTTCCTGTTTTCGTGCTTTCTCACTGCTGTGGCCCCCAGTTTGATGCCCCTGTTTTGTTTCTGGCAGGTAGTCTGGTTTAGGATGCCTAATAATAGCAGGATTCAGAGAGTCACATAGATCAGCGTTTAAAGCTCAGCTGGTTTTATCATCTGTGTAACCTGGGGCACACCAGTTGCCCTCTCTGAATTTCACTTTATTTAACTTTTAAGTGGAGATAAGAATACCTACCCACCGACTTTGCAAATCCTTAGCATTAGTGGCTATTTTCTGCCTAGTATGCAGGAAAGGAACCCAGTCCCTCCCAGCCAACTCTCTCTGATTGTTGAAGAACTTACATCTTAGGTATTAACCTTTGCCATATGGGTCTCCCAGGTAGCTCAGTGGTAAAGAATCTGCCTACCAATGTAGGAGACACGGGAGAAGACGTGTGCTTGATCCCTGGGTTGGGAACATCCTGTGGCAGAGGCAACGGCAACGGCAACCCAATCCAGTGTCGTTCCCTGGAAAATCCCACGGACAGAGGAGCCTGGTGGGCTACAGTCCATGAGGTCACAAGGAATTGGACACAAATAAGCACACACCCATTTAGCTCACTTGTCAAATGACTCTCCTTATTCCAGGTATTCCAATCTCATGACATTCAAGGCATTCAAGTAAGTTAAGAAGCTCTTACCCTATGGATCTAAGGTTTTCTCCAGCAACAGTTCCTCTCCAGGGTGACAAAGGGTGACTGAGAGTCCACAACCACCAATGCAGCCCCACTGGAGTAGAAGCTACACTATTAGGCTAGAATTCAGGAAGGTGGGGATCATACTGGAAAAGTAAGGCAGTGAAAACTACTAGGCTGAGTATCCAACACTTGTGTCCCACTCCCAGACCCACGATTGGTTCCTCAGATTCCGTACCCTTGGATACAACGAAACGCAGATAAAAATATCCAGAAAAAAAAAATTCTAGAAAGTTGCAAAAAGCAAAACTTGAATGTGCCCATACCCATCAAATACTTACGTAGCACTTACATTATCACTACTTGCAAAGTACTTTATTATAAATAATAAATAAATTATTATTTATTGTATTAGGCATTGTAAGTAATCTAGAGATGATTTAGAGTATACAGGAAGGGCTTCCCTGATAGTCCAGTGGGTAAAGAGTCTGCCTTGAAGTACAGGGGGCACCGGTTCAGTCCCTGACCTGGAAAGATCCCACGTGCCATGAGCAGCTGGACTGGTGTGTCCAATTAGCAGCCAGCACTCTGGAGTGCATGCGCCCAGAGCAGGTGCTCTGCAAGGAGAGAGGCCACGGCAATGGGAGGCCCACACGGGCCAAAGAATAAAGATGGATGAAAATAAATAAATAAAAAACAAAAGAGGCCAAAATTTTTAAAAAGCATATAGGAAGATGTGCATAAGTTATATTCAGATACTATCGCATTTCACACAAGAGACTCAAGCAACTAGATTTTAGTGTCCAGGGTGGTCCTGGAACCAGTCCTCAGTGAATACTGAGGAACACCTGTATAGCTTCCTTTGCAGGGAGCTGAAGAAATTGCATTTGCATTCAAAGGACCTAGATTCCAGTCGACAAAATTATGGAGATGTGTGGCATGTCTCCTTGTCCCTGGGGCATACCATGGCTCTGGGAGATGGTAAAAGGCACCTAGAGTCAATAAGGGGGTAGGAAACCAAAGGTTCTCAGGCAGCACGCCCAACCTATGCAATGAACTTGCTCCCTTGGAAACTAGATACAAATTTTGCCACAGCCTTGTTGGGGTTTAACTCTCATGGGTCTCTGATTATAAGTTATCAAGGGAATTTCAACTGGGTGGCAGTGCACATACAGTTAATGGAGTCATTTGTTCCCAGGATGTCAGCTATTGCTGCTATTTCTATTCTGAACACTGACTCACACAGTTAATTTAAACTATGTCTGTAAGTGTGGAGATTTCATTACCTTTGGCATTCTTTTTTGTCCTAGAAAGTTTAATTTCAGAACAGAGTAGGGAAGGTAAAAATTACTTCTACTCCTTGTACTCAAATTCTTCACATGCACATGTTTCCATTGGTCTTTTTGGAAGAAATCTCCATGGGGGTCATTTTCTGTCTTGTTGCTCAGTGAAGTGAGTAAAGTTGGGCTCTGGGAGACATGAACTAGAGCATCACTCCTTTCAAGGGAGCCAGAATGCAGACTCTATATAAACTCAGACTGAGCTATGGCTCATCAGTCTGTAAAAGAAGAGGATTAAACTGGGTGATCTCTAAGGCAGTTTTGACATTCCAGAAAAGTTCCTCTGAAATCGCCTTTATTTTTTTGAGTGTTCTCCATACAACATTAGTTTACTTCATCAACTCATTGAACAAATATTTACCTAGCATTTCATTTGGCTCCATGAAATAGCAATATTCTTGCCAGGCTGTAAATTGTGGTGGTTATGGGAATGATCATGGTGGCAGAATGTTTAGGTCTAAATCCTGGCTTCACATCACTTATTAGCCACATGAACTTGGAAAAGTTACTTCACCCTTCCATCCCTCAATCTTCTCACCTATAGAATGTGGCAATAATCCTACCTCAGAGAGTTACTGTAAATATGAATGAGTTATTCTGTGCAAAGCACTCAGAACTGTGCCTGGAATGTGATATATGTTAAGTTGGTTTGCTTCTTGTTCCAACAGCAATGAGCAAAGCCAACATAGGCACTGTCTTCATTCAAGCTAGATTCCAGTCGACAAAATTATGGAGATGTGTGGCATGTCTCCTTGTCCCTGGGGCATACCATGGCTCTGGGAGATGGTAAAAGGCACCTAGAGTCAATAAGGGGGTAGGAAACCAAAGGTTCTCAGGCAGCACGCCCAACCTATGCAATGAACTTGCTCCTTGGAAACTAGATACAAATTTTGCCACAGCCTTGTTGGGGTTTAACTCTCATGGGTCTCTGATTATAAGTTATCAAGGGAATTTCAACTGGGTGGCAGTGCACATACAGTTAATGGAGTCATTTGTTCCCAGGATGTCAGCTATTGCTGCTATTTCTATTCTGAACACTGACTCACACAGTTAATTTAAACTATGTCTGTAAGTGTGGAGATTTCATTACCTTTGGCATTCTTTTTTGTCCTAGAAAGTTTAATTTCAGAACAGAGTAGGGAAGGTAAAAATTACTTCTACTCCTTGTACTCAAATTCTTCACATGCACATGTTTCCATTGGTCTTTTTGGAAGAAATCTCCATGGGGGTCATTTTCTGTCTTGTTGCTCAGTGAAGTGAGTAAAGTTGGGCTCTGGGAGACATGAACTAGAGCATCACTCCTTTCAAGGGAGCCAGAATGCAGACTCTATATAAACTCAGACTGAGCTATGGCTCATCAGTCTGTAAAAGAAGAGGATTAAACTGGGTGATCTCTAAGGCAGTTTTGACATTCCAGAAAAGTTCCTCTGAAATCGCCTTTATTTTTTTGAGTGTTCTCCATACAACATTAGTTTACTTCATCAACTCATTGAACAAATATTTACCTAGCATTTCATTTGGCTCCATGAAATAGCAATATTCTTGCCAGGCTGTAAATTGTGGTGGTTATGGGAATGATCATGGTGGCAGAATGTTTAGGTCTAAATCCTGGCTTCACATCACTTATTAGCCACATGAACTTGGAAAAGTTACTTCACCCTTCCATCCCTCAATCTTCTCACCTATAGAATGTGGCAATAATCCTACCTCAGAGAGTTACTGTAAATATGAATGAGTTATTCTGTGCAAAGCACTCAGAACTGTGCCTGGAATGTGATATATGTTAAGTTGGTTTGCTTCTTGTTCCAACAGCAATGAGCAAAGCCAACATAGGCACTGTCTTCATAGAGCTTACAGTCTTATAGAGGACAGCATCATTCACTCAAAGAAAGATAAACCACAGTATGTCAAGGTTTATACCTATGTATGTTGCTGTAAGAGGCTATAATGAATGCATTTCACCCTGTTGTGGAAGGTTTCCCAAAGCTTGAACTTAAAACTCAAGAATAGCGGACTTCTTTATCCTTGGTTAAGAATCTGCCTTCCAATGGAGGGCACGTGGATTTGATTCCTGGTCAGAGAACTAAGATCCCACATGCCACAGCACCTACTGCCAGCTGCACCTACTGACTCTACATGCCACAATAAGTGAGAAGCCCACATGAGCCACAGTGATAGATTCCACATGCCACAAGTAAGACCCAACAAAGTCAAGTATATATAAATAATTTGAAAACACTGAAGGATAAACAAGAATCACTATTTAAAAAAAATTGGGGCTTCCCTGGTGGTCCAGTGGGTAAGGACACCGCCTTGCACTGCAAGGGGCGCTGGTTCCATCCCTGGCCTGGGAAGATCCCACGTGCCGCAGAGCGGCTGGAGCGATGTGTCCAATTACCTAGCCAGCGCTCTGGAGCGCATGCGCCCAGAGCTGGTGCTCTGAGACAACAGAGGCCACTGCAATGGGAGGCTCCCATGGGCCAAAGAACAAAGATGGATGAAATAAATAAATGAAAGACCAATAGAAATGTCCTGCCTGCCCTGCTCCCTCCCCAACCCGCCCCTCCCTCACCCCAAAAATGGAGGAACAGGTGCTCCAGGCAGAGGAAATGAGTATGTTCAAGGCCTACAGAGGAAGGGAATAAGAATGCCCTGACATGGATTCAGGTTGTTACCCTGGGTATATCCTGGGATTGTGCTTCCTTACCTCTCTGAAGGTAGGCATGGACACATGAGTTACTTCAAAGGTCTAAATCCTGGCTTCACATCACTTATTAGCCACATGAACTTGGAAAAGTTACTTCACCCTTCCATCCCTCAATCTTCTCACCTATAGAATGTGGCAATAATCCTACCTCAGAGAGTTACTGTAAATATGAATGAGTTATTCTGTGCAAAGCACTCAGAACTGTGCCTGGAATGTGATATATGTTAAGTTGGTTTGCTTCTTGTTCCAACAGCAATGAGCAAAGCCAACATAGGCACTGTCTTCATAGAGCTTACAGTCTTATAGAGGACAGCATCATTCACTCAAAGAAAGATAAACCACAGTATGTCAAGGTTTATACCTATGTATGTTGCTGTAAGAGGCTATAATGAATGCATTTCACCCTGTTGTGGAAGGTTTCCCAAAGCTTGAACTTAAAACTCAAGAATAGCGGACTTCTTTATCCTTGGTTAAGAATCTGCCTTCCAATGGAGGGCACGTGGATTTGATTCCTGGTCAGAGAACTAAGATCCCACATGCCACAGCACCTACTGCCAGCTGCACCTACTGACTCTACATGCCACAATAAGTGAGAAGCCCACATGAGCCACAGTGATAGATTCCACATGCCACAAGTAAGACCCAACAAAGTCAAGTATATATAAATAATTTGAAAACACTGAAGGATAAACAAGAATCACTATTTAAAAAAAATTGGGGCTTCCCTGGTGGTCCAGTGGGTAAGGACACCGCCTTGCACTGCAAGGGGCGCTGGTTCCATCCCTGGCCTGGGAAGATCCCACGTGCCGCAGAGCGGCTGGAGCGATGTGTCCAATTACCTAGCCAGCGCTCTGGAGCGCATGCGCCCAGAGCTGGTGCTCTGAGACAACAGAGGCCACTGCAATGGGAGGCTCCCATGGGCCAAAGAACAAAGATGGATGAAATAAATAAATGAAAGACCAATAGAAATGTCCTGCCTGCCCTGCTCCCTCCCCAACCCGCCCCTCCCTCACCCCAAAAATGGAGGAACAGGTGCTCCAGGCAGAGGAAATGAGTATGTTCAAGGCCTACAGAGGAAGGGAATAAGAATGCCCTGACATGGATTCAGGTTGTTACCCTGGGTATATCCTGGGATTGTGCTTCCTTACCTCTCTGAAGGTAGGCATGGACACATGATTTGCTCCTGTCAATGGAATGCAAGCATACACATGTGTGTCATTCCTGGGTGGAAGCCTCGAGAGCCAGTATGGAATTTGCCAGGCTTTTTCTCCAATCAGCACACCCCCGGCCCAGTAAATTGAACACACAGTGCATTCCATAAGTTAGTCTTTGCACTTTTAAGATGCCAAGATTTGGGGGTTGTTTGTTATAGCAGCTTAACCTATCCATATCCTGACTGATAAAGAAGGTCAGTATAACTGACAATGAGAGTATAAGAGGGAGCATCGTGTGAGGTGAGACAGAAAGGTATTCAGGGGTCAAAAAGTTAAGAGCTTTGCAGACCATGCTAAAAAGATTTGATGTCATCCTAGAAGCAAAAGGAAATCAGTGGAAGGATCTGAAACAAACAGAACTGACTTTATATGGAGAACAGATGGGGAAGAAGCCAAATGATAGGGGAGGGGGCAGATATAGACCAGTTTTGAGTCCACAGTATAGGTAAGAGACTACCATAGTCCGCTGTGGTGGTCGTGGCAAAGATGAGAAGTTCTGTATGCATCTGTACTGTATAGATCTATGTAGATGGTTAAAACTGATGAGACGTTGGTAATGACTATGGGTGCTGAGAGAAGAGTTAGGCATCCAAATTGCTGGTTTGTCCAACTGGATAAATGATGGGGTCACTTACTAAAGCAGGTCCTAATAAAAGAGAAGCCAAAAACAGGGTTTTAGCAAAAACTTTACAGTTTCTAGGAGTAGTTTACAGCAAAGGACTCATGCCAACATTCACTTATTAACAGGAAAAAAGTCGAACCCCATCTGAAAGTGCAGATATATTTTAAAACAATTCTAAGTATTTCATCACAGAAGCAAACAAACAAATGTGCTTTTTTAAAAAGAACTGCCTTGCCCTCACTCAAGGAAAAATTAGAAAAATATGTTTTCCCTGTCATTTTTATAGAAGCAGGGGAATTTTCTTCCCTAACTACTGTATAATAAAACTATCAGATTTCTTATTAAGCAACCAAACAGGAAAGTACAATCTGCTTTTTCTACTTGGCTCTGAGGGAAGGAATAGAAACAATAGCAAACTTACACAGAGAAGTCTACATTTGAATTCCACTTTCCCACTTACTCACTGCGTTCCCACTTACTCTGGGTGGAAGCCTCGAGAGCCAGTATGGAATTTGCCAGGCTTTTTCTCCAATCAGCACACCCCCGGCCCAGTAAATTGAACACACAGTGCATTCCATAAGTTAGTCTTTGCACTTTTAAGATGCCAAGATTTGGGGGTTGTTTGTTATAGCAGCTTAACCTATCCATATCCTGACTGATAAAGAAGGTCAGTATAACTGACAATGAGAGTATAAGAGGGAGCATCGTGTGAGGTGAGACAGAAAGGTATTCAGGGGTCAAAAAGTTAAGAGCTTTGCAGACCATGCTAAAAAGATTTGATGTCATCCTAGAAGCAAAAGGAAATCAGTGGAAGGATCTGAAACAAACAGAACTGACTTTATATGGAGAACAGATGGGGAAGAAGCCAAATGATAGGGGAGGGGGCAGATATAGACCAGTTTTGAGTCCACAGTATAGGTAAGAGACTACCATAGTCCGCTGTGGTGGTCGTGGCAAAGATGAGAAGTTCTGTATGCATCTGTACTGTATAGATCTATGTAGATGGTTAAAACTGATGAGACGTTGGTAATGACTATGGGTGCTGAGAGAAGAGTTAGGCATCCAAATTGCTGGTTTGTCCAACTGGATAAATGATGGGGTCACTTACTAAAGCAGGTCCTAATAAAAGAGAAGCCAAAAACAGGGTTTTAGCAAAAACTTTACAGTTTCTAGGAGTAGTTTACAGCAAAGGACTCATGCCAACATTCACTTATTAACAGGAAAAAAGTCGAACCCCATCTGAAAGTGCAGATATATTTTAAAACAATTCTAAGTATTTCATCACAGAAGCAAACAAACAAATGTGCTTTTTTAAAAAGAACTGCCTTGCCCTCACTCAAGGAAAAATTAGAAAAATATGTTTTCCCTGTCATTTTTATAGAAGCAGGGGAATTTTCTTCCCTAACTACTGTATAATAAAACTATCAGATTTCTTATTAAGCAACCAAACAGGAAAGTACAATCTGCTTTTTCTACTTGGCTCTGAGGGAAGGAATAGAAACAATAGCAAACTTACACAGAGAAGTCTACATTTGAATTCCACTTTCCCACTTACTCACTGCGTAATCTTGAGCAAGCTATTGAAACTGTCTAAAGCTTAATTCTCTCCTCTGTACCATCAGGGTACTGACAGTCATATCTCAGGTGCCTAGAGAATCAGATGAGATAATATATGTGAAGAACTCAGTGCAGTCCTTGGGACATAGCAAGTGCTCATTAAACATTAATATCTTACCAGAGGGGTTGCCTTATGGGGATACTGATAGGGAGTTGTCATAGAAGATAGGACTCTTGACTTCTCTTTTCCAATGGAGTTCCGATCAAAGCACTCTAAACAGGAGTATTTCAGCACTCTAAACAGGAACAGGAGCTAGTTGGGACTATAGGCTCTGCTTCAACTCTTCCATACATAGCTCAAAGCTAGATTGGGCAGTGTTGCTCAAGATGGAAAATGAAAGGAGAGATCTTGCTTCATGTTCTCCCGTTGAAACTGAAAGGGTCTGTAGTTACAGACAGAGGAAGGAAACAAACAGACAGATGGGGAGGCCAGTCCTGACTCAGAAGCCAGCTCTCCCCAGATGCTCTTGTCCTGTGCAAACAGGAAGAGCAAGAGGACAACTGCATTATCCTTCCACCCTTTACCAAAGTGAGCCTGCCCACGTGTGGGCCAACCAACAAGATCTAGTGGCCGATCTAGTAACTACTATAAGTTTGAAGCACTGTTGTGCATAAACTCTATTTCAAGATCCCTGTGACAATGCTAATATAACATGAAAATACCAGGGCTTTCTGTTGGTGAAAAAAAATTACAGGTACCATTAATATGATTGTGTTTGTTACGTACATTTCACGATTGAAGATTTCTGGTAGAAGTTAGCAGAGATGTTATTTTTTTCCCATCCAAGTTCATTCGACTCCCCTGCTGAGCTCCTATCCACAGAACCCTTCCCTGCAGGGATAAAATGTCTGAAAAATTATAGTTTTCCTGTCATTTTATAGAAGCAGGGAATTTTCTTCCTAACTACTGTATAATAAAACTATCAGATTTCTTATTAAGCAACCAAACAGGAAAGTACAATCTGCTTTTCTACTTGGCTCTGAGGGAAGGAATAGAAACAATAGCAAACTTACACAGAGAAGTCTACATTTGAATTCCACTTTCCCACTTACTCACTGCGTAATCTTGAGCAAGCTATTGAAACTGTCTAAAGCTTAATTCTCTCCTCTGTACCATCAGGGTACTGACAGTCATATCTCAGGTGCCTAGAGAATCAGATGAGATAATATATGTGAAGAACTCAGTGCAGTCCTTGGGACATAGCAAGTGCTCATTAAACATTAATATCTTACCAGAGGGGTTGCCTTATGGGGATACTGATAGGGAGTTGTCATAGAAGATAGGACTCTTGACTTCTCTTTTCCAATGGAGTTCCGATCAAAGCACTCTAAACAGGAGTATTTCAGCACTCTAAACAGGAACAGGAGCTAGTTGGGACTATAGGCTCTGCTTCAACTCTTCCATACATAGCTCAAAGCTAGATTGGGCAGTGTTGCTCAAGATGGAAAATGAAAGGAGAGATCTTGCTTCATGTTCTCCCGTTGAAACTGAAAGGGTCTGTAGTTACAGACAGAGGAAGGAAACAAACAGACAGATGGGGAGGCCAGTCCTGACTCAGAAGCCAGCTCTCCCCAGATGCTCTTGTCCTGTGCAAACAGGAAGAGCAAGAGGACAACTGCATTATCCTTCCACCCTTTACCAAAGTGAGCCTGCCCACGTGTGGGCCAACCAACAAGATCTAGTGGCCGATCTAGTAACTACTATAAGTTTGAAGCACTGTTGTGCATAAACTCTATTTCAAGATCCCTGTGACAATGCTAATATAACATGAAAATACCAGGGCTTTCTGTTGGTGAAAAAAAATTACAGGTACCATTAATATGATTGTGTTTGTTACGTACATTTCACGATTGAAGATTTCTGGTAGAAGTTAGCAGAGATGTTATTTTTTTCCCATCCAAGTTCATTCGACTCCCCTGCTGAGCTCCTATCCACAGAACCCTTCCCCTGCAGGGATAAAAATGTCTGACTGTGTAGACACAGCCTCCACTTAATGGAACCCAGTAGCTCACAAGGTATCACTGTAATATATATCATTTATTAGGCATTTACTGTGTGTACCACACAGTGCTAAGTGCCACAGAAGTCCCTGTTATCCCCACAATGAACCTGTGAGGTAAGAACCATTCTTGTTCTCATTTCTCCAGATGAGAAAACTGGATCAGATGGGGTATATGATCTGTTCCAGCTCAAGCAGATGAAAAGAGGTGCAGCTGGGATTAGAACCCCCTCATGCATCAGTCCAGAAACTTGTGCCAGCTAGGATTCAACATCAGCACTGATTCTGGCCATCCATCCGATCAACCGACCCAGGCCTGAGGGCTTTCAGACCAGATCCCTCCATATAATATGCAGGTAGGAACCGACCCTATCAATTTTTCAAGGTACTTAATGTGTTATAAGTACTCAGCCATGAAGACCTTGTAAAGTATATAAGAATATTTCAGAAGAAACTGAAGCCCCATAAGAACATTGCTTTCTTGCGGCCAGCTTCAGAGTCAGCCCTTGACCGATTTTAGCCATTCAATGCCAATAGCAAAAAAAAGCCAAAAGAACTTCAGTAGCAAAGAGAGTTCCCTGCAGGTGCCTGAGTGCTTTGTTGCTCAGTCGTGTCTGACTATTTTGCAACTCCATGGACTGTAGCCAGCCAGGCTCTTCTACCCATGGGATTTTTCACGGCAAGAATACAAGCATGGGTACCCATTTCCTCCTCCAGGGCATCTTCCAGATGGAGCAATTGAACCCGCATCTCCTGCATTGGCAGGAGGATACTTTACCGCTAAGCTACTGGGAAAGCTCCTTGCAGGTACCTACCCCTATGTTAGTGGCAGAAGATATTTAACCCAGCATTTCCAAGGACTTTGCATCTTGATTCACTATTTGAAAAATCAAAATACTGTAAACTTCCAAAAGGTGCTTTTCTGAAGACAAGTAAACAGATTATAAATTTGTTTTAACTGTTTGTTTTGATTGGGTTGAAATCCAAGTTCATTCGACTCCCCTGCTGAGCTCCTATCCACAGAACCCTTCCCCTGCAGGGATAAAAATGTCTGACTGTGTAGACACAGCCTCCACTTAATGGAACCCAGTAGCTCACAAGGTATCACTGTAATATATATCATTTATTAGGCATTTACTGTGTGTACCACACAGTGCTAAGTGCCACAGAAGTCCCTGTTATCCCCACAATGAACCTGTGAGGTAAGAACCATTCTTGTTCTCATTTCTCCAGATGAGAAAACTGGATCAGATGGGGTATATGATCTGTTCCAGCTCAAGCAGATGAAAAGAGGTGCAGCTGGGATTAGAACCCCCTCATGCATCAGTCCAGAAACTTGTGCCAGCTAGGATTCAACATCAGCACTGATTCTGGCCATCCATCCGATCAACCGACCCAGGCCTGAGGGCTTTCAGACCAGATCCCTCCATATAATATGCAGGTAGGAACCGACCCTATCAATTTTTCAAGGTACTTAATGTGTTATAAGTACTCAGCCATGAAGACCTTGTAAAGTATATAAGAATATTTCAGAAGAAACTGAAGCCCCATAAGAACATTGCTTTCTTGCGGCCAGCTTCAGAGTCAGCCCTTGACCGATTTTAGCCATTCAATGCCAATAGCAAAAAAAAGCCAAAAGAACTTCAGTAGCAAAGAGAGTTCCCTGCAGGTGCCTGAGTGCTTTGTTGCTCAGTCGTGTCTGACTATTTTGCAACTCCATGGACTGTAGCCAGCCAGGCTCTTCTACCCATGGGATTTTTCACGGCAAGAATACAAGCATGGGTACCCATTTCCTCCTCCAGGGCATCTTCCAGATGGAGCAATTGAACCCGCATCTCCTGCATTGGCAGGAGGATACTTTACCGCTAAGCTACTGGGAAAGCTCCTTGCAGGTACCTACCCCTATGTTAGTGGCAGAAGATATTTAACCCAGCATTTCCAAGGACTTTGCATCTTGATTCACTATTTGAAAAATCAAAATACTGTAAACTTCCAAAAGGTGCTTTTCTGAAGACAAGTAAACAGATTATAAATTTGTTTTAACTGTTTGTTTTGATTGGGTTGAAATCTAAGGGTTACTTTATATTCCTAAGAAATTCCTAGTTGCCCTCCAAGCTCTATCTGACATCTAACTAATCTTTAAGTATGATTGGGCTTTTCCAAGCTATAACTACAAATTGTTTATTGCCAGAAAAAAAGATGTTTGCCCCTAGAATTTTACATGTATTTCTCGAAAAGGACACTCGGAGGAGAAATGATCAGTGAGAGAGAGCTGGGTGCTCATTCACAAATGTCAGTGCATTCTTTCCCTTTAGCTGACTGCCAGGTTCTCTAAAAGTTAAAAAAGAGAGGAAACTTATCGATAAGTTTCCATTATATTTGGAGTAGTGTTAAATATGGTTCATAAAAATTATACTGATGAATCAATACTGAATTCCCAAAGCACTGTGGTATTCCTGCTTCTGCTCTTGGGTTATTATTGATGGTGCTCATGTCTCAATTTCCTACAAAGTACAGACATCAAATTGTTTTCATCACTGGATCATAATTACAAGGTGCCTCACTGCCTTAGACTACCAGATCAGCTCCTGTCACTCCTAGGAGATAATAAGGCTTTGAATGAAAGTTAACAGAAATGTCAAAATGCTGTTTGTTTAAGATGAAAGGGAGGGCTTCCCTGGTGGTCCAGTGGGTAAGGACACCGCCTTGCAGTGCAAGGGGCGCCGGTTCAATCCCTGGCCTGGGAAGATCCCACATGCCACGGAGCGGCTGGACTGATGTGTCCAATTACCAAGCCGGAGCTCTGGAGCGCATGTGCCCAGAGCTAGTGCTCTGCGACAACAGAGGCCACTGCGATGGGAGGCACACATGGGCTGAAGAACAAAAGATGGATGAAAAATAGATAAACGAAAGGACAATAGATGTGGCCCGCCCACCCTCCTCCCTTCCCCCTCCGCCCGCCACCTCACCATCCCCCCCAAAATAAATAAATAAATAAGATGAAAGGGAGATAATGTTCACTACATTTGGACAGTTTCCAAGTGGACCCATGAAGATTGGGCATAGAACTTGAGACACTGGACAGTAAGGTGTGTTGAGGAGATAAGGGGTATAATCCAGGTAAATCCTGTTGCACAGTGTTTCACCCATGGAAAGTGGTAGTAATTATTTTTTTGAGTATAGGTAGGAAATACTTTGGGTTATAGATAGGTGAGCAAGTTTGATGTGGTTTCTCTTATGGAAGGTTAACATCAAGTTGGACCTAATAACTCCCTTCAGATACCTCTGTGGTGCATCTCTCCCAGGAGCTGTTCAGATCTATTTAGGGCTATGTAGTAATTTCCGCTAACAGAACCTATAAAACTTACACTGAGGGCTCCTTCTTGAGCTGTCTAAACTTCAAAAAGGCAAGGATGCCCTTATCTTATCAAAGATAAGGATCTTTCTTTCCTTTGGTCATTGTTACCCATGCATGCTCAGTCACTCAGTTGAGCCCAAGTCTTTGTGACCCCATGAACTGCAGCCCACTGGGCCCCTCTGTTCATGGGATTTCCCAGGCGAGCATACTGGAGTGTGTTGCCATTTCTTCCTCCAGGAGATGTTTCTGACCCAGGGATCCAACCTTATCTCCTGTATTGGCACGTGGTTTTTTGTGTGTTTATTGTTTGTTTGTTTCCTGAACCACTGAAGCACTAGGGAAGCCCAGTGTTTCACATAGCTCTCCATCTTCCCTCTGACCCATGGCTCCTTCAGGTTGGGTGACCCTCCCATTACTTCTGAGATGTGCCGGACCCTGTGGGACTTATTTTGTTTCTCTCATGACACGGGGGCATAACCACCTAAGCAAGCCAGCTGCAGGTTCCTCCCATAGTTCTCTGAATCCTCCCCTTTGCATGCCCCGTGACTCTGAGCCACAAGCCCAACCCAATGAGGATCTACCTAGTCTCTGAAGAAACTGACTCAAGATGTTTCTTCCCAACCTCTTGTCTACGCCTCGCCTCACCTTCTCCCGATGCTTCATCCTCTAGAACACAGAAACCTGATAAACACTCCTTGTTCTCCTGCTTTCCACTGTTACAACCTTTTGGTGTAGAGAAAACCTCTTGAATGAGGTGATGCATATTGGGCTGAGAGAGGGAGCACTGAGGGAAATTGTGGTAAATATTTTTTTATGTTTTTTATGAAAATAGCTTCAGTAATTCTTTGCATCCTTTACTCTGACCCATTGCAGTATGACTTTGCTGCTTCTACCATAAACATGTGGAATCGAGTTTCCCTGGTGGTCCAATGGGTAGAGAGTCTGCCTTGCAGTGCAAGGGGCACAGGTTCGATCCCTAGCCCTGGAAGATCCCAGGTGATGCATAGCAGCTGGACTGGTATGTCCAATTACAAGCCAGTGCTCTTGAGCACCTGCACCCAGAGCCAGTGCTCTGCAATGAGAGGCCACTTCAATGGGAGGCCCACACAGGCCAAAGAATAAAGATGGATGTAAGTAAATAAATAAAGGACCAATTTTAAAAAAGAGGCCAAAATTTAAAAAAAAAAAATGTGGAGTCTGTTTCTCCTCCTTTTGAATCTAGGCTGACTCCAAGACTTACCACTGACCAGCAGAATGTAATGGGAGTGATGTTGTATAACCCCCAAAAGTCCTTGCTGCTTTCACTTTCATCCTCTTGGAGTGCAGTCCATGATACAAAGGAGTCAAGGCTACTCTTCCTAAAGAGAGAGACTCAGCTAATAGCCAGCACCAACTATCTGACATGGTGCGAGGCTGTCTTGGACCCTTCAGCCCAGATGAGGCCTCAAATCAGTGAAGACATGTGAGTGACCTCACCAAGATAAGCAAAAAAGCCCAACGAGCTCGACCTAAATAGCTGACTCCCAAAATCATAAGTGAATAAACGAGTAGTTATTTTAAGCTACTAACCTGTGGGCCCACTTGTTATGAGGCAATAAGCGACACACACAGAAAACACCAGGAGAGGAGAGTTGGGTGAGGTCTCCACATATTATTGCAGGATGGCGGAGTCTTAGGTTTTCTCTTCAGGTATTTCAGCATCTTCTAGTGTCCACACTTCTAGACTCCTTGCTGGGAAATTCTACATTTAGAATTGGAATTTCCCAGAGGAGTCTAGGGAAAAAGTCAGAAGGCAGACGTGACAGTGATGACCTCTTGATATTAGCACTAGTTCCTAGGTAGGTAGCAGGAATGACAATTGACTCAGCAAACATGTACTCACATGCTGTTACATGACCAGGCCCACTGTACTGAGACACCAAACTAACCCCATCGCTGCAACAATCAACAATACACTTGGTGGGACAAATTAAGACGTCAAATATTTAAACCATTTTTTTTCCCTTTCCCAAAACCCAAAATTACATCTCCTAAACTCATATCCCAGGTTGGGGCCATATCTTTAAGGGTCAAATGAAATACACACCGCCTGTCCTATCACATTTGTTATATTACTGTAGCTCCCACAGAAAGAGCTATCTGTAAGAAGCACTTATGCTCGTTGAAATATCTCACCCATAATTTATTTTTTGTGTACCACCCATTGATCATGAAAACGCTTATGTGATCTGTTCTTAGGTCTGAGTTTGCTTGACGATATTGATCAAGTGGATTCCTTTGCATAAAGCTGCATTGATTAGTTTCCTGACAAGCTGTTAAAGCTACTTGCAAAGCTGTCACTGGGGATACTTGCAGTTAGAAGAGGGACGCTCACCTATAAGGTCTCCCTGAAGGGAGACAGAATGGAAGACAGATGAATGCAGACCATATCTCTGCATTAGGGAAATACCCAGTGATCCACCTCCCAGCTCTTTCTTTTCCATGGGGAGAAAACTCATACACAAGCAGTGAGCAGTCTCTCCTTGATAATTAGCCTGAGCAATGGAAAATCCACCAGAAACACGTTTAAGACTAAGAAGAGAAAATGCTGGTGACCTAAGATAAGCAAAAAAGCCCAACGAGCTCGACCTAAATAGCTGACTCCCAAAATCATAAGTGAATAAACGAGTAGTTATTTTAAGCTACTAACCTGTGGGCCCACTTGTTATGAGGCAATAAGCGACACACACAGAAAACACCAGGAGAGGAGAGTTGGGTGAGGTCTCCACATATTATTGCAGGATGGCGGAGTCTTAGGTTTTCTCTTCAGGTATTTCAGCATCTTCTAGTGTCCACACTTCTAGACTCCTTGCTGGGAAATTCTACATTTAGAATTGGAATTTCCCAGAGGAGTCTAGGGAAAAAGTCAGAAGGCAGACGTGACAGTGATGACCTCTTGATATTAGCACTAGTTCCTAGGTAGGTAGCAGGAATGACAATTGACTCAGCAAACATGTACTCACATGCTGTTACATGACCAGGCCCACTGTACTGAGACACCAAACTAACCCCATCGCTGCAACAATCAACAATACACTTGGTGGGACAAATTAAGACGTCAAATATTTAAACCATTTTTTTTCCTTCCAAACCAAAGTTACATCTCCTAAACTCATATCCCAGGTTGGGGCCATATCTTTAAGGGTCAAATGAAATACACACCGCCTGTCCTATCACATTTGTTATATTACTGTAGCTCCCACAGAAAGAGCTATCTGTAAGAAGCACTTATGCTCGTTGAAATATCTCACCCATAATTTATTTTTTGTGTACCACCCATTGATCATGAAAACGCTTATGTGATCTGTTCTTAGGTCTGAGTTTGCTTGACGATATTGATCAAGTGGATTCCTTTGCATAAAGCTGCATTGATTAGTTTCCTGACAAGCTGTTAAAGCTACTTGCAAAGCTGTCACTGGGGATACTTGCAGTTAGAAGAGGGACGCTCACCTATAAGGTCTCCCTGAAGGGAGACAGAATGGAAGACAGATGAATGCAGACCATATCTCTGCATTAGGGAAATACCCAGTGATCCACCTCCCAGCTCTTTCTTTTCCATGGGGAGAAAACTCATACACAAGCAGTGAGCAGTCTCTCCTTGATAATTAGCCTGAGCAATGGAAAATCCACCAGAAACACGTTTAAGACTAAGAAGAGAAAATGCTGGTGACTTCTAGCAGCCTCGTTCAAGTACACCATTGGCCGAGTCATTCTGCTCTGCTTCTCTCTAGAATGGCAAGCACCAAAAAAAGAAAAAAAAAAAAAAAAACACCACATATGGAATCTAAAATCTGAATGGGAGACAATAAATAAGCTTTCTCATGAAAAATGCAATGTGAACACAAGAGCGGCTAGAACAATGGGCCTCTGGGCTTTCTGACAAAAGAACACCAGATCATAAGCCCAAAGGACACTTGGCAATCCCCATTTCTCTATAGTGAAAATTAAAAGCTTGTGCACCCAAAGGAGAACAACAGGCAATATTGAAAAGCTGCCTCTTACAAGAGCTAAGCAAGAGTCTCTAGAGTCTGAGGTGAGAGGAGAGACTCTTCCCCTGGTAGGAGCAGCTTTTCCAGAGGCATATGTTTTAGAATCCATCCCTCTGAAATGGCCTTAAACAGAATTCCATGGTTGACTAAGTGTGACTCCCTGACAACTGGAATACTTGTCGGTTTATGTGAGAAGTCCCAGAAAGAAAAGAGGTCTCAGGGTTACATAAAACAGAAATTGGTCAAGCTATCTGCCTCCTGTGTCTATCTGATCATTAGTTCAATTAAGGTGAGTATTCCGTTAGTGCTGTCTTAAAATAATTTAGGTTGCTCACCTAATACTAATGGGTTAGGTCTGGACTCTGTCACTTACTAGCAATATGAGTGAGTAGGTTACTTCCACTGAGCCTCGGCTTTGGGAGGTACCACCCATTGATCATAAAAGTTTGCTCTGATTCTGACAAGCTGGATTCCTTTGCAAAAGCTGCATTGATTAGTTTCCTGACAAGCTGTTAAAGCTACTTGCAAAGCTGTCACTGGGGATACTTGCAGTTAGAAGAGGGACGCTCACCTATAAGGTCTCCCTGAAGGGAGACAGAATGGAAGACAGATGAATGCAGACCATATCTCTGCATTAGGGAAATACCCAGTGATCCACCTCCCAGCTCTTTCTTTTCCATGGGGAGAAAACTCATACACAAGCAGTGAGCAGTCTCTCCTTGATAATTAGCCTGAGCAATGGAAAATCCACCAGAAACACGTTTAAGACTAAGAAGAGAAAATGCTGGTGACTTCTAGCAGCCTCGTTCAAGTACACCATTGGCCGAGTCATTCTGCTCTGCTTCTCTCTAGAATGGCAAGCACCATAAAAAGAGAAAAAAAAACACCACATATGGAATCTAAAATCTGAATGGGAGACAATAAATAAGCTTTCTCATGAAAAATGCAATGTGAACACAAGAGCGGCTAGAACAATGGGCCTCTGGGCTTTCTGACAAAAGAACACCAGATCATAAGCCCAAAGGACACTTGGCAATCCCCATTTCTCTATAGTGAAAATTAAAAGCTTGTGCACCCAAAGGAGAACAACAGGCAATATTGAAAAGCTGCCTCTTACAAGAGCTAAGCAAGAGTCTCTAGAGTCTGAGGTGAGAGGAGAGACTCTTCCCCTGGTAGGAGCAGCTTTTCCAGAGGCATATGTTTTAGAATCCATCCCTCTGAAATGGCCTTAAACAGAATTCCATGGTTGACTAAGTGTGACTCCCTGACAACTGGAATACTTGTCGGTTTATGTGAGAAGTCCCAGAAAGAAAAGAGGTCTCAGGGTTACATAAAACAGAAATTGGTCAAGCTATCTGCCTCCTGTGTCTATCTGATCATTAGTTCAATTAAGGTGAGTATTCCGTTAGTGCTGTCTTAAAATAATTTAGGTTGCTCACCTAATACTAATGGGTTAGGTCTGGACTCTGTCACTTACTAGCAATATGAGTGAGTAGGTTACTTCCACTGAGCCTCGGCTTTGAGGATTCAATGAGAAAAAACATGTGCAGGTTGTCGGTTACCAGCAGACAATGGACTAGTCCCGGCTATTAATATGTTCTTATTAATGGACGTCTGCTTTAAAAATACCCAACTTTGGTTATAGACTATTCCTGTTATTAAGGCAATACTGATAGATGACGGAAGATAGCTTACCATGAACGGTGCTGGATTCTTGATCTCCAAAGGAGAAGATTTAACATCGGGATTAAAATGACTTGGCCTTGGTCACTCAGAGCTTCATGCAGTAAAATGTTTATTAAAGGAAAAAAAGGGACAGAGAAAGCTTTCAGCTAAAGGAATTGGAAGGAGGATAGAAGAGCACCCCCAGAAGCTAGTTTAGGCAAGGTATTTTGCACTTTTCCATTTGGTTATTACAATAGGTCAGAAGAATATCTTAAGGCTAAAAGGTCTTCCTAGACCCACACTCACAACATTAATGTAAGATTAGCCAGAGAATGGTTTGTGGCCAACAAGACTAGATGAGACATTCCAATGAAAAACAGTTTGTCTCCATAAGATCATAAAGTTAGTTTCAGAGTAGATCTTTATCATGGCAAACATTTTAGGCCGGAAAATGTTTGTTCCCTCTCCTCCTTCTCCTCCTTAGAATCCACTGGCCTCCTTACCAAGTCTGCCTATTCACCCCTTTCAATACCTCTGTTCTATCTTTAAAGAGGGAGCAAATACATGAACCAGAATGTTCAAACAAAAATAGAACAAAGAGAAAACAAAAGATTGAGCACCTAAGTTAAAAAAAACTAAAGACTTCAAAAGGGATTGCTTTATTGCTATTAGCCAGTGAAAACAACAAAAATAAATATATAAAGGGCTAATGAGGTAGTGATTATGATCAGTCTTATTGACTGCCCAATCATGGAAGACATGCCTCACTCAAAAAGCAAAAAAAGCTATCTGACTGGAAACTGTGTTCTCTGTATCTGTAGAATTTTCCCTGACACCCATCATACTGAAATTAGCCATCCACAACAGAGACAACAGAGGCACCAGAGGCAGGAAGAGCCAAAATTGACTTCCCACTGGGACTCTCACACAGAAAGGAAGCAATTTTTTTTTTTCAAAAGGAAGGCAATCATAGAGAAATGAAATACTTTATCATTTTTTTAAATTCATAGCAGTTTAACTTACCTGCTTATATGTCATTCAACAGGTAAACAGTTAAATAAAACATGATAGATCCATACCATGGAATACTACTTAGCAATACAAAGAAAAGAACTATGGATACACACAACTACATTGCTGAATCTCCAGGAAACTATGCTGAGAAAACCCATCCACAAAAGTTACATACTGTATGACTTCAGTTTGATAACTTTTTGAAATGACAGCATTTTTTCAATTAAGGAGAAATAAGTGGTGGAAGCTAGAGACATCGAGGAGAGGCGATTTCATTGTGTTTTTAATTTGCAACGACTATAAACTATTTTCACAACCATTATCCATTTGTTTAGGCTCCTTCTATCCTGAGTGAGGGTTGCCAAAGAGGTCTCCACTGTGTGGTGGAGAAATCTAAGCTCCTTGAATAAGTGGTTACTTATTCAAGGTCACATATGCAGTGTCAGGGAGCCTCAACTCATGGGTCTTGGTCCTCCAAGTCTAATCGTTTTAGCTGTGATATTGTTTGACTGAAATCACCTTAATATCTAGTGGGTTAACTGGCAGATGAGTCAGCAGGGAAGTGAGTGCCCGTGGGACTCCACTGAGGGAAAAATAAAAGCCATCAGAATTTAAGACAATGAGCTCTAGGATGCCTCCTGTCACCAGTTCAGTCCCGGGGCTCTGGCCTTTGCCTGAACTGTCCCAACTATCAGGAAGATCCACTATAGGCAGAATGTAACACAGGATGGCTCTCTACAGGTATGTGGGTGGCTCCCAAAAAAACTGGCACCAATTTTTCTAAGGAGAGAACTAACATTTTTAGTTTGTTGACTTATTTTATATCCTGAAAAATTTTGTCAGATGTAATATTTTATCAAATTACAAAACTGACATGTGTTAGCCACAACCACTGAAAGAACAGAAATCTCTGTAAAGGAAAGATTATCTATCTTTATTTCCCACAAAAGTAAAATATTCCAACCTGGTGTTTTTCTAGTTACATCTTTTCTATATTTTTTAAAATAAACACTGATATAGGGATTGGAGATTTTTATTGTCATTTGGTGCCTTTCTCATATAATAAGATCCTATTGACAGTCCTTTGGATCAATAGGTATTTGTCTACTTTGGGAAACATTTCACTTCCTACAATATGATTATACGAGAATTCATTCAATATTTCCCTATTGATGGACATCCATGTCTATTTTTGTTTGTTTTTTCCTTGACAAATCATGTTATGACAAATTCCCCTGCTCATAAAAGTCCCAGGGCTATTATTTCATTGGGATAGGCTTTCTTCCATAAGATGGATTTCTGGGACAAAAACTCTATATATTTTAAATTTAAGGTATGTTGTCACATTAGAAAAATAAAATCCAGAAGGATTAAAAAGTTACATTTTAAACATAAAAAGCAAAATCTTAGATTATGTCCTAAGTAAATGTGAACTCTTATCAAAACCAAGATGAAAATTCTGCCTTTGAACTAAGCTCAAATCAGACTTGCAGATAAGTTAGATTGAGAGAGTGAGAAAAAGGGAGTAAGAGATAACAGCTTTGATTATGACCTAGATGAAAACAAAGCCCAGTCAAATTTTATCATCACTGTGCACCTCTGGGATGAATTTTCTCACTTTTTCTCACTTTCATTCTGATTTATGTTCAGCCAAGTCCCACTTTATTTCTATAAATCGGTCAAGGATCACCTAGTATGGTGATCTGAGAAGGTACTACCAAGGGGTGTGTCTGAGGAAGAATCAGTCGCCTTGTTTGGTTGTCTGGAGGAGCTTCCTTATTTTAAGTGATATTTCCAAAGTGAAGAGAAAAATCTGGGTTGTTGTACTTGATAGAGGAAAGGCTAAGCGGCCATATGAGTGAGGAGAAAGGCAATAAAAGGGAATCAAGCCAATGGGAAGACACCACGAAAGAACTGACAAAAATGTTTAACGAAAAATACACATTTGGAACTGTCCTCATGGTCCAGTGGTTAAGAATCCACTTTCCAATGAGGAAGACACAGGTTCGATCCCTGGTCAGGGAACTAAGATGCCACATGCCTTGGAGCAATGAAGCCCATGCACCACAACTACTGAGCCCGTACTCTACTGCCCCCGCACGCTACAACTACTGAACCCACATGCCTGAAGCCTGTCCTCTGCAACAAGAGAAACCACTGCAATGAGAAGCCCTCATGGGTACCTCAGTGGAGAGTAGCCCCTACTTGGTTCAACTACGGAAGGCCCATGCAAAGCAACAAAGACTCAGCAGAGCCAAAAATAAATATATAACAATTACTATAAAAATAAATGAACTGAGGCTTCCCTGGTGGTCCAGTGGGCAAAGAGTCTGACTTGCTGTGCAAGGAGAACTGGTTTGATCTCTGGCCCAGGAAGATCCCACATGGCACAGAACAGCTGGACTGGTGTATCCAATTACAAGCCAACGCTCTGGACCACATGTGCCCAGAGCCGGTGCTCTGCAACATGAGAGAGGCCACTGCAGTGGGAGGCCAACGCAGGCCAAAGAACAAAAAGATGGATGAAAATAAATATAAATAAAAGAGGCATGATGGGGAAAAAGAAAAATAAATAAATAAATAGTTTGTTGTATATCGAACACAGCAGTGCATTAAAAATGCTGGAGAGGGCTTCCCTGGTGGTCCAGCACGTAAAGAGTCTGCCTTGCAGTGCAAGGGGCACCAGTTAGATCCCTGGCCCAGGAAGATCCCACATGCCGCGAAGTGGACAGACTGGTGTGTCCAATTATGAGCCAGTGCTCTGGAGCGCATGTGCCCAGAGCCGGTGCTCTGCAACATGAGAGAGGCCACTGCAATGGGAGGCCCACACATGCCAAAGAATAAAGATGGATGAAAAATAAATATAACAATAAAAGAGGCATGATGAGGGAAAAATGCTGGAGAAAGTCATGCTTAAAAAAAAGAAAAATATGCATTGTTTCTGCCATGGAGAAAGCAATCTGATTTCCTGATCTCCTTACAAAACCTTCAGCATAATGGACCTCATTTACAGTACTTTTACTGGACTGCTATTTGGGGGGAGGGAAGAAGATGATTAGGAGTATTGCAAAGAGGTGACAAGTCCAGTGTTTGTGTGGGCTAGTGCTTCCCAAGGGAGACTGTCACATTTGACCCTGGTGAAGTCCTGCAGAAAAGTTGGATTAAAAATGGAATCACATCCCAGGCTTAAACCCCTAAACCTCTCGATCAATCATGGTTTACAAAGCCTCTAAAGAAAGGAAATTTTTGACCAACTGATCAAAGCAGCACTCAGAATGGAACCACTGATTGAATATTGACCTCAGCAGGCACTGTAATTGCATCTTATTGGCAAATCATTACTAGTTTATCTTAGTGATAGAAGGCGCAGATTGAAATTACAAAGGCACTTACTTTTCTGGATCAAGTGAATGACTAGCAGGCAAAAAAAAATCTCTCCCGACTTTTAAAACATGGCAAAGGTGTGCAGGAAAGGAGGTAGGTTTCTTGTTAGGATGGTTAGGGGTTAACTTACCCAGCCTCCCTACTACTGAGGGAGAGAACAGTATTCCCAAGACCATTCCAGGCCTCGTCTCTCTTCACTTCTCACCAAGTCTTCCTGTACCTTCCCAGCACTTATCTATTCTGCTCTAACAGTCTAGTGGCTGGGAGTCCAAGTTGTGTGAACTATTTCACATGCATCATCACTTTTAATCCTCACGAGAACCAATGAAGGGGGGTTTATTAATATCCTCCCTCAGTGGATGAGGAACCCAAGACTTGGAAATGGTCAAAAGTTAAAAATAAGGTAAAACACAGAAGTTTTAACATACCTTCTATCGCAGTAGGTAAGGATGCACTTTGAGAAATATGTGATGAACTTTGTAGTCTACTGCTTATGGAGACTGGGACATCTTTTCTGTAAAGGGGCAAAGAGTAAATAGTTTAGGTCTTGTAGGCCAAATGGTCTCTATCATGACTCATTAACAAGGCTGTTGTAGTGCAAAAGTAACCATAAAAGGTAAATAAAGAAATGAGCATGGGGCTTCCCTGGTGGTCCAGTGGGCAAAGAGTCCACCTTGCAGTGCAAGTGGCACCGGTTTGATCCCCGGTCCTAGAAGATCCCACAGGCCGCAGAGTGGCTGGACCAGTGTGTCCAGTTATAAGCCAGTGCTCTGGATCTTATGTGCCCAGAGTCAGTACTCTGCAACGAGAGAGACCACTGCAATGGAAGGCCCACACAGGCCAGAGAATAAAGATGGATGAAAATAAATAAATAAATAACAATAAAAGAGGCCAAAATTTAAAAAGAAAGAAAGAAAGAAATGAGTATGGTTATATTCTAATAAAATTTTATTTGCAAAATGAGGTGATAGGCCAGATTTGGTCTCTGGTCACAGTTTGCTGACCTCTACTATAGAATATAAACTCCTTAAAGTTTGTGTGTTATTAGCAACAGGTATTACAGAGCATATCCTAAGTCTCCAGTATATGTGATCTGATTTCAGAGTCCAAGGTGAAAAGGATTATCAGTAGGAAACAAGACATTTATTAATATACTGTTTTAACCTTTTAAAATGCTTTGAACATATGTTACTTTTCTCCTTTTATGAAATAGTCCTGGTAGGTAATATTATCCTTATTTTACATAGTAGGTCAGGAAACTATGGTACAGGAGGGGTGAGGAGCTTGCTCAAGGTCACATAAGCTAATGATAGTACAGGAACTAAAATACTTCCCCTAATCCTTTGCTCTTGACCATACTCACTATTCCAGTCATTCAGCCCAGCATTAACCTCAAAGAAGGTTGCCTCGAGTGAGTATGAAATGAAAGACAAAACTGTCTCCTTCCCTCAGTAGGCTCACATGCATCATCACTTTTAATCCTCACGAGAACCAATGAAGGGGGGTTTATTAATATCCTCCCTCAGTGGATGAGGAACCCAAGACTTGGAAATGGTCAAAAGTTAAAAATAAGGTAAAACACAGAAGTTTTAACATACCTTCTATCGCAGTAGGTAAGGATGCACTTTGAGAAATATGTGATGAACTTTGTAGTCTACTGCTTATGGAGACTGGGACATCTTTTCTGTAAAGGGGCAAAGAGTAAATAGTTTAGGTCTTGTAGGCCAAATGGTCTCTATCATGACTCATTAACAAGGCTGTTGTAGTGCAAAAGTAACCATAAAAGGTAAATAAAGAAATGAGCATGGGGCTTCCCTGGTGGTCCAGTGGGCAAAGAGTCCACCTTGCAGTGCAAGTGGCACCGGTTTGATCCCCGGTCCTAGAAGATCCCACAGGCCGCAGAGTGGCTGGACCAGTGTGTCCAGTTATAAGCCAGTGCTCTGGATCTTATGTGCCCAGAGTCAGTACTCTGCAACGAGAGAGACCACTGCAATGGAAGGCCCACACAGGCCAGAGAATAAAGATGGATGAAAATAAATAAATAAATAACAATAAAAGAGGCCAAAATTTAAAAAGAAAGAAAGAAAGAAATGAGTATGGTTATATTCTAATAAAATTTTATTTGCAAAATGAGGTGATAGGCCAGATTTGGTCTCTGGTCACAGTTTGCTGACCTCTACTATAGAATATAAACTCCTTAAAGTTTGTGTGTTATTAGCAACAGGTATTACAGAGCATATCCTAAGTCTCCAGTATATGTGATCTGATTTCAGAGTCCAAGGTGAAAAGGATTATCAGTAGGAAACAAGACATTTATTAATATACTGTTTTAACCTTTTAAAATGCTTTGAACATATGTTACTTTTCTCCTTTTATGAAATAGTCCTGGTAGGTAATATTATCCTTATTTTACATAGTAGGTCAGGAAACTATGGTACAGGAGGGGTGAGGAGCTTGCTCAAGGTCACATAAGCTAATGATAGTACAGGAACTAAAATACTTCCCCTAATCCTTTGCTCTTGACCATACTCACTATTCCAGTCATTCAGCCCAGCATTAACCTCAAAGAAGGTTGCCTCGAGTGAGTATGAAATGAAAGACAAAACTGTCTCCTTCCCTCAGTAGGCTCAGTCCCTGTGGGTCTCTCACAGGCTGAGCATCTCACAGGGCTGCCTGGAATTCTGATGTTTAATGATAAGCATTCTTGGTACAACCTGGTCAGTTACTTCATCTGGTGCTCAACAGCCTGGTATAACACTGGAGGGGAAAACAGCTGCACTCGCCATCTCCAATGAGACCCTTCTACAGGGTTTAAAAAATAATGTTGGAAGTTGTCCCTGATAGGTCAGTGGTTAACACTCTGCCCTTCTAATGCAGGGCATGTGGGTTCAATCCCTGGTTAGGGAATTATGACCCCACATGCTATGTGGCATGGCCAAAAATAAATAAATAATGAACAAAATGAGCAAAGTAAAATTAGACTGTCATATTATCTAAAAATAAATAAAAGAAATAATGGTGGATGGGTCAAAGCGCTTTGACTTTAAGTAGATTTTTACGTTTGAGTTTGATCCCTTTTCACAGCATTCCCCATCTTTTTTTCACACGGTAAAGTATACATAATACAACATTTACCACTTTCCTCTCCTTAGGGGTAGAGTTCAGTAGTATTTTAAGTATTTTTGCATTGTTGTGCAACCTCACGACCATCCATGTCCAGAATATTTTCATCTTCCTGAAGGGAAATAGCAATGCTATCAGCCCTTGGCACTTGGCAGCACTTTGGTTGAGATGCTCAGCAGGAAATGAGTTACTACAGCATCACCCAAGGGTGCCTATGGCTCTTGACACCGTGAGAATCACCCCTGGGCTAGAATTGATATCCAGAGGCAGACCTTCCAAGATGATATGTGAAAAGAGAAACAATCAAGACATATGTTACTTTTCTCCTTTTATGAAATAGTCCTGGTAGGTAATATTATCCTTATTTTACATAGTAGGTCAGGAAACTATGGTACAGGAGGGGTGAGGAGCTTGCTCAAGGTCACATAAGCTAATGATAGTACAGGAACTAAAATACTTCCCCTAATCCTTTGCTCTTGACCATACTCACTATTCCAGTCATTCAGCCCAGCATTAACCTCAAAGAAGGTTGCCTCGAGTGAGTATGAAATGAAAGACAAAACTGTCTCCTTCCCTCAGTAGGCTCAGTCCCTGTGGGTCTCTCACAGGCTGAGCATCTCACAGGGCTGCCTGGAATTCTGATGTTTAATGATAAGCATTCTTGGTACAACCTGGTCAGTTACTTCATCTGGTGCTCAACAGCCTGCTATAACACTGGGGGGGAAAACAGCTGCACTCGCCATCTCCAATGAGACCCTTCTACAGGGTTTAAAAAATAATGTTGGAAGTTGTCCCTGATAGGTCAGTGGTTAACACTCTGCCCTTCTAATGCAGGGCATGTGGGTTCAATCCCTGGTTAGGGAATTATGACCCCACATGCTATGTGGCATGGCCAAAAATAAATAAATAATGAACAAAATGAGCAAAGTAAAATTAGACTGTCATATTATCTAAAAATAAATAAAAGAAATAATGGTGGATGGGTCAAAGCGCTTTGACTTTAAGTAGATTTTTACGTTTGAGTTTGATCCCTTTTCACAGCATTCCCCATCTTTTTTTCACACGGTAAAGTATACATAATACAACATTTACCACTTTCCTCTCCTTAGGGGTAGAGTTCAGTAGTATTTTAAGTATTTTTGCATTGTTGTGCAACCTCACGACCATCCATGTCCAGAATATTTTCATCTTCCTGAAGGGAAATAGCAATGCTATCAGCCCTTGGCACTTGGCAGCACTTTGGTTGAGATGCTCAGCAGGAAATGAGTTACTACAGCATCACCCAAGGGTGCCTATGGCTCTTGACACCGTGAGAATCACCCCTGGGCTAGAATTGATATCCAGAGGCAGACCTTCCAAGATGATATGTGAAAAGAGAAATAATCAAGACTCAGAGGCAGATGACAGCAAAGAGAACAGAAAGATAACCCTCCCCTCTGAGGTGCGTTCTTCTGAGCAACCGAGCCCCATTTGCCCCTGGTAGTGAACAGTTTGATAACCAGCTGTTACTCGCTTTTCTTCCTTCCCTCCTGCTCTAGCAGTGCCTCGCTCCTTTCCCTAAGAACAGCCCCCAGAATCAATTAACTACGTGGAATCCACTGTCCCAACTCAGTTTTATGGAGGAACATTGTACAAGACAGCCATCACATTATTTGCCTTGGATATCATCTTTCAGGAAATATCTTCCCGGGACATTTCATTCACTCCCATGAATTTACCACCACCTACACTTTGATGATTTCTAATCTATATCTAGAGAGACCTCCTTGTTAAGCCTTAGACAAGTCAGTTGAGGTTCTGCATAACAACTGTGACCTCTGTGTGTAGAAAAATGAATCTATCTCACTACCTACTGCCTTCTTTTGGCATTACAAATCTCTATTCAAGGCTTCATAACAAAACTTATTACCCAACTGAAAAATGTAAACACCCTGGCATCTTCATTCTTTCAGTTTATTGACCATATCATTCCAGCATTCATTCTGGAAGTGGGCTCTTCATAGAGAAACCAGGCTGAAATGGTAGTGTGCAAGGTTAAGTCTAAGGCTCCAGTTATAGGGATGGAGAGAAGAGGCACATGGAGACAGATTTCAGAAATAAATATCCTTGCAACGTGGCAGGACAAATTTTACTTTAGTTTGCACTTCCCCCGGTAAAGTATACATAATACAACATTTACCACTTTCCTCTCCTTAGGGGTAGAGTTCAGTAGTATTTTAAGTATTTTTGCATTGTTGTGCAACCTCACGACCATCCATGTCCAGAATATTTTCATCTTCCTGAAGGGAAATAGCAATGCTATCAGCCCTTGGCACTTGGCAGCACTTTGGTTGAGATGCTCAGCAGGAAATGAGTTACTACAGCATCACCCAAGGGTGCCTATGGCTCTTGACACCGTGAGAATCACCCCTGGGCTAGAATTGATATCCAGAGGCAGACCTTCCAAGATGATATGTGAAAAGAGAAATAATCAAGACTCAGAGGCAGATGACAGCAAAGAGAACAGAAAGATAACCCTCCCCTCTGAGGTGCGTTCTTCTGAGCAACCGAGCCCCATTTGCCCCTGGTAGTGAACAGTTTGATAACCAGCTGTTACTCGCTTTTCTTCCTTCCCTCCTGCTCTAGCAGTGCCTCGCTCCTTTCCTAAGAACAGCCCCCAGAATCAATTAACTACGTGGAATCCACTGTCCCAACTCAGTTTTATGGAGGAACATTGTACAAGACAGCCATCACATTATTTGCCTTGGATATCATCTTTCAGGAAATATCTTCCCGGGACATTTCATTCACTCCCATGAATTTACCACCACCTACACTTTGATGATTTCTAATCTATATCTAGAGAGACCTCCTTGTTAAGCCTTAGACAAGTCAGTTGAGGTTCTGCATAACAACTGTGACCTCTGTGTGTAGAAAAATGAATCTATCTCACTACCTACTGCCTTCTTTTGGCATTACAAATCTCTATTCAAGGCTTCATAACAAAACTTATTACCCAACTGAAAAATGTAAACACCCTGGCATCTTCATTCTTTCAGTTTATTGACCATATCATTCCAGCATTCATTCTGGAAGTGGGCTCTTCATAGAGAAACCAGGCTGAAATGGTAGTGTGCAAGGTTAAGTCTAAGGCTCCAGTTATAGGGATGGAGAGAAGAGGCACATGGAGACAGATTTCAGAAATAAATATCCTTGCAACGTGGCAGGACAAATAAGACTGAGGGTCAAAGTAATTAAGCGCTTTTTCCTCACTCACATAGCAATATCACGATGGAGGTAGTCCTGGAACCCTGACCACTGTCTAGTCTGATATTCTTTCCACTATAAGTTCTTAGAGAGTTCTTTCCTTGAAAGGGGAACAAGCTGCAGGCAGTTAGGAAGATAACCTCTTTGGAGAAGCAATTGTTTCTAAATAATCTAGTTAAAATCATTCGTATTGAAAGTTAGGTGATCAGGGGAGAAAAGAGAGAACAGAGACCATCAACCCCGTAGAAATGGAGCTACTAATTAAGAAATTTCATCTTCAGAACCTCATGAAAAAAGAACTATAAGTCTTGCCCTTGGGTCTGCTGAGATGCCATTGTATCCTACCGATGCAATAGTAATCAAAGCTGAATATCAAAGAAATGTCCTAAATCTTGGCCTAGTACATTATTTCAAAATACCACATGACTTCTTTTTCTCACATTCAAATAAAGACTCCAAACTGAAGATTTTGTAAGATCCTAATTATAGCTGAATGTTTAGTATTTGTGTGTGTGTGTTTATTTGCCGGGGGAGGGGAGGGGGCAAAATTATTCTGCAAATGAATAGAATAAGTATTAATCTTTGAGAAAATATTATAATGATGGATATATAATAGACACATTTTTATAATATGTAAAAATGTATTAGGTATGCAGTTTAAAAATTTTTAACAATGTTCAAATCATTTTATGGAAAGCTTAATAACTCTTGTAGCCTAGACCAAGTCAGTTGAGGTTCTGCATAACAACTGTGACCTCTGTGTGTAGAAAATGAATCTATCTCACTACCTACTGCCTTCTTTTGGCATTACAAATCTCTATTCAAGGCTTCATAACAAAACTTATTACCCAACTGAAAAATGTAAACACCCTGGCATCTTCATTCTTTCAGTTTATTGACCATATCATTCCAGCATTCATTCTGGAAGTGGGCTCTTCATAGAGAAACCAGGCTGAAATGGTAGTGTGCAAGGTTAAGTCTAAGGCTCCAGTTATAGGGATGGAGAGAAGAGGCACATGGAGACAGATTTCAGAAATAAATATCCTTGCAACGTGGCAGGACAAATAAGACTGAGGGTCAAAGTAATTAAGCGCTTTTTCCTCACTCACATAGCAATATCACGATGGAGGTAGTCCTGGAACCCTGACCACTGTCTAGTCTGATATTCTTTCCACTATAAGTTCTTAGAGAGTTCTTTCCTTGAAAGGGGAACAAGCTGCAGGCAGTTAGGAAGATAACCTCTTTGGAGAAGCAATTGTTTCTAAATAATCTAGTTAAAATCATTCGTATTGAAAGTTAGGTGATCAGGGGAGAAAAGAGAGAACAGAGACCATCAACCCCGTAGAAATGGAGCTACTAATTAAGAAATTTCATCTTCAGAACCTCATGAAAAAAGAACTATAAGTCTTGCCCTTGGGTCTGCTGAGATGCCATTGTATCCTACCGATGCAATAGTAATCAAAGCTGAATATCAAAGAAATGTCCTAAATCTTGGCCTAGTACATTATTTCAAAATACCACATGACTTCTTTTTCTCACATTCAAATAAAGACTCCAAACTGAAGATTTTGTAAGATCCTAATTATAGCTGAATGTTTAGTATTTGTGTGTGTGTGTTTATTTGCCGGGGGAGGGGAGGGGGCAAAATTATTCTGCAAATGAATAGAATAAGTATTAATCTTTGAGAAAATATTATAATGATGGATATATAATAGACACATTTTTATAATATGTAAAAATGTATTAGGTATGCAGTTTAAAAATTTTTAACAATGTTCAAATCATTTTATGGAAAGCTTAATAACAGGAGGAATTGGGTTCTGTGAGTTGGGATGTTTTCCCCAGTTGAAATATTCACTTCTTTAGGATCAGGTACACATCTGCTGACCAACCTAATGACTATGAAAATCACCCAAAACCATATTGGGGTATATCCCTCTGGCACCTTTGAACAATTTTCAATCTGGACTGTTTGAACCAAACTGTAGCTTTAGTAGAAAGAGTGACTTGTCATTAGAGACATTTTTCAATTTGTCATAATGTGATAATTGGGAAAGTGCTTAACATACTTATGGGGAAATGTTTAAGCAAAATTATTAGCATAATGAATATAGAAGTAAATGTGCTGACTGAATGGAACTCCAGTATGCTTATTAGGTAAATTCTCTAAGTCTTGCTATGTATACTACCCCCAAGTTAGCATTTATGGAATTTCATAACAATATTAATAATCAATATTTAATGTACCATAACTGGCACATTGCAAGTTACACCGTTATATCATCTAACACTAGTAATAACTGATGGTGAAATTTATTTACTGACAAGTGCTTCATACGTAGTACATCATATAATAGTCACAAATGATTACATAAGGCATGTTTATCATTATCCCAACTTTATAGATGAGGAAACTGCATCTTAGGGAAGGTCAGAAACCTCTGACTCAGCAATGCTATTTTGGGGATTTCCCTCCTACTAATATAATTGCAAATGTGTAGTATCATTTCTGTACAAGACTATTCACCTCAGTACTATTTTTTTAATAGAAAAGACTGACAACAGTCTTGCTTCATGAGTAGGCTAAAGAAATTATAGTTTATCTGTATAGTAATACAATGTAGCTGGGAAAAATAAAGGAGTCATCCATGTACAGATCTGGAAAGGTATTCAAGATAAAAACACTTCTAAGAGAAAAAGGAAAAACACAGCACAATGTATATCAGATTACACCTTGGGGACTTCCCTAGTGGTACAGTGGCTAAGACATTGAACTCCCAAAGCAAGGGGCCCAGGTTTCATCCCTGATCAGGGAACTAGATTCTATATGCTACTACGAAGAGTTTGCATACTGCAACTAAAGATCTCACAGATCTTAAGTAAAAAAGATCCCAAAAGCTGCTGTGAAGATCAAAGATCCCACATGCTGCAAATAAGACCAAATGTAATCAAATAAATAATTTTTTAAAATTTCCCACCTTGCATATAAAATAGGGAAATACAAATCCATATGTTTTTTTTTTGAATTTCACCAAACACATCTGGAAAATATATAAGAAACAAAGAACAACGGTTATGAATGCAGGCGTGGAGGGTGTGGCAGAGGAACTGGGCAGATGAAAGAAAATGTTAAGAGAAAGACATTTCACTGCTTGAGATTTCAGAAGTACATTTGTTTATGACAACATATCTGGCAAAGTTATCATGAAAAAAAGGAGAGAAGAAAGAATGGCTGAGAGTAGGGAAGGCAGGCAAGGTAAGGAAGGGGGAAATTCAAGATAACACAGGCTCAAGAACCACAGTCAAGTTTCAACTCCAACAGGTTACTCGACAGCCCTGCTTTCAAGTACTTTCCAACATGAAGCTGATTAACTCTTCCCAATAATTCCACGATATACTCATGAAAGTGCAAACAGGGCTTGAACAAAGTTTTCTCAAAATCACACTAATATATACTGACAAGTGCTTCATACGTAGTACATCATATAATAGTCACAAATGATTACATAAGGCATGTTTATCATTATCCCAACTTTATAGATGAGGAAACTGCATCTTAGGGAAGGTCAGAAACCTCTGACTCAGCAATGCTATTTTGGGGATTTCCCTCCTACTAATATAATTGCAAATGTGTAGTATCATTTCTGTACAAGACTATTCACCTCAGTACTATTTTTTTAATAGAAAAGACTGACAACAGTCTTGCTTCATGAGTAGGCTAAAGAAATTATAGTTTATCTGTATAGTAATACAATGTAGCTGGGAAAAATAAAGGAGTCATCCATGTACAGATCTGGAAAGGTATTCAAGATAAAAACACTTCTAAGAGAAAAAGGAAAAACACAGCACAATGTATATCAGATTACACCTTGGGGACTTCCCTAGTGGTACAGTGGCTAAGACATTGAACTCCCAAAGCAAGGGGCCCAGGTTTCATCCCTGATCAGGGAACTAGATTCTATATGCTACTACGAAGAGTTTGCATACTGCAACTAAAGATCTCACAGATCTTAAGTAAAAAAGATCCCAAAAGCTGCTGTGAAGATCAAAGATCCCACATGCTGCAAATAAGACCAAATGTAATCAAATAAATAATTTTTTAAAATTTCCCACCTTGCATATAAAATAGGGAAATACAAATCCATATGTTTTTTTTTTGAATTTCACCAAACACATCTGGAAAATATATAAGAAACAAAGAACAACGGTTATGAATGCAGGCGTGGAGGGTGTGGCAGAGGAACTGGGCAGATGAAAGAAAATGTTAAGAGAAAGACATTTCACTGCTTGAGATTTCAGAAGTACATTTGTTTATGACAACATATCTGGCAAAGTTATCATGAAAAAAAGGAGAGAAGAAAGAATGGCTGAGAGTAGGGAAGGCAGGCAAGGTAAGGAAGGGGGAAATTCAAGATAACACAGGCTCAAGAACCACAGTCAAGTTTCAACTCCAACAGGTTACTCGACAGCCCTGCTTTCAAGTACTTTCCAACATGAAGCTGATTAACTCTTCCCAATAATTCCACGATATACTCATGAAAGTGCAAACAGGGCTTGAACAAAGTTTTCTCAAAATCACACAAATATTCAGACAATAATGTCATTTTTTTCCTACTATACCACTGCCACAGAAAACATTACACTTTTAAAATATTCTAAAAATTTGACTCTGTACTAAATCCAGCTCACTTTTCCTCCAGAATGGCTATTTAAAAGGATCAGTTATAAAATGAAACAAAAATAAATAGTGAAAGTCGTTCAGTCTTGTCTGACTCTTTTCCATCCCATGGACTAAAGCCCATCAGGCTACACTCTGAGGATTCTCCAGGCAAGAATACTGGAGTGGGTTGCCGTTTTTTTTTTCCAGGGGATCTTCCCAACCCAGAGATGAAACCCAGGTTTCTTGAATTGCTGGTGGATTCTTTATCATCTGAGCCACCAGGGAAGCCTCCCAAATAAGTAACGGGGGGGTTAAAAAGGTGCTAGTCACAGTCTCTGTAATTAATTTCTTACTGCTGATGTAACAAATTATGATAAATTTGGTGACTAAAGCAACATAAATTTTTTTATTTTACAATTCTGAAGTCCAACACAGATCTCACGGTGTCAGCTGGGCCACATTCCCTTCTGGAGGTGCCAGGGAAGAAGTCACTTTCTTAAAGCATTTCCTTCCTTGGTCCACAGCCTCTTCGTCTGTAAAGCCAGCAAGGGCAGGTCAGCTCCTTCTCATGTCACAGCTCCCTGAACTATTCCCATTATGTCCACATTTCTTTCTCTGATTTTCTCTTCTTCCTCTTCAATTTTTTTTTTTTTTTTTGGGGGGGGGGTAAGGGCGGGTTGGGGAGGGAGAGGGGTGGGCGGGCCACTTCCACTGGTCTTTCATTTGTCTAGTTTCATCCATCTTTGTTCTTTGGTCCATGTGGGCCTCCCATCGCCGTGGCCTCTGTTGTCGCAGAGCACCGGCTCTGGGCGCATGCGCTCCAGAGCTCCGGCTGGGTAATTGGACACATCGCTCCAGCCGCTCTGCGGCACGTGGGATCTTCCCAGGCCAGGGATGGAACCAGCGCCCCTTGCAGTGCAAGGCGGTGTCCTTACCCACTGGACCACCAGGGAAGCCCCCTCTTCCATTTTTAATGACTACATTTCACCTCAGGAGATAATCTAGGAAAGCTGCCTTATCTGAAAGCCAGCTGATTAGCAACTTCTAATTTCCCTTTGCTGTGGAAGGTCACATATTTACAGATGGCAGCCATTAGGACCTGAGCATCTTGGGACGGTTAGTCTGTCTCTACCACACTCCTTATCCAGGCTGTGGTCCCTCTGTGCTGAGTGGTGTGTCCTGTGGATGCCATTACTATGGGATGTTAACAGATGATACGTAAGAGTGAGTCTCCTCTTATCAAATATATTTTAAAGAACAGTTCTAAACCAAAGAAGGTTTTCTTAACTGTGGAATTCAGAATTTGTGATGTGTCAGTCCACACAGTGACTTTCCAAGAGAATATTCCTAAATGGATTTGACATGGAATTCTCAATGTGGCCCCTAAATATGGATCCTTTGTGGAACTTTTAGGATAAAATCTACAACACTGTCATTTTTTTCTTTTAATATATGACTCTCTTTGCTAATATTGTGTTAAATGCCTGCATCACTATTTGTAAGTAAGAATGGTTTATAGTTTTCCAGCATCATTTTTATTTGATTTTGGTAATTTTTCCAAGAATTAGGAAGCTACGCCATTTCCCCCAATCCTAGCATTACTTGCATAATTTAAATGTTAGTTGCCCTCCCCCAATTTAAAAGAGTGCCCTATAAAATCATTCACCCTAGGTATCCTTTATTTTTTATTTATTCTTTTATACTAGAAATTTTAAAATTACTTTGTTAGAGAAGTTTTAGGCTTTGGGGAAAATTAAGTGGACAGTTCACAGAAATTGAGAAGTACATAGGACGCCAACTCCCAAACCCACCCACCCAGAGATTCCCAAATTATTCACATAATGCATTAGTATAGTACATCTGTTATAGTTTCAGAGCCCATGTTGATGCATTACTGTTATTCACTATAGTCCATAGTTTGTATTAGGGATCAGTCTTGTGTACTCAATAGTTTTTGACAGTGTACAGTGACATGTATCCACCATTTCAGCACCGCACAGAATAATTTCTCTGCACTAAAAATTCTCTATGCTTCGTCTATTCATCCTCCCTCCCTTCCCCTAAGCCCCTGGCAAACACTGATCCTTTAACTGTCTCACAGTTTTACCTTTTCTAGAATGTCATCTAGCTAGAATCCTAAGAGTAGATAACTTTTGCAGACTGACCTCTTTCATTTAGCAATATGTACATAAGGCTGTGGGTAGCCACTCCCTTCTCGAGGGGATCTTGAGATTGAACCTGGCTATCCCGCACTGCAGGCAGATTCTCTACTGCCGGGGCCACCAGAGAAGCCCACATAAAGTTGCTGCAAGTCACAGTGTGGCTTAATGGCTCATCTCTTTTGCTTGCTGAATAACACTGCACTGTCTGCGTCTGCCACCCTTGGGTTTATTCATTCACATATTGAAGGACATCTTGGTTACTTCCATGTTTTGACAATTATGAATAAAGCTGTATAAACATTCATGTGGACATAAATTTTCAATTCATTTGAGTAAATTCCAAGTAATGTCATCATGTGGTAAGAGTATTTTTAGTTCTATAAGAAGCTGCCAAACTAACTTCTAAAGTGGATGTGCCATTCTGCATTCCCCCAGGAATGAATGAGAATTCCTGTTGCTCCATATGTTTGGCAGAAATTTGGTGTTGTCAGTGTTTTGGATTTTTACCTATCCTGACAGGTGTGCAGTAGTATTGTGTTTTAATTTGCAGTTCTGTAGTGAAAGGTGATGTCGAGCATCTTTGTCTGTTTGCCATTTGTATGTCTCTTTCATGAGGTGTCTCCCTACAGCCCATTTTTTTTTAAACTGAGATGTTCTCTTATTGTTAATTTTTAAAAGCTCTTTGCATACTTTGGATACCAGTCACTTATCAGGTATGTTTTACAAATATCTTCTTACATTCTGTGGTTTATCTTTAATTTCTTAACCATGTCTTTCACAGGCAGAATATTTTAATTTTAATGAAGTTCAACTTGCCTTTTTCTCTTTCTTTCATGGACTGTGATTTTTGTGTTAGTTGCTCAGTAGTGTTCAACTCTTTGCGACCCCATGTTATAGCCTGCCAGACTCCTCTATGTCCATGGGATTCTCCAGGCAAAAGTATTGGAGTGGGTTGCCGTTCCTTTGTCTAGGGAATCTTCCTGACCCAGGGATTGAACCCAGGCTTTGCAGGCAGATTCTTTACCACTGAGACACCAACATATTTTTTCTGTGTACTTAAAAAAATGTCATTACTAAGCCCAAGATTACCTAGGTACTCCTTTCTGTTATTCCCTCAGATGTCTAATCACTTCGCTGTTTTCATTAGAATCATGTAACTTTTTGAACTAACTATTTTGATCTATTTTAAACTAATGTGTATGCGAAAGGCATAAGGTCTGTGTATAGAGTCATGTTTATGTTTGTGGAGGCCTGACTGTCTCAGCATCATTTGCTAACACTGCACTGTCTGCGTCTGCCACCCTTGGGTTTATTCATTCACATATTGAAGGACATCTTGGTTACTTCCATGTTTTGACAATTATGAATAAAGCTGTATAAACATTCATGTGGACATAAATTTTCAATTCATTTGAGTAAATTCCAAGTAATGTCATCATGTGGTAAGAGTATTTTTAGTTCTATAAGAAGCTGCCAAACTAACTTCTAAAGTGGATGTGCCATTCTGCATTCCCCCAGGAATGAATGAGAATTCCTGTTGCTCCATATGTTTGGCAGAAATTTGGTGTTGTCAGTGTTTTGGATTTTTACCTATCCTGACAGGTGTGCAGTAGTATTGTGTTTTAATTTGCAGTTCTGTAGTGAAAGGTGATGTCGAGCATCTTTGTCTGTTTGCCATTTGTATGTCTCTTTCATGAGGTGTCTCCCTACAGCCCATTTTTTTTTAAACTGAGATGTTCTCTTATTGTTAATTTTTAAAAGCTCTTTGCATACTTTGGATACCAGTCACTTATCAGGTATGTTTTACAAATATCTTCTTACATTCTGTGGTTTATCTTTAATTTCTTAACCATGTCTTTCACAGGCAGAATATTTTAATTTTAATGAAGTTCAACTTGCCTTTTTCTCTTTCTTTCATGGACTGTGATTTTTGTGTTAGTTGCTCAGTAGTGTTCAACTCTTTGCGACCCCATGTTATAGCCTGCCAGACTCCTCTATGTCCATGGGATTCTCCAGGCAAAAGTATTGGAGTGGGTTGCCGTTCCTTTGTCTAGGGAATCTTCCTGACCCAGGGATTGAACCCAGGCTTTGCAGGCAGATTCTTTACCACTGAGACACCAACATATTTTTTCTGTGTACTTAAAAAAATGTCATTACTAAGCCCAAGATTACCTAGGTACTCCTTTCTGTTATTCCCTCAGATGTCTAATCACTTCGCTGTTTTCATTAGAATCATGTAACTTTTTGAACTAACTATTTTGATCTATTTTAAACTAATGTGTATGCGAAAGGCATAAGGTCTGTGTATAGAGTCATGTTTATGTTTGTGGAGGCCTGACTGTCTCGGCATCATTTGCTGAAAATACTACCCTTCCTCCATTAAACTGCCTTTGCTCCTTTGTCAAAAGATCAGCTGAATATATCGGTGTGGGTCTATCTCTGAGCACTGTATTCTGTTCTACCGATGTATTTGTCTTTTTTTCTTTCACCAATATCTCACTGTCTTGATTACTATAGCTGTAGAGTAAACCTTGAAGTCAAGTAGTGAAATCTTCCAATTTTGTTCTTCACCTTCAATACTGTATTGGGTTTTCTGAGTCTTTCCCTTTCCATATTTATCTTAAAATCTCTTGATATCCACAAAATTACTTGCTGGGATTTTTTTGAACTTTTTATTTTGTATGGTGATATAGTCAATTAACAATGTTATGATGGTTTCCGGTGAACAACAAAAGGACTCAGCCATACATATACATGTATCCATTCTCCCCCAAACTTCCTTCCTATCCAGGCTGCCACATAGCACTGAGCAGAGTTCCGTGCATTACATACTAGGTTCTTGTTGGTTATCCATTTTCATTTTGATTGAGATTCCATTGAAATTTAGATCAATTTTGGAAGAACTGACACTTTGGAAATATTGAGTCTTCCTGACCATGTACATAAAGTCTCTCCACTTTATTAGATTTGTGTTCATTTCTTCCAGCTGAGTTTTCCTGTTTCCTTTATGTGTATCTTACACATTCTCTCTCCTACCCATATCTCTCTCATGCGTGCTAATATAAATGGCACTGTTTTGTTTTCAAATTCCAAGTGTTCAATGCTGGTATATGAGAAAGCAATCTTTTCCTACCCATATTCGTTATGTTATGGAGTGGGTTGCCGTTCCTTTGTCTAGGGAATCTTCCTGACCCAGGGATTGAACCCAGGCTTTGCAGGCAGATTCTTTACCACTGAGACACCAACATATTTTTTCTGTGTACTTAAAAAAATGTCATTACTAAGCCCAAGATTACCTAGGTACTCCTTTCTGTTATTCCCTCAGATGTCTAATCACTTCGCTGTTTTCATTAGAATCATGTAACTTTTTGAACTAACTATTTTGATCTATTTTAAACTAATGTGTATGCGAAAGGCATAAGGTCTGTGTATAGAGTCATGTTTATGTTTGTGGAGGCCTGACTGTCTCGGCATCATTTGCTGAAAATACTACCCTTCCTCCATTAAACTGCCTTTGCTCCTTTGTCAAAAGATCAGCTGAATATATCGGTGTGGGTCTATCTCTGAGCACTGTATTCTGTTCTACCGATGTATTTGTCTTTTTTTCTTTCACCAATATCTCACTGTCTTGATTACTATAGCTGTAGAGTAAACCTTGAAGTCAAGTAGTGAAATCTTCCAATTTTGTTCTTCACCTTCAATACTGTATTGGGTTTTCTGAGTCTTTCCCTTTCCATATTTATCTTAAAATCTCTTGATATCCACAAAATTACTTGCTGGGATTTTTTTGAACTTTTTATTTTGTATGGTGATATAGTCAATTAACAATGTTATGATGGTTTCCGGTGAACAACAAAAGGACTCAGCCATACATATACATGTATCCATTCTCCCCCAAACTTCCTTCCTATCCAGGCTGCCACATAGCACTGAGCAGAGTTCCGTGCATTACATACTAGGTTCTTGTTGGTTATCCATTTTCATTTTGATTGAGATTCCATTGAAATTTAGATCAATTTTGGAAGAACTGACACTTTGGAAATATTGAGTCTTCCTGACCATGTACATAAAGTCTCTCCACTTTATTAGATTTGTGTTCATTTCTTCCAGCTGAGTTTTCCTGTTTCCTTTATGTGTATCTTACACATTCTCTCTCCCTACCCATATCTCTCTCATGCGTGCTAATATAAATGGCACTGTTTTTTTGTTTTCAAATTCCAAGTGTTCAATGCTGGTATATGAGAAAGCAATTGACTTTTGTACAGTAACTTTGTATTCTGCAACCTTGCTGTATTTGCTTAATAGTTTCTGGAGGTTTTCTTTGGTTTCCTCTTTGGAATTCTCCACAAAGACAATCATAACACCTGTGAACAAACATGGCTTTACTCCTTCCTTCTCAACCTATATACACTTTTATTTCCTTTTCTTGTCTCATTGTATTATCCAGGACTTCCTGTACTATCCTGAGTAAGAGTGGTGAGAATGGGCATCACTGCCTTGTTCCTGACCTTAGTAGGAAACATCTAGCTTCTCATCACTAAGTATGATTTTAGCTGTAGGTCTTTCACAGATGTTCTTTCTCAAGTTGAGGATGTTTCCCTCTATTCCTAGCTTGTTGAGAGTGTTTTGTTTGTGTGTGTGTACATTTTATACAATGGTGGATTTGATTTGCTAATATTTTGGTATTTTCTTAAGGATTTTTAAACACAGAAATATCCACAATGAGCTACATAATTTTCTGAATTATTTATAAATCTGGGTTTCAGTTTCCCTGAGATGCCTACATTTTAGAAGTTGTTTTATTATGGCCATATAATCAATATTTACAAATATTTCAGTCCTAATATAAGAATGCTCACTTGCCATAGGTCAAAAAACTACATATATGTACTAAGTACGTTAATAGTGTCCATCTCTTAGTTAGCATTCTCTTTACTTTCCCTTCATTAAAGACCCCATTCTCTTCACTTTCTAGAAGCATCTTTTAGAGACTCTTGGAAGGTCCAAACCCAGGGCATACAGACACAAGATGAGCCATATCATATTTGCAATGTTCCTCTTGGTTCCATTTCTCAGAAAGAAAAAGTCTGAAAGTTCTGATGGCCACAGGCAGTAGTCTGTCAGAGAATTTCCTGGTTAAGTGCTCACTGCATAAATAAGTTGTTGAACATTAAAATCATTTTTTCCCTACCCATATCTCTCCACTTTATTAGATTTGTGTTCATTTCTTCCAGCTGAGTTTTCCTGTTTCCTTTATGTGTATCTTACACATTCTCTCTCCTACCCATATCTCTCTCATGCGTGCTAATATAAATGGCACTGTTTTTTTGTTTTCAAATTCCAAGTGTTCAATGCTGGTATATGAGAAAGCAATTGACTTTTGTACAGTAACTTTGTATTCTGCAACCTTGCTGTATTTGCTTAATAGTTTCTGGAGGTTTTCTTTGGTTTCCTCTTTGGAATTCTCCACAAAGACAATCATAACACCTGTGAACAAACATGGCTTTACTCCTTCCTTCTCAACCTATATACACTTTTATTTCCTTTTCTTGTCTCATTGTATTATCCAGGACTTCCTGTACTATCCTGAGTAAGAGTGGTGAGAATGGGCATCACTGCCTTGTTCCTGACCTTAGTAGGAAACATCTAGCTTCTCATCACTAAGTATGATTTTAGCTGTAGGTCTTTCACAGATGTTCTTTCTCAAGTTGAGGATTTTTCCCCTCTATTCCTAGCTTGTTGAGAGTGTTTTGTTTGTGTGTGTGTACATTTTATACAATGGTGGATTTGATTTGCTAATATTTTGGTATTTTCTTAAGGATTTTTAAACACAGAAATATCCACAATGAGCTACATAATTTTCTGAATTATTTATAAATCTGGGTTTCAGTTTCCCTGAGATGCCTACATTTTAGAAGTTGTTTTATTATGGCCATATAATCAATATTTACAAATATTTCAGTCCTAATATAAGAATGCTCACTTGCCATAGGTCAAAAAACTACATATATGTACTAAGTACGTTAATAGTGTCCATCTCTTAGTTAGCATTCTCTTTACTTTCCCTTCATTAAAGACCCCATTCTCTTCACTTTCTAGAAGCATCTTTTAGAGACTCTTGGAAGGTCCAAACCCAGGGCATACAGACACAAGATGAGCCATATCATATTTGCAATGTTCCTCTTGGTTCCATTTCTCAGAAAGAAAAAAAAGTCTGAAAGTTCTGATGGCCACAGGCAGTAGTCTGTCAGAGAATTTCCTGGTTAAGTGCTCACTGCATAAATAAGTTGCCAGGATACACTTAATTTTCTGGAGGAGAATTTGATTCTCCACAAAATACAAATAGCATCAATAAAAGAAACAGACTGTTCTCATCTGTGTTTCCAAGCAATGGGATTACATCTATCCTCTGACAAGACGCTTAAATAATGAACACCTGTCTCATCTAGATGTATCCTTTACAATACCTTTCATCAACCACCTCCTCTACAGTCGCACCTCTGTCTCTGGTGTGCTTCAAGGTCCAGTTCATTCAGACCAGGCCCCTTGGAAAAGCTTCATACCTAGTGGTTCTGCTTTCCATCTCTGACCCTTTCCATCATTCACCCCTATAGCCTATCTTGAAAGTACTGCTCTGAGAACAGACTTCCCTTAAAATCTCCCCATAGAGTGAAGTCTTGACTTTAGGGTCAAAGTTCTTAGTCCCCAAAATTTCTTGACAACAGGGCTAACCTTTTTATCTAACCCTTTCAACCAATTCATTCCCGTTAATCCTTCTGTCTTCCTAGGCTGATAAACTCATGAATCTATTTTCTATGTTCCTATCATTTTTTTTAAACTTTCCCATTGCGGAAAATCTTGTTTCTTAAACTGAAAATTAACAACAAACTGTTTTATATAGTTCTTAAATAACTTGTATGAAACACAACATCATATAAGCTGGGCATTACTCAGTTCAGTTCAGTCACTTGGTCATGTCCTACTCTTTGTGACCTCATGGACTGAGGCAGGACAGGGTTCTCTGTCCTTCACCATCTCACACAGTTTGCTCAAAATTCATGTCCATTGAATCAGTGATGCCATCCAATCATCTCATTCTCTGTCATCCCCTTCTCCTTCTACCTTCTATCTTTCTTAACATCAGGGTATTGTCCAATGAGTCGTCGCTTCACATTAGGTATCCAAAGTACTGGGGCTTCCACTCCAGCATCAATCCTTCCAATGAATATTCAGGGTTGATTTCCTTTAGAATTGACTGGTTTTATTTCCATGTAGTCCAAGGGCTCTCGAAAAAGTCTGAAAGTTCTGATGGCCACAGGCAGTAGTCTGTCAGAGAATTTCCTGGTTAAGTGCTCACTGCATAAATAAGTTGCCAGGATACACTTAATTTTCTGGAGGAGAATTTGATTCTCCACAAAATACAAATAGCATCAATAAAAGAAACAGACTGTTCTCATCTGTGTTTCCAAGCAATGGGATTACATCTATCCTCTGACAAGACGCTTAAATAATGAACACCTGTCTCATCTAGATGTATCCTTTACAATACCTTTCATCAACCACCTCCTCTACAGTCGCACCTCTGTCTCTGGTGTGCTTCAAGGTCCAGTTCATTCAGACCAGGCCCCTTGGAAAAGCTTCATACCTAGTGGTTCTGCTTTCCATCTCTGACCCTTTCCATCATTCACCCCTATAGCCTATCTTGAAAGTACTGCTCTGAGAACAGACTTCCCTTAAAATCTCCCCATAGAGTGAAGTCTTGACTTTAGGGTCAAAGTTCTTAGTCCCCAAAATTTCTTGACAACAGGGCTAACCTTTTTATCTAACCCTTTCAACCAATTCATTCCCGTTAATCCTTCTGTCTTCCTAGGCTGATAAACTCATGAATCTATTTTCTATGTTCCTATCATTTTTTTTAAACTTTCCCATTGCGGAAAATCTTGTTTCTTAAACTGAAAATTAACAACAAACTGTTTTATATAGTTCTTAAATAACTTGTATGAAACACAACATCATATAAGCTGGGCATTACTCAGTTCAGTTCAGTCACTTGGTCATGTCCTACTCTTTGTGACCTCATGGACTGAGGCAGGACAGGGTTCTCTGTCCTTCACCATCTCACACAGTTTGCTCAAAATTCATGTCCATTGAATCAGTGATGCCATCCAATCATCTCATTCTCTGTCATCCCCTTCTCCTTCTACCTTCTATCTTTCTTAACATCAGGGTATTGTCCAATGAGTCGTCGCTTCACATTAGGTATCCAAAGTACTGGGGCTTCCACTCCAGCATCAATCCTTCCAATGAATATTCAGGGTTGATTTCCTTTAGAATTGACTGGTTTTATTTCCATGTAGTCCAAGGGGCTCTCAAGAGTCTTCTCCAACATCACCACGATGGTTTAAAGGCATCAATTCTTTGGTACTCAGCCTTCTTTATGGTCCAACTCTCACATCCATATATGACTACTGGGAAAACTATAGCTTTGACTGTACAGACCTTGATTGGCAAAATGATATTTCTGCTTTTTAATACACTGTCTAGGTTTGTCGTAGCTTTTCTTCCAAGGAGCAAGCGTCTTTTCATTTCATGGCTACAGTCACTGTCCACAGTGATTTTGGAGCCCAAGAAAACAAACTCTGTCACTGTTTCAATTGCTTGCCCAACTATTAGCCATGAAGTGATGGGGCCAGATGCCATGATCTCTCTTTTTTGAATGCTAAGTTTTAAACCAGGTTTTTCACTCTCCTCTTCATTAAGAGGCACATTAGTTCCTCTTCACTTTCTGCCATAAGGGTGTCATCTGAATACCTGAGGTTATTGATATTTCTCCTGGCAATCTTGACTCCAGTCTCTGCTTCATCCAGACTGGCATTTCACTTCAAAGCCTTTAAAAGGTTTTAGAAATTATAGATTGTTATGCAAATATTATTTATCATTCAGAAAATCACATTAGTAAATTGCTTTTATGAGACTTGATTCTTTTTCTCACTCAATTCATGATTTGTACTAAGACATGCTAAGTAAACACTGATTTACTTTTTTGTCATTTGTTTTTCTCCCAAATCCTGCTGGATCCTCACCTTCTGTCATACAACTCATGTGCCCAAAATGGCAAATACTGACAAGAAAATACCATACTGAAGTTACCCTTCTATTATGCATATCATTGGATAATCAGAAAAAGTTCAGACCTGTAGAGAGGCTGTGTTGGGTGTGTGTGTGCACACGTGTGCTTGTGCCCATGTTTTCAAACACTGAGCCTTGCTGCATTTGCAGCATGGACTCATCTCGGGAGCCTCCTCTGACCTTGCACAATCTCACACCACACACAAGCACCAGATGTCAGTGTTGTGCAACTTTCAGGTTGACTGAGAAGGCTGGCTGGAATTTGGTCGCTTAGAAACAGAGTAACAGTGCTATGCAGGAACCCAAACACCCTTAGGTGCTGGATACATCATAGAGGCCCACTGCAAACAAACTGTAACTGGAGAAAGCACACAGCACTCTTTTTAGATCCAGCTCTGAGGAAAGGGCTGGAATGAACAAGCACCAGATGGATGGCGGGACCCACAGCCCTCTTCTGACCCTGAACCAGATAGAGACATCTGGGAAGTTTTGGTCTGACGCCCTTGCCACAACTTTTGTGAGTGAAGGCAGAGGGACGGGGGACCAAATCACTCTGTCTGCTTAATGAACAGTGCTTTTGGCTCAGATTGTAAAGAATCCACCTGCAATCAGGACACCTGGCTTCGATCCCTGAGTCAGGAAGATTCCCTGGAGAAGGGAATGGAAAGCACTCCAGTAGTCTTGCCTGGAGAATCCCATGGGCAGAGGAGCCTGGCAGGCTAGTCCATGCGGTCAAAAAGAGTTGGGCATAACTGGGCAGCTTTCACTTCACTTCATATTTGTGAGCTAGGTGGTCAGACGGTCAAACTCCTAATATAAACTCACGGCCTGCCATGACCTGGCCCTTGACAAGCTCTGTGGCCTCATCAGGCACCACTCTCCTCTCCTCTCCCCTCCAGCCACTGACCTCTCTCCACTGGCTCCCTCAGGACTCAAAGGCTCTGTTTAGAATGTTCACGCCCCTCCCTTAGCTCCCACCTCTACAGATCTCAGCTCAGATGCTCTTTATCAGGAAGGGTGGGTCTCACAAGTCAGGTGTCATCTTTATGACCTCAGAGTATCCTTTAGCTTCCTTTCATAGGCTTATCAGAATTTGCAAATATATATTTGTCTGATTATATGATTAATGTCGATGTAGTCAACTTGAAAGTGAGAATTCATCAGACTAGAGAAAAGAGTGGCTGCTTTGCCCATTTGTATTTTCCTAGAACCTAGTGAAGCGTTTGGCATAGAGAAGGTCCTCAACATGTAAATGTTAAATGGGTGAACAAAGGAGTATTTAAATAAGTAAATTGGTGAACAAACGAACTGATTTCATCCAGTCTTCCTCTAAACAGACTTCCATGTACGAAGGAATGCATATACAGTAGGATGGAATAGGGGAGAACAGCTCAGGTAGCTGGCAAGGTGACAGTCACTATGTTCCCAGAGCCTGAAAAGAATTCAGAAAGCCAAGAGAACTGCAGAAATGCAGTTTGTGGCTCAATTATGGTAGCAGGACTATAAAGTCCTCAAAGCCGTAACAGACTCCCGTCTAGCACTTGCAAGTATAATCAACATGTACTGACCTATCCCCTGGGGGAGGGTGTGGCAACCCACTCCAGTATTCTGTGGAATTCACGGACCAGAGGAGCTTGGTGGGCTACAGTCCATGGGGTTGCAAAGAGCTGGACATGACTGAAGTTACTGAGCACGCGTGCAACCTCTGGTCCAATCAGTAAGGAAAGGAGTGTGTGTGCTAAGCTGCTTCAGTCATCACCGACTCTTTGTGACCCCATGGAACCTAGTCCACCAGACTTCTCTGTCCATGGGATTCTCCAGGCCAGAATACTGGAGTGGGTTGCCAGTAACCTCCTCCAGGTGATCTTCCCAGGGCAGGGACTGAACCTGCCCCTCCAGCATCTCCTGCATTGGCAGGCAGTTTCTTTAACATTAGTGCTATGTGCGAAGCCCAAGGAAAGAAGGTCAGGTGGCAGGTGTAGGAGGAATACTGGCCTTCATTCAGAATAAATTATTTGAAATGTATTATGTGCAAGAGAAGAGATGAGAGACAGAGACAGTGACAGACGGGATGAATTTGTTCTTCTGAGGGGTATGCCCAAAGAAGGGAAAAAGTCTGGTTATTTTTCTTTCTTCCACAAGATGGGGCAATCGGAATGAATTCAACTAAGAAGCAGGAAGCACTCATATTATGTTTGTTCCGTGATTTGGTGAAACTAGAAAAATGGAGTCTGTTTTGAACCTGTTTATGCAACTGTATAGCATTTCCTGCAAGATCAGGCCTGGGAGAGACAACAGTTAGGCAGGAGGGGAGAGCCTAGGACACAGTCTCCCTCCTTAGTGAGGGCGAAGGGACGTGGCCCAGCTTCCAGAACTCCTAGCATTCCAGCCCCAGGGAGCTGCAAGAATCTCTGGCAGCAAATTTACCACATGGAAACATTTCTTCACATTAGGAGAAATTTCTAAATGAGATATAATGGAACCTACTTTGAACTAAATTATTTTAATATGATCTATCACAATGTACCATCTCTCTTAATAGCTTGCTGCTTAAAGTCTGCAATGACTTCATTCAGTGAAATGTTCCATAATGCATTAAGTCAGGGCCTACATAAAATAATTATGACAGTAAGAACTAGAGTTTTATTTTTCTACCTGTGACCTATTTGCACATAATCCTTCTTGCTTCTACTCGGTTATAGATCTGTTAAGATATAATTATCAATCTATCCCTGAAAAGAAGGTGGGAGAAAACAATTCTCAATTGAAAAATTGTTCAAAAACAATTTTTAGATTAAATTAGCCCTGTTCAGTAAGATAATTAATATTTATATGGTGTTTTGATCTACATGGTTTTATTTGATCTTGCCGATAATCCTGCGAGTTAAATATTGTTTTGATCATCACCACTTCACCAGTGTACACCATGGGTTATTTCCTTAATATGTAGAGTAGGTAGGTATTAAAGATAAGTAGGAACCCAGGTTTCTGGACTCCAGTTCTCATTTTCCATAGATGGAGTGGTAGAAAGAAAGGACAGAAAAGACTTCGGAAGGAACTCACGTTCCCTTGTTATGAAGGCCAAATGCACACTGTATACATTAGGAAACCCGGACACACTGGTTTAAACAATAAAGAGAAACTTTTGGCTCACACATTGGAAAAGTCCAGGAGTCCTAGTTGCTCAAAGGATGTGCCCATGAACCCAGTCACTGAGGTCTTAGGTTCATCTTCCAGCTTCACTTCATAATATCAGTGGTTCCTGGCTACCTTCTTGTATAACAAAAGTATCTGAGCAGTTATAGATCTCACAGGCTCCCATGTAAACACATTTGCAGAAGAAAAGAGTGTTCCTTCCCAAAGTGATCTCATCTGTGACCGACCCTCCTCTAGGTTCAGACTGGGTCATGGATCCCATCTCTGAACCAACCTCAGCTAGGAAGATCTGTGTGGCTTACTTGTCCCAATCAGAATCACTACACTGAAGTTGGGAATAACCTCCATCTCATCTAGACTCTCATTGCTAAGCAAGAGCAAGTGGTGCATTGTCCAAAAGGGAAGCAAACAGGAGGAAACAGAAGATGGAGAAGTATACAATGTATCTACTATTTCTGGAATTTAATAATGACTGAAATATAAAGTATTGGTTCTTTGAACAAAAACTTTGTGAGCATTCTAGGGCTATCTTGACTGCTGCATAATTATAAGAAAATCTATTGTAAAATGCCCTGAAGAAAACCTTGGGGTTATTAGCTTTAGAAAACTTAAAAAGCAAATTCATAGACATTACATGAGAGCTGTGTGGTACCTAGAAAGCAGGATATTGCTCAGTAGCCCTGGAGCATTCAAAATTCTAGAGCAAGTAAGTATTAAGGGGCTTGTTGTTGCTCAGTTGTGCTGCAGGATGCCAGGCTTCACAGGTGGGAAAAAAATGCAAGAACAGAAAATCTACATGGGTTGAAAACTTGCTGTGTCCCTTATATAAACATCTGCAAGAAAAAAGGGCTATCGAATTAAATTTCTGAACAGATTTTGTCTACTCAACCACTTACTTCTCATTCCCCATTAGCACACACGTTTGGGGTGGAGAGAGAGCTAGGTCTTACAGTGTTTTGTAAGAATTAAAGCCAAAAATGTGCATAAAATGTTTGTTAATATGAATGCTACACAAATATAAGAATATTATATATATGTGTGTGTATATATATATGTTGAACATTTTATCTATAGTTATTTCAGTTAGGTTGCTGTGAAAGAATGTTTGCCATAGGTTCTTTAAAAAAAAAAGTTCTAAAAGCTAAAACAGGTTCTACACAGAGCTTACCAAAGTAGGTGGGATATATCTAATTTGTACCAACATCCCATTAGTTCCAGTCCATGTGTGTATGCAGTCATGTCCAACTCTTTGTGACCCCATGAACGCTAGCCCACCAGGCTCCCCTGTTCATGGGATTTCCCAGGCAAGAATATTGGAGTGGGTTGCTATCGCCTTCTCCAGGGGATCTTCCTGATCCAGGGATCAAATCTACATCTCCTATTTGGCAAGCGGATTCCTTAGCACTAAAAGTCACCGGGGAAGCTCAGGTGGCTCCAATCCATCTCTTATCTCTCAGAAGTTCACCTAATAGACTCCACATTGTACACAGTGAACTTCTGTTTTCATGCCTGGCTAATTAGCACCACTCGCATCGAAATTTATGTACTAAGGAATCTTACCTACTAAGAAGTACCAAATAAAAATCTAAAGTGTTACTACACTTTGCAAAAAAGCTAACAATTCTGAAGTGCAATGTCTGCCATTGTTTAATAAAGCTGAATATGAAAGCACACCCTTATAACAAAATACTCTTTGAATGTCCTCTGGGATGTCATTTGTATATATCCAATAGATGTTGTCAAGTAGCTCTACCTTAGGGATAGTGAGAAGAGTCAGAAACATTTCCTTGGATGGGGCTAGTGGAGTTTCAATTTATCGGTCCAAGTGTTGTTTTCTTTTTGGTTTTGTCTATAAAGCATACAATTAAACCATCTATAAGAGTTGTTATTGGAAAAAACCTTGATGTTGGGAAGAATATAAGGCAAAAGGAGTAGGGGATGACAGAGGATGAGATGGCTGGATGGCCTCAGTGAATCAATCGACATGATTTTGAGCAAGCTCCAGGAGATGGTGAAGGACAGGGAAGCCTGGCATGTGAAAGTCCATGGGTGTCGACAAAGAAGTCCAAAAATGTGCATAAAATGTTTGTTAACATGAATGCTACACAAATATAAGAATATTATATATAGTGTGTGTATATATATATGTTGAACATTTTATCTATAGTTATTTCAGTTAGGTTGCTGTGAAAGAATGTTTGCCATAGGTTCTTTAAAAAAAGTTCTAAAAGCTAAAACAGGTTCTACACAGAGCTTACCAAAGTAGGTGGGATATATCTAATTTGTACCAACATCCCATTAGTTCCAGTCCATGTGTGTATGCAGTCATGTCCAACTCTTTGTGACCCCATGAACGCTAGCCCACCAGGCTCCCCTGTTCATGGGATTTCCCAGGCAAGAATATTGGAGTGGGTTGCTATCGCCTTCTCCAGGGGATCTTCCTGATCCAGGGATCAAATCTACATCTCCTATTTGGCAAGCGGATTCCTTAGCACTAAAAGTCACCGGGGAAGCTCAGGTGGCTCCAATCCATCTCTTATCTCTCAGAAGTTCACCTAATAGACTCCACATTGTACACAGTGAACTTCTGTTTTCATGCCTGGCTAATTAGCACCACTCGCATCGAAATTTATGTACTAAGGAATCTTACCTACTAAGAAGTACCAAATAAAAATCTAAAGTGTTACTACACTTTGCAAAAAAGCTAACAATTCTGAAGTGCAATGTCTGCCATTGTTTAATAAAGCTGAATATGAAAGCACACCCTTATAACAAAATACTCTTTGAATGTCCTCTGGGATGTCATTTGTATATATCCAATAGATGTTGTCAAGTAGCTCTACCTTAGGGATAGTGAGAAGAGTCAGAAACATTTCCTTGGATGGGGCTAGTGGAGTTTCAATTTATCGGTCCAAGTGTTGTTTTCTTTTTGGTTTTGTCTATAAAGCATACAATTAAACCATCTATAAGAGTTGTTATTGGAAAAAACCTTGATGTTGGGAAGAATATAAGGCAAAAGGAGTAGGGGATGACAGAGGATGAGATGGCTGGATGGCCTCAGTGAATCAATCGACATGATTTTGAGCAAGCTCCAGGAGATGGTGAAGGACAGGGAAGCCTGGCATGTGAAAGTCCATGGGGTCACAAAGAATCGGACACAACTGAGTGACTGAACTGAACTGCTAAGAGCTGTACATAAACAGAAGAATTATGCAAGGAGCTAGATTTTTTAAAAATAGAATTCCTAATATACATACATATTTTCTCTCACTTCATCTTTCAATAGTGATTGCTTACTTAGTACTTCAATTTTTCCTTAGGTATAAAAATCATTTGGGTTATTTTCTGCGTATCTGAAGTTCTGGATGAAATAACTCTTGTGTACCTACAATGTCTCTGGGTTTTCAAAAGGGAACAGTGTGAAATTTTCCCCATTTCCTACTTCAGGCATGGGAGTCTTTAGTCAGCCGCATCAGAGTAAAGATGACATTCTCAGCATCTCAGTTCCACAAATGAACTCTGCCACCAGTACTCTGGGGTAGCAAAAGAAAAGAGTTTTCATATTTAGTGTGAACTAGAACCACTGTTTTCCCTCAGACATCTTACCTGCTTCTTCGTCCCCATCTCCAGCTTGTTAGCTCTCCCTCTCAACCTAGCTCCATCCAAAGAGAAATTGTCTCCAAATTTGTGATCATTTACTTAATTCCAAGTCCTTCAAACTCTCCTTCGTCAACATAGATTTTTCAGGTATTCTTCATCTAAGTTTCTCTTTCTCTAACATTCCTTTGTTACCGAGAAGCATTTAAAATGATCCATTGACTATGTTTCTCAGCATATTTTATTTAACTCCCAAGAAGTATGTTGAAACGGCAAGGTATTTGCTTGATTCAAAATTAACATTCATTATAATAGATGTTGTCAAGTAGCTCTACCTTAGGGATGTGGGGTTTTCGAATTTATTCGGTCCAAGTGTTGTTTTCTTTTTGGTTTTGTCTATAAAGCATACAATTAAACCATCTATAAGAGTTGTTATTGGAAAAACCTTGATGTTGGGAAGAATATAAGGCAAAAGGAGTAGGGGATGACAGAGGATGAGATGGCTGGATGGCCTCAGTGAATCAATCGACATGATTTTGAGCAAGCTCCAGGAGATGGTGAAGGACAGGGAAGCCTGGCATGTGAAAGTCCATGGGGTCACAAAGAATCGGACACAACTGAGTGACTGAACTGAACTGCTAAGAGCTGTACATAAACAGAAGAATTATGCAAGGAGCTAGATTTTTTAAAAATAGAATTCCTAATATACATACATATTTTCTCTCACTTCATCTTTCAATAGTGATTGCTTACTTAGTACTTCAATTTTTCCTTAGGTATAAAAATCATTTGGGTTATTTTCTGCGTATCTGAAGTTCTGGATGAAATAACTCTTGTGTACCTACAATGTCTCTGGGTTTTCAAAAGGGAACAGTGTGAAATTTTCCCCATTTCCTACTTCAGGCATGGGAGTCTTTAGTCAGCCGCATCAGAGTAAAGATGACATTCTCAGCATCTCAGTTCCACAAATGAACTCTGCCACCAGTACTCTGGGGTAGCAAAAGAAAAGAGTTTTCATATTTAGTGTGAACTAGAACCACTGTTTTCCCTCAGACATCTTACCTGCTTCTTCGTCCCCATCTCCAGCTTGTTAGCTCTCCCTCTCAACCTAGCTCCATCCAAAGAGAAATTGTCTCCAAATTTGTGATCATTTACTTAATTCCAAGTCCTTCAAACTCTCCTTCGTCAACATAGATTTTTCAGGTATTCTTCATCTAAGTTTCTCTTTCTCTAACATTCCTTTGTTACCGAGAAGCATTTAAAATGATCCATTGACTATGTTTCTCAGCATATTTTATTTAACTCCCAAGAAGTATGTTGAAACGGCTGTTTATTTAGAGGTTATGCGTTTAGGTACTCTTGACATTTGAAAACAAAATTTAAACATGTTCATTTATAATAATTACAATGAGCTCTTCACATGTGAAAAGTATTAAAATGTCCACTGAATAAGTAAGTAACTTATATTTGTGCAGCATGTATTATGACCAAAGCACTATTCTAAGCACCTTTTAGCTATTGACCTCCTTAGCCTCTATGGAACCACAGCAAGCAGCTCTGTCATTATCCCCCATTTTATAGATGGCATAAGTGGGGCATAAACAAATTTGCCAAGGTAACCTACAAAATGTATGTCAGAGGGGAGGGTTTTTTAAAATTTTTTTTGGTGGGGGCGGGTTGGGGAGGAAGGGGGCAGGCGGGCCACTTCTATTGGTCTTTCATTTATCTATTTTTCACCCATCTTTGTTCTTTGGCACGTGTGGGCCTCCCATCACAGTGGCCCCTGTTGTTACAGAGCACCGGCTCTGGGCACATGCGCACCAGAGCTCCTGCTCGGTAATTGGACACATTGGTCCAGCTGCTCCGTGGCACGTGGAATCTTCCCAGGCCAGGGATTGAACCGGTGCCCCTTACACTGAAAAGCGGTGTCCTTACCCACTGGACCACCAGGGAAGCCCCAGAGGGGAGGTTTTTAACCTAGCCATCTGACTGCATATTCCAGGTTCTGAACCAATAGAAAAATACTATTCTGACATTAAGGATCTGGAAGCTTGATTTAATAAACAGAGAAATCAGATCTGACTAAAATCCATTCAGGAAGGTAATTATCTTGCTTATGTCAAGTTAGAAACTGATGATTCTCACAGTTTTGAATGATAATTATTTGGTAGGGATGGAAGGAACACCTACCTGTACATAAGCCAATTCCTACAGGGAGACCTTAAATATATAGGATCTGCTTAACTCTCCTTCGTCAACATAGATTTTTCAGGTATTCTTCATCTAAGTTTCTCTTTCTCTAACATTCCTTTGTTACCGAGAAGCATTTAAAATGATCCATTGACTATGTTTCTCAGCATATTTTATTTAACTCCCAAGAAGTATGTTGAAACGGCTGTTTATTTAGAGGTTATGCGTTTAGGTACTCTTGACATTTGAAAACAAAATTTAAACATGTTCATTTATAATAATTACAATGAGCTCTTCACATGTGAAAAGTATTAAAATGTCCACTGAATAAGTAAGTAACTTATATTTGTGCAGCATGTATTATGACCAAAGCACTATTCTAAGCACCTTTTAGCTATTGACCTCCTTAGCCTCTATGGAACCACAGCAAGCAGCTCTGTCATTATCCCCCATTTTATAGATGGCATAAGTGGGGCATAAACAAATTTGCCAAGGTAACCTACAAAATGTATGTCAGAGGGGAGGGTTTTTTAAAATTTTTTTTGGTGGGGGCGGGTTGGGGAGGAAGGGGGGCAGGCGGGCCACTTCTATTGGTCTTTCATTTATCTATTTTTCACCCATCTTTGTTCTTTGGCACGTGTGGGCCTCCCATCACAGTGGCCCCTGTTGTTACAGAGCACCGGCTCTGGGCACATGCGCACCAGAGCTCCTGCTCGGTAATTGGACACATTGGTCCAGCTGCTCCGTGGCACGTGGAATCTTCCCAGGCCAGGGATTGAACCGGTGCCCCTTACACTGAAAAGCGGTGTCCTTACCCACTGGACCACCAGGGAAGCCCCAGAGGGGAGGTTTTTAACCTAGCCATCTGACTGCATATTCCAGGTTCTGAACCAATAGAAAAATACTATTCTGACATTAAGGATCTGGAAGCTTGATTTAATAAACAGAGAAATCAGATCTGACTAAAATCCATTCAGGAAGGTAATTATCTTGCTTATGTCAAGTTAGAAACTGATGATTCTCACAGTTTTGAATGATAATTATTTGGTAGGGATGGAAGGAACACCTACCTGTACATAAGCCAATTCCTACAGGGAGACCTTAAATATATAGGATCTGCTTAACTAATCAGCAACCTTAGTCAGTTCTATCACATTTAATCATGCCCAGAACTTTGCAAATGAGTCAGATAAGCAGACACTAAGCAGAGATACAAAAATGTGTGACTTTTTTGACACGTACCTCATTTATAAATATGAGACTATGTTGAAATTTAAAAAAAAAAAAAGAGAATTTCTTAAAACACTACTTTCCCAGGGTATGCAGTCTCAGGAACAAGACTTCGGTGCTGCCATGACTCTCTCATATACCTCTGCTTAAAACTAGAAGTTCATTGAATAATCACAAGTGGCTTATATTTATGAAGCATATATAATGCCTAATGCACTACTGTAAACACTGTTTAGTTACTGACTTGTTTGACCTGTATATAACCATAGGAAGTTGCAATATAATGATTCCCTGTTTTATAGACGAGATAACTGAGGCATAAGGAATCTTGCTTCTCTGTCAGCTTTATTCTTTCCCCTCAACCAGCTTTCTCAACCTAGTAGAAATCATGGTTGTCTAATGTTCCTATCCTGGAACCTCTCTTTTTTAAGTGACTCATTTATTGGCTATGTTGGGTTTTTGTTACTGCTTGGGCTTTTCTCTGGTTGCAGAGCTCTGGCTTCTCACCGTGGTTGCTTCTCTTGTTGAGGAGAACAGACTCCAGGGCACATGGAGTTTCAGCTCCTGGGCTCTAGAGCACAGGCTTAGTAGTTGTGGCACAGGAGCTTAGCTGCTCCACAGCATGTGGGATCTTCCTGGATCAGAGATCAGACCCCTGTCTCCTGGGTTGGCAGGTGGATCTTTTACTAATGACCCACCAGGGAAACTCCTGCCTCTATTTCCCATTTCTAACTTGAAAAATTCTAAGGAAAGATTGGCCTAAGTCAGGTCAGATGCCCAACCCTGTATCAGTCAAGGATGGCCAGAAGGATGAGGTCTGATAAGAACATAGCTGGAATCAAATGTTTGGAGCTGGGAACATAGGAGTTCAGGGGAGTCCTAGGCAGGCAAATCATGAGGGTCCCTGCAAAGAGGCCAGGTTAACCAAGACATCAGTCTTTCAGAGTTGTAGGAGAGGACAGGTCAAAAATTCCCAAGTCTCAGGTTTGTTCACTGTATAATAAGAGTCCTATCTCACAAAACTCTTTTAAGAATTGCCTGATCCATGTGTGAATGTGCATAGTAACTTGAAAAATATTACAAAATTTCAAGGTATGACTGTCGCTATTACTGTCTATATAGGTAACTACATTTCCCATTTTTCACACTGATGCCTGGAGTCAGACTGGCACAGCAAGTGGTTTGAACAAATTGAAGCACACCTAACATCACAGGCTGCGACTGTATTTCTTTTCAAGCCATATTGTAGTCCAGCTGTGCATAGTGATTATGCCAAGTTCATCAAGAGGTGGTTGAGTGTCTCAGGGAGCAGGTGGGGAAAGGGAGAATGAGACCTATAACCTGTTTAGTTACTGACTTGTTTGACCTGTATATAACCATAGGAAGTTGCAATATAATGATTCCCTGTTTTATAGACGAGATAACTGAGGCATAAGGAATCTTGCTTCTCTGTCAGCTTTATTCTTTCCCCTCAACCAGCTTTCTCAACCTAGTAGAAATCATGGTTGTCTAATGTTCCTATCCTGGAACCTCTCTTTTTTAAGTGACTCATTTATTGGCTATGTTGGGTTTTGTTACTGCTTGGGCTTTTCTCTGGTTGCAGAGCTCTGGCTTCTCACCGTGGTTGCTTCTCTTGTTGAGGAGAACAGACTCCAGGGCACATGGAGTTTCAGCTCCTGGGCTCTAGAGCACAGGCTTAGTAGTTGTGGCACAGGAGCTTAGCTGCTCCACAGCATGTGGGATCTTCCTGGATCAGAGATCAGACCCCTGTCTCCTGGGTTGGCAGGTGGATCTTTTACTAATGACCCACCAGGGAAACTCCTGCCTCTATTTCCCATTTCTAACTTGAAAAATTCTAAGGAAAGATTGGCCTAAGTCAGGTCAGATGCCCAACCCTGTATCAGTCAAGGATGGCCAGAAGGATGAGGTCTGATAAGAACATAGCTGGAATCAAATGTTTGGAGCTGGGAACATAGGAGTTCAGGGAGTCCTAGGCAGGCAAATCATGAGGGTCCCTGCAAAGAGGCCAGGTTAACCAAGACATCAGTCTTTCAGAGTTGTAGGAGAGGACAGGTCAAAAATTCCCAAGTCTCAGGTTTGTTCACTGTATAATAAGAGTCCTATCTCACAAAACTCTTTTAAGAATTGCCTGATCCATGTGTGAATGTGCATAGTAACTTGAAAAATATTACAAAATTTCAAGGTATGACTGTCGCTATTACTGTCTATATAGGTAACTACATTTCCCATTTTTCACACTGATGCCTGGAGTCAGACTGGCACAGCAAGTGGTTTGAACAAATTGAAGCACACCTAACATCACAGGCTGCGACTGTATTTCTTTTCAAGCCATATTGTAGTCCAGCTGTGCATAGTGATTATGCCAAGTTCATCAAGAGGTGGTTGAGTGTCTCAGGGAGCAGGTGTAGGGGAAGGCAGAATGAGACTTGGATGGGAGGGAATGACTCAACCGAGAAACCCTGGCTAGTCTACTTTCCAGAGATTTTCCTTCTACTACCTGAGCTTTAATCCATTGCAACATGCTGGAGACAGTTACCAGTTAATTAATTTCTATATGGACAAAAATGACTGTTTAATAGGTCAGCTATGTGTCACCCTGAAGTGGAACCAGCAAAGGAAAGCAGGATAAATGATCAAAAGAATCAATAGTGTGATCCCTCTCCTAAGTCAACAATAGATACAGAGACGCAGTTCCTGTTTAGGTACCAACTTCACTGCTAATGAGTGATGAGTGACCGACTTGTAATTCAAGCCTGTTGTGTCTGTCTACCTTTTTCTTTATATAGTATCAAAGGCAGGCATGCATGCTCAGTCACTAAGTCATGTCTACCTCTTTGCAACACCATGGACTGTAGTCCACCAGGCTCCTCTATCCATGGGATTTTCCAGGCAAGAATACTGGAGTGGGTTGCCATTTTTTTTCTCCAGGGGATCTTTCCAACCCGGGGATCAAACCCAGGTCTCCTGCATTGCAGGTGAACTATTTACCATCTGAGCCATCAGGAAAGGGCTATTAGAAATAATGCTGAAGTTGGGCGCCTTAAATACTTACCAATTAAATCATTTAGTGGCCTTGGGAAATTCTTGGTCTCTGTTTCATTACTGTAAATTGAGGAACATAATATATATCTCAGAATGTTAATGTGAGGTTTAAATGTAATGATTTATGAGGAATGCTATAAAAATAGGTGCTAAGTAAATATGAAATTTTTTAGCATCTAATGAGAAACCTATCAAAGGATACAAAGAAAACATGATTTCCACACTCGTATTTAATAAAACTGAGGCTAAAAAAGTTTCAAAGATTTGACCAAGGCTGCTCAAAAGAAGCTGAAAGGAACAGGTCTGCCAGTCTCAAATCCACTTTACTATATTGTCCTGATAACAGTGCAGCTTCCAAGCTTGTGGTAAAGAACCTGCCTGGCAATGCAGGCGGCGTAAGAAATGTAGGCTCAATCCCTGGGTTGGGAAGACACCCCGAAGGTAGGCATGGCAACCCACTCCAGTATTCTTGCCTGGAGAATCCCATGAACAGAGGAGCCTGGCTGGGGTTGGATACAACTGCAGCGACTTAGCATGCACACACGCACTTAACAATGGTGCCGTAAAGATAGATGCCTATATTTCTTTTCTGAAAACATACCTTTTCTGTTCTAGTATTTAAATTAGGAAAAGAAAGTGTAATTGAATGAATCATCTCAACAACTATGACCACTCTCCAACTCATCACGCTGGCTTTGTAGGAGCACTCACATAGACCTGAGTTTCACAGGACACAAAGTAGACCCATCAGCCCACATTTATCTTAACTCTGGAGTTTGAGAGAACTCATGCTCTAAGACCTGACGGCTCTCAAGTCACAGTCATACATACTCCCAAGCAAACAAGCTATGGAGACTTAACAGATCTACTGTATTTTGAAGGTGCCTTGACTATGTGAGATTTTCACTTAACTGCTATTAAACCTAAGCGCTAAGGAAGTTGCAATCAGAAATAGAAAGGAGGTTCTCCAGGTCTTTACAGTGAGTTTAGTCTTCTGCTTGGATGGAGACATGTGCTTGTTTAATGGAGCCACAGAGAGATATTTCAGAGATACATGATGCAACTCTGTCTCCTTTTGGAAGCAAACGCAACTGTCTCAGTTGTGCCCGTTTTGCAGAGGCATCAGAAGAAGGTGAGCCAGAGTGGGCAAAGGCAAGACTGTGGACGATAAGCAACACCAGCTCTCCATGGAGTAGGTGCTTTGGTGGAACAGCCTTTGGAGGAACAAGACCAAAGAGGTTTCAGAATTTTCCTGCCCAGGCCAAACAACAGATTCCTAAGACTGCATTTTGTGTGTCCCCACCCCGGATTCTTACTTGTCAGAGGGGAAACATGAGGGTCTCACTGTCCCCTGCTCCACACTTGCTGTTGCTGCTGCCACGTCTTAAAGATGGCCCCTGCTGCTTCACTGCAAGATGCCCTTCATAAATTCCAGTTGTCAACACACAATCAATTTTGCTATGGGCGAAAGGGTGCTTCATTGTCCCAATATTTGCAGTTGGCTAAACCATATCCACAGGCTGAATGAGCACTTTTGATTTATTTATTTATCTTTCCAGAAATGAACACAGTGTCTGCTCTAAGAGGCGAAGGCAAAAATTTCAGAAAAGCTATAAAAGGTACAAATGGTCCTCTTTTAAAAGAGGGGGGTGGGGCCTGACCTGTAGAACAAAGCCCCCCTTTGAAGGCTAGCGATTCTAATTTGGAACCACTTCCCACTCCCAATTCCAAATCTGCATCATTAAACCATGCACAAGCGAAGAGTCGTAATTGTGCACGAGCTGCGTATTTCTTACTGATTTTCTGTCTTATACCCAAAGCAAATAAGCCAAATGCTTACTCAAAGCTGAGGGGGGAGGTAAGGGTGGGACTTGGGTTTTGCAATTTCTTCTTCTTCTTTTTTTTTTTATTCTATAGTCTTTCTTCTTCCACTGAAAGTGTCTATAAAATTTTTAAAGGAAAGTAGGTTGCTAAAATGTACTTAATTTGCCATGATAGATTGAGTCCATGCTTCAGTGACTGTAATTGAATCTGTGACCTATTTCTTTAGTAAAGTAGAAATAGTCTCTGGGGTTTTTGTCACTACCATCTTTTAATGAAATTCAAAAAGACTGTCAAAATGTCTGCACTTTTTCTTACTGGTTGTTAATGTTATTACTTTAGAATTTGTTACTTTTTAATTAATCTTAATACCTGTGTACACGCTCTACCTGGAGGTTGGGAATGCTAGATGCTGATTCTTCACTGTCATAAGGCAAAGCAAAATTAACAGGACAGAAAGGGCACCATGGCAGAGAAGGTCTGAACACATTTTGGTTCCACTTTAAAATAAAAGAAGACTTTAATGCATCCGTTTAGAGAACCTGCCCCAGGAAGAAGGGGGTGCAGAGCATCAGCAGCAAAAGACTGAGGGTCTGCCCCCTGGGCCCTCTTCTGGCTGGTGGCACCCTAACCACTCCAACTTCGCTTATGAGCTGCAAACCTGACAAGCCGACAGCCTGGGGGAGCAATATTTTATTGACAAAAGCGTAAGAGAAAATATGTTCGCTTGCTTTTAAGCAGTGCTGTAGGAGGGTGTTACAGAACCAGATGGTTCAAATTAGTCTTTCATTTGCCAGGATGGTGGGAAAACACGGCCTGTTTGACAACTTCGACGGGGGCGGCCACTCTGCCGATAGGCGGTTGGCGTCGGTTTCCAGGGGTAGGTGCTCCTTCAGAGTCCAGAGGACCGTAGGCTCCAGTAGAGTTCTGAGGTCCATATCCTACTGCGTCAGGGTTGAGAGAGAGGAGTAAGTCTTCGGGTCTGTGCCATGGAGATTTCTGCAGGAAAGCTTTGCAGTGATTTTTCAGACATGGCCCCAGACCACAGCAGCAGCATCCTCTGACCCTACTGAATCAGAAATTCAGTAGCTGGAATGAGGTCCAGCAATCTGTGTTTTATAAGCCCGCCAGACAGCTCTGATGCTCATTTGAGCTTGTGAACCACTGGGCTTAGAGAAAAGGGCTGGAGTGGTTGGAGCATGGAGATGGGCTAAGTGGTGGAAAATGAGTCGCATTAGGTTCAAATTGCAAAATGTACTTAATTTGCCATGATAGATTGAGTCCATGCTTCAGTGACTGTAATTGAATCTGTGACCTATTTCTTTAGTAAAGTAGAAATAGTCTCTGGGGTTTTTGTCACTACCATCTTTTAATGAAATTCAAAAAGACTGTCAAAATGTCTGCACTTTTTCTTACTGGTTGTTAATGTTATTACTTTAGAATTTGTTACTTTTTAATTAATCTTAATACCTGTGTACACGCTCTACCTGGAGGTTGGGAATGCTAGATGCTGATTCTTCACTGTCATAAGGCAAAGCAAAATTAACAGGACAGAAAGGGCACCATGGCAGAGAAGGTCTGAACACATTTTGGTTCCACTTTAAAATAAAAGAAGACTTTAATGCATCCGTTTAGAGAACCTGCCCCAGGAAGAAGGGGGTGCAGAGCATCAGCAGCAAAAGACTGAGGGTCTGCCCCCTGGGCCCTCTTCTGGCTGGTGGCACCCTAACCACTCCAACTTCGCTTATGAGCTGCAAACCTGACAAGCCGACAGCCTGGGGGAGCAATATTTTATTGACAAAAGCGTAAGAGAAAATATGTTCGCTTGCTTTTAAGCAGTGCTGTAGGAGGGTGTTACAGAACCAGATGGTTCAAATTAGTCTTTCATTTGCCAGGATGGTGGGAAAACACGGCCTGTTTGACAACTTCGACGGGGGCGGCCACTCTGCCGATAGGCGGTTGGCGTCGGTTTCCAGGGGTAGGTGCTCCTTCAGAGTCCAGAGGACCGTAGGCTCCAGTAGAGTTCTGAGGTCCATATCCTACTGCGTCAGGGTTGAGAGAGAGGGGTAAGTCTTCGGGTCTGTGCCATGGAGATTTCTGCAGGAAAGCTTTGCAGTGATTTTTCAGACATGGCCCCAGACCACAGCAGCAGCATCCTCTGACCCTACTGAATCAGAAATTCAGTAGCTGGAATGAGGTCCAGCAATCTGTGTTTTATAAGCCCGCCAGACAGCTCTGATGCTCATTTGAGCTTGTGAACCACTGGGCTTAGAGAAAAGGGCTGGAGTGGTTGGAGCATGGAGATGGGCTAAGTGGTGGAAAATGAGTCGCATTAGGTTCAAATTGCAAACTGTCAGGTGTGCTCTTGTTTCCCAAATCTACTTGGGGCCTTTCCATCACTCTGCCATCGGTGCTTCTTCTAGCAAAAATGCATCATCTCTCCCTCTCCCCCTCTTGCCTTTTCTCAATCTCTCGTTTTTGAAAATTCAGCCATTTTCTAAGGCTATTTCATGTTTCCCCTGCCCTATGAAGCCTCACTCCTCCAGAGGCGTGTCATCTGTCTCTTCACTGAATATCTCAAGGCTGTGACTCTTCTTACAGCACTTATATTTAGCTTTGTGCCCCCAGGATACAAACCCTTGGGGACAAGTGCTCTCCCATGAGGTCTATTACAACTCAAGGAACATAGGAGATGTTTAAATGACTTTTGAAACATATAGGGATATTCATTCTATTGAAAATGGAGACAACAGCCAGTGAATCTGTATTTGCTGAATAAGCACTCCAGTTCTCCTCTCTGCCCAGTAATCAAGGTAGATCTCCATTCACCACTCAACAGAGGGACCTCATTGTAGGAATGCGCTAGAGATACAGCTAATGTTTTGATCTGACCCACAGTGAGTCAATGGCCAGAACTCTTCCTAAGTGCTTGTGGTTCAATGGTCAACAAAATCCACTCCTTGTTTGTGAAAAGTTTACATTCTAATGCCATATACACATCATATAAATAGATCTTTGCAGTGTATCACCATAAGTAGAGAGGCATGCACAAAAGTTTTACGAAACCCTCCTTTCCCACTCATGGAGTTATAAGGAATGTTGCGGTAAAGGATTGTCTCAGTTAAGTCTTGAAGGCTTACAAATAGCCAGGTAAGAAGCATATAGAAGAGTACTCCAATAAAGAACAATGCAAAGGCAAAAAAGAAGGTATAAAATTAGTAGCAAATTTGAGCATAAATGTCAGTAGCTGGAATGAGGTCCAGCAATCTGTGTTTTATAAGCCCGCCAGACAGCTCTGATGCTCATTTGAGCTTGTGAACCACTGGGCTTAGAGAAAAGGGCTGGAGTGGTTGGAGCATGGAGATGGGCTAAGTGGTGGAAAATGAGTCGCATTAGGTTCAAATTGCAAACTGTCAGGTGTGCTCTTGTTTCCCAAATCTACTTGGGGCCTTTCCATCACTCTGCCATCGGTGCTTCTTCTAGCAAAAATGCATCATCTCCCCCTCTCCCCCTCTTGCCTTTTCTCAATCTCTCGTTTTTGAAAATTCAGCCATTTTCTAAGGCTATTTCATGTTTCCCCTGCCCTATGAAGCCTCACTCCTCCAGAGGCGTGTCATCTGTCTCTTCACTGAATATCTCAAGGCTGTGACTCTTCTTACAGCACTTATATTTAGCTTTGTGCCCCCAGGATACAAACCCTTGGGGACAAGTGCTCTCCCATGAGGTCTATTACAACTCAAGGAACATAGGAGATGTTTAAATGACTTTTGAAACATATAGGGATATTCATTCTATTGAAAATGGAGACAACAGCCAGTGAATCTGTATTTGCTGAATAAGCACTCCAGTTCTCCTCTCTGCCCAGTAATCAAGGTAGATCTCCATTCACCACTCAACAGAGGGACCTCATTGTAGGAATGCGCTAGAGATACAGCTAATGTTTTGATCTGACCCACAGTGAGTCAATGGCCAGAACTCTTCCTAAGTGCTTGTGGTTCAATGGTCAACAAAATCCACTCCTTGTTTGTGAAAAGTTTACATTCTAATGCCATATACACATCATATAAATAGATCTTTGCAGTGTATCACCATAAGTAGAGAGGCATGCACAAAAGTTTTACGAAACCCTCCTTTCCCACTCATGGAGTTATAAGGAATGTTGCGGTAAAGGATTGTCTCAGTTAAGTCTTGAAGGCTTACAAATAGCCAGGTAAGAAGCATATAGAAGAGTACTCCAATAAAGAACAATGCAAAGGCATGAAGGTATAAAATAGTAGCATGGCAAGGGTGAAGGGGTACATGAATTTCATGTACTCTGGCATTATTAGAGCATAAATGTCTAGTTGGAGTAAGGTCCTGTCACTGACTAGGGGACCAGATCACAGAGGGTTTTACTGTCCCTGCTAAGGAATTTAGGATTTATGCTAGAGGGCTTGGAGAACAAAAGAAGAGGAGTATAGGTTCAATTTGCATTTGAAATAGATTGTTTTGGCTTCAATGGTAAGGAGGGGTTCGAAGGGTTGAGGCTGGACGGTGATGAGACAGGACAAGATGAGCCCTGGGCATTTGCAGATTTCCCCAGGGGACATGGAGTGGGATTCACTCTCAAGCCAATTAGAACAATGAGCTCTTTCTCATTAGGAGCAATACTTGGGCAGAGTACAGCTCTGAGTGAGACACAGCAGGCCTTGCTCTGGGTAAATGGACAGGTAGAAAGGCTGGTTTGGTTGGGAATGGCTTGTCTTCTGTAAGTTGCCACCTCCCCCCCATTTGATGGATAAGGATTTCCAGCCTGTGCACTTGAACCTAAGAGGCCATAATGGCTCGAATGGGCAGTCATCGATTATTACCACTCTCCACAAATCTCCAGACAGACTGACTTGGAGTCATTACTCCTCCCTCTCTGTCTTGCCATCTACATTTTTTATAATTTCTAGCATATTTCACTCCATCTACCACATAAAAAACCCTTCTTAGATACCTTCTTAGAGCGAATGCCACAAAGAAGGTTTTTCAACTATTTGTTCTTCGTGCTGAGATTTAAACCATGGCTGCTGAGTTATTTAAAGTCCTGGAGAGTAGTTTGTCCCCATAATCAGGTCCCTGAGGTCCTAAAATAGTGAAGAGAAAATAGAAATCTTAAATAATAGTATCACTTAATGTTTTAACACTTAAAGCATTTCTCATGAGATTTGGGTGCTTGGAAAACACTCATCCCCTGTGTTGTCCTGCTGAGTTGTCACTGTGATTTCATGGTGTCATCTCTAGGGGCTCTGGTTCAACATCTTGTTCAAGCCAGGTAAGAAGCATATAGAAGAGTACTCCAATAAAGAACAATGCAAAGGCATGAAGGTATAAAATAGTAGCATGGCAAGGGTGAAGGGGTACATGAATTTCATGTACTCTGGCATTATTAGAGCATAAATGTCTAGTTGGAGTAAGGTCCTGTCACTGACTAGGGGACCAGATCACAGAGGGTTTTACTGTCCCTGCTAAGGAATTTAGGATTTATGCTAGAGGGCTTGGAGAACAAAAGAAGAGGAGTATAGGTTCAATTTGCATTTGAAATAGATTGTTTTGGCTTCAATGGTAAGGAGGGGTTCGAAGGGTTGAGGCTGGACGGTGATGAGACAGGACAAGATGAGCCCTGGGCATTTGCAGATTTCCCCAGGGGACATGGAGTGGGATTCACTCTCAAGCCAATTAGAACAATGAGCTCTTTCTCATTAGGAGCAATACTTGGGCAGAGTACAGCTCTGAGTGAGACACAGCAGGCCTTGCTCTGGGTAAATGGACAGGTAGAAAGGCTGGTTTGGTTGGGAATGGCTTGTCTTCTGTAAGTTGCCACCTCCCCCCCATTTGATGGATAAGGATTTCCAGCCTGTGCACTTGAACCTAAGAGGCCATAATGGCTCGAATGGGCAGTCATCGATTATTACCACTCTCCACAAATCTCCAGACAGACTGACTTGGAGTCATTACTCCTCCCTCTCTGTCTTGCCATCTACATTTTTTATAATTTCTAGCATATTTCACTCCATCTACCACATAAAAACCATTCTTAGATACCTTCTTAGAGCGAATGCCACAAAGAAGGTTTTTCAACTATTTGTTCTTCGTGCTGAGATTTAAACCATGGCTGCTGAGTTATTTAAAGTCCTGGAGAGTAGTTTGTCCCCATAATCAGGTCCCTGAGGTCCTAAAATAGTGAAGAGAAAATAGAAATCTTAAATAATAGTATCACTTAATGTTTTAACACTTAAAGCATTTCTCATGAGATTTGGGTGCTTGGAAAACACTCATCCCCTGTGTTGTCCTGCTGAGTTGTCACTGTGATTTCATGGTGTCATCTCTAGGGGCTCTGGTTCAACATCTTGCTCAAGCTAGTAAGACCCTAGCTATTAAGACTCTAGAATTTGAACCTAGGACATGGCTCCCACTGCCTTGCTCTGCCTTCTCTTCACATTGGAACAGAACACCTTGACTCAAGATGACTAGAGGAAGGAAGAAGGTCAGAAAGATGGAAGGAGGTACTGTACAAAAGTAACTGCAGTTTCAGACTGTGAATTTTAAATCACTATAAATAGACTTTATTAGTCAAAGTAAGAATCATTACAATCAACATATTTTGTCAAGGAGAAATAAGTTTATTCCTATAGCATAAAAATCATTGCTTTAGGATTCTATGAATTCTTAAAAAGCATTTTTTTTTTTTGTCTCCTGCTCCCTGTGGAAGCATTTTCCCTACAAAATGTTATTGAGATGCTTGAAGTGGTAGTCAACTGGCAAGAGGTCAGGTGAATACAGTAGATGAGGCAAAACTTTGTAGCCTATTTTGCTCAACTTTTGAAGCACTGGTTGTGTGATACGCAGTAGGGTGTTGTCGTGGAGAAAAACTGTGCCCTTTCTGTTGACCAATGCTGCTGACTGCAAGCACTGCAGTTTTTGGTGCATCTCATCGATTTGCTAAGCAAACTTCTCAGATATAATGGTTTCACAGGGATTCAGAAAGCTGTAGTGGATCAGATCAGCAGCAGACCACTAGACAGTGTTCTTGACTTTTTCTTTGGTGCAAGTTTGGCTTTGCAGCTTCTCCTCAGTCCAGTCACCAAGCTGGTCATCATTGGCTGTCGTATAAGATCCACTTTTTGACACACATGACAATCCGACCAAGAAATGGTTCATTGTTACTGCACAGAATAAGAGACGATGCTTCAAAATAATGATTTTTGTTTCTTGTCAGTTCACGAACCAACCACCCACTTACCTCACTTTTTCATTTTTCCAATTTGCTTCAAATGCCAAATGACCATAGGATGGTCGACGCTGAGTTCCTTAGCAACTTCTCGTGTAGTTGTAAGAGGATCAGCTTCGATGATGGCTCTCAACTGGTCTTCGTCAACTTCTGATGGCCAGCCACTGCACTCCTCATCTTCAACGCTCTCATCTTCTGTGCAAAAGTTCTTGAACCACCAGTGCACTGTACATTTCTTAGCAGTTTCTGGGCCAAATGTGTTACTGATGTTTCCAGTTGTCTCTGATGTTTTATAACCCATTCTGAATTCAAATAAGAAAACTATTCAAATTTGCTTTTTATCTAACATTATGTCTATGGCTCCCACTGCCTTGCTCTGCCTTCTCTTCACTTCAAAGATGACTAGAGGAAGGAAGAAGGTCAGAAAGATGGAAGGAGGTACTGTACAAAAGTAACTGCAGTTTCAGACTGTGAATTTTAAATCACTATAAATAGACTTTATTAGTCAAAGTAAGAATCATTACAATCAACATATTTTGTCAAGGAGAAATAAGTTTATTCCTATAGCATAAAAATCATTGCTTTAGGATTCTATGAATTCTTAAAAAGCATTTTTTTTTTTCGTCTCCTGCTCCCTGTGGAAGCATTTTCCCTACAAAATGTTATTGAGATGCTTGAAGTGGTAGTCAACTGGCAAGAGGTCAGGTGAATACAGTAGATGAGGCAAAACTTTGTAGCCTATTTTGCTCAACTTTTGAAGCACTGGTTGTGTGATACGCAGTAGGGTGTTGTCGTGGAGAAAACTGTGCCCTTTCTGTTGACCAATGCTGCTGACTGCAAGCACTGCAGTTTTTGGTGCATCTCATCGATTTGCTAAGCAAACTTCTCAGATATAATGGTTTCACAGGGATTCAGAAAGCTGTAGTGGATCAGATCAGCAGCAGACCACTAGACAGTGTTCTTGACTTTTTCTTTGGTGCAAGTTTGGCTTTGCAGCTTCTCCTCAGTCCAGTCACCAAGCTGGTCATCATTGGCTGTCGTATAAGATCCACTTTTTGACACACATGACAATCCGACCAAGAAATGGTTCATTGTTACTGCACAGAATAAGAGACGATGCTTCAAAATAATGATTTTTGTTTCTTGTCAGTTCACGAACCAACCACCCACTTACCTCACTTTTTCATTTTTCCAATTTGCTTCAAATGCCAAATGACCATAGGATGGTCGACGCTGAGTTCCTTAGCAACTTCTCGTGTAGTTGTAAGAGGATCAGCTTCGATGATGGCTCTCAACTGGTCGTCGTCAACTTCTGATGGCCAGCCACTGCACTCCTCATCTTCAACGCTCTCATCTTCTGTGCAAAAGTTCTTGAACCACCAGTGCACTGTACATTTCTTAGCAGTTTCTGGGCCAAATGTGTTACTGATGTTTCCAGTTGTCTCTGATGTTTTATAACCCATTCTGAATTCAAATAAGAAAACTATTCAAATTTGTTTTTTATCTAACATTATGTCTATAGTCTAAAATACACATAAACAGAAGCAATAAGTCATTAGCAAAAAAATAAAGTGAGAAATGTGATTCAAAATGATATATAACATAACCACATTTATTTAAGAAGGTATTCCAATATCTAATGACAAAGTTCAACAATGGGAAACCGCAATTACTTTTGCACCAACCTAGTGACAATGGAAAAACCTGCTTTGTCACCACTACCTGCTCCTTTTAGAATCTTTACCTGTAAGGAGTCCATCTCCTTGGAACACTTTCAGAGAGAAAGTTGGGTAAAATTATTTTTATCTATTCACGTTCTAGTCCAATTTCAAGGCCTAGCACAAATCCTTAGCCATTCTTTCACAATTAGAGCTTGAGTTCAGTTACTTTCCCTGAAATCTATCAAGGGAAATGACAGACAATCCAGTATTTCATGACATCCTGTCCCTTGCTGTTTACTATTAATCTGTCCTCATCAGCAATGCTAAAATCTCAGCTGTACAGAAAATAAATCCAATAGAATAGCTGTTTTCCTGATTAATGAGGGTGTTCTTTCTTAGGCCCAAAGTTGTTATTGTTGTTGTTGTTAAAAAGTGTAAACAGGGCTTCCCTGGTGGTCCAGTGGGTAAAGAGTCTACCTTGCAGTGCAGAGGGCATCGGTTCAATCCCTGGCCCTGGAAGATTCCACGTGCCGCAGAGCAATTGGATCAGTGTGTCCAATTGCAAGCCAGCGCTCTGGAGTGCGTGCACCCAGGGCCAGTGCTCTGCAGCGGAAGGGGCCACTGCAACAGGTGGCCCCACAGTAAAGTTGTATTAAAAAAAAAAAAAAAGCAATAAAAGAGGCCAAAATTTTTAAAAAAAAAGGTGGGGGGAGGGGGAACTTAAAAAAAAGTGTAAACATTTTGGCAAGAAGCACATTTGCGGTATATCTTGAGTACATCTTTTTAAGCATCACTACCACACATTACATTCCATACAAAGTGGAAGTAATGCCTACAAATATGCAGTACATCTTTGCCATGCATTACTGTATTGTGCCTTATTACTTGGTACTTAATGCCCTCACACTGTGGAACTTTCTGCCTTTTATCAAATATCTCCTCTTCTACTTGTAGCAACTTACAGTCATTTCTGTGCAGCTGCAGTGGAAATCTACCACCTTCTAATTCACTGCTCCCAAGTGCTACATGGGGCTTTCCAGGTAGCTCAGAAAATAAAGAATCTGCCTCCAATGCAGGAGACTTGGGTTTGGTCCCTGGGTCGGGAAGATCCCCTGGAGAAGGGCATGGCAACCCACTCCAATATTCTTGCCTGGAGAATTCCATGGAGAGAGGAGCTTGGTGGGCTACAGTCCATGGGGTCTCAAAGAGTTTTACATGATTAAGTGACTAACACACACACAAAGGGCTATAAGCTTGGAAATCGGAAAATCATGTTTGTTAGGTCTGTAAGCAAAGTATGAATTAATAGGTCTCCAGTTAAGGCTAAAGGTACAGTCTCATTATTTGGGCTGTTCAAAGATTTAGTTTCTATCTCTTGACTGTCTTCTAGATAAATATTCTGGATAAGGAAAAAATTCTTACTGTCTTCCTGCAAACATTCCTAAGTAATGTTTTATTTCTTTCATTTTCTTAATAAAGTAAAATTTCTCCCTACTTCTTTCTTTTTTTTTTCATTCGTCCATACCACACACAGCTTGAGGGATCTTTAGTTCCCTGGCCAGAGGTCTAATCTGGGCCCCTTGCATAATGAGAACATTGAGTTGTAACCCCTGGACCTCCAGGGAATTCCTGTAGGTAGTTTTATCTTCCACAGTGTTCAACACAATGCTGAGCCCTCCTTAGATACTGAGCCAATTGTTTGTTGATCACAACCTTCAACTACAAAGTGTCCAATAATGACCAAAATATTCTTGAAAATGGCTATTTTGACTGCATTAGGTACTGCACAGTGTAGCAAAAAAAAAAAAAAAAAAAAACCACGGCATGGTTTTAATTTTGCATCTCTGTAAACTAACTTAAACTCTTTCTGAATGCAATAAGCAAAGTGGTGTGGTCCAACTAACACTGAATAAAAGAGCTGCATCTTTGAAAGAGGCCATGGGTTGAGCAACCTCTGGATTAAACACACCCATACAAATGAAAACTAGGTAACTTGTTATTTGTTTTTAATCTCATTTAAGAGTGTTGTGGTCAGTCCCACACACAAAAAATGGCATCCAAAACTTGGTCCACAGAGATGACAGCATGTGTTAGTTTTCTTAATGTTTTATTTCAACCCTTTATAGAGAGAATATTAGGGAAATATCAAGGAATGGCCAGAGAAAAGGAAAATAAATAGAACTGCATCACATAAAATATCACTGAGTTTTGGAAATTACAAAACCTACGCAACCTACTGCCCTAATGACAATATGGAGTTCTGCCTCCTGAAGTTTTTGCCCATCCTGCTCTACAATGCTATTTAGCATTTTAGAATTGAGAAGAAACCTAGAAACTACAGGTGTGACCATCTAAAAGCTCCAATATGGGAAGCCTTCATGACTACATGGATAGACTTACATTCTTGCCCCAAGGTACTGAGTCTCCAAAGTGGCATTCAGCATCCTTTTCTACTGAGATCTCATCACGCATGTGTAATTTGAGTAAACAATGAGACTCTACTGAATTCAATTCCTCCCTTTAAATTAGCCTTAATATAGAAAAGGAGGAGACAGGATGGTTATTATTACAGAGATCAAGTAATTAATTTTGTAAGTTCTATGAAATATAGAAGGAAGGAAATCATACAAATAAATCTGCAAACAATTAGAACAGTAGACACTCAAATATGTATATTTATGAAAAAAAAGCAATAAAGTGAGTCTGGATCAGTTCATTAGTCTTGTGGAATTTCTCCAACCTGATAAGAACAATGTACATATGTGACTGGAGTGCTAAATAAAAATTTCAATTGTTGAAAAGCTAACTGGAATTCAGTATGCCTAGATATGAACTTTTTTTAAAAAAATCACTTTTAGAAACATGGTGTGTTTGGTATCATTTTAACCTAACTCTGTAGCTAGAAGAAATTATATTATTAACCAACAAGTCTCTCCACCGAAATTTATATGGGCTTTCAGTTTTTACATGGAATTTCTGTTTTTTCAACTCAACTGATAATCCAGAGACCCTCTAAGAACCTCAGTCAGAGAATCCTATCTTTTTTGAAAAACAAAGGTTGAAACAAAAGTATTTTGAGTCATCAACTAGAAAATGTAATCCATATAAATAGTATAAGCATGTAAAATAACTAAAGTTTAATCAAGGTTTATTATAGTTATCTATTATTTAAAACTATAAGTAAACATATAATGACACCTCTCTCAGTTTGTGCTTCAATTATTCATGTGAAAAATGTGTTCATGTTAGTCATCCAGTCGTGCCTAGGTCTTTGTGACCCCTTGGACTGTAGCCTATCAGACTCCCCTGTCCATGGAATTCTCCAAGCAAGAAAACTGAAATGGGTTGCCATTTCCATCTCCAGGGGATCTTCCCAATCTAGGGATTGAACCTGGGTCTCCTACATTGCAGGTAGATTGTTTACTGTCTGAGCCACCAGGGAAGCTCATATTATACATATATATATATATACCACAGATATATTCATATATATGCTTCTAAATGGTACCAACATTAGCAATAACATCAGAAACATTATCTACAGGAGGAAATTCACATATTGCTTCTGTATAAATTCTAAGATTTTTTGATGATCATCTAAAGTTATTTGAAATTACAGACCTATCATAATCTAGCTTTTTTTTTTTTTGCTTTTACCCCATCATACCTCTTTTATTTATATTTATTTCCATCCATCTTTTTATTCTTTGGCATGTATGGGCTTCCCATTGCAGTGGCCTCTCTCACTGCAGAGCACCAGCTCTGGGCACATGCCCTCCAGAGTTCTGGCTCCAAATTGGACACACCGCTCCAGTCTCTCCATGCCACATGGGATCTTTTCATGTCAAGGATCGAACCGATGCCCCCTGCACTACAAGGAGGACTCTTTACCCAGTGGACCACCAAGGAAGCCCCACAATCTAGCTTTGATCTTCAAGTGGAGTTTTTCAACTTCACTATTAAAATTTTGGATGGGACAATTCTTTGTGGTGACAGAGACTGTTCAGTGCATTGTAGAATGTTTAACAGCATCTCTGATCTCTACTCATGAGATGCCAGCAGCTTATCCCTCGCATTTGACAACTGTCAAATATTCTCTAGGAGACCAAAATCCCTGACACAAAATAAAAAGATGACTTTAGGCATGCAATAATAAAAAAGAAATCCATGGCACAGTAACAAAGAAAGTTGACATATAAGTAGCCAGTAGCCTCTGGAGTAGGAAGGGATGACAGAAAAGGAGAAATTGGGCATCATAAAAGAAAACACTGCTGAATTAAAAGAAAGAAAGACCCAATTGAGGCTAGAAAGGACTGTCCATATTCTGGGAAAAAACGAAGACATTTTGGCAATGAACTCCAAGGATTAAAAAAAAAAAATTCTATGCAGGAAAAAGCACAAAAGAAAATTTGAACCAAATGAACACCAGAATACTATTGAAGAACTCAGAGAAGAAGAGGGCAAAAGACCAAGAGATGGTTGGATAGCATTACCAACCCAATGGACATGAGTTTGAGCAAACCCTGGGAGATGGTGAAGGACAGGGAAGCCTGCCATGCCACAGTCCATGGGGTCGCAAAGAGTGGGACATACTGACTCTAACACCACCACCAGCATGTCATTTTTTGTTTGAATTTAACTTAGACGTAGGGTCCATGACACAAGAGGAGCCTTCACCTTCCTGGACCCCTACTCAGATTCTGGACCATAAACTCAGGCATTACTTAAGCTAAGCCTGCTCTTTACTGTTCTTACTGGATTTCCAACCCCCTCCTCCTGGATACCCATGGGAGTGTGCCTAATGACCCACTTCCTTGCCAACAATGTTTTTATCTGTAGCAGGAGTGTCATTTTCATCTTCAATAAATTTTCATCTTAACTTAGCTTTTTTCTTCACTCTTTATTAAAATGGAACAGACTTCTGCTGGTGGACTGAGAACTCCTATTTCTTCTTATATAGTTGCCTCCAGTGTGTATTGCCCACTTTCCTATCATTTGGCTCATTTTTCAAGTTGGACTGCAGCTGCTCTTTGTGAACTGTCAGATAGGTGGAGAAAATGGGCTTCTCCAGTGTGTATTTTATCTTTTGTATTTGTTTTTGGTGTTTTGCTGCACTGAAGCTTTTCACTTGAACATGGTCAAATCCTTCAGAATTTTCCTTTATGGCTCTGGGTATCGGATCTTCCTTGGAAAGGTCTTTCTATCACTCTGGGATTATGATATTCTTATACTGCTAGTGCCAGCCTGGCTGAAGGACAACAGATGACAAGACCTCGGATGCTTCTGACCCCCTTCAGAAGAACCCTGGGAAAAGAATGACATTTTTTAAAGGGCTAAAAACATAAAACACAAAGATTATATAGGCCAGAAAACCTGAAACTCCCTAGGTTTATAAAGAAGCTGTTGCTGAGCTTAGCTATAATTGGGACAGACTGCAAGGAGAGCAGAACATACAGCGAGCTCCTATAGTCACCTAAGCTGCCTCTCCTGAATGATACACTGTGCACACATGTGAACACACCCACTTGCATATACATAAAACTGGCAACATAATGATTTAAGTTAAATTCTTCTGAGTGCCCAGAAATACTAAAAACTGGCAGGAACCATACTGGTTCAGGATACTCTTTAGGTACCCCATAGTCTATTCCATAATATTCACAATCAACTGTGACTCCCAGAACACACATGACTTTCTTGATACTGAAAATTTATAACCATTCCCTTAATTCTCTTTCCTACCAACGCTATTAGTTGACCAAAAGCCCCAAATAGAGAGTTTTCTCAACTACCACTCCCTGCATCCCCATCTCAACCTTGTACTCTACCTTTCTCAATTAAACTCTTCCTGTTAGAGTTTGGTTGTCTGCTTTTCAGCTAGATCAGGTACCCCAATTTATACTCGGGCTCCCAAGCCCCACCCATGGCTGTCTGATCAGGAGCCACTGGGATGCTTAATGTATTGTGACACAGGCAGGTGGCACATAAGGATTTTTCTTACGCTGCTTTAAGGTCCTGAAAATTACTGGGCAAATAATAGATTTTAATAGCAATTATAATAATGATAAAGTCTCAACAAATACAAAACAAAAGGGCAAGTCCTTAGGAATGTCCAGTATATAGGGAGGAGACAACTTTTTGAAGACACTTTCTTATGTTTCCTGTCCCTAAAACTGTCATTTTCCTGAGAAGACTCTTGAGAGTCAACCCTAAAGGAAATCAAGCCTGAATACTCATTGGAAGGACTCATGCTGAAGCTGAAGCTCTAATACTTTGACCACCTGATGCAAAAAGCTGACTCACTGGTAAACACTCAGATGCTGGGAAAGACTGAGGGCAGGAGGAGAAGGGGGCAACAGAGGATGAGATGGTTGGATGGCATCACTGACTCAGTGAACATGAATTTGAGCAAGATTCAAGAGACACTTAAGGACAGAGAAGCTTGGCATGCTGCAGTCCTTGGGGTCAAAAAGAGTCAAACACGATTGAGTGACTGAACAACAAGGAAGGTGTTTAGTTTTAGTCTAAATCCATAAATGAGCCCTAGGGGAGTGCCAGGTAGATGTAAGAATTTACAGACGTCAGGAAGTAATGGATTCAGAAAACAGAAATCTTTCAATGTCTGAAAATAGTTTCATGAGAGTGAACACCCTATCAATTTACCACAGTTCCCACAAAGCACTGTGTGTCTGATTTCCAGGTACTGTTCCAAAGCCATGTAAAAAAGGAGGTGTCCCCATTGGAGAAAAAATTGAGTGATTTCCTGAAGAACTAGACAAGCCACATCTCATTTATCAGAGAGAAGTTCAGTTCAGGTCTGAGTGCCTAGACCTTTGCCAGAACTTCTCATTCCGAATGCATCAAGGCTGCTGAACATTTGAATATGGGGAACATTTGCAGTTCTCTGTCAGAGCCCATCTCTGCCTTAACATTCCTTGGGGCTTGGCAAGGAGAAGTCACCTCATTTTCACAACTTCACGGCATTTTTTTCACATCATGAAACTGCCCTCCTGTTTGTCACTTGTACAATAAACAAAAGCAAGAATGCAAATCCATCTGCAGAACAGTGCCATATGAAGCTAAATTAAAATGCTAATGGGTGAGAGCGTGACACAGAGAAAATAACGCACTGCCGAGAGGGAAGGGAACATGGATTTCAGGCAGGAAGGTCCTTTGAACGGCAGTCTGTTCAACCCTGCCCCATCTGAGGGGCTAGAGACAGCAAAAGTAGGACAGAAGTCGAAGTCGAAACTTTTCATGCCTCCCAATCCCAGTTATTGCTTCTTTCAACTGTTTGGCTTGGTTTTTCTTGGAATAAGGTTAAGTGAAGTCTGAAGAAACAGCCCGTGGCAATACTTTTTCACAGAAAATATCCTTTATTTTTTCCTTTCCCCCTCCAACCATTTATGTGATGGAACTGCTTTGATATAGACAATAGGATGCAATTACCCTACAGGGCTGAGAAAGGCAAGAATAAACCAAGATGAACACCAAACCGAAACCAAGAGATGTTCCTTACATACTACACAGAAGACATACCTCTGATTTTCTCATCACCATTGAGTTCAATTATTTAGTCTGTTGATGTAAGATGCATTAGGACAGTTCTTCCGACTATAGTGCTATCCCTCAGGTGTGCAACTTATGAACCATAGATTGGTGAATACATTTCAAAGATCTCTGAGAGAAAACGGAATTGGACCCAATGCAATCAGGGATGAAATCTATAAACAAAACATGTTCCCATTTAAGAATCTGCTGCAGAAATGAAGGAGAACAAGATACGTAGGAAATCCCAAGCACCCCTCTCCACAGAAAGATATGAGAGGTATGTTTGAAGAAAAAGACTTAATTCCCTGCCACTATTCCACATACATGGTTTGGTGGGGGGTGGGGGGTGGCAGGTAGAGGAAGGCGTACGTAAGGAAAAGAGAAGAAAGGACAAACCCTCCTAGATGCTGTGCGTTTACTGAATACATCCAGGCCATAAGTGTACATCGATTCTTTGGTTGCCATGGCAGAGGGAATGGTTTCTATGTTGTGATGGCAGTTGCCATATGTTCAGTTTCAAGTCAACTGGCTCCATTATAAAATAACAAATGAGCAGAGGGAGGCCATGCAGCCTCACCTGTCTGAAGATACCAGTTAGCACTGAACTGTCTACCAGTAGCCTCAGTTCCAGGCCTGACCCTAAGAATACACAAGATTTGCAATGGATTCTTACAAACCACTACCTGAGGAACCTGATCAGTATTTAACCCAAATAAAGTACTTCTCTATTGAAAAATGGCCTGTGAGGTGATCTGGAAAGGATGGATAGCCAACAGGGGACATCTATTTTAGAGGGGCAATGGAGCAACCTGTCCCCATCTCAGGGAGCTGGGACTCAAGACATGCAGAAGGAATGTGTGAATTCTAGGACCTCAAGTGGAACTGAGAAGTGTTTAGTCACAGGGGATAAGTCCTAAGTGAGCCTTAGGAGTTGGAAGGTGTCTGGACCCTTTAAAGCAACATCTCAAAGGGAAAGTTGGTCACATGCTTGCCCAAACTCTCTCTCCTAAAGAAATTCATCTTTGGCTAGAAAAAAATCCAAGATGAAACCAACCGAACAAGGATTTTGGACCCATTTTCTCATCACCAATGAGTTCAATTATTTAGTCTGTTGATGTAAGATGCATTAGGACAGTTCTTCCGACTATAGTGCTATCCCTCAGGTGTGCAACTTATGAACCATAGATTGGTGAATACATTTCAAAGATCTCTGAGAGAAACGGAATTGGACCCAATGCAATCAGGGATGAAATCTATAAACAAAACATGTTCCCATTTAAGAATCTGCTGCAGAAATGAAGGAGAACAAGATACGTAGGAAATCCCAAGCACCCCTCTCCACAGAAAGATATGAGAGGTATGTTTGAAGAAAAAGACTTAATTCCCTGCCACTATTCCACATACATGGTTTGGTGGGGGGTGGGGGGTGGCAGGTAGAGGAAGGCGTACGTAAGGAAAAGAGAAGAAAGGACAAACCCTCCTAGATGCTGTGCGTTTACTGAATACATCCAGGCCATAAGTGTACATCGATTCTTTGGTTGCCATGGCAGAGGGAATGGTTTCTATGTTGTGATGGCAGTTGCCATATGTTCAGTTTCAAGTCAACTGGCTCCATTATAAAATAACAAATGAGCAGAGGGAGGCCATGCAGCCTCACCTGTCTGAAGATACCAGTTAGCACTGAACTGTCTACCAGTAGCCTCAGTTCCAGGCCTGACCCTAAGAATACACAAGATTTGCAATGGATTCTTACAAACCACTACCTGAGGAACCTGATCAGTATTTAACCCAAATAAAGTACTTCTCTATTGAAAAATGGCCTGTGAGGTGATCTGGAAAGGATGGATAGCCAACAGGGGACATCTATTTTAGAGGGGCAATGGAGCAACCCGTCCCCCATCTCAGGGAGCTGGGACTCAAGACATGCAGAAGGAATGTGTGAATTCTAGGACCTCAAGTGGAACTGAGAAGTGTTTAGTCACAGGGGATAAGTCCTAAGTGAGCCTTAGGAGTTGGAAGGTGTCTGGACCCTTTAAAGCAACATCTCAAAGGGAAAGTTGGTCACATGCTTGCCCAAACTCTCTCTCCCTAAAGAAATTCATCTTTCATTGTCTGACTCACTGTAACCATCATGTACATGATGATGTTGCCAATTAGGACTTGACTATGTCCTCTGTCAGAACACAAATGAGTGGTTTGAATGTCCAAGAGATTCCTTTTTGGTATTCTTCCAGGATCCTGTGAGTAAATGGACTGTTCACTGATAAAGGAGTTCATTTTTTTCTGGAATTCCACGGTATGCATTATTAGTCTGGCTGCAGTGATCAAAGTGACTCCTGAAGGAGCCAAAGCCCTCCCAAAACAACCCAACTAGGAAGAAAGGCCTTTTGATGCTAAGAGATACACCCCCAACCAAGGCAGTCTACATTCATTTATTGTCTTTATGATGGTTAAATTATGCCAAAGCACCAGACCTAGACAGACACCATGATATGACTTTCATTTATCAGAGCATCAGATCAATAAAGAAAAGATAAATGGACTAAGCCCACTAAACAAATGGGTAAACCACTTGAAAAGATGCTTCACAAAGCAATGCCAAACAACCAACCAAGTAATCAAAAACATGCTTAATCTCATTCATAATCAGAGAAATGCAAATAAAAACTATAGAAAACTACCATTACCCACCTACCAGCTTGGCTCAAATTTAAGTCTGATGAAGTATTGATGAAGATGTGGGGAATCCAGAACTCTCTTATGTGCTGGTAGCAATGTAAACTGTATAAACCGGTAACCTTGCTTTGGAAAACAGACAAGCATTCCCCAATAAAACTGAAGAAATGCAAATATTATGACCCAGCAAGCATACTCTACAGGATGTGTTTCTGAGATACAGTTGTGTATCTGTACCAATGAAAATGCTCCTAACAACATCGCCTAGAGTAGTACCGAATAGAAATATCCCAAGTGTCCTCAGTAGTAGAATGGATAAGCAAAATCCATTTATCATCAGAACGTTGTACAGCACTGAAAATGAACAGACTCCAGCTAAACCTGAGGACACAGTTAACTCTATGGGGCAGGGAGTGTCAGTGTCAGGAAGGCACATATGGGTGCTTGAGCTGGATGGTGACCACATAGAACTGCATTTGCTGTATGTACATACACACACACATTACTCCTCGGTAAAGTACATTTCACAATGCTGCTGCTGCTTAGTCACTTCAGCCGTGTCTGACTTTGTGTGATTCCATGGACTGCAACCCACCAGGCTCCTCTGTCTGTGGAATTCTCCAGGCAAGAATACTGGAGTGGCTTGCCATGCCCTCCTCCAGGGGGATCTTCCCAACACAGGGACAGAACCTAGGTCTCCTGCATTGCAAGCAGATTTCTCACCATTGAGCCGTCAGGGAAAGAAAAAAAAATCTATCTATCTACACACACACACACACACACACACACACACACATATTTGAGATCCCACGGACTGTAGTTTGCCAGGCTTCTCCATCCATGAAATTTTCTAGGCAAGAATACTGGAGTGGGTTGCCATTTCTTTCTCCAGTATATTTCACAATAGAAAAATGTTTAACAAAAAAATCAGTATCCAACAGGTGTCTCAAGTAGAAAGTAATGATTGTTTTCGTGAAGATATTATCCAAAAGTTCATACAGTGTAATTCAAGCAAACCTCAATAACCATCTAGAAATGTGTTTTCCATTCATCTGTTTCACCCCTTCTCGGAGCTGCTTCTATTGACTACCTAACCATCTCTGAGTTTCACAGAGACGCGTGTAAAGAAAAACTGCAGAGGGGCCAGCAGAAGAGTTCAGAGGGCTAGGGTTCTTTAGGAAGGTAAAAGGAAAAAAAGAAAGAATTATATCCTCCCTCTGCAAGGGGGCAGGGACTCAGCAAGAAAGAATCCTCATCAAACTGTATGTTTCCTCTGATGAGCTCTTGTAATGATAATTATTATCACTCCAAAGATGTTGATAATTATATTTAGACAGTTTTTAAAGCAATATTGTATAATATTTTCCTCCATTTAACACTCGTGTCAGAGATGATGAATACTCAGTCAGATGAAATGCAGGGCTGCTGGTGTGTCCACAAAGTGTTCCCATCAACCGTGTAAGTGAGTTCTATAATGTATACATTAGAGCAGGGGGAAAAAACACACTCTTTTGGAAAGGACTGATTCTTGGCGCATAATCAGTTCCCATTGAATTTAAATGACTTTTGGTCCTACACTGATGCTGATAAAATACTTTCAAATGTACAGAATATTAACCAAATGTTTATATTAAACATCTCCTTTCAGGTGAAAATGCGCTCGGTGAAGCGTAGCTCCCTGGAGCAAGTTAGTGAATATTAATGTTCAGCAGATCATAAGGAGGTACAAGTCTTCCAATGTAAGAAGCTGGGGGGGGGGGATAAAAGAGCAGCGTTGGTGGATGGGCCCTGCCAGGGGAAGGTACAATCACATCGGACATAAACTCATTGAGATGGAAATGGAGTTTGAAATACAAGCAACTGGGGCTGCCAGGAACTAGGAAGCAGATGTGGGCTGGGGAGGAACAGCATTAGGCTCTGGCCAGTGGTTCCAAACTCAACCATGCCACAGACCCGGCCTAGGACCTGCCTGGGGTCCCATCAGCAGGGAGATTTACAGGACATACCTCATAATTATTGCCAGCCAACTGCCGGTTAATCATGGGCCCCGATTTCGGGTAAGTGAAGGTTGCTTATCACAGGAAGCATTTGGACTTACATTAAGTATTACAGTATTTCAAATCTGCCAATGCACACTGTCCATTTCCAATTATCATTGTTTATCTGCGGGTTTCAGGAAATCACATGTCTTGTATGAGACACATAAATACGCAGCAATCCGGTAAATAAAAACATATTTCAGAGGGAGGACAGCTTCTATCAACCAGGCTGGAGATCAAAAGGAACACTCTGCATATCTGCTGGTGAGCGAAAAGGCCACACGGAGAACATGAAGTCCAGCAGCGATGCTCAGCTCTGACTAGGATATGGGGATTTGGGTCAGCCAACCCCACACAAACTTTTGTTCCCTTATCTATAAAATGATGATATTAACAGTTTCAGTAATCAGAGTGAAGCCGTTTGGAAGAACCATGCTCTCAAGTATAAAGTAGCATTTATTAACCTAGTATTAATAATGCTTTTGAGTTTGACATATGTTTAAATTCTTTTGTTGTTATGGCTATAGCCTAATTATATTTCTAGTAGTTATTTTTTGACTCAGACAGTAAAGAGTCTGCCTGCAATGTGGGAGGCCTGGGTTCAGTCCTTGGGTTGGAAAGAAGCCCCGGAGGAGGGAAAAGCTACCCACTCTAGTATTCTTGCCTAGAGAATTCCACAGCTCATCCCTGAGTCCCAAACAGTCGGACGCCACTGAGTGACTTTTACTCTCACTGTCAGCTATCTTTACAATTATAAGCCTACCTCGCCTCAGACTTCTTCAAGTTCAAAATGAACAACAGTAGGGGGAGATATACTATCACCATCTTACGGATCACAGAATATCAGGTCTGAAAATTCTCTCAAGAAGACTTTGTGTAATGTTACCATGAGAGTAACTCTCCTCTAAATGATTCCAAAATACTGACTTTCTCTCATTCTCAAATAGTTTTTCTGTGAAACGAGGGACTAAAATGTGGGCTGGGAGGAACAGCATTAGGCTCTGGCCAGTGGTTCCAAACTCAACCATGCCACAGACCCGGCCTAGGACCTGCCTGGGGTCCCATCAGCAGGGAGATTTACAGGACATACCTCATAATTATTGCCAGCCAACTGCCGGTTAATCATGGGCCCCGATTTCGGGTAAGTGAAGGTTGCTTATCACAGGAAGCATTTGGACTTACATTAAGTATTACAGTATTTCAAATCTGCCAATGCACACTGTCCATTTCCAATTATCATTGTTTATCTGCGGGTTTCAGGAAATCACATGTCTTGTATGAGACACATAAATACGCAGCAATCCGGTAAATAAAAACATATTTCAGAGGGAGGACAGCTTCTATCAACCAGGCTGGAGATCAAAAGGAACACTCTGCATATCTGCTGGTGAGCGAAAAGGCCACACGGAGAACATGAAGTCCAGCAGCGATGCTCAGCTCTGACTAGGATATGGGGATTTGGGTCAGCCAACCCCACACAAACTTTTGTTCCCTTATCTATAAAATGATGATATTAACAGTTTCAGTAATCAGAGTGAAGCCGTTTGGAAGAACCATGCTCTCAAGTATAAAGTAGCATTTATTAACCTAGTATTAATAATGCTTTTGAGTTTGACATATGTTTAAATTCTTTTGTTGTTATGGCTATAGCCTAATTATATTTCTAGTAGTTATTTTTTGACTCAGACAGTAAAGAGTCTGCCTGCAATGTGGGAGGCCTGGGTTCAGTCCTTGGGTTGGAAAGAAGCCCCGGAGGAGGGAAAAGCTACCCACTCTAGTATTCTTGCCTAGAGAATTCCACAGCTCATCCCTGAGTCCCAAACAGTCGGACGCCACTGAGTGACTTTTACTCTCACTGTCAGCTATCTTTACAATTATAAGCCTACCTCGCCTCAGACTTCTTCAAGTTCAAAATGAACAACAGTAGGGGGAGATATACTATCACCATCTTACGGATCACAGAATATCAGGTCTGAAAATTCTCTCAAGAAGACTTTGTGTAATGTTACCATGAGAGTAACTCTCCTCTAAATGATTCCAAAATACTGACTTTCTCTCATTCTCAAATAGTTTTTCTGGGAAACGAGGGACTAAAATGTTCTCAAAAATTAAATTCAAATCTCTCTTCGTCTACTTGAAGAGCCATCAGCTTGCAGATCCAGACTCTGTGGGGTCTGTCACCTAGGGGCCATGCTTAGTAGCTGAAGTGGATTCCAGGGCTCACAGAAGGTAAGAGAGTGGCTTGACATCAATACAGCTAAAGGCTGGGCCAAGATTACAATCCCCATCCAAGTGTCTTCCTTATCGTGCTAAATCCCCCTTGGGTCTACAGTCAATCAGATACTTATCAAACACCCACCAAGCCCTTGGCCTATGCTCTGTTTGCAAGGCAGATGTGGACAGTCATCATTAAATACTTATTGAGTGCCAATGTGAAAGTGAGACTAGAAAAACAAACAAGTCTAAGAGTCATCCTTTGGCTCTAAGAGTTTACAGTCCAGTTGAGAAGAAGAGGTAGGAAGATGTTCAGTAGCAAAACTGCATCATAAAACAATACAAACACAGCCAAAAGGCCAGACAAAATGAATTCCAAATGTATGAGGGCGGGCTCCCTAAGCCATGTTCTCTGTCCCGGAGGGCACTACTGTCACACCTTAATGTTTCTATGAATCCACCTGGGCATACTGCTAAAACGAGTTTCTGACACAGCATATCAGGGACAGAATTGGATATCCTGAAGGAATGATGCTGAAGTTGAAGCTCCAATACTTTGGCCACCTGATGCTAAAAGACGACTCATTGGAGCCGCGGAACCCGCCCGCCGCGAGGAGCCGCGGAACCCGCCCGCGAGGAGCCGCGAACCCGCCCGCCGGAGCCGCTGAACCCGCCCGCCCAGGAGCCGCTGAACCCGCCCGCGCGAGGAGCCGCTGAACCCGCCCGCCGCGAGGAGCCGCTGAACCCGCCCGCCGCGAGGAGCCGCGGAACCCGCCCGCCGCGAGGAGCCGCGGAACCCGCCCGCCGCGAGAGCCGCGGAACCCGCCCGCGAGGAGCCGCGGAACCCGCCCGCCGCGAGGAGCCGCGGAACGCCGCGGGAGCCGCGGAGCGCGGAAGCCGCCACTCCAACTGGAGGGCTTGCTGAACGGAGAGAGGAAGTCGTCCACGGGTTGCTGACTAGGGACCGGGCACGAGTTGGACGGGAAAGCTCGCGTCCGCCTTTGGTACTTAGAGAAATAACCGGCAGTGCGCGTGTGCCAGTGGTGGAGGGGCCCGCGCTCCCCTAGAGCTGCAGCAGCAGCGGAGGAAGCCGGGGAAAGAGCAGGGATTGGGGACTACAGGCGGGCGCGGTAGAGCCGGGGCGCCCCCTCCAATACGGGGCTGCACGCGCCGCGGCCTCCGCCCAACTGACTGGGATCATCCCACCGTCCCGGCCAGCACCCAGTATGGCAGCAAAGCCCTCATTTTGCTGAACACAAAAACAGAAACCACAGCAACCGGCACTATAAGGGAAAGACTACGCCATCACAACACCACCATCAAGAGCAGAGTGGTTTCCAACAGGCAGATGTGAAGATAAAAACCAAGGACAGTATTTAACTTTTTAAAAACTTTTTTGAAATTTTTTTCTTTTTCTTTTTTCATGTTTTTCTGCTTGTTTGTGGTGGACTATTTTGCTTATTCAATTGATTGGTTTGGGGTTTATTAGTTTCTTTGTTTATTGGGGTTTTTTATATTTGTTTGTTTTTTGGGTTTTTTTTTTTGTAGTTTTCATTTGTTTGATTTATTCTATGTGTTTTTTCTTTGTTTTCGGTTTTATGTTCTCTGTCCCGGAGGGCACTACTGTCACACCTTAATGTTTCTATGAATCCACCTGGGCATACTGCTAAAACGAGTTTCTGACACAGCATATCAGGGACAGAATTGGATATCCTGAAGGAATGATGCTGAAGTTGAAGCTCCAATACTTTGGCCACCGACGCGAGGAGCCGCCGGAACCCGCCTCCGCGAGGAGCCGCGGAACCCGCCCGCGCGAGGAGCCGCGGAACCCGCCCGCGCAGGAGCCGCGGAACCCGCCGCCGCGAGGAGCCGCCGGAACCCGCCCGCCGCGAGGAGCCGCCGGAACCCGCCCGCCGCGAGGAGCCGCCGGAACCCGCGAGGAGCCGCCGGAACCCGCGAGGAGCCGCCGGAACCCGCGAGGAGCCGCCGGAACCCGCGAGGAGCCGCGGACGCCGCGAGGAGCCGCGGACGCCGCGAGGAGCCGCGGACGCCGCGAGGAGCCGCGGCGCGGGTAAGTTCAGCCACTCCAACTGGAGGGCTTGCTGAACGGAGAGAGGAAGTCGTCCACGGGTTGCTGACTAGGGACCGGGCACGAGTTGGACGGGAAAGCTCGCGTCCGCCTTTGGTACTTAGAGAAATAACCGGCAGTGCGCGTGTGCCAGTGGTGGAGGAGCCCGCGCTCCCCTAGAGCTGCAGCAGCAGCGGAGGAAGCCGGGGAAAGAGCAGGAATTGGAGACTACAGGCGGGCGCGCGGTAGAGCCGGGGCGCCCCCTCCAATACGGGGCTGTGCGCGCCGCGGCCTCCGCCCAACTGACTGGGATCATCACACCGTCCCGGCCAGCACCCAGTATGGCAGCAAAGCCCTCATTTTGCTGAACACAAAAACAGAAACCACAGCAACTGGCACTATAAGGGAAAGACTACGCCATCAAAACACCACCATCAAGAGCAGAGTGGTTTCCAACAGGCAGATGTGAAGATAAAAACCAAGGACAGTATTTAACTTTTTTTAAATTTTTTTGAATTTTTTTTCTTTTTCTTTTTTCATGTTTTTCTGCTTGTTTGTGGTGGACTATTTTGCTTATTCAATTGATTGGTTTGGGGTTTATTAGTTTCTTTGTTTATTGGGGTTTTTTATATTTGTTTGTTTTTTGGGTTTTTTTTTTTGTAGTTTTCATTTGTTTGATTTATTCTATGTGTTTTTTCTTTGTTTTTCGGTCTCATTAATTTTTTCTGCTCTTTTTAATTTTTAACTTTCTTTTGACTTTTATTATATTTTTTTAACTTTAATTTTAATTCTTGAAAACCTGTAATTCTCTTTTCCCTTTCCTCTTTCCCACTGCTTTCTTTCTCTATGTTCTAAATGTAAAACATCTTCCTAGCTACCAATATCCTCTAGATAAATTATTTCCTATCTTTCTGTCTCCACTATTCACTTCCAAATACACTAAACAGTACACACACTAATCTTTGCTACCTAATCCTATAAAATACTTCCAAGACAAATCTTTTCCTTTTTATTACTTATAGACTATTCTCCTTGTCACCCCGAGCACATGTCCTAATTTAAAATTGCTCTCATTGTAATTATCCAAGCCAGGACCTTGTGCTAGATCTATTATTCAGGCACTATTTTAATTAATTCAAAGCTTAACGGGAAAGTATCATCTGTGATTGCATGAGTTGCTAGAAAGATTTCCTGCGCCTTATCTCTGTAAAACTGGTCAGTTGTGGGGATTGCTGTATATGTATGTATATCTTACGATTATGTTAGAAAACATCTGCATGCTTTTATGACTGTCACCCATCAGGGATGCACCTCTTGTTCCTCAGATGCTAGTGTGTGAACTAGTATCACGGAACACCACAGCAAACCAGACATAGAGCCCACACCCCCTGACCAATCATCAAACCAAGGATCCTCGAAGTGGAAGCCCGGATTCCAAGATGCCACACTGATTATCAAAGAACATACAACACTACAGATTATTCACCTGTAAACAAGGTCTATCACCACCCAAGACACAAACCACTGAACCCTTCTACAAGGACAGAAACCCAAAGGAAGGGAGAATTCAACCAAGAAGCCTGGTGGGAATAAGAACTCCATACACACAGACACACACAAAAAAAGAAAATTAACCTAATGATGAAACGTCAGAGAAACACTGTACAAATGAAGGACCAAGCTAGAGAAACACCACTTCAAATGACAGAGGAGGAGATAGACAAGCTATCTGAAAGAGAATTCAGAAAAACTATACTAATGAGGATGCAAAACACCGAAAACAGAATATTAGAGGAAATTAGTGCATTGAGAAAAGACATGCAGGAAATGAAAAATAAGCAAATAGAGACCACCAACTCAATTGCTGAACTCAAAAATACTATAGAAGGTCTCAACAGTAGAGTATCAGAGGCTGAAGAACGGATAAGTGAGCTGGAAGACAGAATGGTGGAAATAAGTGCTGAAGAACAGAACAAAGCCCAAAGAATTAAAAGAACTGAGGATAGCCTCAGAGACCTATGGGACAATATTAAACGCACCAACATTAGAATTATAGGAGTTCCAGAAGAAGAAGAAGAGAAGAAAGACTATGAAAAAATTCTTGAAGAGGTTATAGTTGAAAACTTCCCCAGCATGGGAAAGGAGATAGTCAACCAAGTCCAGGAAGCACAAAGAGTTCCATACAGAAGAAACCCCAGAAGAAACACACCAAGGCACATACTAATCAAACTAACGCAGACTAAATATAAAGACAGATTACTAAAAGCAGCTAGGAGCAAACAACAAATAACATATAAAGGAAACCCCATACGTTTAACTGCGGATCTCTCAACATATCTTACGATTATGTTAGAAAACATCTGCATGCTTTTATGACTGTCACCCATCAGGGATGCACCTCTTGTTCCTCAGATGCTAGTGTGTGAACTAGTATCACGGAACACCACAGCAAACCAGACATAGAGCCCACACCCCCTGACCAATCATCAAACCAAGGATCCTCGAAGTGGAAGCCCGGATTCCAAGATGCCACACTGATTATCAAAGAACATACAACACTACAGATTATTCACCTGTAAACAAGGTCTATCACCACCCAAGACACAAACCACTGAACCCTTCTACAAGGACAGAAACCCAAAGGAAGGGAGAATTCAACCAAGAAGCCTGGTGGGAATAAGAACTCCATACACACAGACACACACAAAGAAAAAATTAACCTAATGATGAAACGTCAGAGAAACACTGTACAAATGAAGGACCAAGCTAGAGAAACACCACTTCAAATGACAGAGGAGGAGATAGACAAGCTATCTGAAAGAGAATTCAGAAAAACTATACTAATGAGGATGCAAAACACCGAAAACAGAATATTAGAGGAAATTAGTGCATTGAGAAAAGACATGCAGGAAATGAAAAATAAGCAAATAGAGACCACCAACTCAATTGCTGAACTCAAAAATACTATAGAAGGTCTCAACAGTAGAGTATCAGAGGCTGAAGAACGGATAAGTGAGCTGGAAGACAGAATGGTGGAAATAAGTGCTGAAGAACAGAACAAAGCCCAAAGAATTAAAAGAACTGAGGATAGCCTCAGAGACCTATGGGACAATATTAAACGCACCAACATTAGAATTATAGGAGTTCCAGAAGAAGAAGAAGAGAAGAAAGACTATGAAAAAATTCTTGAAGAGGTTATAGTTGAAAACTTCCCCAGCATGGGAAAGGAGATAGTCAACCAAGTCCAGGAAGCACAAAGAGTTCCATACAGAAGAAACCCCAGAAGAAACACACCAAGGCACATACTAATCAAACTAACGCAGACTAAATATAAAGACAGATTACTAAAAGCAGCTAGGAGCAAACAACAAATAACATATAAAGGAAACCCCATACGTTTAACTGCGGATCTCTCAACAGAAACCCTACAGGCCAGAAGAGAATGGCAAGATACATTTAAACGGCTAAAAGAGAATAACCTGCAACCACGAATTCTCTACCCAGCAAGAATCTCATTCAAAATCGATGGTGAAGTCAAAAGCTTCACAGACAAGCAAAACTAAAAGAATTCTGTACCACAAAACCAGCCCTACAACAAGTGTTAAAGGGCCTGATATAGCCAATAAATACAAGAGTAGGAGAAGCCTTACAAATCAAACCCCAAATTTCTAAGAAGATGACAATAGGAACATTCGTATCAATAATTACTTTGAACGTAAATGGACTAAATGCTCCAACCAAACGACACAGGCTAGCTGAATGGATCCAGAAGCAAGACCCATATATATGCTGTTTACAAGAGACCCACTTCAGACCTAGAGACACTCATAGACTGAAAGTGAAAGGCTGGAAAAAGATATTTCATGCAAATGGAAATCAAAAGAAAGCTGGAGTAGCAATCCTTATATCAGACAAAATAGACTTTAAAGTAAAGAAGATTCTAAGAGACAAGGCAGGTCACTACATCATGATTAAGGGATCTATCCAAGAGGAAGACATAACAGTCATGAATATCTACGCACCCAACACAGGGGCACCTCAATACGTAAGACAGGTACTTTCAGACATAAAAGAAGAAATCAACAATAACACAATAATAGTAGGAGACTTTAACACTCCTCTCACACCAATGGACAGATCAACAAAACAGAAAATTAATAAAGAAACACAAGCCTTAAATGCCACACTGGAAAAGATGGACCTCATCGATATCTTTAGGACATTCCATCCAAAAGCAGAAGAATACACTTTCTTCTCAAGTGCTCACGGAACATTCTCCAGGATAGATCACATCTTGGGCCACAAATCTAACCTCAGTCAGTTCAAGAAAACCGAAATTATATCAACCATCTTCTCGGACCACAATGCAATGAGACTGGAGATCAACTACCAGAAAAAAAACCCTAAAAGCAGCTAGGAGCAAACAACAAATAACATATAAAGGAAACCCCATACGTTTAACTGCGGATCTCTCAACAGAAACCCTACAGGCCAGAAGAGAATGGCAAGATACATTTAAACGGCTAAAAGAGAATAACCTGCAACCACGAATTCTCTACCCAGCAAGAATCTCATTCAAAATCGATGGTGAAGTCAAAAGCTTCACAGACAAGCAAAAACTAAAAGAATTCTGTACCACAAAACCAGCCCTACAACAAGTGTTAAAGGGCCTGATATAGCCAATAAATACAAGAGTAGGAGAAGCCTTACAAATCAAACCCCAAATTTCTAAGAAGATGACAATAGGAACATTCGTATCAATAATTACTTTGAACGTAAATGGACTAAATGCTCCAACCAAACGACACAGGCTAGCTGAATGGATCCAGAAGCAAGACCCATATATATGCTGTTTACAAGAGACCCACTTCAGACCTAGAGACACTCATAGACTGAAAGTGAAAGGCTGGAAAAAGATATTTCATGCAAATGGAAATCAAAAGAAAGCTGGAGTAGCAATCCTTATATCAGACAAAATAGACTTTAAAGTAAAGAAGATTCTAAGAGACAAGGCAGGTCACTACATCATGATTAAGGGATCTATCCAAGAGGAAGACATAACAGTCATGAATATCTACGCACCCAACACAGGGGCACCTCAATACGTAAGACAGGTACTTTCAGACATAAAAGAAGAAATCAACAATAACACAATAATAGTAGGAGACTTTAACACTCCTCTCACACCAATGGACAGATCAACAAAACAGAAAATTAATAAAGAAACACAAGCCTTAAATGCCACACTGGAAAAGATGGACCTCATCGATATCTTTAGGACATTCCATCCAAAAGCAGAAGAATACACTTTCTTCTCAAGTGCTCACGGAACATTCTCCAGGATAGATCACATCTTGGGCCACAAATCTAACCTCAGTCAGTTCAAGAAAACCGAAATTATATCAACCATCTTCTCGGACCACAATGCAATGAGACTGGAGATCAACTACCAGAAAAAGAACCCTAAAAACAGAAACACATGGAGATTAAACAATACATACCTAAAAAACCAACTGATCATTGAGGAAATCAAAGGAGAAATTAAACAATTCCTAGAAGAAAATGACAATGAACACACGACCGTGCAAAACCTATGGGATACTGCAAAAGCAGTTCTAAGAGGGAAATTTATAGCAATACAATCCCACCTCAAGAAACTAGGAAAACATGAAGCAGATGACCTAACCCTCCGCTTAAAACAGTTGGAGAAAGAAGAACAAAAACATCCCAGAGCCAGCAGAAGAAGAGAAATCATAAAGATCAGAGCAGAAATAAATGAGAAAGAAACAAAAGAAACAATAGTAAAGATAAATAAAACAAAAAGCTGGTTCTTTGAAAAGGTCAACAAAATTGACAAGCCACTGGCCAGACTCATTAAGAAAAAGAGAGAGAAGAACCAGATCAACAAAATCAAAAACGAAAAAGGAGAGATTACAACAGATAATGCAGAAATCCAAAGGATTCTAAGAGACTATTATGAGCAACTCTATGGCAACAAACTGGACAACTTGGAAGAAATGGACAGTTTCTTGGACAGGATTAATCTCCCGAGACTGAGCCAGGAAGAAACAGAAACTTTGAACAACCCAATCACAAGCTCAGAAATCGAATTTGTGATTAAAAATCTACCCAAAAATAAAAGCCCAGGACCAGATGGCTTCACAGCCGAATTCTACCAAACATTTAAAGAAGAGCTAATGCCTGTCCTAAAACTCTTCCAAAAAATTGCACAGGAAGGAAAACTCCCAAACACATTGGCCCCTGGGTCCTTCTAAAACTCTTCCAAAGATCAACAAAACAGAAAATTAATAAAGAAACACAAGCCTTAAATGCCACACTGGAAAAGATGGACCTCATCGATATCTTTAGGACATTCCATCCAAAAGCAGAAGAATACACTTTCTTCTCAAGTGCTCACGGAACATTCTCCAGGATAGATCACATCTTGGGCCACAAATCTAACCTCAGTCAGTTCAAGAAAACCGAAATTATATCAACCATCTTCTCGGACCACAATGCAATGAGACTGGAGATCAACTACCAGAAAAAAAACCCTAAAACAGAAACACATGGAGATTAAACAATACATACCTAAAAAACCAACTGATCATTGAGGAAATCAAAGGAGAAATTAAACAATTCCTAGAAGAAAATGACAATGAACACACGACCGTGCAAAACCTATGGGATACTGCAAAAGCAGTTCTAAGAGGGAAATTTATAGCAATACAATCCCACCTCAAGAAACTAGGAAAACATGAAGCAGATGACCTAACCCTCCGCTTAAAACAGTTGGAGAAAGAAGAACAAAAACATCCCAGAGCCAGCAGAAGAAGAGAAATCATAAAGATCAGAGCAGAAATAAATGAGAAAGAAACAAAAGAAACAATAGTAAAGATAAATAAAACAAAAAGCTGGTTCTTTGAAAAGGTCAACAAAATTGACAAGCCACTGGCCAGACTCATTAAGAAAAAGAGAGAGAAGAACCAGATCAACAAAATCAAAAACGAAAAAGGAGAGATTACAACAGATAATGCAGAAATCCAAAGGATTCTAAGAGACTATTATGAGCAACTCTATGGCAACAAACTGGACAACTTGGAAGAAATGGACAGTTTCTTGGACAGGATTAATCTCCCGAGACTGAGCCAGGAAGAAACAGAAACTTTGAACAACCCAATCACAAGCTCAGAAATCGAATTTGTGATTAAAAAACTACCCAAAAATAAAAGCCCAGGACCAGATGGCTTCACAGCCGAATTCTACCAAACATTTAAAGAAGAGCTAATGCCTGTCCTTCTAAAACTCTTCCAAAAAATTGCACAGGAAGGAAAACTCCCAAACACATTCTACGAGGCCACCATCACCCTGATACCCAAACCAGGCAAAGACAACACAAAAAAGGAAAACTATAGGCCAATTTCACTGATGAACTTAGATGCCAAGATCCTCAACAAAATCCTAGCAAACAGAATTCAACGACATGTCAAAAAACTCATACATTATGATCAAGTTGGGTTCATCCCAGGCATGCATGGCTTCTTCAACATCCGCAAATCAATTAACGTGATACACCATATCAACAAGTTGAAAGACAAAAATCACATAATCATTTCAATAGACGCAGAAAAAGCCTTTGACAAAGTACAACATCCATTTATGATCAAAACTCTTCAGAAAATGGGCATAGAAGGAACCTATCTCAACATAATAAAAGCCATCTATGAGAAACCTACAGCGAACATTATTGTTAATGGTGAAAAACTGAAAGCATTCCCTCTAAGATCAGGAACAAGACAGGGGTGCCCACTTTCACCACTGCTATTCAACATAGTCCTGGAAGTCCTAGCAACAGCACTAAGAAAAGAGAAAGAAATCAAAGGAATCCAGATTGGAAAGGAAGAAGTCAACCTCACTCTTTTTGCAGACGACATGATATTATACATAGAAAATCCCAAAGACACGGTTACAAAGCTACTAGAGCTAATCAATGAATTCAGCAAAGTTGCAGGATATAAAGTCAACACACAGAAGTCACTGGCATTCCTATACACAAACAATGAAAAATCAGAAAAGGAAATCAAAGAGGCAATCCCCTTCACCATTGCAACCAAAAGAATCAAATATCTAGGAATAAACCTACCCAAAGAAACGAAAGAATTGTACACAGAAAATTACAAGACACTCATGAGAGACATTAAAGAAGACTTAAACAGATGGAGAGATATTCCATGTTCCTGGATTGGAAGAATCAATATTGTGAAAATGACCATACTTCCAAATATCATCTACAGATTCAATGCAATACCTATTCAACTACCACTGACATTTTTCACAGAACTAGACCAAATAATAACACAGTTCATATGGAAACACAGAAGACCTCGAATAGCCAAAGCAATCCTGAGGAAGAAGAATGGAGTTGGAGGGATCAGCCTCCCTAACTTCAGACTCTACTACAAAGCAACAGTTATCAAGACAGTATGGTACTGGCACAAAAAACAGAACTATAGATCAATGGAACAAGAGTGAGAACCCAGAGATCAACCCACGCACCTATGGGTACCTTATTTTTGATAAAGGAGGAGAAACTATAAAATGGGACAGAGACAGCCTCTTTAACAAGTGGTGCTGGGAGAATTGGACAGCTACATGCAAAAAAATGAAGTTGGAACATTCCCTGACACCATACACTAAGATCAACTCAAAATGGATTAAAGACCTCAATGTAAGACCAGAAACCATCAAACTCTTAGAGGAGAACATAGGCAAAACCCTCAAGGACATAAATCAAAGCAAGATCTTCTCTGACCCACCAACTAAAATAGCAGAACTGAAAAGAAAAATGAACATATGGGACCTTATGAAACTTAAAAGTTTCTTCTCCCCTGAAACCCACCAACTAAAATAGCAGAACTGAAAAGAAAGACTATTCAACATAGTCCTGGAAGTCCTAGCAACATTAATAAGAGAACAGAAAGAAATCAAAGGAATCCAGATTGGAAAGGAAGAAGTCAAGCTCTCTCTTTTTGCAGACGACATCATATTATACATAGAAAATCCCAAAGACACGGTTACAAAGCTACTAGAGCTAATCAATGAATTCAGCAAAGTTGCAGGATATAAAGTCAACACACAGAAGTCACTGGCATTCCTATACACAAACAATGAAAAATCAGAAAAGGAAATCAAAGAGGCAATCCCCTTCACCATTGCAACCAAAAGAATCAAATATCTAGGAATAAACCTACCCAAAGAAACGAAAGAATTGTACACAGAAAATTACAAGACACTCATGAGAGACATTAAAGAAGACTTAAACAGATGGAGAGATATTCCATGTTCCTGGATTGGAAGAATCAATATTGTGAAAATGACCATACTTCCAAATATCATCTACAGATTCAATGCAATACCTATTCAACTACCACTGACATTTTTCACAGAACTAGACCAAATAATAACACAGTTCATATGGAAACACAGAAGACCTCGAATAGCCAAAGCAATCCTGAGGAAGAAGAATGGAGTTGGAGGGATCAGCCTCCCTAACTTCAGACTCTACTACAAAGCAACAGTTATCAAGACAGTATGGTACTGGCACAAAAACAGAACTGTAGATCAATGGAACAAGATTGAGAACCCAGAGATCAACCCACGCACCTATGGGTACCTTATTTTTGATAAAGGAGGAGAAACTATAAAATGGGACAGAGACAGCCTCTTTAACAAGTGGTGCTGGGAGAATTGGACAGCTACATGCAAAAAAATGAAGTTGGAACATTCCCTGACACCATACACTAAGATCAACTCAAAATGGATTAAAGACCTCAATGTAAGACCAGAAACCATCAAACTCTTAGAGGAGAACATAGGCAAAACCCTCAAGGACATAAATCAAAGCAAGATCTTCTCTGACCCACCAACTAAAATAGCAGAACTGAAAAGAAAAATGAACATATGGGACCTTATGAAACTTAAAAGCTTTTGTACAGCAAAAGAAATTACAAAAAAGTTCAACAGACACCCCACAGAGTGGGAGAAAATCATAGCAAATGAAACAACAGACAAAGAATTAATCTCCAAAATCTACAAGCAACTCAGACAACTCAGCACAGGGAAAATGAGCAGCCCAATCAAAAAAAAGATCTAAAGAGACGCCTCTCCAAAGAGGACATACAGATGGCCCAAAAATACATGAAACGATGCTCACCCTCGCTTATTATCAGAGAAATGCAAATTAAAACCACAATGAGATACCACCTCACACCTGTCAGAATGGCCATCATCAACAAATCGACAGACAACAAATGCTGGAGAGGGTGTGGAGAAAAGGGAACCCTCTTGCATTGCTGGTGGGAATGTAAATTAGTACAACCTCTATGGAAGACAATATGGAGATTCCTTAAAAAACTAAAAATAGAAGCACCCTATGACCCAGCAATCCCACTATTAGGCCTATATCCTGATGAAATCAAAACTGAAAGAGGCACCTGTACCCCAATGTTCATTGCAGCTCTCTATACAATAGCCAGAACATGGAAGCAACCTAGATGTCCATCGACAAATGAATGGATCCAGAAGCTCTGGTACATATATACAATGGAATACTACTCAGCTGTTAAAAGAAATGCAGAAGACTCAGTCCTAATGAAGTGGCTGGCTCTAGAACCTATCATAAAAAGTGAAGTAAGTCAAAAAGAGAAAGACAAGTATAGTATACTAACTCATATATATGGGATCTAGTAAGATGGTCATGATAACACACGCAGTGAACTCATGAAAAACAGAGAATAGACATGAAGATATTGTGGAGACCGAACAGTGGGAGGGAGTAACATGGAAACCTATACTGTCATGTGTAGAAAAGATAGCTATTGTCATTGTGCTAGGGGAATAGGAGTACCTACAACCACTTGGAGTGATGGTCTGGAGGGATGGGAGGGGAACTGGGTGGGGGGAGGGTCAAGGGATATGCATATGAATGATCTGGGAACATACATGTACAAAAATTAATAATAAATAAATAAATAAATAAAGTTAAAAAAAGTAGATGATTATTAAAAAAAACAAAAAGACGACTCATTGACAAAGACCCTGATATTGGGAAAGATGGAAGGCAGGAGAAGAGGACGACTGAGGGTGAGATGATTGGATGGCATCACTGAGTCAATGGACATGAATTTGAGCAACTCGGAAACAGACAAAGAATTAATCTCCAAAATCTACAAGCAACTCAGACAACTCAGCACAGGGAAAATGAGCAGCCCAATCAAAAAATGGGAAAAGATCTAAAGAGACGCTCCAGAGAGGACATTCAGATGGCGCAAAAAGACATGAAACGATGCTCAATCTCGCTTATTATCAGAGAAATGCAAATTAAAACCACAATGAGATACCACCTCACACCTGTCAGAATGGCCATCATCAACAAATCGACAGACAACAAATGCTGGAGAGGGTGTGGAGAAAAGGGAACCCTCTTGCATTGCTGGTGGGAATGTAAATTAGTACAACCTCTATGGAAGACAATATGGAGATTCCTTAAAAAACTAAAAATAGAAGCACCCTATGACCCAGCAATCCCACTATTAGGCCTATATCCTGATGAAATCAAAACTGAAAGAGGCACCTGTACCCCAATGTTCATTGCAGCTCTCTATACAATAGCCAGAACATGGAAGCAACCTAGATGTCCATCGACAAATGAATGGATCCAGAAGCTCTGGTACATATATACAATGGAATACTACTCAGCTGTTAAAAGAAATGCAGAAGACTCAGTCCTAATGAAGTGGCTGGCTCTAGAACCTATCATAAAAAGTGAAGTAAGTCAAAAAGAGAAAGACAAGTATAGTATACTAACTCATATATATGGGATCTAGTAAGATGGTCATGATAACACACGCAGTGAACTCATGAGAATAGACATGAAGATATTGTGGAGACCGAACAGTGGGAGGGAGTAACATGGAAACCTATACTGTCATGTGTAGAAAAGATAGCTATTGTCATTGTGCTAGGGGAATAGGAGTACCTACAACCACTTGGAGTGATGGTCTGGAGGGATGGGAGGGGGGGAACTGGGTGGGGGGAGGGTCAAGGGATATGCATATGAATGATCTGGGAACATACATGTACAAAAATTAATAATAAATAAATAAATAAATAAAGTTAAAAAAAGTAGATGATTATTACAAAAAAAAAAAAGACGACTCATTGACAAAGACCCTGATATTGGGAAAGATGGAAGGCAGGAGAAGAGGACGACTGAGGGTGAGATGATTGGATGGCATCACTGAGTCAATGGACATGAATTTGAGCAAGCTCCAGGAGGCGGTGAAGGACAGGGAAGCCTGGTGTGCCACAGTCTATGGGGTCACAAAGAGTCAGACATGACTGACCTACTGAACTGAACAGTGCTGGGGCCAGTTTTTCTCTAGCCGCAGAGAACAGAGGCTACTCTCCAGTTGCAGTGCGTGGTCTTTTCACTGTGGTGGTTTTGCTTGTGGAGCACAGGCTCTAGGGTGTGCGGGCCTCAGTAGCTGCAGTTCCCAGGCTCTAGAGCACAGGCTCAACAGCTGGGGTGCACAAGCTTAGCTGGTCCTCAGCATGTGGGATCTCCCCAGATCAGGGATCGAACCCATGTCTCCTGCACTGGCAGGTGGATTCCTATTTACTGAGTCACCAGGAAAGCTCAAAGGTCCAAACATTTAATGGTGGGATCTTGGAAATGATAAACTAGTGGGAGAGAAATCGTGGTGGGTGGGTGGAGGCCTGCCTGCTGCCCTTTCAACTAAACCATGCGACCAACATACACCCTGTCTGCTCCTGGATGCAGCTCTGTTTTTAAATGTTAACAGGATATCAAAGAAGTCTTCAAAGCCTCATGATTGATAAGGCAAAATCAATCCTTTTCACTGGATGGGAATTATGCTGTTTTTTAAAAGCACTTAGCATCTCAAGGGTTCTTTTACAAACATCTCCACAAATCCATGAAGCTACAAACTTTTTTTTAGCAGTTACAGACAGACTACTACTGCTCACAACGCTGTATTCTTTCATTCTGTTTCAGATTTCAGTCCAGCTGTTCTGGGAGCTTTTATTTTAGAAACTGGAAAACCAGAGCTATTAATAGTCAGACAGCTAATTTAAATCTGATAATGTGCTGACACTTGGCTGCATACTTTGGCACAGATGCCCATGTGTACAATGTATTTATTTCTGTACAAATGTTGTACATGCATATGTATAAATAACAGCAAATGCTATGAAGTCAACACTTAATATTTCACAGGGCCACCTGGGAGTTATTGTCTTCCTCATAAAGAGGATACACTTTGACACGCAAAAAGTATTCAGACAGTGATTTAAACCTGCAGGTTCAGGGGTCAGAGTTATTAGACTACTGAAGGATTATACACAATCTTTTTCCTGGTAGAAAAAAAGATCCACACACACAAAAAAAAACACTATAGAATTCAAGCTATACTTCCCTATGTGTGTCTGTGCTTAGTCGCCTCCAACTCTTTGTCACCCCATGGACAGGTTCCTCTGTTCATGGGATTCTCCAGGCAAGAATACAGGAGTGGAATACTGGTGAGGATCTTCCCAACTCACAGATCAAACCCAGGTCTCCCACATTGCAGACAGATTCTTTATTGTCTGAGCCACCAGGGAAGGTCAAGAATACTGGAGTGGGTAGCCTATTCCTTCTCCAGGGGATCTTCCTGACCCAGGAATTGAACCAGGGCCTCCTGCATTACAGGCAGATTCTTTACCAGCTGACCTACCAGGGAAACCTATACTTCCCTATACTTTCCCTCATACCCTTTAAACCACAAACCACTCACTATTCAACATACATATACTACAATCTTCCTCTTATTGTTCATGTTACTCTTTGTGAATTCACTATAATTCTATTGGTGGGGCACACGATATGGCCTTGAACCCCATATAAGAACCTCAGTATATTCAGAGTACCGCTCCAGATTTTCATAATCATAGTTTCCTTCTAACTTTGGCTGTGTATGTTGACTGTTACCTTGATCCAATCATAAAATTCCACGCTATTTTTTTTTACAATTCACATGTGTACACACATCTACCCTAGACACACATGTGTTAAATACACTTTCCTGAAGACTTGGGGAACAGGGTTGCAGAGGTGGGGCTCATATGACAGCGATGTCAAGAGCTTCAAACAAAGGCAGTCTGTTTTCAAATGTCCTTGCAGCCTCCCTGACACCAGAGGTTTTCCACTGTCCTTCACTTCATCTAGCTGCCCAACCTCTGACCACCACCATCACCATCACCTTGCCTGCATGTTTCTCTTCTCTCAACAGAAACACATTATCTCTTGCTTTGTACATGCATATGTATAAATAACAGCAAATGCTATGAAGTCAACACTTAATATTTCACAGGGCCACCTGGGAGTTATTGTCTTCCTCATAAAGAGGATACACTTTGACACGCAAAAAGTATTCAGACAGTGATTTAAACCTGCAGGTTCAGGGGTCAGAGTTATTAGACTACTGAAGGATTATACACAATCTTTTTCCTGGTAGAAAAAAAGATCCACACACACAAAAAAAAACACTATAGAATTCAAGCTATACTTCCCTATGTGTGTCTGTGCTTAGTCGCCTCCAACTCTTTGTCACCCCATGGACAGGTTCCTCTGTTCATGGGATTCTCCAGGCAAGAATACAGGAGTGGAATACTGGTGAGGATCTTCCCAACTCACAGATCAAACCCAGGTCTCCCACATTGCAGACAGATTCTTTATTGTCTGAGCCACCAGGGAAGGTCAAGAATACTGGAGTGGGTAGCCTATTCCTTCTCCAGGGGATCTTCCTGACCCAGGAATTGAACCAGGGCCTCCTGCATTACAGGCAGATTCTTTACCAGCTGACCTACCAGGGAAACCTATACTTCCCTATACTTTCCCTCATACCCTTTAAACCACAAACCACTCACTATTCAACATACATATACTACAATCTTCCTCTTATTGTTCATGTTACTCTTTGTGAATTCACTATAATTCTATTGGTGGGGCACACGATATGGCCTTGAACCCCATATAAGAACCTCAGTATATTCAGAGTACCGCTCCAGATTTTCATAATCATAGTTTCCTTCTAACTTTGGCTGTGTATGTTGACTGTTACCTTGATCCAATCATAAAATTCCACGCTATTTTTTTTTACAATTCACATGTGTACACACATCTACCCTAGACACACATGTGTTAAATACACTTTCCTGAAGACTTGGGGAACAGGGTTGCAGAGGTGGGGCTCATATGACAGCGATGTCAAGAGCTTCAAACAAAGGCAGTCTGTTTTCAAATGTCCTTGCAGCCTCCCTGACACCAGAGGTTTTCCACTGTCCTTCACTTCATCTAGCTGCCCAACCTCTGACCACCACCATCACCATCACCTTGCCTGCATGTTTCTCTTCTCTCAACAGAAACACATTATCTCTTGCTTTGTCTCAGGTAGAAAAGTTCAGCCATCATCTTATCTTGCTTAAGTACCAGCCTGTGCTCTCAGTCTCATCATGAATTTTAGCACTTACGGACATTATTTTTCTGTATCAAACAGCTTCCTCCCACAAAATAATTTTGGTGACAGTAGTGAAGATCATTTCCAACTCCATTACAGAATGCCCAAACAAAAGCCCTGAGGGTGGGAAGAAGAAAATAAACAAGGCCCAACGGAAAGACTGATGGCTCCTTAAAAGAGATCACAATGAGGAAATGGTAGCTGAGAAACTCAACTCCCAAATCATCCACCTTATTTTCTACTAGCAGCCACACAACACTGGAAGTACCACCTTGCAGGAACACGATGGGAATCCTGGAGTTGAAAACAACTGAGTTGTTTCAACAGTCATTGAAGCTGTGGGAGTAAAAATCAAAGCCAAAAAGAACTGCTTTTATCTTGTGCTAAGAAGGCATTTGCAAAGACTTAAAGGCAAGAATATATGCATTTGAGAAGAATTCACCTGGAATAGGCAGGAACGAGGAGGTAGTTGACTTCCACTCAAGAGACCTGTAAACTGGGTACAGCTCTGTGAAGAGGGCACCAGACATGAAGGAATGTTAACTAGAGAATTCTTGGCTATCTGCTAGGAACTGAGGATGGAGTGGCCATCCCCTGTGGGAGCTTCCATCCCTACTGATGGCTGGTCAGGTACCTGTATCCATTCCAACAACAGCCATTCCAACATGATCTGTGCTCATTTATTAACTTTATAATGAAATACATACTATCGAGACATACATCATGTTCTTGATGCTGCATAAAATGTAGACTATAGTCAGGAAATGAGGGGACCTGAAAGACCAGTGGGTCTCAACTCAGCCTTGACTGAACATCAAATTGGTTTTTCTAATTCACTTCATCTAGCTAAAGCAGTCTGTTTTCAAATGTCCTTGCAGCCTCCCTGACACCAGAGGTTTTCCACTGTCCTTCACTTCATCTAGCTGCCCAACCTCTGACCACCACCATCACCATCACCTTGCCTGCATGTTTCTCTTCTCTCAACAGAAACACATTATCTCTTGCTTTGTCTCAGGTAGAAAAGTTCAGCCATCATCTTATCTTGCTTAAGTACCAGCCTGTGCTCTCAGTCTCATCATGAATTTTAGCACTTACGGACATTATTTTTCTGTATCAAACAGCTTCCTCCCACAAAATAATTTTGGTGACAGTAGTGAAGATCATTTCCAACTCCATTACAGAATGCCCAAACAAAAGCCCTGAGGGTGGGAAGAAGAAAATAAACAAGGCCCAACGGAAAGACTGATGGCTCCTTAAAAGAGATCACAATGAGGAAATGGTAGCTGAGAAACTCAACTCCCAAATCATCCACCTTATTTTCTACTAGCAGCCACACAACACTGGAAGTACCACCTTGCAGGAACACGATGGGAATCCTGGAGTTGAAAACAACTGAGTTGTTTCAACAGTCATTGAAGCTGTGGGAGTAAAAATCAAAGCCAAAAAGAACTGCTTTTATCTTGTGCTAAGAAGGCATTTGCAAAGACTTAAAGGCAAGAATATATGCATTTGAGAAGAATTCACCTGGAATAGGCAGGAACGAGGAGGTAGTTGACTTCCACTCAAGAGACCTGTAAACTGGGTACAGCTCTGTGAAGAGGGCACCAGACATGAAGGAATGTTAACTAGAGAATTCTTGGCTATCTGCTAGGAACTGAGGATGGAGTGGCCATCCCCTGTGGGAGCTTCCATCCCTACTGATGGCTGGTCAGGTACCTGTATCCATTCCAACAACAGCCATTCCAACATGATCTGTGCTCATTTATTAACTTTATAATGAAATACATACTATCGAGACATACATCATGTTCTTGATGCTGCATAAAATGTAGACTATAGTCAGGAAATGAGGGGACCTGAAAGACCAGTGGGTCTCAACTCAGCCTTGACTGAACATCAAATTGGTTTTTCTAATTCTCTTTAAACTTATCCTGCTGGTTTCCATTCATGAATCAAATAAAAGTTTGGCAAGTCCTCACTCTACATTTATGTGAGAATCAAGTCGTCAGCTTTCGGAATTTATACTTTGACACTAGGTGATAGCAATTGCATCCAAGATTGGGATTCATTGCTCTAAGACAGAAGTGCTAAAGAGAAACCACTGTCTTCTCTACACCAAGTGGAGCAATCAGCCATTCCTGTGTGTCTTTAGTGAATCATACTTCATAACAATAAAAATTACTGTTTATTCAGAGTTTGATATTACCAAAAAACTATTGTCAGAGCTCTACAAGCATTATTAACTCTTTATCATTATACAGCCTTAAAAGATAGGTACTCTCCCCTTCAGGCACAAAAAGTTGGAAGTAATTTGCCCATAGTCACACAGTTGAGAAACGATGGAGCATGCATTCACACCTAGGGAATATGAACAATGCACTTGGTATTGCCTAGGTTATTTGTGACTAAGTCATGCCATCCTTTAAAAAGGAACTGGAAAGATCCATCTTGAGGGTCATTCATTTATCCAGATTCAAGGGAACACTTGAATTATTAAAAGAATCAAGGCAAGCCCCAAATTAATAATGTCATAGCTGCTTTCCTTGGCAAGCTTTTAACATAATTCATCATTTCCCCCAATCCCTGTATCAGGAATCATCTTCATAAGGGCAGGTGTCCAGCATCTCAACACAAGTATCTTATAAACAAATTTGACTGTAAGCCAAATAGAAACCTTGATTGATACCCAACAGGAGACACAACACCATATGAAAGTTCAAAGCCCTTGTCATATAATTCAGTGGATTCCCAAAATTGGATAATAAAAATATAAAAAGAAAAGTGAGAAATATTTTAAACGTCCTATTTTAAACTCATACCTAAACCGACATTTGGGCAGGTCCATCAAAAAGCACTTGGTGAGAAATCATCTGTGCAGTAACTGCTTTTATACCATGAGCAAAGGTCTGAATTGTAAGTAATATTGGCAAGAACAAGCTATAAGTTAAGATGCAAATCCAAATCGAGTGTGCGGTGTTCTGGCTTCAAGCCTGGTAATTGAATTTCCAGTTTATTATCCTTAATGTTTTTTAATGTGAGTTTGCAATTCAAGTCAAAATGGAAAGCTGCTCCTCCAAATCTTTCCCCTGAAGCACTTCCAGGAACAATTTCTTTTCAGAATCAAGAAATGGTTTTGGGTCAGGAGTGCACTGGGTAACTTTTTCAAATTCTAGAAAAGTCTGTTCCAGGGATGCCCTAAACCATGAATCTACTGAAGGACACTAATTTGGAGACCAGGGATTCTAGATTTTAAACCTGAAACTGGAGCTTCTTATGGAAATGGGAAAGCTAAATACTGTGAGCAGGTTTAGAGAGCCAGGTCTCTGCTGGGAATTTCAAGGGTCATACATGGGAGATGGGGCTGTGTTTCAAGTGAAATCTACCACTTCAATAAACTTGGTTTGTCCCCTCAACAGTCTGAATCTTTGGTTCTAACAGCTGGACCTTATCAGAAGCCTTGTCTTGCATTTCTTTTTCCCAAAATTTGCCCTGAAACATGGCTGAGGACTAAATTTCCTTGAACTAGTCTCCTTAATGGAAAAAGAGGTTTATAGGTATTAGCTATCTTATAGTGATAATAATAATAACAAAAACAGTAACTATAAACTTAATGAGGGTTTATTATTTTGTAAGTTATATTCAGCTTTACAGATTACTTATTATAAAATTTAACTCATAATAGGTTTGAAAAGTAGATGGGTTATTGCCACCCAATTTCATATAAGAAAATTGAAGCTTAGAGATGTCCCATAATTTTCCCAAGGTGATATACCCAGAATGGAAGCTGAGGTAGGATTCCCACCCAAATCCGTCTTCTCTGAAGATTGTGCTCTTCATTACTAGGCTAAGGAACCGTATATATTTGCTTTTATTTTTAAATTATTTAAATGTTCTCATTTATTGTGTGTGAATGTGTGCATATCTATCTGTGTATATACGCATGGGTAAAACAGTATGGAAAATAAAGGTAAACTGAACCACAAGCCCATTGCCTACACATGTACAGGGCATGAAAATACATGTATAGTGGTAATAATAAGATAAAAAGCAAATGATTTCACCAATGGTAATTATTAATGGATGTCCTTATATACTCTAATGAAAAGTACTCTGTACTGACTTATAAAATACATGTATTTCCTCCTCCACTTATTTTGATTTGTTTCTTTTCCCCTCCACATTGTTCTTCATCCAGCATACACTGGTGAACCTTATCTTTTGTTTTCACATATTATATCCTGCTGCTCTTTCCATGTACAGATGTTTATATATGTCAACGGGCTTCCCCAGTAGCTCAGCTCGTAAAAGAATCTGCCTGCTATGCAGGAGACACTAGTTTGAATCCTGTGTTGGGAAGATCCCCTTGAGAAGGGATAGGCTACCCACTCCAGTTTTCCTGGGCTTCCCTGGTAGCTCAGCTGATAAAGAATCCCCTGCAATGCAGGAGACCTGGATTGGGAAGATGCTCTGAAGAAGAGAATGGCTGCCCACTCCAGTATTCTTGCCTGGAGAATTCCATGGCTCCCCCATGGGATTTCAGAGTCAGACATAACTGAGAGGCTTTCACCTTTCATATATGTAACTATGTATTTTTAAACAATCATTTCATATTCCATTAACTTATTTAACTAGCTCCTAATAAGTTAATTTAGATTATATAATTTTTTTCATAATGAAAAACTTCAGTACAATGAATATTCTCAAGCATATCTTTTGACATAGTTTTGTGAGTACATCCATGTGGCAAACATATAGCAATCAGGTATTTTCAGTCAAGGAGCCTATGCATTGTCTAAAATTCCTGCAGACCTTGCCACATGTCCTTCTAAAGAGACTGCATCAATTCACCCTCCTGCTAACAGACTAGGACTACTGCTTTTTATTGTGTCTACCAACTTTCACATTTGCATCACCCAGTGATCCCACCAATGTTATGAAGCAGGTGGCATATGGGTGTCACCCTTGTTTCCAGCATGAGTCAAGGCTAGAACCCAGATGTTCTAAGTACAGAATATTGTCCTTGGACAAACTGACTTCATAAAAATGCAAAGAGAAATCAAAGGTCAGTATCCTCTGTTTCTACCTCTGACAGTTGAAGAGAGCAAATACAATCGGGAGTGTGTGGTTCAGGCAGCTGGGACAAGGGCTTTCCCCAATTTTGGAACCTACTAAATGCCATTTACTTAGAATTTGGTGGGGGAGCCATAACCTTCTATTGTTTAAAGGGATTTTCCTTTGTAATAATTTCATGGAAAGAAAAATGACTTGAAAGTTGTATTTATTAAAAAGCCCTAAAGGCATGTGAACATCAATTTACATTTTTATTTTTTATAGAAGAAAAAACACAGTTAAGTATAAATGAATGTCAAACATGTGGTTTATATTTCCTTTGAGATGCATGTGGGCTTTAAAAACTAATGGAAATGCCTTAGGAAAAACACACTCCACAATATGGTGAACCTAAAATACACAGAACACTTGGAACAGGTTGGTTCTTGTGGAGGAGATCCTCTTGACACCTCCCATGAGATTTCAAAGAGGGAGGCAGTTCTCTAAACCCAGGGCCCACCTTGGTTTGGGTTCATGACCTAGAGAGATGTGAGATTCTTCAGTGTTAAGAAGGCCATTACCGTTACTTCCCATCCATTTAATGAACACTTCTGTTCTGGGAACTGGAGAAATGAAGACAAATTAGAGACAGTCTAGAGCTGGAGTCCTCATAAGAAACTAGATGAGGAAAGAGATAACAACAATGGAAAGTGATCACTGGGATAAAACATAATGTCAGGACAGTACAAAGAGGGACATTCATTCTTCCTGAGGTGAAAGAAGGGTGAGGGAAGACATCCCAATGTCTTCTAATGTCATCCTCATGGCATCTACTCAGAAACCAGGAGGGTGAACAGGAAGAGTTTACTGATGCTGCGGGGCGCATGTCTATGAACAGAGGTGTGGGAAGTCTGGTTTTACAGCGTATGTGGGTAGCTGCACTTGACTGAAACACTGAATAGACTGTAGAGGGACAAGCTGACAAGAAGGCTAGAGTGGCAAGCAGGTGTCAGGCCATGCTAAGGTGAACTTCATGAGGAAGAGCCAGTAGAGGGCTTGAAGGGGAACAGTTTGGGGTTTTAGAAAGAAGATTCTGTCCAACGCATGGAAAACAAATTAGAGGAGAGCAGTACTGGGAACAAAGAGGTCAGCTAGGATTTGTTGCCAAAATTCCATAACAAATAATGAAGAGAGAGACAAAGGGACTAGCTTCAAGGGCAGAGAGAAAGGAATGAATTCAAACTGGGTAGGCTGGGATGCCTGTGTGTGGTCAAGGGCAAAGGAAGAGGCCCTGGTAACCCCTGGATGCTATATTTGAACCTGGATGTTTGACCTCAGGAACAGATGTTTAGTCCGCATTGGATAAGAGGTGATACATTGACACTCACGGTAATCTATTTGATTTTCTTCTAAACATAAATAGAAGACAACAGAAATGGGACATATTAAAGGCTGTTCATATAAATGGTTAAAGGAACTGGATAATCCTTTAAGATTAAGTATGAAAGACTCCCAGCAGACTTCACAATGTAAATGAAGGAGTGTCTCACAAAAATTACAGTTGACCATAGCACATTCTGGACAGGATGTGAGGAGACAGTAACTTAGATTCACTCTTGCTGCCAGTGCCTTTTGATACAATCCAGAAAATCTGACTTTTCTAGATAAACCTTAGAAGAATTCTGGTGTACATGCACATGTACAAGGATTCTAGCTGACTCACTGTATATAAAAAAATATTCAAAGGTGAATGGACAAAAATTGTGCTACATTCATAGAACATTCTTCTGCTATTAAATTAATCTATTTTTAAATATATTTTTAAAGTGGATAAATATCAAAAGGATAATTTTAAGTGGAAAAAAATTAAATCACTGAATGGTATTAGAACAATCCATTGTATTACTTATGGAAACTTATGTTAGTAATAAATGTATTACAGGAGATATAAAAGAATATATAAAAGAATGCCTGGGGACGCCTAATGCAGGGAGAAAGAAGAAATCAAGGATGGATATTAAAGGGTTTCAAAAATGTCTGGTTTATGAAACCACTTCTTTATTTTTTCAGCCACTGCACCCTTGACATTTTGAAGCAGATAATTATTTGTTGTGGAGAATTTTCCTGTGCATGGCAAGACGTTTTCCAGTATCCCTGGCCTCTACATAATAGAAGTCAGAACCACAGCCCCCTCATCAACCATCAAAAACATCTCCTAGGCATGGCCCAATTAGCCCCTGGGGTCAAAAGCACTCTTGTTTATGAATGACTACTTTATTAGACTCATATTCCTTACATTTTTCTTTCTTAAAATATTTTAGAATTAGAGGGGTGGGGGAAAGAGGAGCACTCCTTCAGCTATTATTTAATCAACTATAGCATGTGCTAGTGTTCAGCTATCCAGACGCATAAAATAGAACACTATCCCCATGGGAATTCTTTATCTAGGCAGAAAAGGTAGTGTGGAGGCAAAGAGGCCTTGGAGTCAGACAGATCAAGATCTGTGGACACACCCAGGACAAAGGAGGGGACATATTAAAGGCTGTTCATATAAATGGTTAAAGGAACTGGATAATCCTTTAAGATTAAGTATGAAAGACTCCCAGCAGACTTCACAATGTAAATGAAGGAGTGTCTCACAAAAATTACAGTTGACCATAGCACATTCTGGACAGGATGTGAGGAGACAGTAACTTAGATTCACTCTTGCTGCCAGTGCCTTTTGATACAATCCAGAAAATCTGACTTTTCTAGATAAACCTTAGAAGAATTCTGGTGTACATGCACATGTACAAGGATTCTAGCTGACTCACTGTATATAAAAAAATATTCAAAGGTGAATGGACAAAAATTGTGCTACATTCATAGAACATTCTTCTGCTATTAAATTAATCTATTTTTAAATATATTTTTAAAGTGGATAAATATCAAAAGGATAATTTTAAGTGGAAAAAAATTAAATCACTGAATGGTATTAGAACAATCCATTGTATTACTTATGGAAACTTATGTTAGTAATAAATGTATTACAGGAGATATAAAAGAATATATAAAAGAATGCCTGGGGACGCCTAATGCAGGGAGAAAGAAGAAATCAAGGATGGATATTAAAGGGTTTCAAAAATGTCTGGTTTATGAAACCACTTCTTTATTTTTTCAGCCACTGCACCCTTGACATTTTGAAGCAGATAATTATTTGTTGTGGAGAATTTTCCTGTGCATGGCAAGACGTTTTCCAGTATCCCTGGCCTCTACATAATAGAAGTCAGAACCACAGCCCCCTCATCAACCATCAAAAACATCTCCTAGGCATGGCCCAATTAGCCCCTGGGGTCAAAAGCACTCTTGTTTATGAATGACTACTTTATTAGACTCATATTCCTTACATTTTTCTTTCTTAAAATATTTTAGAATTAGAGGGGTGGGGGAAAGAGGAGCACTCCTTCAGCTATTATTTAATCAACTATAGCATGTGCTAGTGTTCAGCTATCCAGACGCATAAAATAGAACACTATCCCCATGGGAATTCTTTATCTAGGCAGAAAAGGTAGTGTGGAGGCAAAGAGGCCTTGGAGTCAGACAGATCAAGATCTGTGGACACACCCAGGACAGAGCTAAGGACAGGTCCTGACCCTGCCACAACATAGCTATGAGTACCCCAGCTTCTTCCTGTCTCACGCAAATATTTCCCTTAAAGTGAGGTTTTATCTTCTGGAACCCTAACACACAGCAAGCGTGCAGGAAAGTGGCATCATTATATTGCTCCTTGTTTTCATTATTATTTGTATGCACTTGGCAATCATGTAAGATAGTGTCTACCTCCTCCTCAGCAGGTCTGCTTTTTTGTTGGTATCACAAGGAACAGGAGAGCAATCTCAGCCAGCTCACAAGCACCCCTAGTTTGTAGCCACATGAGCACCACAGTGATGTAAAGCGAGAGAGAAGGCATGGGCCAAGCAACAGGAAAAAGCTCACATGGCTCATGATCCAGAAGTGGGTACTTGAGAAGTTCTCATATACTCACTTGTGTTTTCACACTATTTATAAAATCTAAATCCCTCCTTGCAGTTTCTCTCTTTTAAGACTACTTAGATTTCCCTCAGTTCATTTGTTGGCCCTCCAGGGCAATAGCTGACCACACCACTCCTAAGTGCTGCCTCTTTGTATGCTCAAATAAAAAACGGTATCTTCTCATATTACGGGAAATGTTCTGGATTCTTGGGCACTTGAGCAGCCTTCCTTGGTAATAGTGCTAATACTGGTTGATTTTCTTCCAAATAGGTGCAAGATACACTATACTTTGGTAATAAAACATTTGTAAGAACGGGAAAGTTAGTTTCCATTATATTCTTTAACTATTCTTCACAAGCCATTGTTGAATACAGTAATGGCAATACTGACATATACTACAGTCAGCTCTATGCTGTATCATTACATATGACAAATGGCTACAGAGTTGCTCCAAGGGTTAAGAAAGGAGAGAATTCCTCTCCCTAGAGCAGCAGTCTCCAACCTTTTCGGCACCAGGGACCAATGTAGGGGAAGACAACTTTTCCACAGAGCAGGATGGTAGGTGGGGCTAGGTTGCAGGATGATTCAAGTACATTACATTTACTGTCCACTATTTTTCTATCACTGTTACACGAGGTCCCCCTCACATCCTCAGGCATTACATCCCACAAGTTGGTGGACCTCTCCCCTAGACCATTCAAAAAGTCAACAGAAAAAGAACAGAAAAAAATCATCCAGAAAGAACAGAAAGGAAGCCTCTGAGCTGAACCACAGGGAATGTTCATGATTTGGTTAAGTAGGAATAAAAGACAGGTGATCCGTGTTTGTAGGAATCAAGTCAAAGCAATAGGAGGCAAGTCCTGTTGAGAAGGGGAGTCCTCAGAGGAGACCTATGAACCTGATTTGATCCAGAACATCGTAACTACTTAACTAACTTAGCAATTCACTCAACAGTGAATCGTGTAGCACCTAAAATGAATCCGGCACCTTGCTAGGTACTATGATATATATGCAGCCTGGATCTTTCTGTTACACCAGGGAACACGCCAAGAATTATGGAGTTTGTCAGGATCAACTGATGGGAGGAGGGGAGAAATGTTTATATTCTAGAAAAGGAAGTAAGGACTCCAGAATGTACTCTGTAGTACTCTAGTGTGATACAGTGTCACTGGTATGACTCAGACATGTCCTTTCAAATTTGGCCCTGTTTGCTAACCTATGAGTTTATACAGCATTACTGCTTTGTATCCTCTTGGACAGAACATGACCCAAGATGTACCTTCACTAATCACCCCTTCCATCACAATTCATGTCTTCCAAGGACTGTCTCTGTCCAAATGGTTGAAATGAATTACAGAAATTAATTGTTATTTAGAGTTCTTTTCATTTATTGAAATACACAGTATCACAAAGAGCTTAGGAGAAGCTATAAGAATCTGCACTGCTGCTAAATAATCATATTCGCTGGGTTTTATCTGGGCTGCACATGCCTTTAATCTCCTTTTAAAAACATCAAAACTCATTTAATTTACTTCTAAAAATGAATAAGGCAAACATTAATGACTAGTCACATAACTTGTTAAAATTTTAACCTTGTTTATTATTTAGTGTACTGTAAATCAAATTAATTACAAATATTGGTATTGCTATGTATGCATAATTAGTTTCTAATCTTTATCACTTTAACACAGTTAAGGTTCAAATAAAAGACTTCTAAGTTCTATCTGAGCATATGATAGACTGCTTAGAAGTAAACCACTGTAATTCATATGCATTCTATTCACATAAAACTGTCTGACAGATCTCTTGTGATACATAATAATCCAATGCCAACGTGGATTGAAGTAGTTTGGCAAGCACTTACCGCAATGAAAATTAAAAGCTACCAAGAGATGACATGAGTTTAAAGAAACACAATTTTCAAGTCGTTGTACTATAGCATATGGTTTTTAAAGGTTAAATTAACCCAAATATACAAAATCAGTGTTCTTCGCGTATGAATCGAATTCTATAAGCAAAAATCTAAATTAGTGCACTGTAAGATAACATGGCACCCCAAACGTACCTGGCTACTGGAGACTGAAACAAATTTTGAAACAAACATCTTAATTCTACAGATGACAATACAGGGGAATCACCAGGGAGGTTTTGTGTTATCCAGTCACCACTCACAGGAAAGTTTGTCGACTCTAAAACAGTACTTACTCCTCCATTCTTCATGAACTCTCCAGGTGCCTCTGTAGGGCTTTCTATCATACTACTATGAGACCAAAAAAGGGTGGAGGTAGCATCCTCTAGGATGTGATTGATGGTTAAGGAACAGGATCCTCCTTCTAAACCAGAGCTTGGAATTTCACAATCAGTAATTATGCTGTGGGAATCTTAAGAGATTTTATCTACTTTTTTTTTTTCTGAAATTTCCTGTGGATAGAACAGTCTTTGTAGAAGAAAACCTGAACTCACTAGACAGCACCATGGTAGATATGCTAGCAAAATAAGGAGAGCACTACCATAAGGCCTGTGAACAGACAGGTAGGATGCCTGAATGCCAAGAAAGGGGAAATGATTAAGCCAAATGCCAGAAATATAATTACCACAATCAAGGCAAAAGCAGATGAAGGTAGTGGATCTTCCACTACTGGGTGTGTCCACATAGCAAATGGCCTTACTTCTCAAGGATGCTACAGAGACCATTTAAGTATCAGTTAGTTACCAACAATAACTCCAAGTACTTCTCTCATTCTGAGACCTCATGAATTATTGAAAGAAAACTGAACAAAACAGATGTTAGAAAGTTAAGGGGTTCTCAAGATGCGAAGTGGGATAACACTGAATACAAGTTCTACTCACTTTATATATATTTTTTAATAAGGTAAAATTATCTTGAGAACAACTGAATAGAGAGAAGACCTGCTTGAAACTGCCAAGTTCCTTCCCATAGCCTAACAAGTGGCACCCAGAAGTGAGGGTCACGGTATGTCTAGATGACTAAGATGTCATAAGGACCTCTAAGCCTGGAACACCTTACAGAGGTCATATATCATAAGACTGTTCTCAATTTCCATCATCTCTGTAAGGAGAAATTAAAAGAAAGCACTTATTATGAGCAGAAAGCAAATTTATCCAGTAGGCACTAAAAATTAATTTATTATTATAACATAAATTACACACTTACATATGATTATTTTATTTCTCTAATCCTTGATCCAAAGGAATTACTATTTTTCCACTTTAGAATTTGCTTACTGCTCAGTTATATATACATAACTTAATGCATGAATGCATTTATTTATTTTAAATGGCAAAAGGTTAAATGTTTATGTGTAGAGAAGCTCATCACCTTTAATGCAAGACACCTATAAGCGGCTATTGACTGAGACCAAAAAGGGTGGAGGTAGCATCCTCTAGGTTAATGGTAAAACAGGATCCTCCTTCTAAACCAGAGCTTGGAATTTCACAATCAGTAATTATGCTGTGGGAATCTTAAGAGATTTTATCTACTTTTTTTTCTGAAATTTCCTGTGGATAGAACAGTCTTTGTAGAAGAAAACCTGAACTCACTAGACAGCACCATGGTAGATATGCTAGCAAAATAAGGAGAGCACTACCATAAGGCCTGTGAACAGACAGGTAGGATGCCTGAATGCCAAGAAAGGGGAAATGATTAAGCCAAATGCCAGAAATATAATTACCACAATCAAGGCAAAAGCAGATGAAGGTAGTGGATCTTCCACTACTGGGTGTGTCCACATAGCAAATGGCCTTACTTCTCAAGGATGCTACAGAGACCATTTAAGTATCAGTTAGTTACCAACAATAACTCCAAGTACTTCTCTCATTCTGAGACCTCATGAATTATTGAAAGAAAACTGAACAAAACAGATGTTAGAAAGTTAAGGGGTTCTCAAGATGCGAAGTGGGATAACACTGAATACAAGTTCTACTCACTTTATATATATTTTTTAATAAGGTAAAATTATCTTGAGAACAACTGAATAGAGAGAAGACCTGCTTGAAACTGCCAAGTTCCTTCCCATAGCCTAACAAGTGGCACCCAGAAGTGAGGGTCACGGTATGTCTAGATGACTAAGATGTCATAAGGACCTCTAAGCCTGGAACACCTTACAGAGGTCATATATCATAAGACTGTTCTCAATTTCCATCATCTCTGTAAGGAGAAATTAAAAGAAAGCACTTATTATGAGCAGAAAGCAAATTTATCCAGTAGGCACTAAAAATTAATTTATTATTATAACATAAATTACACACTTACATATGATTATTTTATTTCTCTAATCCTTGATCCAAAGGAATTACTATTTTTCCACTTTAGAATTTGCTTACTGCTCAGTTATATATACATAACTTAATGCATGAATGCATTTATTTATTTTAAATGGCAAAAGGTTAAATGTTTATGTGTAGAGAAGCTCATCACCTTTAATGCAAGACACCTATAAGCGGCTATTGACTGAACTTGTAGTATAGAGCCCAGTAGGAATAAACTGTACATTGGAACTTTCCAGGAAATTGTGCAAGGCATGAGTTATGAGCAAGGGTAAACACTGGTGTTATGAGATCTATTGTTGTTCAGTCACCCAGTTGTTTCTGACTCTTTGTAACCCCATGGTCTGTAGCACTCCAGGCTTCCCTGTCTTTCACTATCTCCTGGAGATTGTTCAGACTCATGTCCATTGAGTCAGTGATGCCATCCAACCATCCACTGAGCATTATTGCCATTAACTTGGAGACAATTTTACCCTCTCTTATTTTGAACACATTATCTTAAGTTAAAACTGGAAGGGACATCAGAATACACCTCATGTTTTCTAATTCCCTAAGGAATTTCAATCACTTACACAATTTGTACCTCAAAACAATTCTGTAAGGCAAAACAGGTTTTATGATCCTTGTTTGATAAGACAGTAAACAGAATTTTTGTCATTTATAAATGAATGTCCTTTTCATGAGTTTGTTTCCCTCAACTTTTCTTAATCTCCTCTTATCTTCACTTTTACCAGAAAGTACAAATGATATTTTCATCATTTCATAGGACTGTCTTCAACGTGATTGCCATACTTGTGACACGAAAGCTAATTACATGAGCATACTCACCTATGCAGAAGGAATCCCAATACCATTCTGAGTCTTTCACAAAACAAGCATCTTTTTAAAAAAATCTTAATATATTTGCTATATGCTGTTGTTCCAAACATGTCATTTCCAAAATGCTCATTTACCAAGAGATCTGCATAATTACTAGGTGCCAAAAAATGCTACAGAGGGACATTTCCAATCTGCAAATGACAATTCTTCCCCCCCTCCCCCATGAAAGCTGCAATGACTTGACAAAAAGATGCTGAATTTTCTGCACTGAGAAGTCACATATGCCCCATCTAGGCATCAAACATTATGGTGTTTCTAGTTTCTTCTGTTCTTTCTAGGAGGATCTGCGAGGCAGGTGAGCTTAGGACTATAAAAAACTAGGTCATCATGGAAAGCATTTTGCCCCATTTACTGAAATTAAATGCTAATTGGTCCCAGAATTGCAGACAATTTTGAGATACAAAACTGTGCATCTTGGGCATTTCTCCTCCCACTACTGTGAAGTCTCCTCAAAAAGCACAGATGCTGGGCTAGGGTAGGTATGCTCCTTGCTGAATTAATGAAGGATTGAAGGAGGGAAGGAAAGGAGGGAAGAGACAGAGGGAGGCGGAGAGAGAGGAAATTTCCCATTTTTGCTGGGATTTCAGTTTCAAAACTAACTTCTGGCCTATCAGAAGCTGTTAGTAATTGCAGTATTGTTCATAACCAATAATATTAATATTATTTAACTCATATGTACAAATCTCATCTAGCCACCCATGGGGTTAGCATCTCCCACTTTTGGTCTTTCGACGTCTCAGAGTTTTCACCTATACTATTTAAGCAGTTCCTCTGAGGGTAGATATTTTTATCCTTATTTTCCAAGTAAATAAATAGGGTCACTTAATGAGACTAGATTATCTACTGTTTTTTATATTCTGAAACGCTAATGTCCAATGAGGCGGTATTAGCAGGTGGGAACTTTAGGAGACAGTAAGTCAAGAATGGAGCCCAAATAATGAAATTAATTCCACTGGGAAAAGCAATCTCTTGCATGCAGACTTTGGGCCCCAACTTGAACATGGAAAAATGGGCCTCAGGCCTGGAACACTTCCTTGGTGGTGGTAGTTTACTTGCTAAGTCATCTCCGACTCTTACAACCCCATGAGTCGGGGCCTGCCAGGCACCTCTATCTAATCTTTTCCCAAGCAAGAATACTGAAATGGGTAGCCATTTCCTTCTCCAGGGGGACCTTCACAACCCAGGTCTCCTGCACTGTAGACAGATTCTTTACCAACTGAGCCACCTGAGAGATAAAGAGCTAGACTTGTTACCTTTTGTGGGAAACCTTCCCCTGTTTAAGACTCAATGGCTACTCTTCTGTTGTGTCTAAACACGTGTGCCATAAAGCACCTGCCCAAACCTACTATCATAACTGTCCACTTCTGAAAAGAAACAAGGTCCTTCTGCTACAGCACAAGAAGGGTATGTGCAAACTTAAGGCTACTGAGCAGGACTTGCTGGCCATGGAAACCCACAACTGAACAAGATCATACTCTGTCTCTTCTCCATGCAAGTAAAGCATTGTTCTATCCAGTACTTGCCTGGTTTGTCTTTCCCTTGGTGACTCTAATACCATGAAGCAGTGGGTAGAAGCACTTGAACTTCTACCGCTGATAGTAGGCAACAGATCCTAGATGGCATCCTCTGCCTGGTGAGGATACAACAAGAAGACAGTGCTCTCCAGACACAATCTGCTGGCTCCTTGATCTTGAACTTTTCAGCCTCTCAGACTGTGAGAAGTAACTGCTTGTTGTTTAAGCAACCTCGTCAATGGTATTTTTGTTACAGAAATCCAAATTGATTAAGATACCTGTAGAGGTTTGAGAACAAGGAAAGCAGTAAGTTTCACTGAAAATGTCACCTTCAGTCCATTAGTACTGGCTTCTTGGAGTGTGATGCTGAGAAGAAAAGATACATTCAAGTTCAAAAGAGAGGAGAGAACTGAGTGGTTAGAAAAGTCTACCATGAGTACTGAAGAGGAAAGCAGTAAGTACATGCAGCATATTTTGCTGATTCTAATTGAGAATTATACTTTCCTCACTCTATGCTTCTATTATTTTATGGAAATGAAAACAATCACTTTTCTTTAATCCTCCAGAACTGAACTTAAGTACTCCTTAGGTTCAATGTCAAAGAGACATCACTTTTCCTACAAAAGTCTGTATAGTCAAAGCTATAAGTTTCCCAGTAGTCATGAATGGATGTGAGAGTTGGACCATAAGGAAGGCTGAGTGTCGAAGAACTGATGCCTTTGAACCGTAATGCTGGAGAAGACTCTTGAGAGTCCCTGACTGCAAGGAAATCAAATCAGTCAATCCTAAAGGAAATCAACCCTGAATATCAATTGGAAGGACTGATGATGAAGCTGAAGTTTCAAAACTCTGGCCACCTGATGCGAAGAGATGACTCATCAGAAAAGACTCTGATGCTGGTTCCCTGTTTAAGTGGCTAAAGCACGTGTGCCATAAAGCACCTGCCCAAACCTACTATCATAACTGTCCACTTCTGAAAAGAAACAAGGTCCTTCTGCTACAGCACAAGAAGGGTATGTGCAAACTTAAGGCTACTGAGCAGGACTTGCTGGCCATGGAAACCCACAACTGAACAAGATCATACTCTGTCTCTTCTCCATGCAAGTAAAGCATTGTTCTATCCAGTACTTGCCTGGTTTGTCTTTCCCTTGGTGACTCTAATACCATGAAGCAGTGGGTAGAAGCACTTGAACTTCTACCGCTGATAGTAGGCAACAGATCCTAGATGGCATCCTCTGCCTGGTGAGGATACAACAAGAAGACAGTGCTCTCCAGACACAATCTGCTGGCTCCTTGATCTTGAACTTTTCAGCCTCTCAGACTGTGAGAAGTAACTGCTTGTTGTTTAAGCAACCTCGTCAATGGTATTTTTGTTACAGAAATCCAAATTGATTAAGATACCTGTAGAGGTTTGAGAACAAGGAAAGCAGTAAGTTTCACTGAAAATGTCACCTTCAGTCCATTAGTACTGGCTTCTTGGAGTGTGATGCTGAGAAGAAAAGATACATTCAAGTTCAAAAGAGAGGAGAGAACTGAGTGGTTAGAAAAGTCTACCATGAGTACTGAAGAGGAAAGCAGTAAGTACATGCAGCATATTTTGCTGATTCTAATTGAGAATTATACTTTCCTCACTCTATGCTTCTATTATTTTATGGAAATGAAAACAATCACTTTTCTTTAATCCTCCAGAACTGAACTTAAGTACTCCTTAGGTTCAATGTCAAAGAGACATCACTTTTCCTACAAAAGTCTGTATAGTCAAAGCTATAAGTTTCCCAGTAGTCATGAATGGATGTGAGAGTTGGACCATAAGGAAGGCTGAGTGTCGAAGAACTGATGCCTTTGAACCGTAATGCTGGAGAAGACTCTTGAGAGTCCCTGACTGCAAGGAAATCAAATCAGTCAATCCTAAAGGAAATCAACCCTGAATATCAATTGGAAGGACTGATGATGAAGCTGAAGTTTCAAAACTCTGGCCACCTGATGCGAAGAGATGACTCATCAGAAAAGACTCTGATGCTGGGAAAAATAGAAGGCAGAAGGAGAAGGGGATAATAGAGGATGAGATGGTTGGATGGCATCACTGAGTCAATGAACATGAGTTTGAGCAATCTCCAGGAGATGGTGAAGGACAGGAAAGCTTGGTGTGCTGCAGTCCATGGGGTCATGGTTGGACATGACTGAGCAATGAACTGAACACCTTAGCTACTCAATGTGGATTTATTCATTAAATCAACTAAATTAAAATAGTCTTCCATTGAGCTAGATGGCAAAGATTACAACGTTATCATGGTAACAAGAGCAACAATCTCAAGCCAAACCACAAAACACCTTGGCTCTTATTTGAATCTAAGACATGCAAGCCTTCCATATGTGCAGTCTTACCTCCCCAGTGAAACCACAAGAATTTAACAAAATAGCATTCTTCCCCATGGAATGATCTCTCTCCTCCATCTACTTACTTTTAGTTGAAAATCAAATTTGAATGCTGTGGCTTCTCATGCATCTTCAAGATTTATTCATGAGTCACAGCTGAATGCTCTACGTGCTATATTTATGTGAACAAACACACATGAAAAAAAAAAATCAGTTCTATTATCTAGATAGATGTGTGTGTGTCAGCATCTGAGAGAATATCCATCCTGGACGGAATAAGTATTCAGCCACTCTTTTAAAAACATCAGTCAGGCATTGTAAGACATATAACTACAGCATAAGCAATGACCTTTCTATGTGTCTTCCATCCTATTATCTACACACTGTGAAATAGAAACAAGTTGATATTGGAAATCTCCATAATATCAGTTAAGACACTATTTATTTCAAATGCATTCTGCTTGGTGCACCAACCATAATTTTATTAATAGTGGCAATGTATTGAGACATTATTCAAGGGAATTCTAACAAGCATTCATTCACTCTACCCCACTACCCTCAACACATCAACACACACACACACACACACACACACACACTTTTGGAGACAAATCAGTAGATCCTGATATTTTCCCCTTCCAACAAAGAATCCTAAGGTCACTTAAAATCTTTATAACATTTTTTTCAATTAAATTTCTAAAACCTTATCAGGAGTATGGTATCTACATAGGAACTCAACTCTCCAAGCTTTGTAATATTTCACATGAATCAGCGACAGTGACTAATCTACCCTTCTTCTCTCTAGAAGGTAAATGGCACTTAGAAGAAGAAAAAAAACCGCAGCTTTATCTCCCTGGAAATTTTTCTAGGATTTTTTTTTTTTTTTATAGATATAGAGCATATTATATTGGTGTTCCAGCCAAACTAAATTCCTGTTACCACTACTAGCAACACTGAATGACTCCCAATATTAGACAAACTGGTGGCAGGCATATTGTTAATTATTCTTCTTAAAAAAAGAAATCATAAGATAATTTGGGATATAGACTTTTGCAATTAATCAAGTTTGTGCCAACTGAAATTTTAATATTATCTACCTTTAATAAAATCCATTGACCATAAAAGTGTTCTGCCTTCTTTACAACAGAAATCATGACACAATTTTCCACTAACTGCCTGAACACTTTCCAGTGCACGCATGTGAGCTGCCATTGATCTTCCCCAGGCTGAAAACATAATAGAGTAAAAATGTGCTGTTTTCTAAACCAAGCGTAAGCCTACAAAATGATCTCATTTCATCAATACCTAGTTTCCCATTGCCACTGTAACAAATTACTAGAAGCTCAGTGGTTAAAAAATTTTTTTTTTTTCTTGCAGTTATGGAGGTCAGAAGTCTGAAATGAGTCTGAGCGTGATAAAACCCAAGTATTGACAGGGTTTGTTCCTTCTGAAGATGCTGAGGAGAGAAAATCTGTTCCTTTGCTTTTTTACCTTTTAGGGGATCGCTGGATTCCCTGATTCGTGGTCCATTTCTCTTTCTTTAAAAACATGTCACTCTAATCTCTGTTTCTGACATCCCACTGCCTTTTCCTCTTCTAAAGCCAAATTTCCCTCTACCTCTTTTTTATAAGCACATTACAATTATATGTAGGTCCCACCCAAACAATCCAGGATAATCTCGCCAACTCGAGAGACTTAACCTGGTCACGTATGCAAAGTCTTTCTCCCATATAAATTAACAATCACAAATTTCAGGGATTAAGACCTAAATATCTTAGGGGGGGGCATTATCTCACCAATCACATCAACTAACTAAGTTTCTTACACGGAAATAAAATTGACTTCTCTTTTAAAATTAGGCATTACTCACAGAGAATACATAGAAGCAATAACTTGCATGTAACTTGTAGGTTAGAATGAAAATCTCACCTGTAATATCAAGCTCTGTCTTCAGTATGGTGTTTTAAGAAGTTTCTTAGAAGTGAGTAAGGATTGATGTTATACAATTAAGAACTTGGAAGGAGAGTCTATGGACAAAAATATCTACCTTCAGCTAACTTAAGGAGAAAAAAATTTTTCAATAAAGAATTGATGGGGCTTCCCTGGTGGTCCAGTGGGTAAGGACACCGTGGCCTTGCAGTGAAAGGGGCGCCGGTTCAACCCCTGGCCTGGGAAGATCCCAAGTGCCGTGAAGCAGTTGGACGAATGTGTCCAATGACCGAGTCGGAGCTCTGGAGCACATGCGTCCAGAGCCAGTGCTCTGTGACAACAGAGGCCACTGCAATGGGAGGCCCCCACGGGCCAAAGAACAAAGATGGATGAAAATAGATAAATGAAAGGCCAAGAGAAGCGGCCCGCCCACCCCCTTCCCTTTCCAACCCCTCCCCCCAAAAAAAGTAAAAAAATAAAAAAAGAATTGATGACTCAGTGGGCAGATACAGGACTCAGCTCTGATGCTGAGAAAAAAAATCAAGAGAGACTGGACATAAGGAAACACTGCTTAGGTTACGTGACAGGAACTGTTTGATTCACACGATGTTTCAGCACTTTGATCAAACATGCTTGGGTTTTTAAAGCCTAGATGCCTAGGCTTACAGTCTAACAACATGCCTTACTAGTAAAGTGAGACAACTTAAAATCTCTACCTCATTCTCTTCGTATGTAAAATGAATCACATAAGAGTTGTTGCTGCTGTTGTTGTTGTTTAGTAGTGAGGAACTGTCTGACTCTTTCCTGACCCCGTGGACTGTAGACCACCAGGTTCCTCCATCCATAGAATTTCCCAACAATGAGTGAGCTGCCACTTCCTTCTCCAGGGGATCTTCCCAACCTAGGAATCGAACCCAGGTCTCCTATATTGGTAGGTGGTTGGTAGGTAGATTCTTTAGCACTGAGCCACCAGGGAAGCCCACAACATAAGAGTACTCAATTTGTAAAATTCTCAGGAAGATCAAATGAGATAGTATATATAAATTATTTACCACAAGCAATACCCTGACACACACTGTTGAAAGTAAGTTGGAAAAATCCCTGACCCTTACTCTTCCTACAAACCCCATTATAAATAATTTTTCAACTTTCCTTGAACCTTTGCCTCACTGTTCTAAGATCCAAACTCCTGAATCAAGACAAATCTTACTGTTTATCTCCAGAGGGAAAGCGAAGACCTGTCTGGACCCTGAACTGAAGGTAAAGGAAAGGCAAAGGGCACCACAGCCGGTTTTCCCAGGTACAAGGTAGAATCCAAATTAGCATAGGAGCAGCCAGTTGGAAGTAACACCAGGCCAGGAGTTGTATCCCGTGGAGAAAGTCTAGTGGTCACTTGACCATTCTCACACCTTTTCCTATTACCTTGGTGGCCTTATTTCATTATTTCAGTTCTTATTTACTTGATGACCCGTGGATAGGATTTAATTCTATATTTTACTTTTTGGTATACATGAAAAAAACCCCAAAATGCTAATTTAGTTCATGGAGGTCTATTATACATGTTCACTGAATATTATTATTTGAATAAACATTGCTAAATTGATGTATTCCAAACTCTGAAAATGGAGTACATGGTAGGGAGTCGGAGAACAGATTTTTGGTAGTGATAAAAGAAAATTGTAAATTCATATGAAATGATTTTATTATCTTGTTAAGAATTTTAAATTCAACCTGAGGCAAATATGGAAAAAATTTTAACAGCAGTTCATTCTGAATGATGAAAACACATGTTAATTACATTTTCTACTTTCTCAATTTTTTTTTTAATTTCTCAAAAATATTCATACCAAGTTAAGGCATAACAAAACAGTAAATAGCCACAAAACATATTTTAAAAGCCCAAGTCTTCAGTAATATGTACAAGCCCATAAAGTGGAGAGTAGATAGAATTCTTTCCAGTTGTATGAAATGGAATTTAATAAAGAGTTCATTAAACTCATTGTGTTTTGTCCAATGAAAACAGAATAGAAAGAGGGGAAAGGTCTGAATACTAATCACTCCAATCTGACATTGCAACAGCGCTTTGTTGTACTCTAACACAAAGGTCAAGAGCTTTAGAGAACAGTGGACTTCTCCTAATGTGATGAAGTGGAAAACTCCCCTCCTTGAATGCAATGAGTCAACCAATCCTGGTCAACGAAAGGCTTTTGAAGAAAAGAAAACAAGGATGAGTAGTAAAGCAAGAGAGGCCATAACTTATTAAATGCTCTACCAAAAAAACCATACACAACTTAACATGAGAAGATATCTCAGAGGCTAATCCTCCCTACATAAAGATGAGAACCCTGAGGGCCAACGAGAGATGACCAGTGTTATATAACCAGCACCTGCCAGCACAGAACTGGAACCTGGGACTTCTGACCCCCTGACCAATGAATTTTAGCCCCCTTCATACATCTTACATCTAAACACTGTTCACCATCCAGTGGCAACCTCCGACCATGATCCTAGGTTCTCATGTGGATCCCCAAGCAGGACAACAATCCTCGTTCCTCTCTTCCTTTGCACAGATGTCCCCTGTGCTTGGCAAAACAGGTCAGCAGAGTTCTCATCCTTCAAGACTGAGCCCCTTCTTTCTTTTTTGAGTTCCTAACTCAACTTGTGTAGGTTCCCGCATCTGTGCTTCCGTTGTGCACCTCCTATCATCAGTTTCAATCACTCAGTCATGTCTGACTCTTTGCAGCCCCTTGGACTGCAGCACACCAGGATTTCCAGTCCTTTGCTGTCTTCTGGAGCTTGCTTAAACTCATGTCCATTGACTCAGTGATGCCTTCTAACCATCTCATCCTCTACTGACCTCTTCTCCTTCTGCCTTCTATTCTTCCCACTGTCAAGTACAATTGGCATTTACCAATCACATTGCCAATGACTGAACAAGGGCATTTGCCCTCTGCCTCTGTGGAGACTGACCCCATGCAACAAAACAGTAATGCCACAAAACATATTTTAAAAGCCCAAGTCTTCAGTAATATGTACAAGCCCATAAAGTGGAGAGTAGATAGAATTCTTTCCAGTTGTATGAAATGGAATTTAATAAAGAGTTCATTAAACTCATTGTGTTTTGTCCAATGAAAACAGAATAGAAAGAGGGGAAAGGTCTGAATACTAATCACTCCAATCTGACATTGCAACAGCGCTTTGTTGTACTCTAACACAAAGGTCAAGAGCTTTAGAGAACAGTGGACTTCTCCTAATGTGATGAAGTGGAAAACTCCCCTCCTTGAATGCAATGAGTCAACCAATCCTGGTCAACGAAAGGCTTTTGAAGAAAAGAAAACAAGGATGAGTAGTAAAGCAAGAGAGGCCATAACTTATTAAATGCTCTACCAAAAAAACCATACACAACTTAACATGAGAAGATATCTCAGAGGCTAATCCTCCCTACATAAAGATGAGAACCCTGAGGGCCAACGAGAGATGACCAGTGTTATATAACCAGCACCTGCCAGCACAGAACTGGAACCTGGGACTTCTGACCCCCTGACCAATGAATTTTAGCCCCCTTCATACATCTTACATCTAAACACTGTTCACCATCCAGTGGCAACCTCCGACCATGATCCTAGGTTCTCATGTGGATCCCCAAGCAGGACAACAATCCTCGTTCCTCTCTTCCTTTGCACAGATGTCCCCTGTGCTTGGCAAAACAGGTCAGCAGAGTTCTCATCCTTCAAGACTGAGCCCCTTCTTTCTTTTTTGAGTTCCTAACTCAACTTGTGTAGGTTCCCGCATCTGTGCTTCCGTTGTGCACCTCCTATCATCAGTTTCAATCACTCAGTCATGTCTGACTCTTTGCAGCCCCTTGGACTGCAGCACACCAGGATTTCCAGTCCTTTGCTGTCTTCTGGAGCTTGCTTAAACTCATGTCCATTGACTCAGTGATGCCTTCTAACCATCTCATCCTCTACTGACCTCTTCTCCTTCTGCCTTCTATTCTTCCCACTGTCAAGTACAATTGGCATTTACCAATCACATTGCCAATGACTGAACAAGGGCATTTGCCCTCTGCCTCTGTGGAGACTGACCCCATGCTGACAGCTGCTGACCTTCAACACCCCCTGAGGCAGTTCAGGGTGGAAGGAGGCACTCTGCTCCAGGGAATCTGGTGGGGCAGGTCTTTAGATAAGTGGATATTTTTAGGAACAGATTTATTATCTCAATCCTTGTATCTTCTCATATTTATAAAAGTATTAAATCCCTTCATGGTGACATCAGATCCTTGGGACTAAACAGAAACCTCTTCTGTTGTTGGTATTAGGCTCCCTCTCCTCCCAAGTCTTATATATTGACCTTCCACCGGCTGGCTCTTTGGAATAGTCTCTCAGAGCTATCTGAGGTGCTGTCTTCTGGGTTGCAGTCCTAATTGTGCCCCAAATAAAACTCAACCCACAATTCTAAAGTTGTTCATCTCTTTTCAGTCGACACCACCACTGGGGTCTTTTCCAAATAGTCATTTCTCAGCATTGAGTGGCCAAAGTATGGGAGCTTCAGCTTCAGCATCAATCCTTCCAATGAATATTCAGGGTTGATTTCCTTTAGGATTGATTCTTCACATTTGTTGTGTTCCCTCTCCTGCTAGACTGATCACTGAAAAAAGGAAGAAAACCTCTCTACCCCCATTTAAATGGAGGGATTAACTGTCAAGACGCATTTACACTGTGGGTCTAGGAATTCTCCCAGAGAAGGAAAGTGGAAAATGCATCGATCGCCAAAATGGTGATTATGGAAACCATCAGCTCTGACATTATGTCATTATGAACCCCTGTCATTATGAATTCTTCCTTTCTAGCTCTTGTTGAGGTATCACTTCCATTTGAAAGTCTTTTCCTCATTAACTCAACTTGCAGCACCTGATTGGATACCAAATATCCCCACAAGACGAAATCACTTCCTTTGCATGTGGGTAACTGTCTCTTCAACTAGACTGTTAATTGCACTTACTTGTGTCTTATAGGAGTTTTATACAAAAATATGCAATAAATACTTGTGGATGATAATTCTGCTACTAGAATTATCTTTATAGTGGTGCTGTTATTGTTAGTATCAGATTAAAAGATGATAAGAATAAAGAGCTTGTGTGTGTGTGTGTGTGTGTAATCAAATTTAGAAATAAGCTGATCTAAGAGAGTCCCTGCCAGTAGCCTAGTGAGACACTATGCAACATGGCACTGATTTTGTATTTTGTTTCTTAGAATTATTTATTTTTTTGGCTACCCCAGGCCTTTGTTGCATCACTTGTGATCTTCTGTTGCTGCATGTAAACTCTCAGTTGAGGCATATAGATCTAGTTCCCCAACCTAGGACTGAACCTGGGCCCCCTGCATTGGGAGTGCAGAGTTTTAGCCACTGGATCTTCAGGGACGTCCCTAGATGGCACTGCTGATGGACCACTGGGCAGGAAGCTCGAAAGAGCAAAGAAAGGGAACAGAGCAGGGAAAGTCTTTGTTTTTTATGAATTGGTAAATCTTATACATGTGATAATTTCTCATGTATTACAAACTCATTGCTTTTCCTATTAAGTCTGGGTGGGTCATTATTGATAATAAATCATGTAGTTATGTATGCATATTGCCTTGCCTCTTCAACTGGTAGCATGGTACACAGAAGAAGTCATGGGCTGGGAAAAACTAGATTCCTGCTCTCATGGTGCCCTACTGTCCTGCTCTCCTGGTGCCCCACCATGATGCCTGCTGCCTGTCTGTGTCAATGTTCAATAGTGCTGATTCTCCTGTAGAGGGAGTGTGCAAAGGGCATAACCATGAATGGCAAAGAACGATTCCACGATCAAGCAAATTAGGGAAAATATGGGTCCGTTTAACAAGTCTCTTTACTGCAGGACTTCTCAGACCCTTCTTGGTGGCATTATCTGATGCCCCCGAGAAAGATCTATAAAAATCTGTAGAACTTTCCATACTATGATTTTCTTTTTTTGCAGGAGTAGTATTTTATGAAACATATTTCAAGGAATTCTGTATTAAATAAATGTAAAATCTACAAATGCATTACCAAGTTTACCAGGTTAAGTAAAGTTAGCATCATATAGAGGGACAGGAGAAAGGCTCTTACCTACCATTAAAGCTTTTTTTTTTTTTCAAACACACTTGTTTTATATGATCTACCAGTTGAAAAATAATGCCATAGACAAGGAAAAGTTCTTCCCCATGGAATCATTTTACCTAACATTTCTGTGGATTTCTGGTTCCCATGTTTCCCCTTTGAGAGGATCCACTCACTCTAGTCTAAGTGCAAATCTGATTGCTAGTCAATATAAGATTCTGGCACTCTGCTAGAGATGGCTCAGTTCTTGAAACAAACTAAGGTCTCATTGTGTGTCATCATCAGTGACTAAATATTTATTGTGAAACAGCTTTCCATATGTACATCCTGATAAGATTTTTTTTAACTGATAACCCTGTGTATTGGATCCATCAGATCCTCCCTCCTCCCACTAAAAAAAAAAAAAAAATCACTGGTATTTTCTTACACAGAGGGTACATTAAGAAATTATATTAACAAGAAAACAGAAAGAGTCAGGAAACTGAACTTTGATCATTGATTTTACCCCTGAAAATTAAACTGCAACTGGCCAACTAAACTTAATGCCCAAGTTCTCTCAAGGTCAACAGCCTCTTTGGAGGCACCCAGAGTTGCAATGCTCTAATGTATAGCAGATGGAGACATTTTTAAGCAACATCTGTAATGACAAGTGCTTAGAAAACACAATGGTTTTCCCTCAAAACCAATGATGTACAGTAGAAAGCAATAGTGTGTTGTGAAATATATCATCAAGTACAAGGTATTCCTTATTACTAAGTAATATTACCTGAAAACGTAAACAGTGCATAGTCTTTTAGCTTGGAATTTCCTGTGAACCTGTACTATGCATTATCTGCCCATAGTTTGTATTTACTATGGACAATAGTGTTCATATCTACAGAGGTTCATTTCCATTCATAGAGTTATTTGAATTTTTTAAAACTATACTTACTATGGGAATTTTCAGATAAAGCTTAGAGTGATTTTCTCATCTGATTAAAGAATAATATACAAACAATACAGAGAGGTTGGCTGCAAATCTTGCATAATGGCAAAAGCAAAGAGCATTTTGAAGAAACAGAGATAAAGAAAAAATGGAAAACAAAATTCAAACTGTGTCACAGGGAATAAATTTCTACCAAGAAATATGCTCTCTTCTAAACTTCATATTTATAACCTTGAAAACGCATTTGATTTCAAGCAGAAGCAACACAGCAAATGGATTTTACAAGGAAACACATAAACTTATACACACCAACTTTTAAACTTTATGAGAACAGTTCTAGAAGCCTGGTATAAAGATGATATCTGGCAAAATAAAGGCTTGGGGAGGTATTAATTGGTCCCAGTGGGTCTTCCTTTAGGGAAAAGAGAAACTGAAAACTAAGATGAGAGTCTTCCCAAGGCTCATTATATGATTTCTGATTCTGAGTTTTAGTGGTCAGCCTCATTGTTTGTCTTTATAAAATGGTTAGTATCCCTTACCCTAGTATCCTACCTATCTATAGGTAGGATAGACCCTGATGTCTACCCTACCTATATTTACCTCAGTCTAGCATTTAAGACCCTCCAGAATTCAGTATCAGGCCAACAAGCCAGCACCAGACCCTCATTATTCCCTCCTTCTGCTATCTCAACGCCCCCATACAAGGGGTCTACTCATTATTTTCAGTTGTAGAGCAGCATACATCAATCTCAGCGTTTCACTATGAGCGCACTTCAGAGATGCCTTTATTATATAGTGTACCTGAGAATCTCGGAGCTGAAGTGGGCTTCAGGTGGTTTGATACAGAGACATCTTCCCCTATTTTCCTCTGATTCCCTTGACCATGTCCTACTCTGTGTGGGCATCATTCTTAACATGGTTTCTCTCATGCCACAGTGCTGGGCCTCACATCTACACAGTTTACGGATCAGAGATAGAGAGACCAAATTAATCCCCAAGGCCTGGGGGTGAAGAATTTGGGGAAGCTGGAATGATGACAGATTTAGGTCATGTGATCCATTTCTAGAAGTAGGAGTGAAGTCAATTTTCCCAGAACCACATGGATCCATGAAGAAAACTCAGGGGCTGTTGAGAAGGTGGACGTGGAGACAGATGCTAAAAGAGGTCATGAGCAAGTGCCTACGAGAACGTAATTCTCCCTCCGCCTTGTACTTCCCCTTCAGAAGAAACAGAGATAAAGAAAAATGGAAAACAAAATCAAACTGTGTCACAGGGAATAAATTTCTACCAAGAAATATGCTCTCTTCTAAACTTCATATTTATAACCTTGAAAACGCATTTGATTTCAAGCAGAAGCAACACAGCAAATGGATTTTACAAGGAAACACATAAACTTATACACACCAACTTTTAAACTTTATGAGAACAGTTCTAGAAGCCTGGTATAAAGATGATATCTGGCAAAATAAAGGCTTGGGGAGGTATTAATTGGTCCCAGTGGGTCTTCCTTTAGGGAAAAGAGAAACTGAAAACTAAGATGAGAGTCTTCCCAAGGCTCATTATATGATTTCTGATTCTGAGTTTTAGTGGTCAGCCTCATTGTTTGTCTTTATAAAATGGTTAGTATCCCTTACCCTAGTATCCTACCTATCTATAGGTAGGATAGACCCTGATGTCTACCCTACCTATATTTACCTCAGTCTAGCATTTAAGACCCTCCAGAATTCAGTATCAGGCCAACAAGCCAGCACCAGACCCTCATTATTCCCTCCTTCTGCTATCTCAACGCCCCATACAAGGGGTCTACTCATTATTTTCAGTTGTAGAGCAGCATACATCAATCTCAGCGTTTCACTATGAGCGCACTTCAGAGATGCCTTTATTATATAGTGTACCTGAGAATCTCGGAGCTGAAGTGGGCTTCAGGTGGTTTGATACAGAGACATCTTCCCCTATTTTCCTCTGATTCCCTTGACCATGTCCTACTCTGTGTGGGCATCATTCTTAACATGGTTTCTCTCATGCCACAGTGCTGGGCCTCACATCTACACAGTTTACGGATCAGAGATAGAGAGACCAAATTAATCCCCAAGGCCTGGGGGTGAAGAATTTGGGGAAGCTGGAATGATGACAGATTTAGGTCATGTGATCCATTTCTAGAAGTAGGAGTGAAGTCAATTTTCCCAGAACCACATGGATCCATGAAGAAAACTCAGGGGCTGTTGAGAAGGTGGACGTGGAGACAGATGCTAAAAGAGGTCATGAGCAAGTGCCTACGAGAACGTAATTCTCCCTCCGCCTTGTACTTCCCCTTCACTCCTCTTGTTAAACAAATTTCTTATCATCCATCCTTTGAGGCTCAGCTCATATACCAAACCTTCCCCAAATCACTAGCTCTTTCTTCCATCCACCACTATAACAATACTTAACAGTCCACACTCTACCACCCAGGATGCTGTTTATACACATTCATAACTGAGTTTCCATCATTTAGGGATAAAATATTTTATTTCTCGAAGCTTTTAAAGCACTTTGAATAACTGAGTGCCCTTTTAGTTTATACACCCCACCATAAATTCTAGTTTACCACACTAAAAACAGAGGAGAAAGCCAAAAAATAACAATTAACAACAGCAACAAAAACTTTCCAAATATACATGATATCCATAAAGGTAAATTTTGATGATACTTTTCCACTGCTCAAAATGCCATGACATCTAGGTATCTGGCACAACAGATTTGGCACAATGGTGATTTTCAAACTGTAAGTCCATTTTTGTCCTACCATGCTCCGTCGTCATGCTCCATCCTACCTAGCTCTGCTCCCGGTAAGTCAGCAAGGCTGTTTCCCTGTATACCGTCTCAGAAAAAGGGAACTCAGGAATAAAACAGAGGTGGGAAAGACAGTCTTCTTTTCTGTTTTCCAAAGGCATAATCCTTAGATGATTTCTCCCACAATGAAGGATTCCCCTTCATTGAAGAGAGAGACAGAAGAGAAAGAGTTGAAAAACATGGGACAAGTGGATTTCCAGAGGAAGAGGGCTAGACATCAGGGTCACAGATCATAAGTTATTTCAGGAGGGACTCCACCAGGGCTATTCACTGTGGGAGCTGAATGGGCAACCCAGAAGGTTTCCAGTTTCAGCCCAGTGAATGTGCTCCAGAATCACTTTCTTCAGAAGCTCTGCCATTTTCCTTACCTCCTCCAGCTTTCAGGAAGAACCTCCTCTGCCAGTAGTTGGGTAGCTCTGTCTGAGGACTGACTAGACCAGAGACCAGCAATTTTGTTCATTACTTTCCCACGTGTACACAGCTTCATGTGGACAAGCCTCCTCGAAGCATCAAAGGTAAAGAGGGTGAAATCTAGGCATCTCAGGAGTGATCCTGGTAATATTAAACATAAAGCCTCTCACCATAGCCTTTAGCCCGGGAAGGAATGAGATAAGTGAGGAATAGGGACTGTTTCTCACCAGGACCATGGTTAAACCAGAACCTCCATCTCCCACCATCCCTTCCCCAGTGGCAAAGCTGAGTCACAGAGCTGGAACATGGCTGTGTCTGTTTTTTCTTCCCCAAACCTTTCGCGGTTTAGCCCAACTTTCCTATGTTGAGCGTACATATATGTGACCAAGAAAAAGGTGGGCCACACCTTTGTCTGCAGCAGGGGCCATTTTCATTTATTCAATTTCATTCAACACAGTACTGCATTTGCCTGGAACAAAATGCTTGTCCATCATGCTAAGTGCTAGGAATACAACAATGAATGGGACCTGGTATGTATCATCAAGAAATTCACAGACAATGCCCACTGATAATTACAGATAAATAGATAATTACCATGAAATGTTTTAAGTGCTGAAATGAAGCTCTTCGATGGTATTAAGTGAAAATAATAGAGGAAACCACTACAGGAGATGGTCTCTTCTTCATGGTAAGAGGTATAAGAAGTTCATAGAGACAAGAGATATGGAGTCTGGCAATCTAGAGAGGGAAGCTTGTGGTATCTCACTGAGCTCCAGGCTTAGAAGAGACTCTGAGAGATCATGGACTTCGACCTTCCAAGCACCCTGGAAGCTCTAATCTTAAGCATCTAGCCTGGGAAAGATAAGGAGCAATTTGAACAGCCCAATCCCTCTTCCACATCCTAAGAAAACAAAAGAACTAGAGTAAATCCAATCCCTGTGTACCTGTGAAAATAAACCATGAAAATTCAACTTCTTTATGAGGTCTTTCCAGTGCATTTTTAAAAAGACAAGAAATTAGCATTAACCCCAAACTTTGTGTCCACCTCCCAATCTCCTCAATAATAACTGACAGCTTTACTTTTTAAATCCAACGTGTATTGAAGACACGCTGACCCCAGTAGTTGGGTAGCTCTGTCTGAGGACTGACTAGACCAGAGACCAGCAATTTTGTTCATTACTTTCCCACGTGTACACAGCTTCATGTGGACAAGCCTCCTCGAAGCATCAAAGGTAAAGAGGGTGAAATCTAGGCATCTCAGGAGTGATCCTGGTAATATTAAACATAAAGCCTCTCACCATAGCCTTTAGCCCGGGAAGGAATGAGATAAGTGAGGAATAGGGACTGTTTCTCACCAGGACCATGGTTAAACCAGAACCTCCATCTCCCACCATCCCTTCCCCAGTGGCAAAGCTGAGTCACAGAGCTGGAACATGGCTGTGTCTGTTTTTTCTTCCCCAAACCTTTCGCGGTTTAGCCCAACTTTCCTATGTTGAGCGTACATATATGTGACCAAGAAAAAGGTGGGCCACACCTTTGTCTGCAGCAGGGGCCATTTTCATTTATTCAATTTCATTCAACACAGTACTGCATTTGCCTGGAACAAAATGCTTGTCCATCATGCTAAGTGCTAGGAATACAACAATGAATGGGACCTGGTATGTATCATCAAGAAATTCACAGACAATGCCCACTGATAATTACAGATAAATAGATAATTACCATGAAATGTTTTAAGTGCTGAAATGAAGCTCTTCGATGGTATTAAGTGAAAATAATAGAGGAAACCACTACAGGAGATGGTCTCTTCTTCATGGTAAGAGGTATAAGAAGTTCATAGAGACAAGAGATATGGAGTCTGGCAATCTAGAGAGGGAAGCTTGTGGTATCTCACTGAGCTCCAGGCTTAGAAGAGACTCTGAGAGATCATGGACTTCGACCTTCCAAGCACCCTGGAAGCTCTAATCTTAAGCATCTAGCCTGGGAAAGATAAGGAGCAATTTGAACAGCCCAATCCCTCTTCCACATCCTAAGAAAACAAAAGAACTAGAGTAAATCCAATCCCTGTGTACCTGTGAAAATAAACCATGAAAATTCAACTTCTTTATGAGGTCTTTCCAGTGCATTTTTAAAAAGACAAGAAATTAGCATTAACCCCAAACTTTGTGTCCACCTCCCAATCTCCTCAATAATAACTGACAGCTTTACTTTTTAAATCCAACGTGTATTGAAGACACGCTGAACCACTTATAGAATGGCCGACTACCAAGAAGTCCTGAGAAAAAAGGACACATGCCCCACACACAGATCGTCCACTTCCTTCAAAAGATTGCCCAGGACACATCCCCAGTTGAAGGTAATCAGAATTTCATGCAGTAGTTTGTCACAGACAATAAAATTCTGATGGGGGTGAGGAACATAATTTTTCTTGTTTCAGTTGAATAAAGCAAAGCTTTTCTTTGGAAAATACAATCTTCCTAGTGCTTACAGAGGCCAAATTTAATATGGGAAGCCCTAGATAAGGAAACCTGCAAAGAGGAAGGTGACTTAGGGAGATGGACAGAGAAGGTACCTGTTCTGCTTCACTGTATCTGGGCCAGCTCTATGAAGGAAATTATTTGGAAACTGGGGCTCAGGCATGAAATTATATATGCCAAAACATACAACCAGTTAGGGGAGGTGTTAAATCTAGAACCTTGGTCTCTGCCTACCTCCTCTACAACAGCCTTCCTCTGCTTAACCTTGCACCACCTCCTTAGCTGCTTAGCTGGGCAGAAACTCTTCCTTTCTCTCAGAAGTCTTATAAACAAAAGGCACTTTTCAGAGAAGAATAAAACATCACAGTTGTGAGCTGCATTCTTCTGATTCTTTTCGGCTCCATTCTGCTTTGTGCATGCCTGTGCTTTGCCCTCTGGTAGGCTGGGGGTTGATAGATCTGTGAGTGAAGATCTGCAAACCATCCTACTGGGTGCCTAATAAAATGCAAATCGAGACATGGGGAGAAGAGAAGTTCTCTGTCCTTCTCTTTACAAATAAAGTGTTATGTGCCACTTGCGGGGATCAGGAGCACCATGCTGGGGCTGCATCTGCTCTTTCTGACAGCTCCCCAAAGAGCCCTGCTTCTTCTTTTTTGCAAGCCAGCAAGCTATTCTTGGAGAGTATCAAAAGAAACCTGCTGGGGTCGGGGGTGGGGGAGGCGGTGAACAACAACAACAGAGTTTCTCTGACACGCGAGAAGAAATTCAAAATCACCTAAAAAAAATCAAAAGCTAAAATCTATGATAGCTGTCGACTGAAGAACAACACACAACCTAAAAGTTACTGAGGACTATAGCCCCGGAAGGAGGCCATCTAGACTTCCCTGGTGGCTTAGAGAGTAAAGAATCCACCTGCAGTGCAGGAGACCTGGGTTCCACTGGGTCAGGAAGACCACCTGGAGGAGGGCATGACAACTCACTCCAGTATTCCTGCCTGGAGAATCCCATGGACAGAGGGGCCCAATGGACTACAGTCCATGGGATCTCAATGAGTCAGATATGACTGAGTGACTAACACTTCCACTTTTTCACCTAGCCCTCGAGACAGCCCTGAGGAACTTCTCTGAAGACCTAAGGGAGGAATCAGGATATAGTTTTTCTCTCTTCTCTGTCTCTCTCTTTTTTTTTTTTTTTTTTTTGCTGAAACAAAAAACATGTAGTCAAATATCAAAATATTGCTGCTAATCACAAAAATTAGACATCTCAACTTAGTGATTGTAGTGCTTGTCTATGTATGAGAAGGTGCGAGAGTCTGGGCTCATTGCAATTATTCCTTAGATATACATCTTCCATATCTAGAGCCAATGTCCAAAGCACAGAAGGCTTCCTACTTTTCTCCATCCTGAAATCCCCTTCGGGTGTACCATGGAGCCAGGCAAGCAGCCACAGTGGATGGAATGGCCAGCAACATCTCTTTACTGGAATGGCAGACAGCATTCCCTTTCCACGTAGCAAAACCCAAGCTCATGTTCTCAATAAAACAGGCCCTTTTCAGTTAGGAAGAGGAAAGATGTCAAACTCACTGAGTACAGGGACTGAATGTGTGGATACAAGGGAAGGGCTCATGCTTGAGATGGTGGGGAACTGCAGAAAGCCTGCTCTCTTTGTCAAATGGAAAGATATTGATCGGCTCTGGCCAATAATGCTGTGAGGACAGGCCCCACAGTCCCAGGATAGGTGGAGAGTCTACTTCTTAAAGAAACAGTACTTTGTAGATTTTTATGTGAAATCCCCCAGTTTTCAAGTTTTCCAAATTATTATTATTATTTTGCCAGGCAAACTGAATAGGCTTCAATGGGATTTCATGTTCCCCTTTCAAGTTTTAGGATGGAGGAACGCTAAGACCATTTCAAATATCTGAGTGTGGTCAGCAATGGGAGATGTCTTCAAGAAGAACAAGAAATCCCCAGGAATATGCAAGAAGACACCTGGTCCTGTGGAATTGTCGAATTCCTTGAACACAGGGGGACCTTACAGCGCAGCTAACTTTCCTTGAACACAGGGGGACCTCACAGCAGAGCTAACTTTGTGGTCATTGAACGTTTAACATGTGCCAGGACCAGGGCTAAGCTCTTCAATAACATCACTGCATCCTGTCCTGACTACCACCCTAGGACGCAGGTACAATTCTCATCATCAGTTTACAGATGAGAAACCAAGGAGCGTAAGGACAGCTAATAAGTGATGGAGAAAGAGCCTGGGTATCCTTCCCCATGGGATTTAATGGAAACACACCAGAGTTCCAAAAATCTCCATTCATACATGATGAATAAATTCTAGGCAGCTCCCCGTCCTGGAGGGAGGGAAGGGGCTACTATTTTTTAAGACTGACATCAGCAACCTCTTGCCCATCATGTTATTCAGGGGTCCTGCAACCCTTCAGCCACAGACCACTACCAGCCCATGACCCGTCAGGAACAAGGCTGCACAGAAGGAGGAGAACAGTGGGTGCGATCAAAACCATCACCCGCCACACTCACCCCTGGTCCATGGAATAATTTTCTTCCATGAAACAGGCCCCTGGTGCTAGAAAGGTTGGGGGCTGCTGATGTTATTAATATTGATGTTTAGTTTATGTTAATATCATTCATGAATTCTAAGGGGCAAGTCTTACTTTGTAAAATCAAAGCTAAATTCAATTGTAATTGTGCATTCCTTTTTAGTTTGTAGTCTGAGTATTCAATGGGTGAAGTCAGATTAAAATTTTAAATGGTGACACAACTAATCAAATAATAAAATGTTTTATCCTTTCTTTTAAGCATAACTGAGTCTTCTCTTGAGAATTATCTTTTAAATTCTTTTAGTACATTTTGTCTGCTCACACACTTTGACAGTTAAATCCATTTCCTATGTTCAACTCACTTCTCCCAAATAGACAATGAGCTTTCTGAGAAACCAGGATCTGATGGAGGCCTCTAACCAGAGGACAGCAGGGAGCCAAGCCCTCCTAGTCCAAAACCACATCAATCACCAAATTTTGCCAGCAACTACATAGGTGAGCTTCGAAGTGAATCCTTCCCTAGTCAAGCCTGAGATGAGACCAGAACCTGTCCTGAGACAGAAAACCCAGCAAGGCCATTCCAGGATTTCTGACCCAGAGAAACTGTGAACAATAAATGTTATTTTAAGTCACTAAGATGTGTGGTATGTTACATAAATACCAGATCTTTATTCCATGGTGTAGTAATAATTTATACTTCTACTGACAGTGAATGAAAGTTCCCAATCCTCCGTGTCCTCACTGCTACTTCGTTGTTTGAATTTTGAATGTTTACCATTTGGGTGAGTCTGAAATAATATCTGGGTGATATTTTATTTTGCATTTCCTAGCTTGCTAATGAGATTGAGTATCTTTTCATATGTTTATAAGCCATTCAAATAGACCTTCTATGAAACATCTGTTTTTTATCTTTTGTGTATTATTCTACCTTTTCTTTGCTTCTTTTTATGATTAGAGCAGTTTTCAAGTATATTGTAGATTCTAATCCTTTGTCAGTTATGTGTGATGCAAATTCTTCTCCCCATTTGTGACTTACTCTTCAATCCTTGTGGTTCTTTTCATAATAAAGACAGTAAACATATTTATTATAGTCAAATTCATCTATCCTTTTCTTTATTTTTAGCACTTTTTGAGTCTTAGGAAATCCTTTCCTACTTTGAAGTCTTTAGAATATCCTCGTATATTTTCTTCAAGATATAATTTGGCTTTTCATATTCTAAGTTATTTCATCCTTAAGAAAGCTATAACTTCCATCCTAGGCATTGAGTTTTTAACAATGACTTTTCCCTCATATTTTTCACTTTTTCCCTTCCCAGAAGGACAGCGCTTCTTAACTTCTCTCCATCTCTGCTGTTTCTAGTCCATCCACCTTTAATGTGACACAACTAATAATAATAAATTTTCCTTTCACTATGATTCTTCTCTTGAGAATTATCTTTTAAATTCTTTTAGTACATTTTGTCTGCTCACACACTTTGACAGTTAAATCCATTTCCTATGTTCAACTCACTTCTCCCAAATAGACAATGAGCTTTCTGAGAAACCAGGATCTGATGGAGGCCTCTAACCAGAGGACAGCAGGGAGCCAAGCCCTCCTAGTCCAAAACCACATCAATCACCAAATTTTGCCAGCAACTACATAGGTGAGCTTCGAAGTGAATCCTTCCCTAGTCAAGCCTGAGATGAGACCAGAACCTGTCCTGAGACAGAAAACCCAGCAAGGCCATTCCAGGATTTCTGACCCAGAGAAACTGTGAACAATAAATGTTATTTTAAGTCACTAAGATGTGTGGTATGTTACATAAATACCAGATCTTTATTCCATGGTGTAGTAATAATTTATACTTCTACTGACAGTGAATGAAAGTTCCCAATCCTCCGTGTCCTCACTGCTACTTCGTTGTTTGAATTTTGAATGTTTACCATTTGGGTGAGTCTGAAATAATATCTGGGTGATATTTTATTTTGCATTTCCTAGCTTGCTAATGAGATTGAGTATCTTTTCATATGTTTATAAGCCATTCAAATAGACCTTCTATGAAACATCTGTTTTTTATCTTTTGTGTATTATTCTACCTTTTCTTTGCTTCTTTTTATGATTAGAGCAGTTTTCAAGTATATTGTAGATTCTAATCCTTTGTCAGTTATGTGTGATGCAAATTCTTCTCCCCATTTGTGACTTACTCTTCAATCCTTGTGGTTCTTTTCATAATAAAGACAGTAAACATATTTATTATAGTCAAATTCATCTATCCTTTTCTTTATTTTTAGCACTTTTTGAGTCTTAGGAAATCCTTTCCTACTTTGAAGTCTTTAGAATATCCTCGTATATTTTCTTCAAGATATAATTTGGCTTTTCATATTCTAAGTTATTTCATCCTTAAGAAAGCTATAACTTCCATCCTAGGCATTGAGTTTTTAACAATGACTTTTCCCTCATATTTTTCACTTTTTCCCTTCCCAGAAGGACAGCGCTTCTTAACTTCTCTCCATCTCTGCTGTTTCTAGTCCTCTCCTACTCCTCTCCACCATTATAGCTGCTTTCCTTTGAAAAACCCCAACAGGGGACCTCTCTGATGGTTCAGTGATTAAAAATCTACCTTCCAATGCAGGCAAATGGGTTCAATCCCTGGCTGGGGAACTAAGATCCCACATGCCTGCGGGTAATTGAGCCTGCATGCTCTAAAGTCCACACACTGCAGGTGAAGAAGTCCACATACCACAACAAAGACCTAGCGCAGCCAGAAAAAGAGTCTAGTGGCCCATCTATAAGTGGTTGAATAAATAAGTTTTGGGTGTACCTATACAATGAATATGTCATGGGATTTAAAGAATGAAACAGAACTTTATGCTGAGATGGAAGAATATGTGATAAACAGCTGTGCGTATGTGACAGTGGATGTACATATGGAGAATTGTGGAATAAATACGAAACTTACCAGCAGCCTCCTTAAAGACAGGACATAGACTATATTACAGGCTTTTCCTATTTAAATCTGTAATGCCTGGTGGTTTTGCAATGAGCATGTATCACTCTTACAATTTGCAATAAATAAATGAATAAATATAATAAAATAGGAGGCACAAAAGAAAACCCCCTACCTATCATGTGTTTGATAAATATCTGCTCATGCAGGGGCCACATCAGGCATTCAGGCCTCCTACAGAGATAAGGAGGTCCGGACTTTCATGGAGATCACTTCAACAGACTCGCCTCAAGGTCCCCAACCCTTCTGCCGTGCCTTTCCTGTCTCACCCTCTAACATGAGTCATCCCTCCTCTGTGCTCCTGAAACACACCTGCTCTTGTCTATTCACTCACAATGACAGATTATGTGAGGCGAGCCACTGTTACTTCTTATACAAACCTCATTTCCATGAACAAATTAAGTACAGCTTCCTAAGGACAAACACCATTTTTCACATGACGAACTCTCCTTCAGCAATGCATCAAAGAGTAGAAAAAATAAGAGTGGGCATTCAATGGGCAGTTGCTGACTGACTCGGATAAGGTGGAAGTTGGGAAGAGCCTTTCGGGAAAAGTCGAATTTCATGTTTTTGCTTTAAGGAAAGGGGATCATTCTGACTCATACTACACTCTGAGAATAAAAACTCGACATCCCCAAAATAAAATAGGGCAATTGTCAATGTAACTGTAAGAATATTATAGGCATCCATCAATTGTCTGCATGCTTGTTACCCACTTTGTGGATTACCTGTGGCCACACGGATATCCTCAATTGGTTGCCCCCTCTCCAACCTGGAGCCTTCCACTTGGTTGCAACACTGGTGGGTATCCAGGGAACATGGACTAATTTAAACATCAGCTCAGAGTCAATGTAATTAGGAAGATAAATTTGCTGCAAAGCTATCAAACAATGTCTACTAAAACTAAACAATAACACTATCATCTATTATTTTAAGTGATTCCTGATTCTGGCTACCTCAGTCATCATTAATAGTCCTAAATTTTCTCATGAGAAATAGTTTTCTTATAAATACATATATATATACATATATATATATATATATATATATATATATTCATATAAATATAAACATACTATAACCCCAAAATACCATGACCCAACAATCCCACTTCAAATTGATTTTGCATTTACTCAAGTGAAATGAAAACTTATATTCACGCAAAGACCTATATACAAATGTTTTCCCAAAACCAAAATTAAATGTCCTTTAATTGGTAGAAAAAAGAAACTAGAGCATATCTACACAATGCCACAAAAAGCAACAAAAAGGACCAACTATCAATACCTGCTTCCACATAAATGAATTCAAATGCATTCTGCTAGGTGACAGAAGCCAGACATAAAAATCTGTACACTGTAAGTTCTCACCCATATGACTCTCTGGAAAAGGCAAAATTATAGAGACAAAAAAAAAAAAAAAAATGGTATGTGTTCCTGGGCTGGGGTGGTGAAGAGGTTAAGAAGGAGCAAGAGGGCTTTCCAAGTGGTGCTAGCAGTAAAGAACCCGCCTGCCAATGCAGGAGATGCACGAGACATGGATTTGATCTCTGAGTCAGAAAGACCCCCTGGAGGAGGGCATGGCAACCCACTCCAGTGTTCTTACCTGGAGAATCCCACAGACAGAGAAGCCTGGTGGGCTGCTGTCCACAGAGTCACATGCAGTTGGACATGACCAAAGTAACATGACACACATGGACACCATGGCTGCAGACCCCAAATCACAATTCTCTGATCCTGAATAAACTAAACCTTAAAAAAATAAAGAGGCAGGCTTCCCTGGTGGTCCAGTGGGTAAGGACACTGCCTTGCAGTGCAAGGGGCGCCAGTTCGATCCCTGGCCTGGGAAGATCCCACATGCTGCAGAGCGGCTGGACCCATATGTCCAATTACCGAGCCGGAGCTCTGGAGCACATGTGCCCAGAGCCGGCTCTCTGCGACAACAGAGGTCACCGTGATGGGAGACCCACACGGGCCAAAGAACAAAGACGGATGAAAAACAGATAAATGAAAGACCAATAGAAGTGACCCTCCTGCCCCGCTCCCTCCCCAACCTCCCTCCCACACCAAAAAAATAAATAAATAAAGAGGCACTTGATGAACGCTCTTTCAGGGTTATGGTGGAACAAGCTTTGTCACCTCCATCTTCCAGCTATGCTACTGTGGGTTTGCAAGCGACTCACTGAGGCTCATCATCCAGCCTTGAGAAAGAACCACCTAAATAGATTTTTATTTTTTTCATGCACTTTTATTTTAATAACTTGAAAAAATTTTAATCCAGAGTTTCCATTTGCATCATCATTGAGTCTGATAAAGGAGCTTAAATTAGCAGAAGAATCACACACCTGTGCCAAATTTTCATATCAACCACTTCAAAAAGTTTGAGTCAGGAAACGCTTTATATCCAAAAATGATCTCTCATTTCATCATGCACATTGGTATGGAGGAAATAAAACTTGTTAAAGGAAAGAGTAAAATAAAGTAAAATCGAAGAGGTGACATTTATGTTTCTCCACTTACATCTGATTAGGTAGCAACCCTCAGAAGACCAAAAATACGTCAAGTTAGTGATGAATATGTATCAAAATCAATCCTAATTGTCCTCTGTTATGCCAAGCCATTGATGATAATGTGCTTTATGCTCTGTGTATCAGAACATTTTGTGGGTGAAATTCTACCTAACCGAAGGTGGTGAACAATAAAAGGTTGTGAACATCCATGAAATTCCAGGACCTTGGCTAGAAACAATGTAATACATAAAGATGAAGAAAGCTGTAGCCCCAACAGTAATGAAGTTGAAATTCAGCAAGAGAAACAGGCCTAGAAACAACTCTATGTAACACGCAGGAAGGTGCAGACAATGTTACATGAGGTCACAGGAGACAGATTAATTTTGATGGATGTACTAGAAAAGCATCATGAAGGAGGCAGTGCATGGTCGTGGTGGGGTTCCAATACACAGTGACAGCAGCAAGCACCACTCTGTAATTGAAGAAAAACTGAACAGCGAGGGGTAGCGCGTAACTGGAGAAAGAATGAGCTACATGTAGCTAAAGTTGAAGGGTGCACGTTGGAGAAATGTCCTGTGGAGATAGTGGGGGGCATGAATTCCGTGAAGGGAGAGGAACTGAAGAACAGCAAGAGATACTGGATCAGACTAGCTTTATGGGCTGGGCATTAACAGTATATCCGGGGTGTGTATTTAGTTACTTCAGTCATATCTAACTCTTTGAAACCCCATGGACTGTAGCCCACAGAATCCTCTATCCATGGCATTCTCCAGGCCAGGATACTGGAGTGGGTTTCTAGTTCCTCCTCCAGGGGATTTTCCAACCCAGGGAGGGAACCCAAGTCTCTTGTGGCTCCTGCATTGCAGTCTAGAGTTTACTTTTTTTTTTTTTTTCTTTTTGACTAGAATTTATCCTGTTGCTCTTACTATGCCTGAGTAACTTTTAAGGGAAATGTCATATTTATAGAATGGGTCAGAATAAGTATGTTTGATTGGCCAAATGAGTGGGTCCCAGCTAGTGATTTTCAGCAGTAGCCCAGACTGAACTATAATTCCTTTCATCTAAAATAAACTTTCTAAGAGTCATCCAATTGAGCCTTGGAGGGGAGAAACCCACCAAGGTAAACAAGAGGTACTGTGCCTGTGCTTAGTCACTTAGTTGTGTCCGACTCTTTGCAGCCCATGAACCACAGCCTGCCAGTCTCCTCTGTCCATGGGGATTCTCCAGGCAAGAAGACTGGAGTGGGTTGTCATGCCCTCCTTCAGAGGATCTTCCCAACCCAGGGATCGAACCCACGTCTCTCGCATTGCAGGCACATTCTTTGCCATCTGAGCCACGAGGGAAGCCCCTGGATGCAGGCAATCTCCTGGGAGGCAGGGGAAAACAAGACTGAAAAGTCAATGCTAAGAAGGAGCCAGGTAACCCTATAGTTAAGTCCAGGTCTGCTGTCTCAGAACTCAGAATGGTCTGACCAGCAAGGGTGTCTAGTTTTTTGGCCACTCCATGCAGCACAGAGGATCTTAGTTCCTTGACCAGGAATCGAACCCACACACCCTGCAAAGGAAACACAAACTTAACCACTGGACTGCCAGGGAAATCTCTACAATGCCACCGTGGTGCCTAAACAACAGCCATTCTTCTCTCTTCTCTGCTAATAAAGCTTTGATTTTGCTTGGTCAGCAGTTTGTCTACCTCATGAGATGAATTATTAAGATGAATTATTAATTATTATGATGTCTTATGGTCTAAGACAGCAGTTTTCAAAGTGTGGTCCACAGACTCCTAAGGTCCCTGAGATACTCTCAGAGAGTCTGCAAGAAATAAACTATTTTCATAAGAATACTAAGACATTAATTACCTGTTTTTCACTGTGGTGAAATAAAGCCATAGTGGATAAAATTGCTAGTACTCTAGAATGAATCCAAGCAGGGCACCAAACTGCATTAGTAGTCACATACCATCATTAAAAACAAGAAGAAAGGAAAAAAAGCCATTTGCTCTCTGAATTCCTGATGGAGCAATAAATAAAATTATTACCAAATTACTCCTGACCTTAATATTATGTCTTAAAGAAATTCTGACCTTTGAATACACATCTTTCAACGACTGTGTGTGATAACGTGAGAAGCACACAGGTAGTCCCCTTTTTCGCAGAGCCCAGACTGAACTATAATTCCTTTCATCTAAAAAAGGCACATTGACCTTGGAGGAGAAACCCACCAAGGTAAACAAGAGGTACTGTGCCTGTGCTTAGTCACTTAGTTGTGTCCGACTCTTTGCAGCCCATGAACCACAGCCCACCAGTCTCCTCTGTCCATGGGGATCCTCCAGGCAAGAATACTGGAGTGGGTTGTCATGCCCTCCTCCAGGGGATCTTCCTGACCCAGGGATCGAACCCATGTCTCCTGCATTGCCGGCAGATTCTTTACCATCTGAGCCACGAGGGAAGCCCCTGGATGCAGGCAATCTCCTGGGAGGCAGGGGAAAACAAGACTGAAAAGTCAATGCTAAGAAGGAGCCAGGTAACCCTATAGTTAAGTCCAGGTCTGCTGTCTCAGAACTCAGAATGGTCTGACCAGCAAGGGTGTCTAGTTTTTTGGCCACTCCATGCAGCACAGAGGATCTTAGTTCCTTGACCAGGAATCGAACCCACACACCCTGCAAAGGAAACACAAACTTAACCACTGGACTGCCAGGGAAATCTCTACAATGCCACCGTGGTGCCTAAACAACAGCCATTCTTCTCTCTTCTCTGCTAATAAAGCTTTGATTTTGCTTGGTCAGCAGTTTGTCTACCTCATGAGATGAATTATTAAGATGAATTATTAATTATTATGATGTCTTATGGTCTAAGACAGCAGTTTTCAAAGTGTGGTCCACAGACTCCTAAGGTCCCTGAGATACTCTCAGAGAGTCTGCAAGAAATAAACTATTTTCATAAGAATACTAAGACATTAATTACCTGTTTTTCACTGTGGTGAAATAAAGCCATAGTGGATAAAATTGCTAGTACTCTAGAATGAATCCAAGCAGGGCACCAAACTGCATTAGTAGTCACATACCATCATTAAAAACAAGAAGAAAGGAAAAAAAGCCATTTGCTCTCTGAATTCCTGATGGAGCAATAAATAAAAATTATTACCAAATTACTCCTGACCTTAATATTATGTCTTAAAGAAATTCTGACCTTTGAATACACATCTTTCAACGACTGTGTGTGATAACGTGAGAAGCACACAGGTAGCATTTCTGGGCATAATGAGGACTGTTTCAGGGAAAGGTAACTCGTGCCAAGGTTTGTGTTACAGGTTGAACTAACCACTTTTTATCATGGAACATGTTTTTTACTTAAAAGAACAACAGAAAAACCATAGTTATCCAGACTTAGGTATTTGGCAGACAATATGAACTTCACACTTCAAAGAAAACAACTGACAGTCTTTGCTGCCAATAATAAAATATGAGCTTTCAAGCGAAAATTCGCATTTTGAAAAACATGTATCTGTCACTAAGAGCTTGACAACTTCCCAATATGTGAAGATGTGTGATGAGATCAGTGGTGATACTGATGAATATTGTATAAGAAAATACAATATTTGGAGGATCTGAGGACACATGAACGTACGTTTGGAGAAGGAAATGGCAACCCACTCCAGCATTCTTGCCTGGGAAATCCCAGGGACAGAGGAGCCTGGCCAGCTATAGTCCATGGGGTCACAAAGAGTTGGACATGATGGAAGCAAATCGAGTAAGCATAACTCTGAACCAATATTTTCCAAACAACTGATGCATGAGATTACAAAGTCCTACATGGGCCTACAAAGGCCCTTCAAATTGAAAAAGAGATCAGTGGATTTGAATGAAATAGAATCCAAAATGTCTATTGATACGGCTTCAGATTTCACACTGAAAGAAATCTTAAGAAACAATCACTTGGTGAGTTTGGGTAGTGTCAATAAAGAATAACCATACTGAACAGGCTTTAAAAATATCCCATTTTTTCCATCTAAATATCTGCATGAGACTTTCCCTCACATACTTCAACTAAAACAACTTATCACAACAGATTGAACAGAAGGAGCTATGAGAATCCAGGTGTCTTCTGTTAAGTCAGACATTAAAGTGATTTACAAAAATGTAAAGGAATACTACTCTTCTTGCTAATTTCTTTTGGAAAATATTTCTAAGTAAAACTATTTTAATATTAAGATACATTTTCTTGTTATCGTTCAATTACTATTTTAATTTATGTCTTAAAGAAATTCTGACCTTTGAATACACATCTTTCAACGACTGTGTGTGATAACGTGAGAAGCACACAGGTAGCATTTCTGGGCATAATGAGGACTGTTTCAGGGAAAGGTAACTCGTGCCAAGGTTTGTGTTACAGGTTGAACTAACCACTTTTTATCATGGAACATGTTTTTTACTTAAAAGAACAACAGAAAAACCATAGTTATCCAGACTTAGGTATTTGGCAGACAATATGAACTTCACACTTCAAAGAAAACAACTGACAGTCTTTGCTGCCAATAATAAAATATGAGCTTTCAAGCGAAAATTCGCATTTTGAAAAACATGTATCTGTCACTAAGAGCTTGACAACTTCCCAATATGTGAAGATGTGTGATGAGATCAGTGGTGATACTGATGAATATTGTATAAGAAAATACAATATTTGGAGGATCTGAGGACACATGAACGTACGTTTGGAGAAGGAAATGGCAACCCACTCCAGCATTCTTGCCTGGGAAATCCCAGGGACAGAGGAGCCTGGCCAGCTATAGTCCATGGGGTCACAAAGAGTTGGACATGATGGAAGCAAATCGAGTAAGCATAACTCTGAACCAATATTTTCCAAACAACTGATGCATGAGATTACAAAGTCCTACATGGGCCTACAAAGGCCCTTCAAATTGAAAAAGAGATCAGTGGATTTGAATGAAATAGAATCCAAAATGTCTATTGATACGGCTTCAGATTTCACACTGAAAGAAATCTTAAGAAACAATCACTTGGTGAGTTTGGGTAGTGTCAATAAAGAATAACCATACTGAACAGGCTTTAAAAATATCCCATTTTTTCCATCTAAATATCTGCATGAGACTTTCCCTCACATACTTCAACTAAAACAACTTATCACAACAGATTGAACAGAAGGAGCTATGAGAATCCAGGTGTCTTCTGTTAAGTCAGACATTAAAGTGATTTACAAAAATGTAAAGGAATACTACTCTTCTTGCTAATTTCTTTTGGAAAATATTTCTAAGTAAAACTATTTTAATATTAAGATACATTTTTCTTGTTATCGTTAACAATTACTGAATGTTTTAATTTATTAGTTTTAGTTTCTACGAGGATAAATAACAATAGTCACAACTCATATCAACAAAGCTCTCTGTTTTTAACAGTGAAAATGGGTCCTGAGACCAAAATGTTTGAGAATCATCCTTTTATATCTTCTGAGGTGGTACACTGGCAAAGGATCCACCAACAAATACAAAAGACACAAGAGACGCAGGTTCAATCCCTGAGTCAGGAAGATCCCCTGGAGAAGGAAATGGCATCCCACTCTAATATTTGCCAGGAAAATCCCACGGACAGAGGAGTCTGGCACAGTTTATAGGGTCACACGATTAAGCATAGACATACTCATAAGTCCATCAGGGCAACTTTATTTCTTTCATTTCTCTTTGCCACATATTCATTATTCCAGCTTCCCTGGAAGGTGAGCATGATGTTGTGGCTTAATTCTAACCAATGAGTTAAGAAAGAGAATCTTCTGGGGTCACCTAGGAAGGATTCTCATTTCTGAGGATTAAGGAGCAGTTACAGAAAAGGGGCCCTCTGCCAGAGAAGGGGCCCTCTGCCACTTCCTGTTCCATTTCCTTCTTTGGATGGTTTTCTATGAAGATGTAATACTTGGGGCTATTGCAGCCATCTTTGAATACCCCGATCATTCACTGAGATTGTCAGAAAGAAAGCATCACAGGAGACTGAGTTCTTGGGGATGTTACTGAGTACTGGCAAGTACTGGCAATCTCCTACTTGGAGATTTCCTATAAAGCAAACAATAAGCAATTTTACCAGTTTAAGCCAACCCTAGCCAGGATTAGAAAGTCCCCTCCTCATTGATACGGCTTCAGATTTCACACTGAAAGAAATCTTAAGAAACAATCACTTGGTGAGTTTGGGTAGTGTCAATAAAGAATAACCATACTGAACAGGCTTTAAAAATATCCCATTTTTTCCATCTAAATATCTGCATGAGACTTTCCTCACATACTTCAACTAAAACAACTTATCACAACAGATTGAACAGAAGGAGCTATGAGAATCCAGGTGTCTTCTGTTAAGTCAGACATTAAAGTGATTTACAAAAATGTAAAGGAATACTACTCTTCTTGCTAATTTCTTTTGGAAAATATTTCTAAGTAAAACTATTTTAATATTAAGATACATTTTTCTTGTTATCGTTAACAATTACTGAATGTTTTAATTTATTAGTTTTAGTTTCTACGAGGATAAATAACAATAGTCACAACTCATATCAACAAAGCTCTCTGTTTTTAACAGTGAAAATGGGTCCTGAGACCAAAATGTTTGAGAATCATCCTTTTATATCTTCTGAGGTGGTACACTGGCAAAGGATCCACCAACAAATACAAAAGACACAAGAGACGCAGGTTCAATCCCTGAGTCAGGAAGATCCCCTGGAGAAGGAAATGGCATCCCACTCTAATATTTGCCAGGAAAATCCCACGGACAGAGGAGTCTGGCACAGTTTATAGGGTCACACGATTAAGCATAGGCATACTCATAAGTCCATCAGGGCAACTTTATTTCTTTCATTTCTCTTTGCCACATATTCATTATTCCAGCTTCCCTGGAAGGTGAGCATGATGTTGTGGCTTAATTCTAACCAATGAGTTAAGAAAGAGAATCTTCTGGGGTCACCTAGGAAGGATTCTCATTTCTGAGGATTAAGGAGCAGTTACAGAAAAGGGGCCCTCTGCCAGAGAAGGGGCCCTCTGCCACTTCCTGTTCCATTTCCTTCTTTGGATGGTTTTCTATGAAGATGTAATACTTGGGGCTATTGCAGCCATCTTTGAATACCCCGATCATTCACTGAGATTGTCAGAAAGAAAGCATCACAGGAGACTGAGTTCTTGGGGATGTTACTGAGTACTGGCAAGTACTGGCAATCTCCTACTTGGAGATTTCCTATAAAGCAAACAATAAGCAATTTTACCAGTTTAAGCCAACTCTAGCCAGGATTAGAAAGTACTCCCAAACATTCCTCTCACGGATATTGTCATCATTAAATGAGATAATACAAGTATGATACTTTAAAATCTGCCTGACAATTGGTAAGTACTCAGTAAATGTTAGTGATTACTACGCATTTATATGTACTGTGTTCAGTCACTAAGTTGTGTCTGACTCTTTGAAACCCCGTGGACTGTAGCCTGCCAGGCACCTCCATCCACGGAATTGTTCAGGCAAGAATAAAGGAATGGGTTGCCATTCTGTCCTCCAGAGGAACTTCTCGACCCAGGGATTAAACCTACATCTTCTGCAACTCCCTTACTGCAGGCAGACTCTTTACCACTGAGCTGCCTGGGAAGCCCATAGACTTGTTGGGAAGACCAAATAAAATAATCTATGTAGTGCTTAACCGAATTCTTATTTGCATAAAAAGCTATTTATGAGAAATGTTTCTCAATGATACCTGTGCATACATGAGCTCATATTGACTTGTTTTTCTTTTTCTGGTTGAAATAGGTTGGATACCCAGATAGTTTTAATAGCTATTATTAGAGCAAGAAAGAAATCAATGTTTCCCAATGGCAAAATAGAACTTCTAAGGTATTCACATTAAGTTTTATTTGCAGTTGTCATAATCCAAAAGGCAAAAAGCTTCCAAACCATGCAATTATCTATAATTTCAGTGAACATGCAATTGTTTTCTATCTGTAACACTGTTATTTTGAGGCGCCACTAGGCACTTAGCTTACACACATTGATAGATGTTAGCCACAGGAAAATCTAGAATACACACTAACAGTCAGAAACCTGAAACAATTATAAGGGCATATTCAGGCAACCAAAAGTAATAGAGAGAGAAGAAAAATACAAATGTCAAGAGTCCTAACTTACATTAGTTAAAGTGAAAAACATTGGGTGTTAACTGAAATCAGACTCTAGAGTCAGGAACAATGAGGATGCCTCCACAAAGCTATGGCTATATCATAAGGCTCTATTGATAAAGACACAGTATCTAGAAGAACAGACTGAGAAGTTTCAGTTTAGTCTACAGCCATGCCACACTGAATGCACCCCATCTCATCTGATCTTGAAAGTTAAGTAAGGTTGGGCCTAGTTAGTACTTGGAAGGGGGACATTTTAGTTTACATTATTTAGACTATGTCTGAAATGTATAGTTAGAGGAATCTCTTCCTACACATAAATTTTAGGAACTCAAGGAATGTAAGTCCATGTCACATACACTTTTCTAGGAGAGTTCACCCTGGAGCCAGGGTCTGACAATGGCCCAGTTATGTCTTACCTGGACTTAGCCCGGCCAGGGTTTGAATGGCCCATGATCAGGCAAGAATAAAGGAATGGGTTGCCATTCTGTCCTCCAGAGGAACTTCTCGACCCAGGGATTAAACCTACATCTTCTGCAACTCCCTTACTGCAGGCAGACTCTTTACCACTGAGCTGCCTGGGAAGCCCATAGACTTGTTGGGAAGACCAAATAAAATAATCTATGTAGTGCTTAACCGAATTCTTATTTGCATAAAAAGCTATTTATGAGAAATGTTTCTCAATGATACCTGTGCATACATGAGCTCATATTGACTTGTTTTTCTTTTTCTGGTTGAAATAGGTTGGATACCCAGATAGTTTTAATAGCTATTATTAGAGCAAGAAAGAAATCAATGTTTCCCAATGGCAAAATAGAACTTCTAAGGTATTCACATTAAGTTTTATTTGCAGTTGTCATAATCCAAAAGGCAAAAAGCTTCCAAACCATGCAATTATCTATAATTTCAGTGAACATGCAATTGTTTTCTATCTGTAACACTGTTATTTTGAGGCGCCACTAGGCACTTAGCTTACACACATTGATAGATGTTAGCCACAGGAAAATCTAGAATACACACTAACAGTCAGAAACCTGAAACAATTATAAGGGCATATTCAGGCAACCAAAAGTAATAGAGAGAGAAGAAAAATACAAATGTCAAGAGTCCTAACTTACATTAGTTAAAGTGAAAAACATTGGGTGTTAACTGAAATCAGACTCTAGAGTCAGGAACAATGAGGATGCCTCCACAAAGCTATGGCTATATCATAAGGCTCTATTGATAAAGACACAGTATCTAGAAGAACAGACTGAGAAGTTTCAGTTTAGTCTACAGCCATGCCACACTGAATGCACCCCATCTCATCTGATCTTGAAAGTTAAGTAAGGTTGGGCCTAGTTAGTACTTGGAAGGGGGACATTTTAGTTTACATTATTTAGACTATGTCTGAAATGTATAGTTAGAGGAATCTCTTCCTACACATAAATTTTAGGAACTCAAGGAATGTAAGTCCATGTCACATACACTTTTCTAGGAGAGTTCACCCTGGAGCCAGGGTCTGACAATGGCCCAGTTATGTCTTACCTGGACTTAGCCCGGCCAGGGTTTGAAAGCTGCTCTGCCATTTACTGGCAGCATGATTCCAACCCTCTCTCTAATCAACACACAATTTTGTGTACACTTTTAGGAAGTTCATTTACACTCCTCTCTTGTCCTAAACCTACCGAAAGGCCCTTCATGCTAAGAGCTTGCCCATTTACCCTCCCAGTTAGGGTGACTAAATGCCCTGGTTTGCCCAGGACTGAAGAGGTCCTGGGATATTGTCTTTCAGCATCCAAATGAGAAAAGTCCCAGTCAAACTGGAACCAGTCGGTCACCATACTCCCAGGTGAAAGACTGACTGAAGGCTACCCATATAAGATATGTCTGCATTGTTTTGATTTTCCATTGGAATCCCTATAAAGAATGATAAAGAAAAAGAGTAAGGGTTAGGAAACTGGAATGCATTTTGCAGCCAGTTTGATAGAGGCCTCCACCAAAAAAAAAAAAGAGAGAGAGAGAGAGAGATAGAAAAAGATAGAATAAATACAGCTAATTATCCAGAATAGAAGGGGATTAAGGCAATGGGACCAATAAGCAGGAAGGAAACAGAGATCACAGGATGGCTACCTGGTCCCATGCCTGGTAACAGATTCTAGGGCTCAACAACAGAAGGCCGTAAGAGGACTACCCCCAGGAGCATCACAGTAGGAGCAAAGGCTTTGGAGATAGATTCAGCTGCCATCAACAAGGCCTGCACATGCAACCTAACTGAGTTGAGCTTCAGCTGTTGCATCTATAAAATAGAAAAGTATTACAGGGTCTCCATAAGGACTCAGCGGATTCCTGCTTGTCTAAGGACTTGGCACACTCCTCTGGAATTATTAGGTATAACATTTATTATCATTATTATTTTATATTAAAGATACTTGTAGGTACTGAAGATGCTCAGCCTGAAAAAGTGGTGGATGGACCTGAAGGGTCATGATAGTTACCTTTAAATACATGCAAGGCTACCATACAGAAGCAGGACTTACCTTTCTCAGATGGACCTGAAGGGTCATGATAGTTACCACATACACTTTTCTAGGAGAGTTCACCCTGGAGCAGGGTCTGACAATGGCCCAGTTATGTCTTACCTGGACTTAGCCCGGCAAGGGTTTGAAAGCTGCTCTGCCATTTACTGGCAGCATGATTCCAACCCTCTCTCTAATCAACACACAATTTTGTGTACACTTTTAGGAAGTTCATTTACACTCCTCTCTTGTCCTAAACCTACCGAAAGGCCCTTCATGCTAAGAGCTTGCCCATTTACCCTCCCAGTTAGGGTGACTAAATGCCCTGGTTTGCCCAGGACTGAAGAGGTCCTGGGATATTGTCTTTCAGCATCCAAATGAGAAAAGTCCCAGTCAAACTGGAACCAGTCGGTCACCATACTCCCAGGTGAAAGACTGACTGAAGGCTACCCATATAAGATATGTCTGCATTGTTTTGATTTTCCATTGGAATCCCTATAAAGAATGATAAAGAAAAAGAGTAAGGGTTAGGAAACTGGAATGCATTTTGCAGCCAGTTTGATAGAGGCCTCCACCAAAAAAAAAAAAAGAGAGAGAGAGAGAGAGAGAAAAAGATAGAATAAATACAGCTAATTATCCAGAATAGAAGGGGATTAAGGCAATGGGACCAATAAGCAGGAAGGAAACAGAGATCACAGGATGGCTACCTGGTCCCATGCCTGGTAACAGATTCTAGGGCTCAACAACAGAAGGCCGTAAGAGGACTACCCCCAGGAGCATCACAGTAGGAGCAAAGGCTTTGGAGATAGATTCAGCTGCCATCAACAAGGCCTGCACATGCAACCTAACTGAGTTGAGCTTCAGCTGTTGCATCTATAAAATAGAAAAGTATTACAGGGTCTCCATAAGGACTCAGCGGATTCCTGCTTGTCTAAGGACTTGGCACACTCCTCTGGAATTATTAGGTATAACATTTATTATCATTATTATTTTATATTAAAGATACTTGTAGGTACTGAAGATGCTCAGCCTGAAAAAGTGGTGGATGGACCTGAAGGGTCATGATAGTTACCTTTAAATACATGCAAGGCTACCATACAGAAGCAGGACTTACCTTTCTCAGATTAAGGCCCACACAGACTCTTTAATTTCTGAAGTGCCTTGATACTTAACTAAGTCCAAAACTCCAATACTTCAGCCACCTGAAGCGAAGAAATGACTCACTAGAAAGGACCCTGAAGTGAAGAAACGACTCACCAGAAAGGGAAAATGGAAGGCAAAAGGAGAAGAGGACGACAGACTACAAGATGGTTGGATGGCATCACTGACTCAATGCACATGCGCTTGAGCAAGCTCCAGGAGATGGTGAAGGACAGAGAAGCCTGGCATATTGCAGTTCATGGGGTCGCAAAGAGTCAGACATGACTACGCGACTGAACTGAACTGAAGGCCAAATCTACAAGCAGTGGATAAAAAAGCTACAAAGATGGAGATTTTTAGATAATAAAGGAAAATGATTTTTTATAACAAATGGCTATCTTGAGATTCAGAGAGCTCTCATTCTGGTGTGTTGAAGCTAGCCTACCTCTGGAATGCTAGAAGGGGCTAGACTAGATCTCAGCAATTTATATTATTTGGCAGGCAGTTTGGAGGAACAGTGAAGAGTATAGACAGCCTGCCTTGGTTCAAATGCTAGCCCCAACACTGAGTAGCTCGCAAAACCTTGGCCAAACCTATTCACCTTTCTGAGCCTCAATTATGAATCCATTAAATTGAAGTCAATACTCACACCAAACTCAGAGAAAAATGGAGAACAATTAGAGAGCCAATGCACCTAGAGCAGTTAATAGGGTGTCTAGCACATACTGGGCACTCAATAAATATTACCTATTTTTAGCTAAAAATCTCTGGGGAAGAGTTGGAATATTTTAAAAGTATGAATATTCCATCATGCGTTAATCTTTGAAAATTGCTGCCATACTAGCAAAAAAATTAGTCATTATCAGTTAATCAAATAGCTAACTGCATGGTATATCCTATTTCCTGATCATTCTTTGGTTAAAAAAAAAAAATGAGGAGCAGCAAAGTGTCCTGAACAGCTTCAATCCACAAAGTATTGTCTGTCTTCCCCCGTATGTCACTGTTTTCCCAAAGATAGTCACCTATGATGTATAGTAACACACAGTACTTAATGGATCAAGAGATTTGATACGGGCTTTTAGTAATAAATCCATGGTCCAAGAAGGGGGAATTTTCTTATAACCTTTTCTCCCCATAGAGCTATTAATAAAAAATAACTCAGAGGATATATTTCTACTAAACCAAGATTCCTAGGATGTAAACTCTTACTCGAGTCATGCTGAGCCCTTTATCCCAACTGAAAAAAAAGCCTGGAATGATTGATGAATCCTGCCAGGAGACTGTCACACATTTTGCCTTGCGCCATTATGTACATTTCATACGTAGTAAACTTTAATGTGGATATCTTTCAAGCTCTACCTGGAAATGGGAGAGTGAAAAGGAGGCCTTTCAGTTTAATAGCCTGGCAATTTGAGTCCCCATGCTGTATCAGCCACGAGGTCACTTCGTGGGAATGGTGAGAGCCCTTCACCTCTCATCACATCTGATTCTACCCACCAAAAGTGAGACCAACGGAGACCTGTAAATTTGGGCTCCAGGGCAGAAAGTCCAGAAAGCTGCCCTCAACAGAAATTTCCCCTGACTGATGGTTAATTTGGAAGCAGAGGCCTACATAAAGAAGAGGCTATTCAAAGGAAAAGTTGAACTCTCCTGGACCAAAGTTACAGCTAGTAATTATTTCACAGCTTACAATAAATGTGATTGAACTAGGAAGGTTTAATATATCAAAGGGTGGCTAGAAATTCCAATAGTAATAGCATGCCTCGTTATCAAGAGGAAGGCTTGAGTTTGTCAAATGACACATCCAAACAAAAGAATTTAAAAAAAAAAAATTTTTTTTTAACCCTATAGGCAATGTGAATTTTGATGTTTTCAGAGCTCAATCAACCCAGGTCAACAACTTCCTGGTATTTTGAACAACTTTTTTTGGAGGAATATTCACAGACACACACATACTGTAAGTATCTATAAAACTAAAAGCATACTCGTGACAGTTATTAACAAGTCAATCAGGTATCTCAATAGAAACCAAAAAACAAAACTTTCCTGCTCCTTTTTCCCTAGTTCACCTTGCCATATTTTTGAGATGTAGTCAAATGCTGCTCTTACTCTTTAAATTAGGGCTTCCCTGGTGGCTCAGTGGTAAAAAAAAAAAATCTGCCTGAAATGCAGGAGATGCAGGTTTGATCCTTGGGACAGGAAGACCCCCTGGAGGAGGGCATGGCAATCCACTCCAGTATTCTTGCTGAGAAAATCTCATGGACAGAGTAGCCTGGAGGGCTACAATCCATGGGGTCACAAAGAGTCTCAACTAAGCACACACACACACACTGTAAATTATGGATCATGTTTACGATATTATGACAGATATAGGTGTTGTTCATTGAGTTCACCTTGAATAACTCACTGGCTGCCTGATTTCAGAGATGGGGAGGAACTGGATTTACATTGCCTCTGGCTAGTGCACTGAGATGCAGCTGCAAAAAAGGATGCTCATAGTCTCAGTCTCTAGAAGCAGGAGGCAGCACCAGAGGCGGCCTTTCTTTTTCACAGACCCAAATGTACAATTTTCCCCTAAGCTGAAAGAAACTGCTCCCTAGCCAGACTGGACGCCCTGAAGAGTCCCATCGGAATATTTCTGCTCTTTCAGAATCTACACATTACCAAGAGAAAGGCTTCCTTCATAGGCCGGAGACCTAGAATGATTAGGAAAAGGGTGTGTGTTCTATGTTGCCACTTTTTCAAAATATCAGTCAATAAAATAACTCAAGAATTTGCCCAGGGTTAATATTATCTTTCTTATGTGCACAAACCAGTCTGTTTATATCTATTAATTAACCAAGGGAAACTCATCTGTTCTTCTTTCCATGGAAAATAACCTTACAAGCAATAAAAAACCCACCCTCCATGAATTCAGGAGAGGTGGGGGCCTTTGGAGAGGAAGGAAGCAGCTGTGGAAGTCAGAAATGTCACTGGGAGAATTTGTCATTCGTTTTGCCCAGTTCAGTAATCTTGACAGTTAAAGGGGCAAGGCACGCTTTGCCCCATGATAAAACGTGAAATGAATTCGTACATTTATAAATAAATGATCTGACTCTAATTGGCATTTCTAAGCCCTCTCTGGATAGTAGCTTTCTTGTTAACAAGCTACAGTATTTGACACTGGTGATATAGGAGCCTCAGAAGAGAAATTGCAAGTCTATTTCTAAACTCCTATTTAGTAACAGAACCTGAAAACTTTCTTTTAATGTCCACACCTCTGGATTGACATATGGAGAAGTTAGCAATAAATGTTTCTGAGCACAGTTAAAGCTGAAAAATAAGAACGAAAACATTTTCAAAGTAGATTTTTTTTAAAAGGTTACACATCTTTGGAGAAGTAACTGATTTATAGGATTGGGGTAAGAGACTTACAAAATGAGCCTAAAGCATCTCTTAATAGCAGAAAGTAAGGATGTACTAAAAAACTAAAAAAGCATAGCAAACCAAAAATTGATGTGGGCCTACCAAAGGGACAAAGGAGTCAACTGACAGAAGCTCCCAGTGAGAGTGCTGGAACAACCTGGGCAACAATATAAATAAAATAATATTAGATTGTAACTTAAAATATGATATAAATATCATGAGTTCATATGAACATAAATAGTCAAGCAAATAACTAAGATAGGGAAGAAGCGATACATTTCTCATTCAGAAGAAACGCAAATAGACTGGACGCCCTGAAGAGTCCCATCGGAATATTTCTGCTCTTTCAGAATCTACACATTACCAAGAGAAAGGCTTCCTTCATAGGCCGGAGACCTAGAATGATTAGGAAAAGGGTGTGTGTTCTATGTTGCCACTTTTTCAAAATATCAGTCAATAAAATAACTCAAGAATTTGCCCAGGGTTAATATTATCTTTCTTATGTGCACAAACCAGTCTGTTTATATCTATTAATTAACCAAGGGAAACTCATCTGTTCTTCTTTCCATGGAAAATAACCTTACAAGCAATAAAAAACCCACCCTCCATGAATTCAGGAGAGGTGGGGGCCTTTGGAGAGGAAGGAAGCAGCTGTGGAAGTCAGAAATGTCACTGGGAGAATTTGTCATTCGTTTTGCCCAGTTCAGTAATCTTGACAGTTAAAGGGCAAGGCACGCTTTGCCCCATGATAAAACGTGAAATGAATTCGTACATTTATAAATAAATGATCTGACTCTAATTGGCATTTCTAAGCCCTCTCTGGATAGTAGCTTTCTTGTTAACAAGCTACAGTATTTGACACTGGTGATATAGGAGCCTCAGAAGAGAAATTGCAAGTCTATTTCTAAACTCCTATTTAGTAACAGAACCTGAAAACTTTCTTTTAATGTCCACACCTCTGGATTGACATATGGAGAAGTTAGCAATAAATGTTTCTGAGCACAGTTAAAGCTGAAAAATAAGAACGAAAACATTTTCAAAGTAGATTTTTTTTAAAAGGTTACACATCTTTGGAGAAGTAACTGATTTATAGGATTGGGGTAAGAGACTTACAAAATGAGCCTAAAGCATCTCTTAATAGCAGAAAGTAAGGATGTACTAAAAAACTAAAAAAGCATAGCAAACCAAAAATTGATGTGGGCCTACCAAAGGGACAAAGGAGTCAACTGACAGAAGCTCCCAGTGAGAGTGCTGGAACAACCTGGGCAACAATATAAATAAAATAATATTAGATTGTAACTTAAAATATGATATAAATATCATGAGTTCATATGAACATAAATAGTCAAGCAAATAACTAAGATAGGGAAGAAGCGATACATTTCTCATTCAGAAGAAATGCAAATATTTTTGTATTACTCTCCTCAAGGGGTGTGTGTGTGTGTGTGTGCTGAGTCATGTCTGACTTTGTGCAGGCCCATAGACTGTAGCCTGCCAGGCTGTTCTGCCCATGGAATTCCCTAGGCACGAGTACTGGAATGGGGTGCCATTTGCTACTGAATCTTCCTGACATAGGGATTGAACTCTCATCTCTTGTGTCTCCTGCACTGGCAGGTGGGTATTTTTCCTCTAGCACCGCCTGGGAAGCACTCTGTCCTCAAGGAAGTGAAGCACAACTTCCCATCCTTACGTCCAGGGCATGCACAGTAACCTCCTTCTAAAGTGGTCAGGAAAAAAAGAGGGGTGGGGGAGAGTAACCTCACCTTGGAGACACCTGACACACACTTCCTTAGCCAGTCAATCAGGTCAAATGCAACAGTGACGAGTCACCTGGACAGTGTATATCCTTGATGAAAATGGTACTTATTTTTGTGGTGGTCTTCCCCTCAACTCACAACTCTGGTATAATCATGAGAAAAAAGCAGACAAATTCCAATAGCGTGGCATTTTGAAAAGATGTCTCTTACTTTTTCCATACCTCTCACCGGTGCACTCTTCCCTCCCTCCAACATTCATAAATCTGTTCTCTATGTCCTTTTATCCATCGATGCTCTGCGTGTGTATTTATCAGTACCATCTTACTAGATTCCCTATATATGTGCTAGTATACTGTATTTAGCTTTCTCTTTTTGACTTACTTCACTTAGTATAATAAGTTCTAGATTCATCCAGCAACATGGAAACTTATACTATCATATGTAAAAGAGATAACTATTGTCAATGCGCTGTAGGACTAAGGGATCTTACACGGAGGTTATGCGATGGCCTGGAGGGGTGGGATGGGAGAGACTGGGAGAGGGGCACGGGAGGGAGGGGTCAGGGATATACCCATGACTGATCTGTAATTATACATATCTGTGAACAACAAAACTCTGTAAAAGCAAAATAAAAATAATTAAGTAATAAAAAATATATATATATTCAAAAACACACACACATATATAAAAAAGAGATGTCTGACCAGTACTCCTTCAAACTGTCTAGGTCATCTAAAATGAGAAGTCTGAGAAAGCATCACTATCATGAGGAACTTGAAGAGACACAAAAATTAAACGTAATGAAATACTGGATCTGAGAGGGGACATTAGGTACAACAAAGGAATTTATGGACTTTAGTTTATAATAATGGGTTAACATTGGTTCAATAATTGTAACAAATTCATGAAAGATACCAACAACAGAAGTAAGCAGGTATAGGAATTCTCTGTACTATCTTCTCAAAGAAAATCCAAAAAAGAGGGAATATATGTATACATATTGGAGAAGGGAATGGCAACCCACTTCAGCATACTTGCCTGGAGAATCCCATGGACAGAAGAGCCTGGAGGGCTACAGTCCACAGGATCACAAAGAGACACAACTGAAGTGACTTAGCACGCACATATGTATACATATAGACTATTCACTTTGCTGTACTGTAAAAACTAGCACAGCATTGTAAAGCAACTATATGTCAATAAAAAAAGAACTTCAAATTTTTTCTGTAAATTTAAAATTTCTAAAAAATAAAGGTGATATTTAAGAAAAGATACAAACACAGATGTGTGAATAATAAGATTTAGGACTTACTTCAGTGAACAACCTCAAAATGAAAAGTAAAACCAATCTAGTATCTAGTATTTCCAGTCTTTTTAGTACCTGAACTGCATCCCTGAAAGTCAATCCAGTTGCCTCCAAATCAATTAAGAAAATAGCTCTAGATGTTACGCAGTCCCACCTCCAGCTCAATCCTTGGGTGTGAAGGCAATTAAAACGTGAGGGTTTTTCCTCCTTGTGAATAGTAATTGCATGGACCTGCATCTCATATTACAGATTTCTGCTACTGAGCAAACCTATTCATTATTCAGCTCCTTCACAAATACTTATCGACACCTTTGTGTTACAGGAACTATTCTGGGCAATAGACACCTAGCTGAAAATAAGAGAGGCAATCTCTCACGGACCTCACATTCTGGTGGTTGGGGGAGTAAGCAACAAGCCAGTCAATTAGTTTCCAGTCACTCCCACTAGTCAATGACACCAGACCTTTTCAGATGCAACCTCCATCCACTTCCAAGCCTTCTTAATTTTCTATTCTATGATTCTGTTTCTTGGACTTAATGAATATGATCTTCTGCTCTATCTCTAGGCAGCTTGAGGAGAGAACATTTCTTCTGACAGCAAACTAAAGCAAAGTTGAATTCATAATTCAATTTCCTTATTTTTTTAGATGAAGAAAGTGAAGCTCGTGCCATTAGACAACCAACATAAAGGCCAACAGTCTCCAATTCAGAGTTCCTTATAGGATTCCCCCCTAAGTGCAAATTTGTTACATTTAGAATATGTATACATATTGGAGAAGGGGATGGCAACCCACTTCAGCATACTTGCCTGGAGAATCCCATGGACAGAAGAGCCTGGAGGGCTACAGTCCACAGGATCACAAAGAGACACAACTGAAGTGACTTAGCACGCACATATGTATACATATAGACTATTCACTTTGCTGTACTGTAAAAACTAGCACAGCATTGTAAAGCAACTATATGTCAATAAAAAAAGAACTTCAAATTTTTCCTGTAAATTTAAAATTTCTAAAAAATAAAGGTGATATTTAAGAAAAGATACAAACACAGATGTGTGAATAATAAGATTTAGGACTTACTTCAGTGAACAACCTCAAAATGAAAAGTAAAACCAATCTAGTATCTAGTATTTCCAGTCTTTTTAGTACCTGAACTGCATCCCTGAAAGTCAATCCAGTTGCCTCCAAATCAATTAAGAAAATAGCTCTAGATGTTACGCAGTCCCACCTCCAGCTCAATCCTTGGGTGTGAAGGCAATTAAAACGTGAGGGTTTTTCCTCCTTGTGAATAGTAATTGCATGGACCTGCATCTCATATTACAGATTTCTGCTACTGAGCAAACCTATTCATTATTCAGCTCCTTCACAAATACTTATCGACACCTTTGTGTTACAGGAACTATTCTGGGCAATAGACACCTAGCTGAAAATAAGAGAGGCAATCTCTCACGGACCTCACATTCTGGTGGTTGGGGGAGTAAGCAACAAGCCAGTCAATTAGTTTCCAGTCACTCCCACTAGTCAATGACACCAGACCTTTTCAGATGCAACCTCCATCCACTTCCAAGCCTTCTTAATTTTCTATTCTATGATTCTGTTTCTTGGACTTAATGAATATGATCTTCTGCTCTATCTCTAGGCAGCTTGAGGAGAGAACATTTCTTCTGACAGCAAACTAACGCAAAGTTGAATTCATAATTCAATTTCCTTATTTTTTTAGATGAAGAAAGTGAAGCTCGGTGCCATTAGACAACCAACATAGCCAGGAAATGGGACCCTAAAACTAACAGTCTCCAATTCAGAGTTCCTTATAGGATTCCCAGAGCACCCACTATAATGCTGCAAAATCTACGGAGTCTTGAAAAGGTTTCCTCACTCTGATATTCTATATAAATATCCAGATATTCTGTCTCTAAAAACCTCCTGGGAAACATATCAGCTCTACCTACACATTCAAGTACTGTGCAATTGACACCCCAGAGAAATCTGATTCTTTTCTGCCTGTTAGCAAAGTGGTGAGGACTCCGCCAGTGAACAAAGGATCAAAACGAGACAGAAAATGTGCAAGTTGTGAAAGAAGCATCTTGGGTTTTTTTTCTTTAAAATATTGTGACATCGTACCCATGGCAGACGTTATTTTCCCTATGATTGCCAGTAATCTAATTATTTCAGCGTGTTTTACAGCAGCAAGTAAATGCAGCACCTAACGAGAAGCAACGCGGTGACACACTCAGCAAAATATTACCCAGTGATGCTTTAATCAATTAGAACATTGACGGCTGGTAAAGTTGGCAGGGCCCTTAAACCTCTGGCCTCCTGGTCCCTGTTAATACCTGATGATATTTCATCTGAGAATCTCATTTGAGTTTGTCAGTAATTAAAATGCATGAAACTCAGTCCACTGTTAACCCCAGGTCTACCCTTCTGGATCCCAAATCTCTTATGAAAAGCTCTTCACCTCAACAAAACACCAATGGCTGTCTTGGCTATTTAGATGTATACGGATTTGGCAATATACAGAAGAGGTATACCTAGCTGAAAATAAGAGAGGCAATCTCTCACGGACCTCACATTCTGGTGGTTGGGGGAGTAAGCAACAAGCCAGTCAATTAGTTTCCAGTCACTCCCACTAGTCAATGACACCAGACCTTTTCAGATGCAACCTCCATCCACTTCCAAGCCTTCTTAATTTTCTATTCTATGATTCTGTTTCTTGGACTTAATGAATATGATCTTCTGCTCTATCTCTAGGCAGCTTGAGGAGAGAACATTTCTTCTGACAGCAAACTAAAGCAAAGTTGAATTCATAATTCAATTTCCTTATTTTTTTAGATGAAGAAAGTGAAGCTCGGTGCCATTAGACAACCAACATAGCCAGGAAATGGGACCCTAAAACTAACAGTCTCCAATTCAGAGTTCCTTATAGGATTCCCAGAGCACCCACTATAATGCTGTAAAATCTACGGAGTCTTGAAAAGGTTTCCTCACTCTGATATTCTATATAAATATCCAGATATTCTGTCTCTAAAAACCTCCTGGGAAACATATCAGCTCTACCTACACATTCAAGTACTGTGCAATTGACACCCCAGAGAAATCTGATTCTTTTCTGCCTGTTAGCAAAGTGGTGAGGACTCCGCCAGTGAACAAAGGATCAAAACAAGACAGAAAATGTGCAAGTTGTGAAAGAAGCATCTTGGGTTTTTTCTTTAAAATATTGTGACATCGTACCCATGGCAGACGTTATTTTCCCTATGATTGCCAGTAATCTAATTATTTCAGCGTGTTTTACAGCAGCAAGTAAATGCAGCACCTAACGAGAAGCAACGCGGTGACACACTCAGCAAAATATTACCCAGTGATGCTTTAATCAATTAGAACATTGACGGCTGGTAAAGTTGGCAGGGCCCTTAAACCTCTGGCCTCCTGGTCCCTGTTAATACCTGATGATATTTCATCTGAGAATCTCATTTGAGTTTGTCAGTAATTAAAATGCATGAAACTCAGTCCACTGTTAACCCCAGGTCTACCCTTCTGGATCCCAAATCTCTTATGAAAAGCTCTTCACCTCAACAAAACACCAATGGCTGTCTTGGCTATTTAGATGTATACGGATTTGGCAATATACAGAAGAGGTATGGAAAAGACCAGTCAGCTAACAGCTACTTGAGGAACAGTCACAAAACTATCATTACTTCTTTCTCAAACAAGAGCAATGGAGAAGAAAATGGATAATCCGCTTAAGCAAAATCTAAATAACATACTTTGTAGGCATTAAAGAGATATTTGTGAAGATTGTGAAGTAAGACTGAAGATACAAAATTACATACAGGCTAGTCAACCATATTCAAAAGAAGACTGGAAAGAGATACATGGCACAAGAGTGACTATACCAGGGTATGAGCAATTTTTTCTGCTTTCAAACTAGTTTTGAATTGTCAAATTTGTCCCAACAGTAAAGAAAGCAAAACCTGAAAAAGTATTTTTAAACCATCAAAAAAGGTAACCACAAAATCTTAGGAGATGGCCCCAGCCTTCTCTGTTCTTTTTTTTCCCCCCGACTCAAGGCACCAGAAGAATCACTGTGGCCTCCCTTCCTCCACTCTGTTGGTTAAGAGGAGAACCTGTCATAAATCTGGTAACACTTGAGATGATCCACATCTATGCTATGTGTTCCAGCCTGAGGCCTTATGATGAAAATAAAGCTGCCGCCTCCCTTCCCACTTGCCACCAGATTGCTGAGTGGTGGTGTTCAGCACACTTTTCCTGAGGCACTTATTGCATGAGTGATATCCATGATGGAGCCCATAAATTTATACGACAAATCGAGGAAATGCTTTCTCACAAAGCCTTAAGAGGCAATATTAATTAAATATGTCTTTTCACAAGGGATCATATAATATCTACTGCTGAGGTAATTAAGAATGAAGACATAAACTCATTAGATGTATACCAGAAAGATGAAAATGCTCAGAAATTATAGACTGTTCATATACTACCCCCTCAGCCATATAGAGAAAGTCATGTGCCAGAGAGCTGAATGAGAATAAAAATTAAGTACGTGTTTCTTTTTTCTTTGTGCAAATTCATTAACTAGCCAACTCAGGAAGTCCTCTAAGAAAGCCATTTCTTTTTTTTTTCTAATTAGATGAGTAGGTCTGACGTTTCTGTTTCTCATCCAATCTTCACAAGATACTTCAATAGGACCTTCATGAAGTATGGTATCTAAATGGTCATTACAAGTCTGAAAACATGCCCCCCTTTTTTTTTAATTAAAGGATAATAGCTTTACAGAGTTGTATTGTTTACTGCCAAATATCAGCCTGTATTGGTCACAACTATACATACATTCCTTCCCTCCTGAAGTTTCCTCGAGACTCCCTCTCCATCTCACCTCTCTAGATTGTTAGAGAGCCCCTATTTGAATTCCCTTAGTCTTAAAGCAGATGCCCATTGCTCTTGCATATGGTAAAGTAAGTTTCCATGTTACTCTTTCCACATCTCACTCCCCCCTCCCCACAATGTCCGTAAGTCTGTTCTCTATGTCTGTTTCTCCATTGCTGCTGTGCATATACATTCATCGGTACCATCAACTTAGGATGTGGTTTTACTGGAGTAGGAGTGGCCCTAAATCCATAAGGACTGGGTCCTTACCAGAGAACGAGAGACAGGGAGACGGGAAGAAGGCCATGGGAAGGGCCCCTCCTTCCCCTCCACTCTGTTTTGGTTAAGAGGAGAACCTGTCATAAATCTGGTAACACTTGAGATGATCCACATCTATGCTATGTGTTCCAGCCTGAGGCCTTATGATGAAAATAAAGCTGCCGCCTCCCTTCCCACTTGCCACCAGATTGCTGAGTGGTGGTGTTCAGCACACTTTTCCTGAGGCACTTATTGCATGAGTGATATCCATGATGGAGCCCATAAATTTATACGACAAATCGAGGAAATGCTTCCTCACAAAGCCTTAAGAGGCAATATTAATTAAATATGTCTTTTCACAAGGGATCATATAATATCTACTGCTGAGGTAATTAAGAATGAAGACATAAACTCATTAGATGTATACCAGAAAGATGAAAATGCTCAGAAATTATAGACTGTTCATATACTACCCCCTCAGCCATACAGAGAAAGTCATGTGCCAGAGAGCTGAATGAGAATAAAAATTAAGTACGTGTTTCTTTTTTCTTTGTGCAAATTCATTAACTAGCCAACTCAGGAAGTCCTCTAAGAAAGCCATTTCTTTTTTTTTTTAATTAGATGAGTAGGTCTGACGTTTCTGTTTCTCATCCAATCTTCACAAGATACTTCAATAGGACCTTCATGAAGTATGGTATCTAAATGGTCATTACAAGTCTGAAAACATGCCCCCCTTTTTTTTTAATTAAAGGATAATAGCTTTACAGAGTTGTATTGTTTACTGCCAAATATCAGCCTGTATTGGTCACAACTATACATACATTCCTTCCCTCCTGAAGTTTCCTCGAGACTCCCTCTCCATCTCACCTCTCTAGATTGTTAGAGAGCCCCTATTTGAATTCCCTTAGTCTTAAAGCAGATGCCCATTGCTCTTGCATATGGTAAAGTAAGTTTCCATGTTACTCTTTCCACACATCTCACTCCCTTCCCCCTCCCCACAATGTCCGTAAGTCTGTTCTCTATGTCTGTTTCTCCATTGCTGCTGTGCATATACATTCATCGGTACCATCAACTTAGGATGTGGTTTTACTGGAGTAGGAGTGGCCCTAAATCCATAAGGACTGGGTCCTTACCAGAGAACGAGAGACAGGGAGACGGGAAGAAGGCCATGGGAAGGCTGAGAAAGACACTGGAGTGATGCTATCACAAACCAAGGGACAGCTGGGGCTACCAGGAGCTGAAAGAGGCAAAAATGGGTCCTTTCCTGGGAGACCCCTTGCACTGTCGGTGGAAAATGGTTTGGAGAGTCCTTAAAAAGCTAGGAATATATCTACCATATGACCCAGCAACCCCACTACTGTGTATGTACCCTGAGAAAACCATGATTTAAAAGGATACACATACCCCAGTATTCACTGCAGCACTATTTACAATAGCCAGGACATGGAAGTAACCTAGACGTCCACTGACAGATAAAGGATAAAGAAGTTGTGGTACACACATACAAAGAAATATTACTCAGTAATAAAAAGGAACGAATTTGAGTTGGTGAAACTGAGGCCCAGAGCCTGTTATACAGCATGAAGTTAAGTTAGAAAGAGAAAAATAAATATTGTATACTAGCGTCTATATATGGAATCTAGAAAAAGGGTACTGATTAATCTATTTACTGGGCAGGAATAGAGACAGAGACACAGAAAATGGACTTGTGGACAGAGCAGGGTGGGAAGAAGAGAGCGGGACAAATTGAGAGGGTAGCTTAGAAATGCATACATTATCATGTGTAAAACAGATAGCTAGTGGGAAGTCAGCATATGACACAGGAAGCTGAGCCTCGTGGTCTGTGACAGCCTAGGGAGGGTGGGATGGGAGGGTGGAAGGGAGGCTCTAGAAAGAGGGGCTAACTCACATGGTTGTATGGCAGAAAACCAAGACAATACTGTAAAGCAATTATCATCCAATTTAAGACAATGTTTTAATGGGCCTAGAGGTTTCCGTGAGAACATGGACCTTGATCTTAGACTTCTAGCGGCAATAACAGGAAAATAACAAATTCATGATTTTTTTTAGACATTCAGTTTGTAGTACTTTATTACAGCAGTCCTATATAATAAACTCACTAAATTGCTGCGTATATACATTCATCGGTACCATCAACTTAGGATGTGGTTTTACTGGAGTAGGAGTGGCCCTAAATCCATAAGGACTGGGTCCTTACCAGAGAACGAGAGACAGGGAGACGGGAAGAAGGCCATGGGAAGGCTGAGAAAGACACTGGAGTGATGCTATCACAAACCAAGGGACAGCTGGGGCTACCAGGAGCTGAAAGAGGCAAAAATGGGTCCTTTCCTGGGAGACCCCTTGCACTGTCGGTGGAAAATGGTTTGGAGAGTCCTTAAAAAGCTAGGAATATATCTACCATATGACCCAGCAACCCCACTACTGTGTATGTACCCTGAGAAAACCATGATTTAAAAGGATACACATACCCCAGTATTCACTGCAGCACTATTTACAATAGCCAGGACATGGAAGTAACCTAGACGTCCACTGACAGATAAAGGATAAAGAAGTTGTGGTACACACATACAAAGAAATATTACTCAGTAATAAAAAGGAACGAATTTGAGTTGGTGAAACTGAGGCCCAGAGCCTGTTATACAGCATGAAGTTAAGTTAGAAAGAGAAAAATAAATATTGTATACTAGCGTCTATATATGGAATCTAGAAAAAGGGTACTGATTAATCTATTTACTGGGCAGGAATAGAGACAGAGACACAGAAAATGGACTTGTGGACAGAGCAGGGTGGGAAGAAGAGAGCGGGACAAATTGAGAGGGTAGCTTAGAAATGCATACATTATCATGTGTAAAACAGATAGCTAGTGGGAAGTCAGCATATGACACAGGAAGCTGAGCCTCGTGGTCTGTGACAGCCTAGGGAGGGTGGGATGGGAGGGTGGAAGGGAGGCTCTAGAAAGAGGGGCTAACTCACATGGTTGTATGGCAGAAAACCAAGACAATACTGTAAAGCAATTATCATCCAATTTAAGACAATGTTTTAATGGGCCTAGAGGTTTCCGTGAGAACATGGACCTTGATCTTAGACTTCTAGCGGCAATAACAGGAAAATAACAAATTCATGATTTTTTTTAGCCATTCAGTTTGTAGTACTTTATTACAGCAGTCCTATATAATAAACTCACTAAATTAAGCTAGAAAGGTAACTGAAAATAAATTCAAAGGAAGGGTAAGCGAAGAATAAAACAAACAAGTAACAAAATAATAATAAAGTTACTGGTAATGAATAAGGAATGAACAATCAGACAAGAGGAACAGAAACAATAATAAAAAAGCTGAATTTGTTAGGGAGGGGATACAACTATAAAAACAACTTATAAACTAAGTAAGAAAAGAGAAAAGTCACTCAACAATATTAGGGATAAAAATCTATCAAACTGAAAAAAAAAAAAACTACGAAACATCAGATATAATACATTTCTAATTACTTTAAAATATTTTAAATTTTTTAGAATAATTTCAGAATTTTAAAAATTTTGAAAAATTATATTCTGGTATAATCCTCACCCACGTTTTCTTAAATGTTAATGTCTTTTCCAGTGTTAATACAGTATAATGATTCTGAACAAAAAAAATTAACATTAATACAATGTTATTAACTAATCTACAGATCTAATTTGAATTTCACCAACTGTCCAACTAATACCTTTTAACTAGACCACGATCTAATTCAAATTCATAAGGCTCAATTCGTTGTCATTGTCTCTTTAGTATTTCCATTCTGAGACAGTTCCACTGTGTCCTTTCTCTCTTATGACTGATATACTAAAGAGGTATTTTACAAACTATTCTTTAGGGTTTATCTTATGTGTTCTCACAATCAAACTCAGGTTGTGCATTTTTGGCAACAAAATCACAGAAGTGATGTTGTGTCCTTAACAGTGCAACATATCAGGAATATGTGATATCAGTGTGTCTTACACTGGTGATGCCAACCATAACCATGGGGTTAAAATAGTTAAGATAGCTTCTCCACTGAAAAGTAAACTTTTTCCCTTTGCAGTTTATGAATATCTTATGGGGAAATACATACAGGCAATACCAAGACCCTGCTTAGCATAATAATTTCTCTGACTAATTTCAATGTCTACTGACAATTCTTATCTGCAACAATTATTACTATGATGCTTGTAAACTGATGATTTTCTCTATCATTATCCATTCTACCTTTAATAATTGAAATCCTCCTTAAGGAAAAACTGTTCTTTCTCCATTTATTTATTTAATAATATGTATTATATAATATCTAGAGTATACATATATGTGATATATATACTATATAATACATAATATATAAAATATATCATAATATATATAATACATATATTTAATGAATAATTATAATATATATCATATGAAGTATTTATGTGTTGTGTATTATAAATATTATATATACTATAAGTATTATGTATATACTATATATAATATGTAAGATATATAACATATATATTATAATATATTCCCTATATGATATATATCACATAATGATTAATTAAACATAGCATATATTATGCTTATATATTATATACATTACATAATATATATCATAATATATGATATATAATATATAACATACAAAACATGACATAAGATATATACTCTATATAATGTATAATTTATAATATATACTATATGTTAGATACTATATAATGTATATACAATATTGATATATACTGCTAGATTTAATAATATGTATTATATAATATCTAGAGTATACATATATGTGATATATATACTATATAATACATAATATATAAAATATATCATAATATATATAATACATATATTTAATGAATAATTATAATATATATCATATGAAGTATTTATGTGTTGTGTATTATAAATATTATATATACTATAAGTATTATGTATATACTATATATAATATGTAAGATATATAACATATATATTATGATATATTCCCTATATGATATATATCACATAATGATTAATTAAACATAGCATATATTATGCTTATATATTATATACATTACATAATATATATCATAATATATGATATATAATATATAACATACAAAACATGACATAAGATATATACTCTATATAATGTATAATTTATAATATATACTATATGTTAGATACTATATAATGTATATACAATATTGATATATACTGCTAGATGTACTAATATGTAATGATACATGTTACAAATATTAATATATTACATAGAAAATATATATTTATATAAGTATATATTAATAGTAATATATATAAATATATAATATTATGTGTGTATATGTAATATATTATATACTATATAATATACATTATTTAGTATATGCTATATACCATATATTATATACTATATCATAATATATATAATATACATATTATATAAATTATTTAGAATAATTTCAGAATTTTTTAAAATTTGAAAAATTAAATGAGATCCTGGTGCAATCCTCACCTAAGTTTCCTTAAATGTTAGTGTCTTTTCCAATGTTAATACAGTATACATATGTACATATTTTATATATTATATGTTACATATTATGTATTATATATATTATATATATATACACTATATATTATATATAACATACATCTTTTTTAAATTTTGGCCTCTTTCATTGGTCCTTCACTTATTTATTTTCATCCAGCTTAATTCTTTGGCCTGTATGGGCCTCCCATCACAGTGGCCTCTCTTGTTGCAGAGCACTAGCTCTGGATGCATGGGCTCTGGAGTGCTGGCTCGTAATTGGACACACTGGTCCAGCCGCTTCGAGGCACATGGGATTTTCCGGGTCAGGGATCGAACCGGCACCCCTTGTACTGCAAGGCAGACTTTTTTCCCATTGGACCACCAGGGAAGCCCTATAACATATATCATTAAACAAATAAATGTAGAAAGGACAGATTTTCCTTATGGAGGATTTCAATTACTAATTTATACTGATATATATTATATATCATTTATTATGTGTTATGTAATATATAAGTACATATTATATAATATATAGTATGTAATATATATTAGTATTTAATATATAAAATATATATTTGTATATAATATAATGTATAATATATATAATATACTATATCTGTAATAAATTAATATATTAATATATATTAACATATAATACCTAATATGTAATAGTAATATATTAATATATAACATGTATAACATGTTATAATATATCATATATATCACTATTATATATGATATATTATATCACATACATAATATATATTATATATTACAAATTATATTATACTATATATATATTATTATATATAATATATATTTATATATATATTATATATGCTTTTTCCATGTATATATATATTGTAACAACTCTGGATACTGGTGCCCTGTCTCTTGAGACTTCTTATTGTTGTCTGTTAATTTTGTTAGTGAATGGCTGGACTATTTTAAATCTATTCCTCACCAATGTGCCCCTTGGTCTGTAGCCTTTGATGATGTTCTTCTGGAGTCATGGCTTTGGGTTTGCCCACAGTCACCCTGGGATGACAGTGGTCTGAGCAAGACTCCTTCTGACTGTATCTTTCCATGATCACACCCAGGTATCAGGCTCCATTTATCACCAGACAAACGCTGTGCTGGGTCTTTTTTTTTTTTTTTTTTGGCCACTTCTATTGGTCTTTCATATATATAAAAACACTATATATTATATATAACATACATCTTTTTTAAATTTTGGCCTCTTTCATTGGTCCTTCACTTATTTATTTTCATCCAGCTTAATTCTTTGGCCTGTATGGGCCTCCCATCACAGTGGCCTCTCTTGTTGCAGAGCACTAGCTCTGGATGCATGGGCTCTGGAGTGCTGGCTCGTAATTGGACACACTGGTCCAGCCGCTTCGAGGCACATGGGATTTTCCGGGTCAGGGATCGAACCGGCACCCCTTGTACTGCAAGGCAGACTTTTTTCCCATTGGACCACCAGGGAAGCCCTATAACATATATCATTAAACAAATAAATGTAGAAAGGACAGATTTTCCTTATGGAGGATTTCAATTACTAATGTATACTGATATATATTATATATCATTTATTATGTGTTATGTAATATATAATTACATATTATATAATATATAGTATGTAATATATATTAGTATTTAATATATAAAATATATATTTGTATATAATATAATGTATAATATATATAATATACTATATCTGTAATAAATTAATATATTAATATATATTAACATATAATACCTAATATGTAATAGTAATATATTAATATATAACATGTATAACATGTTATAATATATCATATATATCACTATTATATATGATATATTATATCACATACATAATATATATTATATATTACAAATTATATTATACTATATATATTATTATATATAATATATATTTATATATATATTATATATGTTTTTTCCATGTATATATATATTGTAACAACTCTGGATACTGGTGCCCTGTCTCTTGAGACTTCTTATTGTTGTCTGTTAATTTTGTTAGTGAATGGCTGGACTATTTTAAATCTATTCCTCACCAATGTGCCCCTTGGTCTGTAGCCTTTGATGATGTTCTTCTGGAGTCATGGCTTTGGGTTTGCCCACAGTCACCCTGGGATGACAATGGTCTGAGCAAGACTCCTTCTGACTGTATCTTTCCATGATCACACCCAGGTATCAGGCTCCATTTATCACCAGACAAACGCTGTGCTGGGTCTTTTTTTTTTTTTTTTTGGCCACTTCTATTGGTCTTTCATTTATTTATTTCCATCCATCTTTGTTTTTTGGCCTGTGTGGGCCTCCCATCACAGTGGGCTCTCTCGTTGCTGAGCACCGGCTCTGGGCTCATGTGCTCCAGAGCACTGGCTCGGTAATTTGGACACATTGGTCCAGCCACTCTGCAGCAAGTGGAATCCTCCCAGGCCAGGGATCAAACTGGCACCCTTTGCACTGCAAGGTGGTATCTTTACCCACTGGACCACCAGGGAAGCCCGCTGTGTTGTTTTTGACAATACCCTGGATTATAAAACGTTCCACAGTCTCCTCCAAGTAAATCTGGATCCCTTTTGCATGGGTAGTTTTGGAGGTCATTGTTTGGAGTTTATTATGATCAAAGGAGAGATCTTAGATGTATTCTTTCCATGGTTACCTTTGGCAAATACTAAGTGGCTTAGTATTTACTTTTGGCTTTACCTCCAAGACCTTTGTATCTTTGAGAGCACTTGTAGGTTTGAACTTCCCCCACACAGTTTGAAATAAAGTAATTTCCTTGGGGAAGACCTTTAAAGTTGTCAGTTATTAAGGCCTGCCTCGCTCTCTCTGGATAAAATTTCTGAGCCACCAGCTCCAGAACTGGAAACAAAGATAGGAGGCTTGTTTATCTCTAAACAACTCTCTGTGCTTTAAGAGCAGGTTATTATTTAGGACAGTGTCCTGTATGTTCTTATTTGCCTGTCTTTCCCGGCACAGAACCTCCACTCTATGAGTAAGCTAGAAGAGAGGATGAGAGCGGACCTGGATTTCCAGCATGTCGTAACTGAAGCAGAGCCTCCACCTGATTAGTCGGGGCTGGGTGAAAGAAAGGAGCCCTCAACCTTCAGCCACATTCACCTCTGAAACTGTAGCTGGCAAAGACTAGGAAATGCAAGTAGCCTGCCCTTCCAAGAAATATAACTTAGATCTCAACTTACAGCTGGCAGGATAAGGAGTCTTATGTTCTTGTCTGTATCTTCCTTGAGTACGGTTTCAATATCAAGCTGAGAAGGAGAGAGAGGGAACAGATCACAACTGAAATGCCAAAAATTCCCACTGCTCTTACTAAGTTTTAGTATATTTTCTTAAATGTTTCTTCATCTTTGTTTTTGGCCTGTGTGGGCCTCCCATCACAGTGGGCTCGTTGCTGAGCACCGGCTCTGGGCTCATGTGCTCCAGAGCACTGGCTCGGTAATTTGGACACATTGGTCCAGCCACTCTGCAGCAAGTGGAATCCTCCCAGGCCAGGGATCAAACTGGCACCCTTTGCACTGCAAGGTGGTATCTTTACCCACTGGACCACCAGGGAAGCCCGCTGTGTTGTTTTTGACAATACCCTGGATTATAAAACGTTCCACAGTCTCCTCCAAGTAAATCTGGATCCCTTTTGCATGGGTAGTTTTGGAGGTCATTGTTTGGAGTTTATTATGATCAAAGGAGAGATCTTAGATGTATTCTTTCCATGGTTACCTTTGGCAAATACTAAGTGGCTTAGTATTTACTTTTGGCTTTACCTCCAAGACCTTTGTATCTTTGAGAGCACTTGTAGGTTTGAACTTCCCCCACACAGTTTGAAATAAAGTAATTTCCTTGGGGAAGACCTTTAAAGTTGTCAGTTATTAAGGCCTGCCTCGCTCTCTCTGGATAAAATTTCTGAGCCACCAGCTCCAGAACTGGAAACAAAGATAGGAGGCTTGTTTATCTCTAAACAACTCTCTGTGCTTTAAGAGCAGGTTATTATTTAGGACAGTGTCCTGTATGTTCTTATTTGCCTGTCTTTCCCGGCACAGAACCTCCACTCTATGAGTAAGCTACAAGAGAGGATGAGAGCGGACCTGGATTTCCAGCATGTCGTAACTGAAGCAGAGCCTCCACCTGATTAGTCGGGGCTGGGTGAAAGAAAGGAGCCCTCAACCTTCAGCCACATTCACCTCTGAAACTGTAGCTGGCAAAGACTAGGAAATGCAAGTAGCCTGCCCTTCCAAGAAATATAACTTAGATCTCAACTTACAGCTGGCAGGATAAGGAGTCTTATGTTCTTGTCTGTATCTTCCTTGAGTACGGTTTCAATATCAAGCTGAGAAGGAGAGAGAGGGAACAGATCACAACTGAAATGCCAAAAATTCCCACTGCTCTTACTAAGTTTTAGTATATTTTCTTAAATGTTTCTTCATTTACTATATGCCCTTAGAAAAATTTCCAGAGACTTTAAATGACTGGTTTTTTTTTTTCAATATATTTCCACAATTATGTTTGTTTTGCTGAAAAGCAGGTTCATGGAACTAATCACATTGCCATTCCTACAATGAAATGCCACTAATTCATTTTTATAAGCTCCTGAAACCAAAATGCATAAGCAAGCAAGGTTAGTCAGGAAAAGTAAACTATAGACCCACCTTAAGTAAAAGTCCCCATAAATTGTTAATAAAATGAAATTGGCAGTTTATTTGTTAAAAATAATAATCTTACTTGGACATGATACATCATACTAGGAATTCAAGGATGTTTCAAGACCATACCTACTCATCGTAAAAGATAAAACTAAGTTACCGAACAAAACATACCATATGGTCCTTTCATACACATTTGGAAAGTACAAAAAATTCTGTTTTAATGAATGTGGCATATATGTAGCAATGTAGCAGCAGAAGAAATAAACTGTACACATAAATTTCATGATAATATCTATCTCTGGGAAGGAAGGAAAGAGAATGTAATAGTAGAAGTGAACCTAAGAGATTTCAAATTGATCTGATGGATATTTATTAAGGTAGAAAGAATATTTTTTCTATTTGCATATGCTAAAATTGAAAGAAAGGAGGAGGAAGGAATACAAAACAACTAACCCAAAATGCAACTCAACCTGTGCCAATATTTGCAAAATTTAGTCACAGTATAAAGTATGGGACATACATATTGAAAAATCCAGGGTTTATATTATGCATTTGACAAACTTTTAAGACAAAAGAAATCCTTTTTTCTGTCTGTGTACACACTATATGACTTTGAGCAAGGTATTTTTTTCCTGAACCTCAATTTCCACATATCTAAGATATGCTTAAGAAATACTACTTCTGAAAATTTTTATGATATCTGAAGTATTTCGTATGTGTACAGTGCTCCATTCAACTTCCCAAGTAATAGATGTTCAGCAAATCCAAGCCTTGCCTTTGGGCTCTTCCCCTGCACATCTGCAGAAAACATAACTGAGACCTCCTGGGTGAACAAAGTTAGAGCCAAAACGTCTGATTTACACCACACTTCCTGGTACAAGCAGAATGGCAGCTCTGGCATTTCCAATGCCCCCACAACTCCCTGGACCATGTTCTTCTTGAACCATTTGCCTCCTGGTGGAAGGCAGGTTCAGAGTCTTGAGTTAAGCTCTCAGCTCTGTCACTTATCATCTAGGCGACCTTGAGCAAATCATTTAACTTCTCTCTACCTCAGTCTCCTAATATGTAAAATGAAGTTGGTAATCCCTACCTTTATCAATCATTGTGAGAAATGGAAATCACATATTCAAGTACTCGGCACATAGTAGATACTCAATATATTAGAATCACCATTATTATTATCATGGCTATCATTTTTATTATTATTACAGAAGTACCTTCTTTATATGTATTAAAAAAATCACCATTGAAGTATATATTCTATTCAGCACTATATCATATCCATTAAAAGATCATTTATAAAATATGGCCACAACATTGATTACCACAACACAGATACAGACTGAGTTTTCAAATTGACATGCAACATTAATCTTTCCTTAATGGCTATCTCCTCCTCCCAGTGTAAGCTTCACTCTACAAGAGTGAAGCATTTAATGTCCTACGGCCAGTGGAACTTAATAAACACAAAGCTTTTACTGGGTTCAGCTGCCTAAACTCACCTCCAAAGATAGAATGTTCCTCAAGTTAAGAGTTAGCCATGGGGCTTCCCCTGGGGCTTCCCCTGGTAGTCCAGTGGGTAAGGACACCGCCTTGCAGTGCAAGGGGAGGCCGGTTCGATCCCTGGCCTGGGAAGATCCCACGTACCGCGGAGCGGCTGGACTGATGTGTCCAATCACCAAGCCGGAGCTCTGGAGCGCATGCGCCCAGAGCTGGAGCTCTGCAGCAACAGACGCCACCGCGATGGGAGGCTCACAGGAGCCAAAGAACAAAGATGGATGAAAAATAGAGAAATGAAAGACCAATGGAAGTGGCCCGCCCACCCCCCTCCCTCCCCAACCCGACCTCCACCCAAAATAAATAAATAAATCTTTAAAAAAAAAAAAAAAAAAGAGTTACCCATAGAAGAAAGATTTACTTTTATCAGATTGTCTCACAAGACAGCAACAAACCTTGGCTCTAAACCTGTCTCATCTTTGCTCCAATTGCCTTCTGAATTATTGACAGGCCTAATTAACCTAGCAATTTCTTAGTGCTAATTACCATCTTTTCTTAGGCAACAGATCAGATCCCCAAGCCCAGATTTGCTAAGAAATCTAAAAGAGATAGCCAAATAGTCATATCGAAGCCAAAAACTCTATCTAAACATTCTGTCATTTAAAATCTTTTCTCCCACATAATTGTAAAATAACACATATTCAAGTACTCGCACATAGTAGATACTCAATATATTAGAATCACCATTATTATTATCATGGCTATCATTTTATTATTATTACAGAAGTACCTTCTTTATATGTATTAAAAATCACCATTGAAGTATATATTCTATTCAGCACTATATCATATCCATTAAAAGATCATTTATAAAATATGGCCACAACATTGATTACCACAACACAGATACAGACTGAGTTTTCAAATTGACATGCAACATTAATCTTTCCTTAATGGCTATCTCCTCCTCCCAGTGTAAGCTTCACTCTACAAGAGTGAAGCATTTAATGTCCTACGGCCAGTGGAACTTAATAAACACAAAGCTTTTACTGGGTTCAGCTGCCTAAACTCACCTCCAAAGATAGAATGTTCCTCAAGTTAAGAGTTAGCCATGGGGCTTCCCCTGGGGCTTCCCCTGGTAGTCCAGTGGGTAAGGACACCGCCTTGCAGTGCAAGGGGCGGCCGGTTCGATCCCTGGCCTGGGAAGATCCCACGTACCGCGGAGCGGCTGGACTGATGTGTCCAATCACCGAGCCGGAGCTCTGGAGCGCATGCGCCCAGAGCCGGAGCTCTGCAGCAACAGACGCCACCGCGATGGGAGGCTCACAGGAGCCAAAGAACAAAGATGGATGAAAAACAGAGAAATGAAAGACCAATGGAAGTGGCCCGCCCGCCCCCCCCCTCCCCAACCCGACCTCCACCCAAAATAAATAAATAAATCTTTAAAAAAAAAAAAAAAGAGTTACCCATAGAAGAAAGATTTACTTTTATCAGATTGTCTCACAAGACAGCAACAAACCTTGGCTCTAAACCTGTCTCATCTTTGCTCCAATTGCCTTCTGAATTATTGACAGGCCTAATTAACCTAGCAATTTCTTAGTGCTAATTACCATCTTTTCTTAGGCAACAGATCAGATCCCCAAGCCCAGATTTGCTAAGAAATCTAAAAGAGATAGCCAAATAGTCATATCGAAGCCAAAAACTCTATCTAAACATTCTGTCATTTAAAATCTTTTCTCCCTCATAAAGGATCCATGTCAATTTTGAACAAGAATTAACCTTTTCATTCTTATTTTTCTTTTGAAGCTTAAGGTTAAAAATGTAGAGAAACTGATAAAGGAGACACTCAGGAACCACTTCTTTGGGGTCCTGGAAACCTTTAAAACACTCCCAGAAATACATAGATACATCTTTTGATGAAATACTTCCAGTTCTTTAGAGGCATTTCGAGCAAACACAAATGTTTATCCCAGTGTGATTCCAGTTCTGTCAGCACAAGCTTGGCAGGTTCATAATGCAGTCTGCCTCAAGCTCAAGCCCAAAATCTGGGCAGTTTTCAAGAGAAGGCACCCAGAAACCCTATTGTCTGCATTATTCACAATGCTGGAAGCAAGATCAATAGCTGCAGTTCACCAACGAAGCTCCCAAGCCCAGCAAGGAGTCGTTTTTGACACAGTGAATTTAGTGAGAATGATGTGCTCCTTTGCCGAACCCAAAGGGAGGTATTCTCAGGTTAACAAAGACGATAATGAAGCAGAAGCCTTCGAGCCAGAGAATACCACCTGGGAACCATTCTTACTGGGAAAGAACTGTGTGCAAATACAATATTCAAAAGCAGAAAAATCGCAATGGAGTCAGTGCATGCATCAGCGTATATTCCAGTGGAGGAAAAGTGTCCACAACAGAGCGCAGCCTAGGGAGCGGTCCATTACCCTCTCCATTCCCATCTGCCGGCCAATCTGAAGACCACTGGGTCTTACACAAACTCAGGTCCTGGGAGCTCTTGCTTCTGTCACCAGAAAGGTAAGACTTATGGAGTTCTTCTCAGAAAAAAAGGTCAGGTAAGGACCACAATGCATTTATCAGACACAATTGGGGGATTGTGTGCAAGGAGTCACTTGTTAACCACTGGGCATGTATACAGGTGATCTAGAAAACTTGAACGAGGCGTGTCTCCGACATGAACATCACTGTGAACAGAGGATGAGTTCAGTCCTTTTGAGAGAGGTCAACACAAATTTAACCACGGTCAGAAGTGATTCTTTAAGTAGCAAGACACTTTAAGTAGGAAGATGTTAAGTGAGAAAAATCTAAACAATATGACATGCAAACTATCTAATGATTAAATAGGTACCAAACTTAAACATACTACTATTAGGAACAATAGAAGGAAACCATCATTTCTTGATGGTCCACTACATGCCAAACATCATTTAAGTGTATTATCTTATTGATCTTCCAGTGGACCAAAAGATGGAGGATATATATGCCTATTTTAGTGATAAGAACTTAAGCCCTGAGGGCAGGACCAGCAGTAGCCTCACCTAGCAAAAGGAGAAGGGGGTGGCAGAGGATGAGATGATTAAACAGCATTGCCAACTCAATGGACCTGAACCTGAGCAAGCTCTGGGAGACAGTCAAGGACAGGTGTGCTGCAGTTCAGGGGGTTGCAGAGAGTTAAACATGACCTAGCAGCTAAACAACAAGGAACTTGTCAGAAATGCAAATTTTCAGGCCCAACACCAGACCTATTGAATCAGAAACTTTGAGGCTGGGATCACAAAGTTAAGTTTTGACAAACCCTCCAGGTAATTTTTATGGCTGCAAAACTTGAGAACCTTGGAACAATGGTTCTCAGCCTTAGCTCCACACTGAAATCTGAAGAGTTTTCAAAACTACTGATGCTTGGGTCTCATCCCTATAGATGATTTAACTGATCTGGGTGCAACCTGGGCTTAGGATTTTTAACCCAGGAGACTTCCAATGTGCAACCAACAATAAAAGCTACCACACTGGAGACTAATTTTCCCAAATGAAGACAACAGAGCGCAGCCTAGGAGCGGTCCATTACCCTCCATTCCCATCTGCCGGCCAATCTGAAGACCACTGGGTCTTACACAAACTCAGGTCCTGGGAGCTCTTGCTTCTGTCACCAGAAAGGTAAGACTTATGGAGTTCTTCTCAGAAAAAGGTCAGGTAAGGACCACAATGCATTTATCAGACACAATTGGGGGATTGTGTGCAAGGAGTCACTTGTTAACCACTGGGCATGTATACAGGTGATCTAGAAAACTTGAACGAGGCGTGTCTCCGACATGAACATCACTGTGAACAGAGGATGAGTTCAGTCCTTTTGAGAGAGGTCAACACAAATTTAACCACAGTCAGAAGTGATTCTTTAAGTAGCAAGACACTTTAAGTAGGAAGATGTTAAGTGAGAAAAATCTAAACAATATGACATGCAAACTATCTAATGATTAAATAGGTACCAAACTTAAACATACTACTATTAGGAACAATAGAAGGAAACCATCATTTCTTGATGGTCCACTACATGCCAAACATCATTTAAGTGTATTATCTTATTGATCTTCCAGTGGACCAAAAGATGGAGGATACATATGCCTATTTTAGTGATAAGAACTTAAGCCCTGAGGGCAGGACCAGCAGTAGCCTCACCTAGCAAAAGGAGAAGGGGGTGGCAGAGGATGAGATGATTAAACAGCATTGCCAACTCAATGGACCTGAACCTGAGCAAGCTCTGGGAGACAGTCAAGGACAGGTGTGCTGCAGTTCAGGGGGTTGCAGAGAGTTAAACATGACCTAGCAGCTAAACAACAAGGAACTTGTCAGAAATGCAAATTTTCAGGCCCAACACCAGACCTATTGAATCAGAAACTTTGAGGCTGGGATCACAAAGTTAAGTTTTGACAAACCCTCCAGGTAATTTTTATGGCTGCAAAACTTGAGAACCTTGGAACAATGGTTCTCAGCCTTAGCTCCACACTGAAATCTGAAGAGTTTTCAAAACTACTGATGCTTGGGTCTCATCCCTATAGATGATTTAACTGATCTGGGTGCAACCTGGGCTTAGGATTTTTAACCCAGGAGACTTCCAATGTGCAACCAACAATAAAAGCTACCACACTGGAGACTAATTTTCCCAAATGAAGCCAAGATTTAAACTCAGGTCTAATTCAAATGTGTGCTCTGTCCATACACCTATGCAAACTCAAAGCCTGGGCCAGAGTCAGTGGCACCTGTATCACCTGGGAGCTTGACAGGAATGCAGAATCTAGCTCACACCCCAGTATGGTATCAGAATCTACACACTCACAAGATCCCTAGAGGACAGACATATTTAATGGAGCTTGACAGGCAGGGGGCTACTCAGTGCTAATGGAGCAGTATTGGCTAGATATAGAGTCATACAGTCATCAGTGCCAATTTAATTGTCCCTTACAGAATGGCAGATATTATTTTACGATATTGACTGAGCTTTCTTTTCCCATTCAGTCCCCTTTTCCCATTTCCTTGTATCCATTACGCATCTGATTCCATTCATCAACAGACAGTTGGTTAGTGGGAGAATGAGGAAGCTGACACAGTCTGGAACAAAGAAGTGAACTGAACAACTCATGTTTTAAATGTACACTTGAGGAAGAAAAGCAATCATGTCTTGCCTTAATATACCTTATATTATTTAGGAGTTTACATGTTTACAGTTAAGTGTTAGTAACTCAGTCACATTTGACTCTTTGAGGACCCATGGACCACAGCCTACCAGGCTCCTCTGTCCGTGGAATTCTCTAGGCAAGAATACTGGAGCGGGTAGCCATGCCCTCTTCCAGGGAATCTTCCAGACACAGGGATCAAACGTGGGTCTCCTGCATTGCAGGCAGATTCTTTACCACCTGAATCACCAGGGAACCCCAAAGAACAACCCAAATGAACATGGCAGATACTAAACTCTGAATAGTGATTGCCTCTTCTGAAAAAGAAGAGAGATAGGGCTTCCCTGGTGGTCCAGTGGGTAAGGACACCATCTTGCAGTGCAAGGCACCAGTTCAAAGTTAAGTTTTGACAAACCCTCCAGGTAATTTTTATGGCTGCAAAACTTGAGAACCTTGGAACAATGGTTCTCAGCCTTAGCTCCACACTGAAATCTGAAGAGTTTTCAAAACTACTTATGCTTGGGTCTCATCCCTATAGATGATTTAACTGATCTGGGTGCAACCTGGGCTTAGGATTTTTAACCCAGGAGACTTCCAATGTGCAACCAACAATAAAAGCTACCACACTGGAGACTAATTTTCCCAAATGAAGCCAAGATTTAAACTCAGGTCTAATTCAAATGTGTGCTCTGTCCATACACCTATGCAAACTCAAAGCCTGGGCCAGAGTCAGTGGCACCTGTATCACCTGGGAGCTTGACAGGAATGCAGAATCTAGCTCACACCCCAGTATGGTATCAGAATCTACACACTCACAAGATCCCTAGAGGACAGACATATTTAATGGAGCTTGACAGGCAGGGGGCTACTCAGTGCTAATGGAGCAGTATTGGCTAGATATAGAGTCATACAGTCATCAGTGCCAATTTAATTGTCCCTTACAGAATGGCAGATATTATTTTACGATATTGACTGAGCTTTCTTTTCCCATTCAGTCCCCTTTTCCCATTTCCTTGTATCCATTACGCATCTGATTCCATTCATCAACAGACAGTTGGTTAGTGGGAGAATGAGGAAGCTGACACAGTCTGGAACAAAGAAGTGAACTGAACAACTCATGTTTTAAATGTACACTTGAGGAAGAAAAGCAATCATGTCTTGCCTTAATATACCTTATATTATTTAGGAGTTTACATGTTTACAGTTAAGTGTTAGTAACTCAGTCACATTTGACTCTTTGAGGACCCATGGACCACAGCCTACCAGGCTCCTCTGTCCGTGGAATTCTCTAGGCAAGAATACTGGAGCGGGTAGCCATGCCCTCTTCCAGGGAATCTTCCAGACACAGGGATCAAACGTGGGTCTCCTGCATTGCAGGCAGATTCTTTACCACCTGAATCACCAGGGAACCCCAAAGAACAACCCAAATGAACATGGCAGATACTAAACTCTGAATAGTGATTGCCTCTTCTGAAAAAGAAGAGAGATAGGGCTTCCCTGGTGGTCCAGTGGGTAAGGACACCATCTTGCAGTGCAAGGGGCACCAGTTCAATCCCTGGCCTGGGAAGATCCCACGTGCCACGGAGCAGCTGGACTGATGTGTCCAACTACCGAGCCGGCGCTCTGGAGTGTGTGTGCCCAGAGCCAGTGCTCTGCAACGAGAGAGGCCACTGCAATGGGAGGCCCACACTGGCCAAAGAACAAAGATGGAAATAAATGAAAAACCAATAGAAGTAGCTGAAAAAAGAAAAAAAAAAAAAAGAAGAAGAGGAAGGAGATAGTCATACAAGATGCTTTTAAGTAATTGACACTGTTTCTTTCAGTGGGAGGTGGGTTTATGGGTCTTTGTTACATTAGTGTTTCGTAATGGAAAAGGAATAACAATTCTGTCTTCTACTTCTTGGGGTTTGGGATAGAAATTTCCAAGCTTAATATGAAACCACAATAACTTACATCCAAAATACTGTGTTCCTAGAAGAAAAGTGCTTTCCCACATTCAGAATGGTTTATTAATTTCTATCTGCACACAATAATATTAGGCAGATCGAATGGCACAGACCTATAGCAACACTCACCATCAGGATGCAGAGGTTGGAAAAACTGGTGAAATGCTAGAAGGAACAAATCTAACTTTTGTCTGAGCAGTGTTTTATAAGTCTATTAACATCCTGTCTATTAATACCTCAGACTGGGAAATGAAATAGGATTAAGGTCAAACTGATTTACATGACCTGCAAGTGTTTACTCCACATATTATGTACACTTGAGGAAGAAAAGCACTCATGTCTTGCCTTAATATACCTTATATTATTTAGGAGTTTACATGTTTACAGTTAAGTGTTAGTAACTCAGTCACATTTGACTCTTTGAGGACCCATGGACCACAGCCTACCAGGCTCCTCTGTCCGTGGAATTCTCTAGGCAAGAATACTGGAGCGGGTAGCCATGCCCTCTTCCAGGGAATCTTCCAGACACAGGGATCAAACGTGGGTCTCCTGCATTGCAGGCAGATTCTTTACCACCTGAATCACCAGGGAACCCCAAAGAATAACCCAAATGAACATGACAGATACTAAACTCTGAATAGTGATTGCCTCTTCTGAAAAAGAAGAGAGATAGGGCTTCCCTGGTGGTCCAGTGGGTAAGGACACCATCTTGCAGTGCAAGGGGCACCAGTTCAATCCCTGGCCTGGGAAGATCCCACGTGCCACGGAGCAGCTGGACTGATGTGTCCAACTACCGAGCCGGCGCTCTGGAGTGTGTGTGCCCAGAGCCAGTGCTCTGCAACGAGAGAGGCCACTGCAATGGGAGGCCCACACTGGCCAAAGAACAAAGATGGAAATAAATGAAAAACCAATAGAAGTAGCTGAAAAAAGAGAAAAAAAGAAGAAGAGGAAGGAGATAGTCATACAAGATGCTTTTAAGTAATTGACACTGTTTCTTTCAGTGGGAGGTGGGTTTATGGGTCTTTGTTACATTAGTGTTTCGTAATAGAAAAGGAATAACAATTCTGTCTTCTACTTCTTGGGGTTTGGGATAGAAATTTCCAAGCTTAATATGAAACCACAATAACTTACATCCAAAATACTGTGTTCCTAGAAGAAAAGTGCTTTCCCACATTCAGAATGGTTTATTAATTTCTATCTGCACACAATAATATTAGGCAGATCGAATGGCACAGACCTATAGCAACACTCACCATCAGGATGCAGAGGTTGGAAAAACTGGTGAAATGCTAGAAGGAACAAATCTAACTTTTGTCTGAGCAGTGTTTTATAAGTCTATTAACATCCTGTCTATTAATACCTCAGACTGGGAAATGAAATAGGATTAAGGTCAAACTGATTCTGCCTGAAGTGCAGCTGCACCAATAACAAAATGCTTGTAAGTGTTTACTCCATGCCAAGCATTGTTCTAATCTTACTGCATCAGACGATGGATTAATGCTATTATGAATTTACAGTAATCCTATGAGGTTGCTGCTATTATCACCCTATTTTAAAGATACAAGAAGGCAATATATTTAATCAAAATCACAGAGCTTGTATAAGTCTGAGCCAAGATCAAAATCAGGTCATCCGTCTCCAGAGCACATAATACCTTCTAGAATTTATCAATATAGAGATTTTGACTTAATAAAAAGAAAGATCTTACTAATAATGAAGCTTCTCTCACATAGTAGGAATTGCTTTCTTGTTGGGAGTTCCATATCTCTAGGAGAATTCAAATAGGACTGCAAAAGAGCCTCAATGGTTAAAAGTTTCTAAGTCCTTGCAACTAGAAGGATGTTCTCTGAACCATAAGCATCACTGGGGCACATATTAGAAACACAGACTCTTGGGCCTCATCCCAGGTGTCCTAAAACAGTCTTCATTTTAACAAGCTCTCAGGGAGAAGCACTAATCTAGATCCAGGTTTTGAATCAACAGCTTGAAGGTTTTTGAAGACGTCACATCTGAAACCCATTAAATCAGTATTTCTAGATAGTCTTTAAATCTGTTTTTAAATTCTGTAACGTATTTATTTAAACTGGAGCATAATTACAAAATATTGTGATGGATTTTGCCATTACATCAACACTGGCCACAGGCCATACACGTGTCCCCTCCATCCTGAACCCCCTTCCCGCCTCTTCTCCCCAACGCATCCCTCCAGGTTGTCTCAGAGCACCAGCTTTGGGAGCCCTGTATCATACATCAAAGTCACACTGGTCATCTGTTTTACATATGGCAATGTACATATCGCAATACTATTCTTTCTAAACATCCCAACCATCTCCTTCTCCCACTGATCCAAAACTCTCTTTATGTCTGTATCTCCTCTGCTGCCCAGCACACAGGGCTGTTGATACCATCTTTCTAGATTCCATATATGTGCAGTAATATATGGCATCTGTCTTTCTCTATCTGATTTACTTCACTCTGTATCATAGGCTCTGGATTCATCCACTTCATTAGAACTAACTCAAATGCATTCCTTTTTATAGCTGAGTAATCTTCCATTGTGTATATGGACCACAACTTCCTTCACAAATGCTTTCAATAGTTTTGGATGAGCAATCCGATTTGGGAAATCAATAGTCAGAGCCCCTCCATCTCTGAGACTGGATGATTCTGGGTCACCCTTTTACCTCTTCCAGGTAGGGTCCAAGACTGAGTGGGCAGAGGAGTAATTTCTCAGTCATCTACTGCTAACAGGAGCATTATGCACAGAGGAGGCTCCTGCACAGTTGGTATACCCCATTACTTGCAGGGCTTAGACCATGAAGCACAGATCTGACGATGAAACACACATGCTTACAGCGCACCCTCATCTGACAAGGCAGGGACAGGGAGCCCTCATGTAATAACAGACTCGCTATGACTACATCTGGGTTCAGAGCTGCACTCTCCTACCTGCTCCCTGAGGTGGAGATGCTACCCACAAACCATAGGCACAAATGGACTGCTGTTTCTCCTTCCGAACGTGAAGGGGTGCTTCAGTGCTTCCCAAGCTCCCCCCATTAGACCGAAGCTAAAGGCTATCTGTGGCCTGCCTCTTATTCCCAGATGAAAGAGTCAATCCATACATCTGACGCCATGTCAGATTAGACCCTCCTGGCACTAGAAACTCCTCTCTTCCAATGCTCCACTCCCCATCTGTTTACATATGGCACATGTACACCCCTTCCCGCCTCTTCTCCCCAACGCATCCCTCCAGGTTGTCTCAGAGCACCAGCTTTGGGAGCCCTGTATCATACATCAAAGTCACACTGGTCATCTGTTTTACATATGGCAATGTACATATCGCAATACTATTCTTTCTAAACATCCCAACCATCTCCTTCTCCCACTGATCCAAAACTCTCTTTATGTCTGTATCTCCTCTGCTGCCCAGCACACAGGGCTGTTGATACCATCTTTCTAGATTCCATATATGTGCAGTAATATATGGCATCTGTCTTTCTCTATCTGATTTACTTCACTCTGTATCATAGGCTCTGGATTCATCCACTTCATTAGAACTAACTCAAATGCATTCCTTTTTATAGCTGAGTAATCTTCCATTGTGTATATGGACCACAACTTCCTTCACAAATGCTTTCAATAGTTTTGGATGAGCAATCCGATTTGGAAGTCAATAGTCAGAGCCCCTCCATCTCTGAGACTGGATGATTCTGGGTCACCCTTTTACCTCTTCCAGGTAGGGTCCAAGACTGAGTGGGCAGAGGAGTAATTTCTCAGTCATCTACTGCTAACAGGAGCATTATGCACAGAGGAGGCTCCTGCACAGTTGGTATACCCCATTACTTGCAGGGCTTAGACCATGAAGCACAGATCTGACGATGAAACACACATGTTTACAGCGCACCCTCATCTGACAAGGCAGGGACAGGGAGCCCTCATGTAATAACAGACTCGCTATGACTACATCTGGGTTCAGAGCTGCACTCTCCTACCTGCTCCCTGAGGTGGAGATGCTACCCACAAACCATAGGCACAAATGGACTGCTGTTTCTCCTTCCGAACGTGAAGGGGTGCTTCAGTGCTTCCCAAGCTCCCCCCATTAGACCGAAGCTAAAGGCTATCTGTGGCCTGCCTCTTATTCCCAGATGAAAGAGTCAATCCATACATCTGACGCCATGTCAGATTAGACCCTCCTGGCACTAGAAACTCCTCTCTACTTTCAAGTAAGGCTGAAATGCTCCACTCCACATTTTCCCTGTTCCTTTCATTATATAAATAAAATTTTAAGATTTACTCAGAATTGTCCATTGTTAGCACCTAGTCATCCTTGCTTCCAGCATTCTTGAGTGAAAAAAACTCATGCCATATCTCAGAACCCAGCCACCCCTCTGGCCTTGCTTCTCTCACCCAGGCTCCTGCACAACAGTCTCCCTTTCATCCAGTTCTTGCCCTCTTTTCATACGCTACCCATGAATCTCTTCACACCCTTCCACTGTTCTGATCAGTAGGTATTAAATATAATGGTATTAAATGTAACTAGAAATTATAAACAGCCAGTTAATCCTATAATTACTTGCTTGTCTGGCTCCCCTGCTAGACTGTACACTCCCAGGCAGACCTGTAGCCATAGCATTTCAGAGATGCAGTTCCAGGATCTAGCATAGAGTGGGACATGCTTGGTGCCAAGTAAATAGTTTTTGAATAGATGACTGTGTGAATAATTGAGTGAATAAGTTAATAGCAATGGATGAATAACCCAAGTGGAATTACAAAGAGAAACCCATTTGGGAAGAGAACCATGAAATATTTTGAAGAGCCAAGTAGGAACACTGAAAATACAACAGGACCATATTCTGAAGCCAGACATCCTAGGTTTGAATCTGGGTTTTTCTAGTTATCAACTACGTAATTTGGGGCAAGTTTCTTAAATTCGTTTTGCCCCAATTTCCTCTTATAAAAAATTGGTGATAGGGAACTTCCCAGGTGGTCCAGTGGCTAAGATTTTGTGCTCCCCAATGTAGGGAACTGTCCCAGGTGACTCGCTATGACTACATCTGGGTTCAGAGCTGCACTCTCCTACCTGCTCCCTGAGGTGGAGATGCTACCCACAAACCATAGGCACAAATGGACTGCTGTTTCTCCTTCCGAACGTGAAGGGGTGCTTCAGTGCTTCCCAAGCTCCCCCCATTAGACCGAAGCTAAAGGCTATCTGTGGCCTGCCTCTTATTCCCAGATGAAAGAGTCAATCCATACATCTGACGCCATGTCAGATTAGACCCTCCTGGCACTAGAAACTCCTCTCTACTTTCAAGTAAGGCTGAAATGCTCCACTCCACATTTTCCCTGTTCCTTTCATTATATAAATAAAATTTTAAGATTTACTCAGAATTGTCCATTGTTAGCACCTAGTCATCCTTGCTTCCAGCATTCTTGAGTGAAAAAAACTCATGCCATATCTCAGAACCCAGCCACCCCTCTGGCCTTGCTTCTCTCACCCAGGCTCCTGCACAACAGTCTCCCTTTCATCCAGTTCTTGCCCTCTTTTCATACGCTACCCATGAATCTCTTCACACCCTTCCACTGTTCTGATCAGTAGGTATTAAATATAATGGTATTAAATGTAACTAGAAATTATAAACAGCCAGTTAATCCTATAATTACTTGCTTGTCTGGCTCCCCTGCTAGACTGTACACTCCCAGGCAGACCTGTAGCCATAGCATTTCAGAGATGCAGTTCCAGGATCTAGCATAGAGTGGGACATGCTTGGTGCCAAGTAAATAGTTTTTGAATAGATGACTGTGTGAATAATTGAGTGAATAAGTTAATAGCAATGGATGAATAACCCAAGTGGAATTACAAAGAGAAACCCATTTGGGAAGAGAACCATGAAATATTTTGAAGAGCCAAGTAGGAACACTGAAAATACAACAGGACCATATTCTGAAGCCAGACATCCTAGGTTTGAATCTGGGTTTTTCTAGTTATCAACTACGTAATTTGGGGCAAGTTTCTTAAATTCGTTTTGCCCCAATTTCCTCTTATAAAAAATTGGTGATAGGGAACTTCCCAGGTGGTCCAGTGGCTAAGATTTTGTGCTCCCCAATGTAGGGGGCCCGGGTTCAATCTCTGGTCAGGGAACTAGATCCCACTTGCTGCAACTAAAGATTCCATGTGCCTCAATGAAGACTGAAGATCCCACATGACTCAGCTAAGACCCAGTGCAGCCAAATTAATTAATTAAATTTTTAAGTGATAATAATAGTACTTTCCTCAGAGGACTTCTATAACAATTAAATGAGTTTTAATATATAAGGACTTGATATCTTCTGTGTGCTTATCATTGTGTATATATATGTTATCTGTGCAGCTCTTATTTGTGGAATATTGAGCCCTGAGCCCATATCAAACTCTCCCAGGTCACTATTGCACTTGAGGATCACAGAGGGTTTCCCTGGTGGTTCAGATGGTAAAGAATCCATCTACAATGCAGGAGACCTGGGTGAGATCCCTGGGCTGGGAATATGCCCTGGAGAAGGGATAGGCTACCCACTCCAGTATTCTTGGATTTCCCTGGTGGCCAAGAATCTGCCTGGAATGCAGGAGACCTGAGCTCAGCCCCTGGGTTGGGAAGATCCCCTAGAGGAGGGCATGGCAACCCACACCAGTATCTTTGCCTGTAGAATTCCCATGGACAGAGGAGCCTGGCAGGCTACAGTCCATGGAGTTGCAAAGAAGTGGGCACAACTGGGCAACTAAACACAGCACAGGATGCTGACTGTCAAATTCAATCTGGGTTTGTTTTTTTTTTTTTTGGCTCTTCTGGGTTTTTACTGCTGCTGCTGGCTCCTCTCTAGTTGCAGGGAGTGGGGGCTACTCTCTAGTTGAGGCGAGAAGGCTTCTGGTTGCAGTGACTTCTCTTGCTGTGAAACTCAGGCTCTAGGGCACATGGGCTCAATAGTTGTGGCTCACAGGCTTAGTTGCTCCACAGCATGTGGGATCTTCCCAGATCACGGATTGAACCCATGTTTCCTACACTGGCAGGCAAACTCTTTACTACTGAGTTACCAGGAAAGCCCCCAACATGGGTCTTAAGAAAACAGCAGCAATTTGGCAAATGCACATACTGCAGGTACTTTGGCAGTTGGGAAAGAGAGAAGAAATTCTAGAGAGAAAAAAAAGACAAGCTATATAATAATTATGTGAAATCAAATAGGTGAATTAAAAGAAAATCTGCTCAGGGGCAATGAGAAGACAATGACCAAAAAGTCACATGAGTTTTATTTGGTTTTCAGCTTTTTTTTCTTTTTTTTAGGGCAATGTAGAAATTCCCACATGACTCAGCTAAGACCCAGTGCAGCCAAATTAATTAATTAAATTTTTAAGTGATAATAATAGTACTTTCCTCAGAGGACTTCTATAACAATTAAATGAGTTTTAATATATAAGGACTTGATATCTTCTGTGTGCTTATCATTGTGTATATATATGTTATCTGTGCAGCTCTTATTTGTGGAATATTGAGCCCTGAGCCCATATCAAACTCTCCCAGGTCACTATTGCACTTGAGGATCACAGAGGGTTTCCCTGGTGGTTCAGATGGTAAAGAATCCATCTACAATGCAGGAGACCTGGGTTAGATCCCTGGGCTGGGAATATGCCCTGGAGAAGGGATAGGCTACCCACTCCAGTATTCTTGGATTTCCCTGGTGGCCAAGAATCTGCCTGGAATGCAGGAGACCTGAGCTCAGCCCCTGGGTTGGGAAGATCCCCTAGAGGAGGGCATGGCAACCCACACCAGTATCCTTGCCTGTAGAATTCCCATGGACAGAGAAGCCTGGCAGGCTACAGTCCATGGAGTTGCAAAGAAGTGGGCACAACTGGGCAACTAAACACAGCACAGGATGCTGACTGTCAAATTCAATCTGGGTTTGTTTTTTTTTTTTTTTTTTTTTTGGCTCTTCTGGGTTTTTACTGCTGCTGCTGGCTCCTCTCTAGTTGCAGGGAGTGGGGGCTACTCTCTAGTTGAGGCGAGAAGGCTTCTGGTTGCAGTGACTTCTCTTGCTGTGAAACTCAGGCTCTAGGGCACATGGGCTCAATAGTTGTGGCTCACAGGCTTAGTTGCTCCACAGCATGTGGGATCTTCCCAGATCACGGATTGAACCCATGTTTCCTACACTGGCAGGCAAACTCTTTACTACTGAGTTACCAGGAAAGCCCCCAACATGGGTCTTAAGAAAACAGCAGCAATTTGGCAAATGCACATACTGCAGGTACTTTGGCAGTTGGGAAAGAGAGAAGAAATTCTAGAGAGAAAAAAAAGACAAGCTATATAATAATTATGTGAAATCAAATAGGTGAATTAAAAGAAAATCTGCTCAGGGGCAATGAGAAGACAATGACCAAAAAGTCACATGAGTTTTATTTGGTTTTCAGCTTTGTTAATGTTCTTTTCTTTAATGATTCTTTTTTGATGTGGAACATTTTTTTAATCGTTACTGAATTTTTTATTATAATATTGCATCTGTTATATATATATATACATATATATATATATATATTTGGCCATGTGGCATGTGGGATCTTAGTTCCCCAACCAGGGGTCAAACCCTTACCCCTGCATTGGAAGGCAAAGTCCTAACCACTGGACTACCAGGGAAGTCCCTATTAAAGTTCTTCTAAGGCAAATCTGAGCTCCCTGATTCCAGAAAACTTGCACAGCCCTGAGTCAGGCCTCCTGAGGTTGAGGTGGGGGATGCGGGATTCTAACACTGAGGCTCGTAGCTTCCTCTTCACCCAAGGCACTCCTTCATCTCTACAGGAAGGTCTGGGCAAATGGGTCTTGCATCACTCAATTATGACTTCTTCAAAGATTTCAGTTTCTACCTTATGTGTTTTTCTGGGGCTAGATTCCATGATCAATGTGAGGAACGAGTGACTGAAAAAGAGGTGTTTACTGGTAAAACTTACGAGAGAATAAGCAGCTGTCAAGGGCCAGTCGTCCCCTAGCTAAAATGAACTGGAATCAATTCTCTAACTGGACTCAGATAAATGAGCAAAGGTATCCCCACAGACACAGTATCTCCCATCAGGAAACCATCTTAAGCAATGAAAAAAAGATTAATTTTATTGCCAAGGGAAATAGCCTCAAACTCCAGCATGACAACTGTATTTTCACCAGGGGACACGTAATTTTTTTCTATTAGCTGAAGCTCTTCCAATACAATATTCTGCTATTGCCTTTGAAGGGAAATGAATATATTCTCATTAAATTTCTGTTTACTTGGAATGTAAGATGCAGGCAGAGAGAAAGGATTTTTAGTCAGGTGTTCACCATAGGAAAATCTCTTTACTACTGAGTTACCAGGAAAGCCCCAACATGGGTCTTAAAAAGAGAAAATGCACATACTGCAGGTACTTTGGCAGTTGGGAAAGAGAGAAGAAATTCTAGAGAGAAAAAGACAAGCTATATAATAATTATGTGAAATCAAATAGGTGAATTAAAAGAAAATCTGCTCAGGGGCAATGAGAAGACAATGACCAAAAAGTCACATGAGTTTTATTTGGTTTTCAGCTTTGTTAATGTTCTTTTCTTTAATGATTCTTTTTTGATGTGGAACATTTTTTTAATCGTTACTGAATTTTTTATTATAATACTGCATCTGTTATATATATATATACATATATATATATATATTTGGCCATGTGGCATGTGGGATCTTAGTTCCCCAACCAGGGGTCAAACCCTTACCCCTGCATTGGAAGGCAAAGTCCTAACCACTGGACTACCAGGGAAGTCCCTATTAAAGTTCTTCGAAGGCAAATCTGAGCTCCCTGATTCCAGAAAACTTGCACAGCCCTGAGTCAGGCCTCCTGAGGTTGAGGTGGGGGATGCGGGATTCTAACACTGAGGCTCGTAGCTTCCTCTTCACCCAAGGCACTCCTTCATCTCTACAGGAAGGTCTGGGCAAATGGGTCTTGCATCACTCAATTATGACTTCTTCAAAGATTTCAGTTTCTACCTTATGTGTTTTTCTGGGGCTAGATTCCATGATCAATGTGAGGAACGAGTGACTGAAAAAGAGGTGTTTACTGGTAAAACTTACGAGAGAATAAGCAGCTGTCAAGGGCCAGTCGTCCCCTAGCTAAAATGAACTGGAATCAATTCTCTAACTGGACTCAGATAAATGAGCAAAGGTATCCCCACAGACACAGTATCTCCCATCAGGAAACCATCTTAAGCAATGAAAAAAAGATTAATTTTATTGCCAAGGGAAATAGCCTCAAACTCCAGCATGACAACTGTATTTTCACCAGGGGACACGTAATTTTTTTCTATTAGCTGAAGCTCTTCCAATACAATATTCTGCTATTGCCTTTGAAGGGAAATGAATATATTCTCATTAAATTTCTGTTTACTTGGAATGTAAGATGCAGGCAGAGAGAAAGGATTTTTAGTCAGGTGTTCACCATAGGAAAATCTCAGTCTTGTTCCCCCATGACTATTCCAAGCTCCCATGGCCAATAATGCCTTTAGTTAAATGCATTCTTAGAAAATGGCTATGGAAACACATGAGCAGAGTAAGTAGTTGGTTCCCTCTCCACCATTTTGAAGGAGCCACAGAGAATCATGTCTGCCTCCCTAAATTGTTCCTACCTCTTTTGCTCATGCAGTGATACCTAGTAAATTCCTACTAGGTATTTCAAACAATAAAAGATTTTACCTGCAAGTAAAACTTGGCTCCAAGTTGGTATAAAAGTCTTAGCGCCACCTTGCTAGGTCTATCTTGTTTTGTTTTGTTCCTGTTTCGGTCATGTTGGGCTGTTTCCCTTGGTAGGGGCACCACGGCGTCTCTGCCCTACCATAGAGGCCTGAAGCAGGGGCATACCCAAATGGAAGGAAATTTAGCAGATCCTGAAGTGGTTGAAGGGAACTGGTCCAGTAAAAACTCCCCACAACTGCTGGGAGGGCACCCGCTCAAGGAGATGATCACTATGGAGAGTGAGAACGCAGGGTAAACAAAGAAGATGGTAGGGTACTTGGCTTAGTTCTTACCCTTAAGGAAGATAATGGCTCTGGGGTGGTACTTTCGAAGGCTTCCACGTGGGGTGAAACAGAGCCTAGCATGTTAGTGTAACGAACACGAACCTCTGGGACAGACTCTCGTTTGGCCTGGAATCTTTAGGATCCTTGCAATAAACTTCCCATCGCTCTCAGGCAACTGACCTAGGTTTGGCCCTCACATTCGAAGAAACCTGCTTGGCTGACCACCATATGACTACCTCTGACAGGGAGAGACTTAAAACCCAAGAAAACCCTAGCAAGTGTATGAGCCAGGCCCTGAGGCCCACGCTTTACACGCATTGTCTCACAGGAACTCCAGAACAATTCTACGAGACAGGCTGGCAATATTCTCATTTCTTAATGAGGATATGGAAGGAGATGGAAGGATACAGACTTTGCCTCCAGTCATCCAAGGAGCAAGTGCTAGAGCTGGGCACAAATGCAGACCGTCTGATTCCCGAGGTCATGGTCTTAGCTTTGTGATCTAATGCACCTCATACCTGCATACTTTATTTCAGTTCAGTCGCTCAGTCATGTCCAATTCTTTGTCACCCCACAAAATGCAGCACATCGGTCACCGTCTCCCCAAACTTGCTCAAACTCATATCCATTGATTTAGTGATGCCATCCAACCTCTGTTGTCCCCTTCTCCTGTAAAATGCATATGATCACCTCTCCTTGAGATCAGAAGAAAAGTGATAAACTTGTCTGTATGACATTGCTGATGCCAGGTTTCCTGTGTTGGGAGCCCAAACATGTAACCATCAAAAAGACAGAAGAGGTTCTCCTAGTGGTATAAATCGCGCCACCTTGCTAGGTCTAGTTTGTTTTGTTCCTGTTTCGGTCATGTTGGGCTGTTTCCCTTGGTAGGGGCACCATGGCGTCTCTGCCCTACCACAGAGGCCTGAAGCAGGGGCATACCCAAATGGAAGGAAATTTAGCAGATCCTGAAGTGGTTGAAGGGAACTGGTCCAGTAAAAACTCCCCACAACTGCTGGGAGGGCACCCGCTCAAGGAGATGATCACTATGGAGAGTGAGAACGCAGGGTAAACAAAGAAGATGGTAGGGTACTTGGCTTAGTTCTTACCCTTAAGGAAGATAATGGCTCTGGGGTGGTACTTTCGAAGGCTTCCACGTGGGGTGAAACAGAGCCTAGCATGTTAGTGTAACGAACACGAACCTCTGGGACAGACTCTCGTTTGGCCTGGAATCTTTAGGATCCTTGCAATAAACTTCCCATCGCTCTCAGGCAACTGACCTAGGTTTGGCCCTCACATTCGAAGAAACCTGCTTGGCTGACCACCATATGACTACCTCTGACAGGGAGAGACTTAAAACCCAAGAAAACCCTAGCAAGTGTATGAGCCAGGCCCTGAGGCCCACGCTTTACACGCATTGTCTCACAGGAACTCCAGAACAATTCTACGAGACAGGCTGGCAATATTCTCATTTCTTAATGAGGGTATGGAAGGAGATGGAAGGATACAGACTTTGCCTCCAGTCATCCAAGGAGCAAGTGCTAGAGCTGGGCACAAATGCAGACCGTCTGATTCCCGAGGTCATGGTCTTAGCTTTGTGATCTAATGCACCTCATACCTGCATACTTTATTTCAGTTCAGTCGCTCAGTCATGTCCAATTCTTTGTCACCCCACAAAATGCAGCACATCGGTCACCATCTCCCCAAACTTGCTCAAACTCATATCCATTGATTTAGTGATGCCATCCAACCTCTGTTGTCCCCTTCTCCTGTAAAATGCATATGATCACCTCTCCTTGAGATCAGAAGAAAAGTGATAAACTTGTCTGTATGACATTGCTGATGCCAGGTTTCCCTGTGTTGGGAGCCCAAACATGTAACCACTATGCTTAAAGAAGACAGAAGAGGTTCTCCTCAACAGCCCACAGCTCAGTTCTGTTAGGACACATCTTTACCAAGAAAACTGCTGGTGGAGGGCAGTCTGTGTCTTTTAAGCAGAACAGAGGGTGCCTGCAGCACACAGTATTTGTGTTTCCTGCCCACGTAATCAGATGTTTCCCACAGGATTCTACTGGTCTGTCTTCTGAATGTATTCCCTAAAAATAGTCACCCATCCTGGGGGACACTTAGTCGGCACAAACACAACCCTCCTGATGTTTTAAGGTTTGCTTCTTTTTATTATTATTTTAACTAATAATTTGCCTTGGCTATTCCTCATTTAACAGCTGTTCAGCTGATGGAGAAAGACACTTAGAAGAAAGAATGACCCGGCTAGCAGACAGACCATTGTATCTGAAATAAAAATCAATTGGCCACCATGCAGATTGCAGAAGAAGCTGCAAATAAAATTACTGTAAATTTAATTAAAACATTCCAGCCAAGTCCATACATTTGGTATCGATTACCTGGCCTGAAATTTCAGGGAGCTAATTAACACAGCCTGCTCCTGGACAACAAGCAAAAGCCGGAGCAGGCACTGGTTGTCCTAGCAACAGGTAGGCAAAAGCCACTCACAGATTAAATGGAAGGAAATACAGAATCTGAGTGAATTAGACTTAAATGCAGTGATTTAAAAATATGAAGAGGCAACTTAAAGTTCAAAACCCACTTTATGAACACGACTCACTGTGTGTTTCTAATTGGGCCAGAATGGAGTGCTTGGACTAAAGGACAGAAAGATGGAGCAGGAAGGGTGGAGATGGCCATCATTTCAGATAATCCAGTATGAGAGCATCTCAGCACTGCTGGCTCCGGGTACTGACTCCTGCAAGAATTCGTTTTTTTAAAAAAAGGAAAAAAGGCCATTATGAATAATCTCTTAGACTCATAAATAGAATGGATCCATTAATTCCCTTCTCCACAACAAGGCATCCTATAGGAAGAAAGCACACTCAAGGGGACTGGTTAATAGGGTGACCACCGTGGAAACTGGTTCCGTACCCTGTGTTAACACACATGCCCTCGACCGTGGCCTGGGGGTGCACCCAGGGCTGTCTCCTTTACTTTGCTGTGTGCCAGAGGTTTTATTTATCAAACAAGAGATAGATCTCTGAATCTGGTGGCTTCCACAGAGGATAATGGATGACTCTGGCCCCTTACAAAAATTAGGGACAGTGCACTTACAAAGAAACGACCTCACTTAAGCACAGTAAGAATTAAGCCCCACCTCTATCATTCACACTCTCTCCCCACCCACCCTCGAACACACCTACGCCCAGGTGCCTGAATGTCCCTGACTGAGTCTAGTAGTCTAGCTTAAAGTTCTGCACCCTCATAACATAGGAACAACTCTGGGAAAGGATGATGATGATGATGAATTTAAAATTTCCTAATTATCTTCTGCCACATGCCAGGAAGGACGCTAGGTGCTTTCCCATATGTTGTTTCATTTGACATTTATAACAAACTCTAAGAAACAGGGGGTTTAACTCTGACACTGAAGAAACTGAGGTACACAAAGGTCAATTACCTCACTCCGGATCACACTTTGGGTTGTTACCTGGCCTGAAATTTCAGGGAGCTAATTAACACAGCCTGCTCCTGGACAACAAGCAAAGCCGGAGCAGGCACTGGTTGTCCTAGCAACAGGTAGGCAAAAGCCACTCACAGATTAAATGGAAGGAAATACAGAATCTGAGTGAATTAGACTTAAATGCAGTGATTTAAAAATATGAAGAGGCAACTTAAAGTTCAAAACCCACTTTATGAACACGACTCACTGTGTGTTTCTAATTGGGCCAGAATGGAGTGCTTGGACTAAAGGACAGAAAGATGGAGCAGGAAGGGTGGAGATGGCCATCATTTCAGATAATCCAGTATGAGAGCATCTCAGCACTGCTGGCTCCGGGTACTGACTCCTGCAAGAATTCGTTTTTTTAAAAAAAGGAAAAAAGGCCATTATGAATAATCTCTTAGACCCATAAATAGAATGGATCCATTAATTCCCTTCTCCACAACAAGGCATCCTATAGGAAGAAAGCACACTCGAGGGGACTGGTTAATAGGGTGACCACCGTGGAAACTGGTTCCGTACCCTGTGTTAACACACATGCCCTCGACCGTGGCCTGGGGGTGCACCCAGGGCTGTCTCCTTTACTTTGCTGTGTGCCAGAGGTTTTATTTATCAAACAAGAGATAGATCTCTGAATCTGGTGGCTTCCACAGAGGATAATGGATGACTCTGGCCCCTTACAAAAATTAGGGACAGTGCACTTACAAAGAAACGACCTCACTTAAGCACAGTAGGAATTAAGCCCCACCTCTATCATTCACACTCTCTCCCCACCCACCCTCGAACACACCTACGCCCAGGTGCCTGAATGTCCCTGACTGAGTCTAGTAGTCTAGCTTAAAGTTCTGCACCCTCATAACATAGGAACAACTCTGGGAAAGGATGATGATGATGATGAATTTAAAATTTCCTAATTATCTTCTGCCACATGCCAGGAAGGACGCTAGGTGCTTTCCCATATGTTGTTTCATTTGACATTTATAACAAACTCTAAGAAACAGGGGGTTTAACTCTGACACTGAAGAAACTGAGGTACACAAAGGTCAATTACCTTACTCCGGATCACACTGCTTGTGTACGGCACAGCTTTCTCCAAAGTCTTAAGGCATCTCCACTATACAAGCCCTTTTCCAGCTTTGGCTAAGCAACCCCTCACCCATCCCCCTTTTAACAACATGAAATGGAATCCTGTGTGGCACAACTATGTAAACAGAGAGATGGTTTGGCGACAAAGCTCACTTAATTCAGCTACCCGTACACAAACCCAGTCTCACAGGGGCTCCTAAGACTCTTGTACAGAGGCGTGGCTTTGAGGACAAGGTGGTGACAGCCCTGGACCCCTTCCTGACCTCCCTATTCAGCAAAGAGCAGCCCTGATGGGTGAACTCACCACCTGCCTCCCTGCTCCCTCATATAACTGCTGTGGAATCCCAGCTGGGGCGGTAGGTCTTAGCTTTTTCCTCATTAGGGATCATCCATAAACAGACACTTGATCAAAAGAAAGAGACAGAGACTTAAGTCCAAAATGTATTTTAGCTGACCTTGAGAGCATTTTTAGGAATTTGGTTTACTTTGCTAATCTCATTTAACTTGAGTCGACATTAACCGGCTCTCCCTCCACATATCACTGTAACAAGGTTGTGTTTAATACCTGTACTATTATATTTTTTAGCCAAGACATTTAACAGAGAATCTTATATGGTTACCATAAATTCAAAGAACTAAAGTTCTTCTCTAAGACGCATTCACATAACTACAGTATCATTATAATGAAAAATAGAGTATCAGACGATTACCACTTAAACAAATGGCAGTACCACCAGTGGTTTGCGTACTAGGCTTTGAGAAATGCTGGAAACATTAGAAACTTTCATTTCTAGATGATTTTAAGAGCCTCTTCCACTCTGCCCTCCTGGGATCTAAACTTCTACTGTAATTGGGGAAGGGAGATGTCTGAGCAGCATGCAAGGCGACAGAGGGATGTCCAAGAAAGCTGAAGGGAGACAAGTAGGCCACAGCTAGACATGGTGGAGACAGTCAGAGGCAAAGGAGGTCTGCTCAGTGGGTACACAACTGCCCAAGTTCTATCAACCACCTGTCCAACTACTTGAAGTCCCCATCTGTCCCTGGGATTCATCCCACCCCAGAGAGCTGAATAATAAGCAAACACACAGATCATGAGACCCATCCCTACCACAAAGGCTCCCATGGTAGACACAGGAGTCACGCAAATTCCACACAAGGTCCTCCACTGCTCCAGTGCTCACCATTAACTTCTACATAAGGCTGTTCTTCTTTTCACAAGGGTTCTTCTTTTCATAAAGTATGCTCACATATGCTATCACTTCTATGAGATAAGGAGGTGTCTCATGCTCATTTTGCAGATGAAGAAACCAAGACTCATAAAAGGAAATGAGCCACACTGGACACGCTGACCTTCAACCTCAGCCCTGTTTTCCTCTAGGCTGCCTCTACACGTAGAATGCTCCATGCAAAGCAAAATTCAATGACCTGAACTCAACGACCACCTTTCACAAACATTATTAAAAAAAAGAGGGCTTCCCTTGGTGGTCCAGTGGGTAAGGATACCGCCTTGCAGTGCAAGGGGCGCCGGTTCAATCCCTGGCCTGGGAAGATCCCACGTGCCACGGAGCAGCTGGACCGTTGTGTCCAATTACCAAGCTGGAGCTCTGGGGCACATGCGCCCAGAGCCAGCACTCAGAAGCAACAGACGCCACCGTGATGGGAGGCCCACAGGAGCCAAAGAACAAAGACAGATGAAAATATAGAAAAGAAAGACCAAGAGAAGTGGCAAACCCGCTCCCCTCCCCTCAACCTGATCCCTGCCCAAAAAAGAAAAAAAAAAAGAAAAAACTTTCTCTAGGGAGTTCGACTGAGATGCAGGAATTTTCCAGTTCCTGAGGACAGGGATGTACAGAAGGTGCAGCTCCCCCACTGCTGAGGGGGTTTGGATCCATACGGCCAGTGACCCACTCACTGAGTGTCACTGTTCTACAGCGTCTAGAATGAGGAAGGAGCGTGGGGTCCTGGGAGTCCAGACAGCAGATCTGTACTGTCCTCTCCCAGGCTGTTTCCTTCTCTGCAGCTGAGCCTATCACACTGGAAACTGAGAGTCTCCCAGTCTCAGTTTCAGGATTCTCTTCCTTCTCTGCAGTTGAGCCCATCATGCTGGGACCTAAGAGAGTCTTCTAGACTCAGTTTCAGGATTCTACAGCCTACCCTGTGCCTCAAGCGGACTGTCAAGCACACAAATTGGCAGTGTAAACACCTCCTCTCTTTCCCTTCACATGCACATAGAGTATGCATATTTATTTGGCCTATAAATATATATGTATGTTTGTGGGTCAGGGTGGGTGAAGTGTGTGGGAAAAGGTCCTCTGGAATCAAAGTGCCTTCACTTAAATCTGGACCTCACCTTTATTAACTCTGTGAATACAGGCAAGTGAGTTAAGATGAACTGTTCTAAGTCTGTTTCTTCAACTATAAGATAGGAAAAATAGCATTCCAATGACAGAAGAGTGAATGAGATTAACTATAAGAGAATTAATACAATACTTGGCATGTAATGAATGCTCAAAAATGACCTATTATGAGGATGACTAAGATATTTTTGCTCTCTGCTCCAACCCTGCCTAATTCTCTCTGCAGTTTAGAAAAGAAGAAAGAACAGGCAGAACAGCCTCTAAGGAATAGGCCATATGTTGAGACAGATCCCTACACACACAGGTGTTCAGTTCCATCTTTCCTAGTAAGACAGCCATTAGACTTGAGATTGGGTGGAAGTTGTGTGTTTCAGGAGAGAGGGAAGAGGAGTCCAGAGGCACTCGGCTCTAAGTCTCTAGCCCAAGGTCACCGTTCAGCCACCAGTGTGCCTTCCCTACCTGGGTGTTTCATCGGCCTATAAAATGGCATGAAGTTTCTCAAGCTGCAGTTAGGAGAGTGCATATAGACCAGTATCTCTGCGTGGAACCTCATTAAAGTGAGTGATAAAGTGAAGGTCGACTGTTTTTATAAGGACAAGAAGTGAAGAACCTAATACTCAGAAAGCCGGAAGGCTAATGAGAAGCAGGAAGCATTTTTAGCACTAGAGATGAAAAGAGGGAATCTATCTGGGGGGCATGTACTTGTCATAAGTGTGCCAAATTCACTAAAAAGGATTCATAAAATACAAATGTTTATAGAAAGATCTTAATTTCAGAGGCTTCCAAAGATGAAAGAAACACAACAAAACTTTGTATACTACTCAACCAAAGCAGAGAGCCTGCCTCTCACTATACACATTTTTCTAAGCATCTACTGTGTTCCAACCCAGGCTGGTGGCTCAATGTTAAAGGATCTGCCTGCAGTGCGAAGATCCAGGTTCAATCCCTGGGTCAAAAAGATCCCTTGGAGGAAATGGCAACCCACTCCAATATTCCTGCCAGAAGAATCCCATAAACAGAGGAGCCTGGCGGGCTACAGTGCACGGAGTCGCAAAGTCGGACATGACTAACACATCATATTCCAAGACTGTCAGAAGAGAAGAAACATACTCTTCAATTACAAACGATCCCAGTCCTGGTACCATTCATTTTCCTAGGCCTCATTGTTCCATTTATCTAGTGACTACTGACTAAGTGTCTCCAAGCTTCTCAATGCTCACATCAGAGGTGTGGAAGTGATAAAATTAACAGAAGAGTGAATGAGATTAACTATAAGAGAATTAATACAATACCTGGCATGTAATGAATGCTCAAAAATGACCTATTATGAGGATGACTAAGATATTTTTGCTCTCTGCTCCAACCCTGCCTAATTCTCTCTGCAGTTTAGAAAAGAAGAAAGAACAGGCAGAACAGCCTCTAAGGAATAGGCCATATGTTGAGACAGATCCCTACACACACAGGTGTTCAGTTCCATCTTTCCTAATAAGACAACCATTAGACTTGAGATTGGGTGGAAGTTGTGTGTTTCAGGAGAGAGGGAAGAGGAGTCCAGAGGCACTCGGCTCTAATTCTCTAGCCCAAGGTCACTGTTCAGCCACCAGTTTGCCTTCCCCACCTGGGTGTTTCATCGGCCTATAAAATGGCATGAAGTTTCTCAAGCTGCAGTTAGGAGAGTGCATACAGACCAGTATCTCTGTGTGGAACCTCATTAAAGTGAGTGATAAAGTGAAGGTCGACTGTTTTTATAAGGACAAGAAGTGAAGAACCTAATACTCAGAAAGCCGGAAGGCTAATGAGAAGCAGGAAGCATTTTTAGCACTAGAGATGAAAAGAGGGAATCTATCTGGGGGCATGTACTTGTCATAAGTGTGCCAAATTCACTAAAAAGGGTTTATAAAATACAAATGTTTATAGAAAGATCTTAAGTTCAGAGGCTTCCAAAGATGAAAGAAACACAACTAAACTTTGTATACTACTCAACCAAAGCAGAGAGCCTGCCTCTCACTATACACATTTTTCTAAGCATCTACTATGTTCCAACCCAGGCTGGTGGCTCAATGTTAAAGGATCTGCCTGCAGTGCAAAGATCCGGGTTCAATCCCTGGGTCAAAAAGATCCCTTGGAGGAAATGGCAACCCACTCCAATATTCTTGCCAGAAGAATCCCATAAACAGAGGAGCCTGGCGGGCTACAGTCCACGGAGTCGCAAAGTCGGACATGACTAACACATCATATTCCAAGACTGTCAAAAGAGAAGAAACATACTCTTCAATTACAAACGATCCCAGTCCTGGTACCATTCATTATCCTAGGCCTCATTGTTCCATTTATCTAGTGACTACTGACTAAGTGTCTCCAAGCTTCTCAATGCTCACATCAGAGGTGTGGAAGTGATGGGGTGCTGTTTTGACTGCCACTGCGTACTTCCTTCTGATGAAACAGCACGTGCCCGTGGCCAGGAGACCACGGGAGTACATCCAGTCCCTACACGCACAGGAATGGTCTAGGCTGGGCTGTGTGCATTTGCGTCCAGTGCGACCCTATAACACGTAGCCCACCAAGTTCCTCCATCCATGGGATTCCCCAGGCAAGATTACTGGAGGTTGCCATTTCCTCCTCCAGGGGATCTGCCTGATCCAAGGATCAAACCCGTGTCTCCCAGGCTTCTTGCATTGCAGGCAGATTCCCTGCCATGGAGTCATCAGGAAGCTTGGAACAGCCTGTGATGGGCACATAAACACAGGCTGATCAGAGCCCTGCTCTGGGGCTTTCTCCCTGGAGGTGATGACCTGACATCTCTTTACTCAGTGGCCAGGGAGATGAAGAACTCTGTCTCTGTGGCTGTCACAGGGTCACATCTCCCAGCTGGTAGAGGAGCTGACTACAAAAGAAGAAATGAGGTGACACCCAAAGAGAGGCAAAAGAATGTGCATGACGTGTGTACACACGCATGTTTATATGTGCACCTGTGTGTATGTGCATATGAGAGAAAGCCATTAATGTAGAGTGCTTCCAGAGTATTTGACTCCCAGGATCTGTAATACCCAAAGCCAAGTTTACTTTTGCTCTGTTCTTGTGTGGTTATGAAAGCCAAGAAATTACCTAAAGTTTGGTTCCCATCACTTGCAGAAAGAGAAGGGGACATCAAATAGAAAATAGGCTATTTTCTCAACTCTCAAGGAGCATTAACACCTAGTTAAAAAGGTAAGTACAGCTATTTGAACCCCCTAGCCAGCATGAATCTCCACTTATAAAATCACACAAGAATACAAGAGACCATAAAACAGAGGGCTCTTGTCTCTAATGGTGGTGTTCTGTGGCACTAAACAATCTATTACCATTCCTCCCGGGTCAAAGAGAAGAAACATACTCTTCAATTACAAACGATCCCAATTTCCATTGTTCCATTTATCTAGTGACTACTGACTAAGTGTCTCCAAGCTTCTCAATGCTCACATCAGAGGTGTGGAAGTGATGGGGTGCTGTTTCGACTGCCACTGCGTACTTCCTTCTGATGAAACAGCACTTGCCCGTGGCCAGGAGACCATGGGAGTGCATCCAGTCCCCACACGCACAGAAATGGTCTAGGCTGGGCTGTGTGCATTCGCGTCCAGTGCTTTGTGACCCTATAACACGTAGCCCATCAAGTTCCTCCATCCATGGGATTCCCCAGGCAAGAATACTGGAGGTTGCCATTTCCTCTTCCAGGGGATCTGCCTGATCCAAGGATCAAACCCATGTCTCCCAGGCTTCTTGCGTTGCAGACAGATTCCCTGCCATGGAGTCATCAGGGAAGCTTGGAACAGCCTGTGATGGGCACATAAACACAGGCTGATCAGAGCTCTGCTCTGGGGCTTTCTCCCTGGAGGTGATGACCTGACATCTCTTTACTCAGTGGCCAGGGAGATGGAGAACTCTGTCTCTGTGGCTGTCACAGGGTCACATCTCCCAGCTGGTAGAGGAGCTGACTACAAAAGAAGAAATGAGGTGACACCCAAAGAGAGGCAAAAGAATGTGCATGACGTGTGTACACATGCATGTTTATATGTGCACCTGTGTGTATGTGCATATGAGAGAAAGCCATTAATGTAGAGTGCTTCCAGAGTATTTGACTCCCAGGATCTGTAATACCCAAAGCCAAGTTTACTTTTGCTCTGTCCTTGTGTGGTTATGAAAGCCAAGACATTACCTCAAGTTTGGTTCCCATCACTTGCAGAAAGAGAAGGGGACATCAAATAGAAAATAGGCTATTTTCTCAACTCTCAAGGAGCATTAACACCTAGTTAAAAAGGTAAGTACAGCTATTTGAACCCCCTAGCCAGCATGAATCTCCACTTATAAAATCACACAAGAATACAAGAGACCATAAAACAGAGGGCTCTTGTCTCTAATGGTGGTGTTCTGTGGCACTAAACAATATATTACCATTCCCTCCCGGGTCAAGAAAATCCCCTGGAGAAGGGAATGGCAACCCACTCTAGTATTCTTGCCTGGAGTATTCCACAGAGACAGGAGATGGGCAGGTCCATGGAGTCACAAAGAGTTGGGCACAACTGAAAGACAAACAATTCACTCCTTCAAACTGCTTTGTCTCGGTTCATAAATCAGTTCTTGAGAACAAGAAGATTAGGACGCAAACCCTTGTAAGAACTGATTATTTCTAGGTAAATACAGTGGGCCAGGGTCACATTTCCCAGAAAGTTCCTTGAAACATTAATCTTGGGAATCTGCTCTTCTCAAAATGGCACACCCTGTGCCTAGCAGAGAGCCATGTGTGTGTGTGTGTGTGTCTCTCTCTGTGTGTGTGTGTGTCTCTCTGTGTGTGTGTGTGTGTCTCTGTCTGTGTGAACTACCAAGTACAAATACACATTTGTTAAGTGAGGAAATAAACCTGCCATGAAAAACCAGTCTATTATCAAATAAGTTTGAGAAATGTTACATGCTTTATCCTCTCTGAGATCCCCAGCACAAATAAGGAAAATTAAAGGCTCCAAGAAGTTCTGCAGGGAAGAAGCATATTTCATTTTGTTTAGTTCACTGTTTCTCCAAGTTGTTTATGGCTAAGAAACCTGTTTTGCTTTGTAACACTAATCAGCACCCATACCTCTCGGATCTAATACATGGACCACACGTGGACGACAGAGACAAGTGCCGTTGGTCAGTGAGTAACCCACTGCCTGGCCTGGGCATGGCTACAGCATTGGTAAGTGGGAAGCCCAGAGCTTCCCAATAGCACCTGCTCCAGGGTCCCAGCACATTTCCATTTTGGCATGTCTGCTTTCCAGAAGGGTAGGAGGAAGGGGTGTACCCTCTTAACCCAGACCTCCTGCCTCTCACACATCAATGTAGGCTATTTTCTCAACTCTCAAGGAAAAAGTTCCATCCCTTGCAGAAAGAGAAGGGGACATCAAATAGAAAATAGGCTATTTTCTCAACTCTCAAGGAGCATTAACACCTAGTTAAAAAGGTAAGTACAGCTATTTGAACCCCCTAGCCAGCATGAATCTCCACTTATAAAATCACACAAGAATACAAGAGACCATAAAACAGAGGGCTCTTGTCTCTAATGGTGGTGTTCTGTGGCACTAAACAATATATTACCATTCCCTCCCGGGTCAAGAAAATCCCCTGGAGAAGGGAATGGCAACCCACTCTAGTATTCTTGCCTGGAGTATTCCACAGAGACAGGAGATGGGCAGGTCCATGGAGTCACAAAGAGTTGGGCACAACTGAAAGACAAACAATTCACTCCTTCAAACTGCTTTGTCTCGGTTCATAAATCAGTTCTTGAGAACAAGAAGATTAGGATGCAAACCCTTGTAAGAACTGATTATTTCTAGGCAAATACAGTGGGCCAGGGTCACATTTCCCAGAAGGTTCCTTGAAACATTAATCTTAGGAATCTGCTCTTCTCAAAATGGCACACCCTGTGCCTAGCAGAGAGCCATGTGTGTGTGTGTGTGTGTGTCTCTGTGTGTGTGTGTCTCTCTGTGTGTGTGTGTGTGTCTCTGTCTGTGTGAACTACCAAGTACAAATACACATTTGTTAAGTGAGGAAATAAACCTGCCATGAAAAACCAGTCTATTATCAAATAAGTTTGAGAAATGTTACATGCTTTATCCTCTCTGAGATCCCCAGCACAAATAAGGAAAATTAAAGGCTCCAAGAAGTTCTGCAGGGAAGAAGCATATTTCATTTTGTTTAGTTCACTGTTTCTCCAAGTTGTTTATGGCTAAGAAACCTGTTTTGCTTTGTAACACTAATCAGCACCCATACCTCTCGGATCTAATACATGGACCACACGTGGACGACAGAGACAAGTGCCGTTGGTCAGTGAGTAACCCACTGCCTGGCCTGGGCATGGCTACAGCATTGGTAAGTGGGAAGCCCAGAGCTTCCCAATAGCACCTGCTCCAGGGTCCCAGCACATTTCCATTTTGGCATGTCTGCTTTCCAGAAGGGTAGGAGGAAGGGGTGTACCCTCTTAACCCAGACCTCCCTGCCTCTCACACACACATCCTCAGAAGCCCAAAACACAAGCACTGGAAGGTGAGCTGAACCAGGAGCATTTAAATATCAAGGCAAGGAGAAAAGCTTTCAATCTGAATGTAACAGGCTGGCACATATTAGGAAAGATTAATAGAGTCAGACACACACTTTGAGTCATTTTTAGATAATCAGCAGGTTCTCACTGGCATTATTCTAGTCCAGCAAGACAGTGGAAGAAAATTCACTCGATGGCTCTCATGGTCAACTCCACAGGAACCAAATAAGCTATACTAATGTGCAGAAAAGATCAGGGCCGGGGCAGAAGGGGCAGAGAGCTAATTCCAGGTATGAAATGCTGCCAGAACTCAGGAGCATTGCTTCTTTAGGAAAGACTGACATTCTCTGTAAGAAAATTAAATAGTTACCACGATTAATTACATCCACTTGAGTCAGCCTCTGCCAAGGGGGCTTCAAGTGCTAGGCTCAGGAGTTGATTGTCAGAGGTTCTTAGCCCAGAATATAACAGGGCAAATGGCAAAATGGGGAGCCAAGATAACCCTGACCTTTTCAGTCACAGTTGTTTTTCTTTTAAGTAGTAGAAATTGAAATTGGAGATACAGTCATTCATTTAACAACAACAACAACAACAACAAAGTAAGGAGAGGGGTGACGGTGACCAGGCAGTCCCGATTTAGGTAGGTCCCTTTGGCCAGGCACTTAAAACTTTTATTATCAACAGCTTCATACAGTCTTTCCTAACTTTAATGGCCATATCAAGAGTTGATCTGCCCAGTGTTCTTTTTCTTTCTTCTGAAAAGAAATTCTCCACTTGACCTGAGAAACTCCTCATCCTGTACTCCATGTAATTCTGATGGGGCAGCTATTACTACAACCTGTCCCAACCCACAGGTGTTCACACATGCCCATACTACATGACTCCCACGGTTGAAAGATTGGTCAAGGGAATTAGCATGTGACCCTCAACCACTCAATCAGAATACTTTGCATGGTTGTCCTGAAAACTTAGGAAGAAGAACATTCTCCCTACTCAATAAGGACTCGATTTTTTCTAAGGTTGCTGGCAGCCATCTTTCTACATGAAGTAAGACAGTAAGATTAACAGGGAGATGCTCAGAACAAGGAGATGGAAGTGGTGAAGCAGGAATAATAGCTAAATAAAGACTTGATGATATGTTTGAGCATCTCATGTTAAGACTGGAAGGTGTAACAGGCTGGCAGGTTTCATCTGATTAGGAAAAAAATTAATAGAGTCAGACACACACTTTGAGTCATTTTTAGATAATCAGCAGGTTCTCACTGGCATTATTCTAGTCCAGCAAGACAGTGGAAGAAAATTCACTCGATGGCTCTCATGGTCAACTCCACAGGAACCAAATAAGCTATACTAATGTGCAGAAAAGATCAGGGCCGGGGTAGAAGGGGCAGAGAGCTAATTCCAGGTATGAAATGCTGCCAGAACTCAGGAGCATTGCTTCTTTAGGAAAGACTGACATTCTCTGTAAGAAAATTAAATAGTTACCACGATTAATTACATCCACTTGAGTCGGTCTCTGCCAAGGGGGCTTCAAGTGCTAGGCTCAGGAGTTGATTGTCAGAGGTTCTTAGCCCAGAATATAACAGGGCAAATGGCAAAATGGGGAGCCAAGATAACCCTGACCTTTTCAGTCACAGTTGTTTTTCTTTTAAGTAGTAGAAATTGAAATTGGAGATACAGTCATTCATTTAACAACAACAACAACAACAACAAAGTAAGGAGAGGGGTGACGGTGACCAGGCAGTCCCGATTTAGGTAGGTCCCTTTGGCCAGGCACTTAAAACTTTTATTATCAACAGCTTCATACAGTCTTTCCTAACTTTAATGGCCATATCAAGAGTTGATCTGCCCAGTGTTCTTTTTCTTTCTTCTGAAAAGAAATCCTCCACTTGACCTGAGAAACTCCTCATCCTGTACTCCATGTAATTCTGATGGGGCAGCTATTACCACGACCTGTCCCAACCCACAGGTGTTCACACATGCCCATACTACATGACTCCCACGGTTGAAAGATTGGTCAAGGGAATTAGCATGTGACCCTCAACCACTCAATCAGAATACTTTGCATGGTTGTCCTGAAAACTTAGGAAGAAGAACATTCTCCCTACTCAATAAGGACTCGATTTTTTCTAAGGTTGCTGGCAGCCATCTTTCTACATGAAGTAAGACAGTAAGATTAACAGGGAGATGCTCAGAACAAGGAGATGGAAGTGGTGAAGCAGGAATAATAGCTAAATAAAGACTTGATGATATGTTTGAGCATCTCATGTTAAGCAGGCCTGAAATGCCACTAAAATCACTTTTTTTTGACTGAAGCTATTATTTGCTGGATTACCTGTCACAACTGAAAGAATAACCCCATCCTCAAAACTGGATTAGTTTATCTTCTCTGAAAATGGCACTAATTGCAACAGATTTTTAATTGTCCATTTGGATGAACAGTGAGCTCAAAGAGCACTTCCAGGGCACAGGAACCATTCATTTTTCATCAGCTCCTCAACCTATAAATGATAATAGTCTGGTGTATTAGTTCCCTAATACTGCTGTAACAAACTGCCATAAACTATGTACTAAACACAAAACACATTTATGGTTCTACAGTGCTGGAAGTCAGAAATCTAAAATAAGCCTCACTCAACTGAAGTCAAGGTGCTGGGAGGGCTGGTTCCTTTGGGAGTTTCTGAGAGGAGAATCTGTTTCCTTGCCTGCTTCAGCTCCTGGGGCCACCTGCCCTCCTTGGCTTGTGGCTGCTTCTTCAGAACACTGCAGCCTCTTGCTTTTATTGTCACATCTCCTACTCCTCATTCTGTTCCTCCTGCCTTCCTTTTCTCAGAACACTTGAAAACCCTTAGGCCCATCTAGATAACCCAGAATAATCTCCCCATCTCAAGATCTTTAACTTAACTACATCTGCAAAGTCCCATTTACCATGGAAGGTAACATCTTCACAGGTTCCAGGGGTTAGGATGCTGTAGAAAACCTTTATGATGTATTTGCATCTTTCCAAAGCCCAGTGTTGTAAGACGATCTTCAGCAGGTTCCAGGGGTTAAAACGATTGTCTAATTGGGGTTGACCTGCCAAAGTTCACACATGCCATCTTGATCTAAAAAAGGGAATTAGCATGTGACCCTCAACCACTCAATCAGAATACTTTGCATGGTTGTCCTGAAAACTTAGGAAGAAGAACATTCTCCTACTCAATAAGGACTCGATTTTTCTAAGGTTGCTGGCAGCCATCTTTCTACATGAAGTAAGACAGTAAGATTAACAGGGAGATGCTCAGAACAAGGAGATGGAAGTGGTGAAGCAGGAATAATAGCTAAATAAAGACTTGATGATATGTTTGAGCATCTCATGTTAAGCAGGCCTGAAATGCCACTAAAATCACTTTTTTTTGACTGAAGCTATTATTTGCTGGATTACCTGTCACAACTGAAAGAATAACCCCATCCTCAAAACTGGATTAGTTTATCTTCTCTGAAAATGGCACTAATTGCAACAGATTTTTAATTGTCCATTTGGATGAACAGTGAGCTCAAAGAGCACTTCCAGGGCACAGGAACCATTCATTTTTCATCAGCTCCTCAACCTATAAATGATAATAGTCTGGTGTATTAGTTCCCTAATACTGCTGTAACAAACTGCCATAAACTATGTACTAAACACAAAACACATTTATGGTTCTACAGTGCTGGAAGTCAGAAATCTAAAATAAGCCTCACTCAACTGAAGTCAAGGTGCTGGGAGGGCTGGTTCCTTTGGGAGTTTCTGAGAGGAGAATCTGTTTCCTTGCCTGCTTCAGCTCCTGGGGCCACCTGCCCTCCTTGGCTTGTGGCTGCTTCTTCAGAACACTGCAGCCTCTTGCTTTTATTGTCACATCTCCTACTCCTCATTCTGTTCCTCCTGCCTTCCTTTTCTCAGAACACTTGAAAACCCTTAGGCCCATCTAGATAACCCAGAATAATCTCCCCATCTCAAGATCTTTAACTTAACTACATCTGCAAAGTCCCATTTACCATGGAAGGTAACATCTTCACAGGTTCCAGGGGTTAGGATGCTGTAGAAAAAAAACCTTTATGATGTATTTGCATCTTTCCAAAGCCCAGTGTTGTAAGCATCTTCAGTATCAGGGAAGGCAGAAGATTACAGCTGAGGAGAGAGAAGAGTATAGCGACCAGGTCCTCACTGTGGGCTTGAGGAGGAGTCCTCACTGTCAATTCACAATGTCTGGACTCCTATCTGAAGTACTGCCTTGGTCCAGTGCACAGTGTTTGCAGTTCTCTACATCAATGTGAAAGTCTAGCATTTGACACAAAAGAAACTTAGGGACCCAAAGGGCCTTCCCCTTACATCATGCTCTTTCCTTGGATCTAAGCATAGATCTGGGCTTGCCCTTGAGGGAGGACATCAGATTCTAGTTACAGCTGAGGAAAATCTATGCTCTAGGGCAGTCATGGCACCTAGCTTTTGAGACGCTGGATGGGGCTAAAAAAACTGTTCCTGGATGTCTGACATAAGCTGATGCTGACTCATCCATCAAATTTTATGACTTAGAAACATGTTGTAATACATGTCAGTCAGCTCAGTTCACATTTCTTCCCCTACCTGATCTCCAGTTGTCTGTGAGGTTAAGAAAACTGAGACAAGATTCACCAATAGTAAGAGTATTATCCCTCATCTGCTGATGGCTGCTGTATGCCAGGTGCACTGTTACGTGTATGCGGTAGGTAGCTAGCTGCTGTAACAGATGAACTCCCACATCTCAGTGGCTTAACATAATAAAAACTCATTTTTTCACTCACAGAAAGTGCAGTCAGTAGTGGCAGAGTAGAGAGGCTGATTGTGCAACATGCAGCCAAACAGACACACCATCAATGGATCCTCTCATATGGATCCTTCATTCCCTAGAGCCTCAGAGACCTTCCCAACAGTTGGCCAGTGGAGAAAGATCACAGAGGTTTGCCTCTAAATAGGCTTTTATGGATCTGATACACATGACTTTCACTCACATTCCATTAGCTAGAACAAAGTCATTGGACTTCACTTCACTGCAGGGGAGGCTAGGAAACGTAGGCTGGCTTTGGGTCCATGAAGAGGGAAAAGCTATCAGGAAACACACAGGAATCTCTACCAACACAGGTTTTTCACAGAGTCTCAGCTGGGTATGAGGTGGGCACCATCTTCACCTCCATGATACAGTCGAGTTACAGAGAACTAAGGTACCTCCCTAAGTTCACACAGCCCAGACTGTACTCAGAATGCAAGTCGTTTTGACTTCTAAACTGACTCTCTTAACCAGTGGTTCTCAAGTAGGGAGAACTTTGCCTGGTTGCTCCCCCCACCTCATTCCCTATAGAGATATCTGGCAATGCCTCTAGACATTCTAAGTGTCCTGGCTAGGGGCATTGGGAGAGAGGCTTCAGTACGGACTAAAACTCATGCTCTTTCCTTGGATCTAAGCATACATCCGGGCTTGCCCTTGGGGGAGGGCAGCAGACTGTAGGTACAGCTGGGGAAAAGCTATGCTCGAGGTCAGGCATGGCACCTAGCTTTTGAGACGCTGGATGGGGCTAAAAAAACTGTTCCTGGATGTCTGACATAAGCTGATGCTGACTCATCCATCAAATTTTATGACTTAGAAACATGTTGTAATACATGTCAGTCAGCTCAGTCCACATTTCTTCCCCTACCTGATCTCCAGTTGTCTGGGAGGTTAAGAAAACTGAGACAAGATTCACCAATAGTAAGAGTATTATCCCTCATCTGCTGATGGCTGCTGTATGCCAGGTGCACTGTTACGTGTATGCGGTAGGTAGCTAGCTGCTGTAACAGATGAACTCCCACATCTCAGTGGCTTAACATAATAAAAACTCATTTTTTCACTCACAGAAAGTGCAGTCAGTAGTGGCAGAGTAGAGAGGCTGATTGTGCAACATGCAGCCAAACAGACACACCATCAATGGATCCTCTCATATGGATCCTTCATTCCCTAGAGCCTCAGAGACCTTCCCAACAGTTGGCCAGTGGAGAAAGATCACAGAGGTTTGCCTCTAAATAGGCTTTTATGGATCTGATACACATGACTTTCACTCACATTCCATTAGCTAGAACAAAGTCATTGGACTTCACCTCACTGCAGGGGAGGCTAGGAAATGTAGGCTGGCTTTGGGTCCATGAAGAGGGAAAAGCTATCAGGAAACACACAGGAATCTCTAACACAGGTTTTTCACAGAGTCTCAGCTGGGTATGAGGTGGGCACCATCTTCACCTCCATGATACAGTCGAGTTACAGAGAACTAAGGTACCTCCCTAAGTTCACACAGCCCAGACTATACTCAGAATGCAAGTCATTTTGACTTCTAAACTGACTCTCTTAACCAGTGGTTCTCAAGTAGGGAGAACTTTGCCTGGTTGCTTCCCCCACCTCATTCCCTATAGAGATATCTGGCAATGCCTCTAGACATTCTAAGTGTCCTGGCTAGGGGCATTGGGAGAGAGGGGCTTGCAGTACGGACTCAGTGGGAAGAGGCCAAAGACGCTGCTACCCATCCTACAATGCACAGAAAAGCCTGCACAGCAAAAGGTCATCTGGTCAAAATGTCAGTAGTGCCCTGATTGAGAAACACTGTTCTTAACATGTGCTGAGCTGGGCTTCCCCTGGTGGTCCAGTGGGTAAGGACACCGCCTTGCAGTGCAAGGGGCACCGGTTTGAGCCCTGGCCTGGGAAGATTCCACGTGCCACGGAGCGGCTGGACTGATGTGTCCAATTACCGAGCCAGAGCTCTGGAGCGCATGCGCCCAGAGCCAGCGCTCTGCAACAACAGACGCCACCATGATGGGAGGCCCACAGGAGCCAAAGAACAAAGACGAACGAACACAGAGAAACGAAAGACCAATAGAAGTGGCCTGCCTGCTCCCCTCCCTCCCCAACCCGACTCCCGCCCAAAATAAATAAATAAATAAATCTTAAAAAAAAAAAAAAAACACATGAGTGCTGAGCTGAGCTTACTTGCTCAGTCATGTCCAACTCTCTGCAATCCTATGGACTGGAGCCCACCAGGCTCCTCTGTGCATGGGGGTTCTCCAGGCAAGAACAGTGGAGTGGGTTGCCATGCCCTCCTCTATGGGATCTTTCCAACCCAGGCATTGAACCCTGGTCTCCCCTACTGTGGGTGGATTCTTTACCAACTGAGCCACCCTGGAAGCCCATGAATACAGGACTGGTTAGGCTACCCCTTCTCCAAAGGATCCTCCCAACTCAGGAATCAGTCCGGGATCTCCTGCACTGCAGGCGGATTATTTACCACCTGAGCTACCAGGGAAGCCCTCTTAACATTCTACAGTTACAAGGATGAGAGACCAGGCTCCAGAAGTTGCCCCACTAGAAAAGCTCCTGACACTGACATGAAACTGTTAAATGTAAGTGATACAGGGACTTTTTCCTCTAATGGAAAAAGCAAAGTGCCAAATTATTTAACTTATGATGGAAATTATTGCTCCAATAAAAATATATCCTTTGGAAATATGACTGCAAATAACCAGAGACACGAGCCAACTAGAAAGTCTGCTCCAACCAGAACAGCAAGGGGAAGTAGGGGGAGGGGTGCCAAATAAAAGCAGACAGATGATTTGTGTTATTAATCTTAGTTTGTTTATCACCTAATCTTGCCTCATGAGCTGGAATGAACATTTATCCAAAGCCGTCTTGGCAAAAAGGTTGCTCTTCACAACTCTGAACGTATCTTGTGACAATACAGGTAAAGACCTGTGCTGTTTCTTGCATTAAGAGAAGTACTTTTGGACTTCCCTGGTGGTCCAGTGGGTAAGGACACCGCCTTGCAGTGCAGGGGGCGCCAGTTCGATCCCTGGTGTGGGAAGATCCCATGTGCTGTGGAACAGCTAGACAGATGTGTCCAATTACCGAGCCGGAGCTCTGGAGCGCATGCGCCCAGAGCCGGTGCTCTGCGACAACAGAGGCCACTGCATGGGAGGCCCACGTGGGCCAAAGAACAAAGATGGATGCAAATAGATAAATGAAAGACCAATAAAAGCGGCCCGCCTGGCCCCTCCCCCTCCCCAACCCGCCCTCCACCCCACCCCCAAACAAAGAGAAGTACTTTTCTTCTCTGTGCAAAGCCCCAAAGCTTTTCCTCCAAGAATGAGGGAGACAGTCAAGTGGAACTTTGTAAAACTCTAGATCAAGAAAACCAGTTTAAACTTTGGTCTCCACTTTCTAGCTGTGATCTTGGGAAAATTACTCTGAGTCATTTTTCTCACCTGTAAAATGGGGATAATGATGGTTTATATTTCACAGGGTAGTGAAGATTAGGAGAAACAAGATGATACAACTGGTTAGGCTACCCCTTCTCCAAAGGATCCTCCCAACTCAGGAATCAGTCCGGGATCTCCTGCACTGCAGGCGGATTATTTACCACCTGAGCTACCAGGAAGCCCTCTTAACATTCTACAGTTACAAGGATGAGAGACCAGGCTCCAGAAGTTGCCCCACTAGAAAAGCTCCTGACACTGACATGAAACTGTTAAATGTAAGTGATACAGGGACTTTTTCCTCTAATGGAAAAAGCAAAGTGCCAAATTATTTAACTTATGATGGAAATTATTGCTCCAATAAAAATATATCCTTTGGAAATATGACTGCAAATAACCAGAGACACAAGCCAACTAGAAAGTCTGCTCCAACCAGAACAGCAAGGGGAAGTAGGGGGAGGGGTGCCAAATAAAAGCAGACAGATGATTTGTGTTATTAATCTTAGTTTGTTCATCACCTAATCTTGCCTCATGTGCTGGAATGAACATTTATCCAAAGCCGTCTTGGCAAAAAGGTTGCTCTTCACAACTCTGAATGTATCTTGTGACAATACAGGTAAAGACCTGTGCTGTTTCTTGCATTAAGAGAAGTACTTTTGGACTTCCCTGGTGGTCCAGTGGGTAAGGACACCGCCTTGCAGTGCAGGGGGCGCCAGTTCGATCCCTGGTGTGGGAAGATCCCATGTGCTGTGGAACAGCTAGACAGATGTGTCCAATTACCGAGCCGGAGCTCTGGAGCGCATGCGCCCAGAGCCGGTGCTCTGCGACAACAGAGGCCACTGCATGGGAGGCCCACGTGGGCCAAAGAACAAAGATGGATGCAAATAGATAAATGAAAGACCAATAAAAGCGGCCCGCCTGGCCCCTCCCTCCCACCCTCCCTCCACCCCCACCCCCCCCAAACAAAGAGAAGTACTTTTCTTCTCTGTGCAAAGCCCCAAAGCTTTTCCTCCAAGAATGAGGGAGACAGTCAAGTGGAACTTTGTAAAACTCTAGATCAAGAAAACCAGTTTAAACTTTGGTCTCCACTTTCTAGCTGTGATCTTGGGAAAATTACTCTGAGTCATTTTTCTCACCTGTAAAATGGGGATAATGATGGTTTATATTTCACAGGGTAGTGAAGATTAAGGGAGATCATCATGCAAAGTGACTGGCTCAGAGCCTGGCACACAGGATTAGAAAGCCAGCCCTTAGCCACATCTCTATCCTCATTACTAGGAGTACTGCAGGGCAGTATCAGTCTAAACCCTGGAGGCAGAAAACTACCATGAAAAGACTTAACTGTTTCTACATATTGGTGGCAGGACTTCAGCTTTCCTCCTCCTATTACTGTGAACCTGGCCACATCAACGAAGAGCCTCTGAGCCTCAGTTTACCACCAGTGAAAGGAAGATAAGACCAGCCTCTGGTGTCCTGTCTCCAGGCCAGCCATGAGAAAGCAGAAATGTGGCATGAGGATGGCATGGGCGCTGGGGCCAGGCTGCCAGGGTTCAGGCACAGGTCACGCTAGTCACTGCCCAAACGACCTTGGATGAGACTCACCTCATCTGAGCCTTTAGTTCACCTCCTGTAAAGTTGGAATAATAATGGTGATCATTAGGAAGTAAGAAACATAAGGCAGGGATCCTTGTTTATTTTCTTTACTATCTGTGCCCCCAGCACCTAGGACTGCTACACTGTTGACACTCCACAAGTATTTTTTGAATGAATGAGCAAGTGAATAAATGAAAAATGGTCCCTATCACAGAGGCTACAGTGTGACTAAAATGAGATTATATCCATGAAGGTCATAGAACGGTACCTGGCCTATGATATGTGTACAAGAAGTGAAGTGAAGTGAAAATTGCTCAATCAAGTCTGGCTCTTTGTGACCCATGGAGGAGCCATGGAATTTTCCAGGAAAGAATACTGGAGTGGGTAGCCTTGCCCTTCTCCAGGGTATCTTCCCAACCCAGGCATCAAACCCAGGTTTCCTGCATTGCAGTTGGATTCTTTACCATCTGAGCCTCCAGAGAAGCCCAAGAACACTGGAGTGGGTACCTATCCCTTCTCCAGGGGATCTTCCCAACCCAGGAATAGAACCGGTGTCACACTGAAGGCAGATTCTTTACCAGCTGAGCCACAAGTGAAGCCCATGTATATAAGGAACACTGGTTGCTATAACACTGCCAGTAAGTTGTGTCCAAGGATTACTGTAAATACACAAAGCAACAGCCTCATCTCGGAGTCATCAGAGCCGGAATGGCCCTGACTATACAGTCAAGGTGGCCATCAGGAGTGATGACCCTGCTCCCAGCAAGATATTATGTGAATGGTCTCTCCATGTTAATATCCCTGGCTTTCTTCTCCCAGCTGGGTGTGCACATGTAGACCCCTTGCTGAGCATCCATGGTAGTTCATGAGTGACTCTCTTGCGGTGTGTCAGTCCCTCCATGGGTCTCTGCAGGTTTGTCTCAGCAACATGGATCCATCTGGGAGAAGCTCTGAGCATGTAGACTGCCTGCAAGGGGCCTAATGGATGGTCCAAATCCTGACTGCAGCAGACATGCCTAACTGGCCCTTCATGCACTGATGGAGGTGATCATTCCAACTACCATTTTACCCTCTCTCTAGTAACTGCAGGTGTTGTAAAGCTAAAGACGACTTCTCAGACTCCCCAGGGTTCAGGAGTCATTTGGCTTTTGGCCTCTAAGAGGCACAAGACTTGGAAGGCAGCAATGAGGCAGAGCCCAGGCCTCTGCTGCTACTTACAGTAAGAGCTGTCATAACAAAACTTGATTTTTATTCAGCAAGGTCAGGAAAGGTCCAGGAAGAGACTCAATAGCTTCATAGGTGCCAAGAGGCAGGATGCAGGGCACTATTTTGCTGGTGTGGATCCAGAATGGCACAGTTCTGGAGCCAACGGTCCTGACGACAAACGTCCTGATCCTTGGCTTGCAGGAAGGTGGCATGACCAGTATGACAGGGCAGCTTCTCAGTTCTCTACTCCCTGAGCTTAACAGAGTCACTCCCAATGTGGACCAATTCTGTATTGCTCTTGAAAGGGGTACATAGGCAGATTTGATAAACAGGCTAGCCTGTCTCAAGGACAAGGAGGAGAAGAGGAAGGACAAGGAGAAACAAAGGCAAAGATCTTCAATGGTGAAACTAAAAACTTCTAGTCTTATGTTAATCTGGGCATTTACAATAGAATGTCTCACGTAGCCCTGAGGCCTGGAGATTGGGTAATCTCAGCTAATCTCACGTTAATGTTGTTGGTGTGGGCCTACAGGGCCTTTACAACCTTAAGATATTCTTTTGATATACTGTTTTTGTAACTGACTGAAAGATACATATTGTCATGCTTCAACTGGCAAAGGGGGATACTCTTCTATCCCCCCTCCAGTGTCTATGCTGAAAGCTCTTCCCTATCCTTTCTTACTTTAATAAACTTTTCAACTCATTGCTAATATCCCTGGCTTTCTTCTCCCAGCTGGGTGTGCACATGTAGACCCCTTGCTGAGCATCCATGGTAGTTCATGAGTGACTCTCTTGCGGTGTGTCAGTCCCTCCATGGGTCTCTGCAGGTTTGTCTCAGCAACATGGATCCATCTGGGAGAAGCTCTGAGCATGCAGACTGCCTGCAAGGGGCCTAATGGACTGTCCAAATCCTGACTGCAGTAGACATGCCTAACTGGCCCTTCATGCACTGATGGAGGTGATCATTCCAACTACCATTTTACCCTCTCTCTAGTAACTGCAGGTGTTGTAAAGCTAAAGACGACTTCTCAGACTCCCCAGGGTTCAGGAGTCATTTGGGTTTTGGCCTCTAAGAGGCACAAGACTTGGAAGGCAGCAATGAGGCAGAGCCCAGGCCTCTGCTGCTACTTACAGGAAGAGCTGTCATAACAAAACTTGATTTTTATTCAGCAAGGTCAGGAAAGGTCCAGGAAGAGACTCAATAGCTTCATAGGTGCCAAGAGGCAGGATGCAGGGCACTATTTTGCTGGTGTGGATCCAGAATGGCACAGTTCTGGAGCCAACGGTCCTGACGACAAACGACCTGATCCTTGGCTTGCAGGAAGGTGGCATGACCAGTATGACAGGGAAGCTCCTCAGTTCTCTACTCCCTGAGCTTAACAGAGCCACTCCCAATGTGGACCAATTCTGTATTGCTCTTGAAAGGGGTACATAGGCAGATCTGATAAAGAGGCTAGCCTATCTCAAGGACAAGGAGGAGAAGAGGAAGGACAAGGAGAAACAAAGGCAAAGATCTTCAATGGTGAAACTAAAAACTTCTAGTCTTATGTTAATCTGTGCATTTACATTAGAATGTCTCACCTAGCCCTGAGGCCTGGAGATTGTGCTAGCTAATCTCATGTTAATGTTGTTGGTGTGGGCCTACAGGGCCTTTACAACCTTAAGATATTCTTTTGATATACTGTTTTTGTAACTGACTGAAAGATACATATTGTCATGCTTCAACTGGCAAAGGGGGATACTCTTCTATCCCGCCTCCAGTGTCTATGCTGAAAGCTCTTCCCTATCCTTTCTTACTTTAATAAACTTTTCACTACATGAAACTCTGAGTGACCATTGCTGAGTCTTCTGATCCCAATGTGAACTCTCCTCCAACAGAGATTAAGAATCCAGCACAGTTCACATTAACTTACCATCGTCTATCACCTATCACTCTCCCGGATGTCATTCCTGTAGCCAACCCCAGCTCCTCCGACCATTTGCAAAGCACTGAATATCCTGCAAATTGCTTTCTTCTGAAGAGAACAATTTGTGTGTTCCATTATTGAGCCATGACTATCAGATCCTCCTTTCCACTATCAGTCCTGACTTCCAGCTGAAGGTCCATCCAGTCTTACCTTAGTCTTCCTAGACCTTCCAGGGTAAAATATACAACCAAGGCCTAAGCCAGTGCAAGGCCCCAGCCCTCTTCAGGAAGTCACTCCTTCCTTCTGGGGCCAGAGCATGTGAACCAAGTCTCCTTAGTCAGAGCGAATCTCAGGGTCGTTTTCTGGGAACGCTAAGAATAAAGAGTAACTCATTTCTGTCATACTCACAGCTAGCAGGATGGGACCCTGAAAACTGGAAGCAGGCACCTTGCATTCACTGAAAGAAAAAAAATAAAAAAATCTGAGGATGAGTTCTCCAAAGATAAACCTGAGTCAAGAAATGGAGAATAAGAAGTCACATCTATGGTGACTTGAGTCCTTACAGTTAACTGCACCTCAAGTATGATTTACTCTTAGTGGGCAGGTTTCCCAGGTGACACAAGTGGTAAAGAACCTACCGACAGGAGACCTAAGAGGCAAAGTTCAATTCTTAGGTCGGAAAAATCCCCTGGAGAAGGGCATGGACAGAATACTCCAGTATTCTTGCCTGGAGAATCCCATGGACAGAAGACCCTGGCAGGCTACAGTCGGCAGGCAAAGAGCTGGACACATCTGAGCTTAGCACACATGCACCCTTGGTGCATAAAGTATAGATACCAAGAGGGTTTCATTGCTTTTTTTCTCTACAAGCCAGTCTGAGTTACGTTCTCCAACATCTGTGACCCAAAACCTTATCTCATCATTCTACCCAATACCACAGTTCTTGTGGATCTATAAGGGTTAGGAGGGAAAGGGGCAAGGCACAAGTTTTGAAAAGAATGACAGTTCAAGGACACAGCATAAATCCATTAGAATCAAATGGATCCAAGATGGCAGACCAGACCTTGATCCTCAGTCAGCAAGCTAAATGACACAACCAGAGGCACCATGACAGTTCCACCTCTCCCTAAAAGAGCTGGAATAATCCTCCCACTCATTAGCATATGGAATTAACCAGCCTTATATAAAAGCTAAGAACGCCATGTTTTCGGGGCCACTGGATTTGCTCTGCCATGGCCCACACTCTGTCTGTGGAGTGTGCTTTCTCTGAATCTGAATAAATTCATTTCTTACCTATCACTTTGTCTCTTGCTGAATTCTTCTCTGCAAAGAGATATGAAGAACCTGAACCTCAGTGGGTCTAGACACTGGGTGAGTGATTTTAATTACCAGGGTTTAGGCTGGGTTCAAGTCCCGGCCGCATGGGTTCAAGTCCCAAACAGGGTCTAGGCTGGGTTCGAGTCCCGGCCGAAGTCCCAAACAGGGTCTAGGCTGGGTTCGAGTCCTGGCTGCGTGGGTTCAAGTCCCAAACAGGTTTGATTAAGTCTGGGCCCTGGGTTTAAGTCTCAAATTGAGGTTGAACACTTTCAGATCTGTTCTGCTTCTAGAAGTAAAGGTTATGTGAGCAGATCATGCAGAACCTGCAGCCAGAGATCACCATGTTGCTCTTCTCTCCTTCTCTGGGTTTCTCAGGGCCTCTTTCCACCCAGCACCTGTGAACACAAGTCCTGAGAACTACCCTACAGAAACCACAAGTCCAGAAAATCTTGTCCATGCAACTCACTAGCTTACACTTCTGAAAGAAAAGAGAGTTTGATTGTTTGTCACTTATTAGAATTGATTCGTTTCTCCCTAACAGTGCACTCAATCTCGATTCCCTTGGCTGTATACAGCAATTCTGGGGTCCAGAGCTCCAGGAAGTCTATTATTAGCCACATGTAATTTGTCATGTGAGGGAGCATGGATTTTTGGCGGCCATGGAGATGATGAATGGTTTGGGAAGAGCAAGCACAGGAACTGGGGTAGGATTTTTTTTGATACATTAAGGATTTTATTTCATAATTTTGACCTCTTTTATTGGTTATTTATTTATTTATCTTCATCCATCTTTATTCTTTGCCCTGTATGGACCTCCCATCTCACTGGCTTCTCTGGTTGCAGAGCATTGGCTCTGGGCACATGCACTCCAGAGTGCTGGCTCATAATTGGACACACCGGTCCAGCCGCTTTGCAGCACGTGGGATCTTCCCAGGCCAGGGATCAAACCAGTGCCCCTTGCACTGCAAGGCAGACTCTACCCACTGGACCACCAGGGAAGCCCCTGGGGTAGCTTTCCCTGGAGAACTGTGAAGGAGTCTTCAAGGGATCAAGAAGGGATGTCAGAGAACATGCAGAACTCAGTGGACCTGCCCAAACGCTGGACACAGGGTTCCCCTGGCAAAAGTCACAGTCACCTAAACTGGTCATCACAGCACTTCTGCAGTGACCACTGCTTCCAGGCATAGTTTAAGATTCAAAGGATGTCAGCTTTAAGATGATTCTTTCTTTGCAAGGAATTGGATGAAAGCGAAACTGTGATATTACTGTAATATCCTTACCCTCACTGTGGCTTGCATTACTCTGGGAAGACTTCAGATGCACTGAATTAATCTAAAATGCATGGGGACATCCGATAGATGTGGTAAAAAACAGGCATGACACCATTTTTACTTTCCTTCTTCACTTGCTTTCAGTATGAAGATAGAGGCACTGACATAGGTATTCTTCCTGTAGGAGGGAGCAGAATATTACAAAATGTACTTGCAAGAAGGCTAAATCATGACTGACAAAACAAAATTTGTTAATACAATGGTTTGAGGCCCTTGACAGAAATTTTTGTCAACAGTGTAGATTAAGGGATTCAAAAAGAAAAATGAAATGTGCAGATGAAATGGCTTTGATGTTTCTCATGAAAAGCATTTTGTTGACAGACCAGATCTCAGTGGAAAAAAAGTGCGTTTCCTCAATGCACAGATTTTAAGTCTTTGACAAAACATGTATTTATCCTGCTGATTGTGCTCATTTGTCACAAGCTCCTTTGGCCTAGCCATTAGCCGTACAAAGTGTTCAGGTATGCATCAGAAAAGTGTGAAAACCACCTTAAGAAAATTTCAAATTGGTCCTGTGCAGTCGTAATGTTCAGCCATATTATTTTTCAAGTGCTTACTGACAAGTTCCCAGATACATAATTTTATCTTAATTCTATTCATTCTTCTTTTCCTTTTAGAAAAGATCTGGTATCAGGACAGTTTTGGTCATAAGCAACAGGAGACAAATGGTTTATTAGCCAACAGTTCTCAAAGTATGGTCCATGTGCCAGAAGCAGCAGCATCTCCTGGAAAATTGCCTGACATGTAAGCTTTGGGTCCCTATCCTAGACCTCCTTTCAGCAGTCTGTATTTTAATAAGCTCCCTAAGTGATTTGATGCACATCAAATTCTGAGAACCCGGGTCTTGAACAAGAGCTCCAAAGAATGAGATTGGTTCATACGACTGAAAAGTTCATGGGTATGTGAGGCTTCAAACATGACTGCATCCAGGTGTGCAAACAATGTCATCAAGGACCTGGCACCGATTTTTCTTCCTCCCTCCAGAATGGCTGAACTCTAAGATAACATCTCCCTATGTGGTGGCAAGATGTCAGCAACTCCAGACTTATATCCCAGGCTTCTGACTGCCACACAAGAGAAAGGATGCTTTCCCCCCAGCAGCTTCAACAAAAGTCTCAGGATCAAGTCCCATTTGCTCTCACTGGGTTCTAGCCCAGGCCTTGTGCCTTCCCTGAATTTATCATAGGAGCCTGAGGATATAAAACTCTGAGTCATGATTTACACTTTGGAGAGCTTGAACTCTAAAGCCATGGAGAGAGAAAGTGAGGAGGCACAGCTGACCATATAAAATCCAGCACAGGTGGAGGAAAACAGAAGAACGGAGGCTAGCCAAATAGAAACAAAGTGCGTTTCCTCAATGCACAGATTTTAAGTCTTTGACAAAACATGTATTTATCCTGCTGATTGTGCTCATTTGTCACAAGCTCCTTTGGCCTAGCCATTAGCCGTACAAAGTGTTCAGGTATGCATCAGAAAAGTGTGAAAACCACCTTAAGAAAATTTCAAATTGGTCCTGTGCGGTCGTAATGTTCAGCCATAATATTTTTCAAGTGCTTACTGACAAGTTCCCAGATACATAATTTTATCTTAATTCTATTCATTCTTCTTTTCCTTTTAGAAAAGACCTGGTATCAGGACAGTTTTGGTCATAAGCAACAGGAGACAAATGGTTTATCAGCCAACAGTTCTCAAAGTATGGTCCATGTGCCAGAAGCAGCAGCATCTCCTGGAAAATTGCCTGACATGTAAGCTTTGGGTCCCTATCCTAGACCTCCTTTCAGCAGTCTGTATTTTAACAAGCTCCCTAAGTGATTTGATGCATATCAAATTCTGAGAACCCGGGTCTTGAACAAGAGCTCCAAAGAATGAGATTGGTTCATACGACTGAAAAGTTCATGGGTATATGAGGCTTCAAACATGACTGCATCCAGGTGTGCAAACAATGTCATCAAGGACCTGGCACCGATTTTTCTTCCTCCCTCCAGAATGGCTGAACTCTAAGATAACATCTCCCTATGTGGTGGCAAGATGTCAGCAACTCCAGGCTTATATCCCAGGCTTCTGACTGCCACACAAGAGAAAGGATGCTTTCCCCCCAGCAGCTTCAACAAAAGTCTCAGGATCAAGTCCCATTTGCTCTCACTGGGTTCTAGCCTAGGCCTTGTGCCTTCCCTGAATTTATCATAGGAGCCTGAGGATATAAAACTCTGAGTCATGATTTACACTTTGGAGAGCTTGAACTCTAAAGCCATGGAGAGAGAAAGTGAGGAGGCACAGCTGACCATATAAAATCCAGCACAGGTGGAGGAAAACAGAAGAACGGAGGCTAGCCAAATAGAAACAAAATGTCCTTGGTCTTCCAACAAACTCCAGATTAAGGAAAGGGTAGCTTCCTGAATCCTCACGTCTCAAAGATCATGGCATCTGGTCCCATCATTTCATGGCAAATAGATGGGCAAATAATGGAAACACGAACAGATTTTATTTTCTTGGGCTCCAAAATCATTGTGGATGGTGACCACAGCCATGAAATTAAAAGATACTGGCCCTTGGAAGGAAGACTGTGACAGACCTAGACAGCATGTTCAAAAGCAGAGATATCACTTTGACAACAAAAGTCATTACAGTCAAATCTATGGTTTTCCCAGCAGTCATGTATGGATGTGAGAGTTGGACCATAAAGAAGGCTGAGCACTGAAGAATTGATGTCTTTGAACTGTGGAGTTGGAAAAGACTCTTGAGAGTCCCTTGGACTACAAGGAGATCAAACCAGTCAATCCTAAAGGAAATAAACCCTGAATATTCATTAGAAGGAATGATGCTGAAGCTCAAGATCCAGTACTTTGGCCATCTGATGTGAAGAGACAACTCACTGGAACAGAATCTGATGTTGGGAAAAACAGAAAGCAAAAGGAGAAGGGGACAACAGAGGACAAGATAGCTGGATGGCATCACTGAGTCAATGGACATGAATTTGAACAAGCTTCGGGCAATGGTGAAGGACAAGGAAGCCTGGCATGCTGCAGTCTATGGGGTTGCAAAGAGTCAGACACAACTGAATGACTGAGCTGAACTAAACTGAGATACTAAAGATGGAAGCCCACCCCTTTCCTCCCACCCTCTTCCATGGACCCTCTCTGGCTTCTCAATTAATGCAAATAGAGGAAAATTAGTTCTTAATAAATGCAGTCCCAAAGCCTTAGGAAGTGAACCAGGAGAGATGTCTTATCAAGTGCTTCTTTATAAGACTGTTCCTAGTCTCACTTACTGTTTGTTTGTACTTTGCGCTCTATATTGGTACAGCGGTGATGTTTAATTCCTCCTGTACCTTGAGAGCTGTATACAAAACCTGGCACTGACCAAGGCCTACATGTCTCTAAATAAAGAGAGCTTCTAAAGATTAACAGCGGGGAGGAGTCTAGAAAAGATCTCCCCAAGGAGCACTAGGTGAGGCTCCACACGGATGGGGAAGGCAGCCATCTTTGACTCCATCGCCTCCCTGAGTAGACAGCCTTTCATTTCCTGTAGCTCACAGAGGAACTTATTTAGCAAAGGAATAAAGAACTCGGGTACACAGTTTGGCTTTCATCTTCAAACCAAGACTGAAACTTTGAGTCGTCATAGTTGTGCCACCTCAGCAGTCCAAATGCAGTGTTCTATAAAAGAGAGAGAAGAAAGAAAACTTTATCCCCTCCCTGTAGCATCATCTCTGTACAGAACAAGACATAGATGTTTTCCTTTGGGGGAACAAATGAAAACTCTCAGTGAGTAATCTCACTCTAACTTGAGAACAACTATCAAGAACTATCTCATCAAATGCCTCTTATAACACAATTCCTGGTCTAGCTTGTTGTGTGTTTTTGCCCTGCCTTCTATCACTGGGATCTCCCCAAGGACGGGGTGATGTTTAACCACCTCCTGTATGTTCAGTGCTGCACACGAAATTGGCAATGAGTCAATGTTGTACATATAATACTTACATTAAGTGAAGAGTGTCCTGTTTCCCATATTTGCTTTCTACTATTAAGTAGCTCCCTTCCAGTATACACTTGGATGTTCCCTGGTTTCTACCCAGCAACACTTTTCCCTCATCACCAGTCATGGTGATTACAAGATAGACAGTTTTAAGGACTCCCTAATGCCACCTTTCTCTCTTCTACCATCAAGTTAGGGAAGGATGACCTTGAGACATTTTTTACACCCAACTCCCTCATATGACCACTAGAGGGAAGCAGAGAACACAACGATGGCGCAATGACCATTTCCTCCACCCTTTGTCTTCAGCTCTCCAAGTCTCAATCGCCTTAGCCTTCACCCTTCTGTTAACTTTGGTTGGATGGGTGCAAGTTTCAGTATGGGACAGACTGCTGCGTTTTAGAACAGGGAAAAAATCATTCCTTTCTTTCTGATTTTTCATGAGATTCTGAGCAAAACCTGGCACTAAAGGCCTACATGTCTCTAAATAAAGAGAGCTTCTAAAGATTAACAGCGGGGAGGAGTCTAGAAAAGATCTCCCCAAGGAGCACTAGGTGAGGCTCCACACGGATGGGGAAGGCAGCCATCTTTGACTCCATCGCCTCCCTGAGTAGACAGCCTTTCATTTCCTGTAGTTCACAGAGGAACTTATTTAGCAAAGGAATAAAGAACTCGGGTACACAGTTTGGCTTTCATCTTCAAACCAAGACTGAAACTTTGAGTCGTCATAGTTGTGCCACCTCAGCAGTCCAATTGCAGTGTTCTATAAAAGAGAGAGAAGAAAGAAAACTTTATCCCCTCCCTGTAGCATCATCTCTGTACAGAACAAGACATAGATGTTTTCCTTTGGGGGAACAAATGAAAACTCTCAGTGAGTAATCTCACTCTAACTTGAGAACAACCATCAAGAACTATCTCATCAAATGCCTCTTATAACACAATTCCTGGTCTAGCTTGTTGTGTGTTTCTGCCCTGCCTTCTATCACTGGGATCTCCCCAAGGATGGGGTGATGTTTAACCACCTCCTGTATGTTCAGTGCTGCACACGAAGTTGGCAATGAGTCAATGTTGTACATATAATACTTACATTAAGTGAAGAGTGTCCTGTTTCCCATATTTGCTTTCTACTATTAAGTAGCTCCCTTCCAGTATACACTTGGATGTTCCCTGGTTTCTACCCAGCAACACTTTTCCCTCATCACCAGTCATGGTGATTACAAGATAGACAGTTTTAAGGACTCCCTAATGTCACCTTTCTCTCTTCTACCATCAAGTTAGGGAAGGATGACCTTGAGACATTTTTTACACCCAACTCCCTCATATGACCACTAGAGGGAAGCAGAGAACACAACGATGGAGCAATGACCATTTCCTCCACCCTTTGTCTTCAGCTCTCCAAGTCTCAATCATCGCTTTAGCCTTCACCCTTCTGTTAACTTTGGTTGGATGGGTGCAAGTTTCAGTATGGGACAGACTGCTGCGTTTTAGAACAGGGAAAAAATCATTCCTTTCTTTCTGATTTTTCATGAGATTCTGAGCAAAAAGTCATTTCATTGGGGGAGCCAAATTACTCAAAGTTTACAAAATGCATATTTTTAAGTTTTGCTATGGCCTTTCCCTTCAAAAAGATTTTTAAAAATCTTATCTACCTACATTAGGCTACAGCCCTCCCTTCTGAAGACCTTTCCTGTAAGATCTTTAACTGAGCTATTCTATCACTCCCTCCGGTCTCCATTCTTCTCCTGATCCAAAATCCAGTCTGGGAGAAAGCTCCCGTTGGAAGGATAATTAAAGTAGATGAACAAATCCTTCAGTCTCAGTTAATCCCAGTAAGTCTAATTCAGCTCTTATAGATGGAGGGATAAGTATGTTCTCCCACCAGAGTCCTTGATAGCTGGACTGTAGCCTACACCAATAAATCACTTCCCAGATAAACCAAGGTTCTACATAAATAAAATCCAATTTGGTTTAGGTTTGATCCAGGGGCTTCCCAGATTGTGCTAGTGGTAAAGAATCTGCCTCCCGGGCTTCCAGTGGGTAAGTCTGGTGGGTAGTCCATTGCGGGGGTGGAGGGGTTGGGGTGGGGGCGGGTACCAGTTTGAGTTTGATCCCTGGCCTGGGAGGAGGATCCCCGCATGCCAGGGAGCAGCTGAACTGGGAGCAGGTACTCTGTGGCGGGGGCAGAGGGAGGGTAGACACTAATGTGGGAGGCCCACACAGACCAGGGAGTGAAGATGGATGAGAGTGAATGGATAGAAAATCAATGAAAGGAGGTCAGAAATTTAAAAAAAAAAAAAAAGCAAAACCCCTTCCTTTCAAAAAAAAAAGAATCTGCCTCCCAAAGCAGGAGACCAAACAGACGTGGGTTCAATCCCTAACAGACCTGGGTTCAGCCCCTGGGTTGAGATGATCCCCTGGAGAAGGAAAGCACAACCCACACCAGTATTTGTGCCTACAAAATTCCATAGACAGAGGAGCCTAGTACAGCCCATGGGGTCACAAAGAGTTGGACACAACTGAGCACACACATACACACACACACACACAAACAGGTTTGATCCAATGGCACAAAATTAAGCTACAACTGGCAGGGGGAAAAAAGTTTCCTTAGAACTAAATTTCAGGAAGAAACAACATCTGGAACTTTGCTTCCATGCAAAATTTCTCTTCAAATTCAGGAAAGTGCCTTTGACATGCAAAGCAGGAGAGCTTTTTAAAATAAAAATATAGTAGCAATTATTAGGGCTTCCCTGGTGGTCCACTGAGTAAAGAGTCTGCCTTGCAGTGCAAGGGCACCAGTTTGATCCCTGGCCCAGGAAGATCCATACCTGCCGCTCAGCGGCTGGACCAGCGTGTCCTTTATGAGCCAGCACTCTGGAGCGCATGTGCCCAGAGCCGGTGCTCTGCAACGAGAGAGGCCACTGCAATGGGAGGCCCACACAGGCCAAAGACTAAAGATGGATGAAAATAAATAAACAAAACACCAATAAAAGAGGCCAAAAATTTAAAAAATATATACAGCAGCAACTATTAAAATGAATAGGAATTAGGATACTCACTGCAGAGTTATTTATTACACTTGGTAACTGGAAACTATCTAAATGTCTATCAATAAGGCTTTCTTTAGATATATTTTAGTACACTCATACTATGAAATATCACACAGCTAAAATAAAGAAAGAGTGTGATAAGTCTATAATTAATGAACGGAAAGAACAGGTAAGAGCTATTGCTAGCAGTGTACTAAAAACTAAAAATACACTGTTTTGAGTTTTAAAAATTATATGTGCATGCATACAAATGAATATGAATACAGCCTGTATTTACAAGGTCTGGAAGGATTTACAATGGGCTTTGGGTGGACACTGTGGATCTTGGAGAGAAGTAAGAGAGTGGTCATTTCACTGAACTCTGCTATAACATGTGCAATGACTTTTTTTAAGGTACGGTTACTGTTGTTCAGTCAGTCAGTCATGTGCAACTCTTTGCAACCCCATGGACTAAAACAACCAGGCCTCCCTGTCCTTCTCCGTCTCCCAGAGTTTGCCCAAACTCAGGTCCATTGAGTCGGTGATGCCATCCAACCATCTCGTCCTCTGTCGTTCCTTTCATCTCTGCCTTCAATCCTTCCCAGCATCAGGGTCTTTCTTAAGTGTGAAAATCTGCTTACATAATTGGGCCCAAATTAGCCATGGTCACTTGTATGTCAGCTAAAATTGCATTTACTTCAGGCTCTATTTATCATGCGGTCTTCATATTCAAAGGATAAAACAATAATTTTTAGTTTCCACTCTTCAAAGAGTTTTGGAAACTAACACAACTCTGCCAGCCTGAACAAACACAACATGTAGAACAATGGAATACACATCATCCTCAAACAGAGGGTGAACAAGCATCCTCTGACTGTAAGCTTTGCCCAAACACATACACTAACAATAGGGCTTGGAAGCTAGGAGGAGAGCTTAGAATTCTGCTCCATGGCCCCTCATTCACTAATGAAGCAAGGGAGGCCCAGCAAGACCATGGCATTGCCCCAGTTATACACATGCAGCCAGATTCTCTGGCTTCCCTGACCACCTCACAGAAGGACCATGTTATTTATCATCTAAAACTAGGATACTTTTGACAGTGAAAGGTGGCACTACTCTGGGATAAGAGCTGTTAACCAGCCTTGGGCAACATGGACACACGGTCACTATTCTAGCCCCTCTTCAACCACAATAAATTCCAAACAGACACGTCTGTGACATCTGTATCCCCAATGCCACCATCTCCTGGGGCAGGACCCTGATGAGGGGCTTCCCTTCCAACTCCCCCATACCGACGTCCCCTTAAGTTCAGTTACTCCTTGTTGCTTTAGTTCAATATTCATTAACAAACATCTTCCTCGCTTTTCAGGAGGAAGAAACTATGTGGCAAATCATGTAACCATTCCTGGGAGAAATAAAACCCAAATAGGACAATGGTTGGTCTCTTAACTGTTCTCTCTCCATTGCTCTCAGAGACCTTGCAAGATGACACAGACACCCAGGTCAGCCTTTCCAGCCAGGGTTAGCAGTGAAAACATAGAACATCCCATTAAATCTGACTTAAATCATGCAATATTTGGGATGTACTTATAATTTTAAAAAATTGCATGTTTATCAGAGAGGAATTACACTGGACCTCCTGTATGTTACCTCGCCACCCTGTGACTTAATCTCACTCTGCCTTGCGTTTCTGAAGGTCCAAGCCACGCCAGGCAGATTGGGCTCTTGGAGCTATGGGCTGGTGGCAGGAGAAGAGAAGCCACAATGAAACACACAGGAAAACTACATGGAATATTCCCTCATGCTATTCCTGGAGGCACTCTGGGCTAGCAATCCGACCAAATTTCTCTCTGTCCTTCAGCTGCTCCGCAGGAAACAGAGGAGAGAAGGTAAGTGGCGATTTTGCCAGTCAGTCTGTCAGCTGAGGAGGGCATCCTTACGAATTCTGCAGCCCCTGGCCTTCTCACCTCTCTTCCATGGAAACTCTCCTCCTTTGATCCTCTTCCCTGCCCACCGCAACCACGCCCTTCTCAGCTCCCTGAACCACACCAACCACCAGTGGCTTCATTCTGGCTCTGACACCTTTCCGGATGCTTTTCTCCTCTCAGCCTGACAAAACCCTAAGTCAGTTGCGAGAGCATCTCACTCTGCACAGTCCCTCTCTTTCCCCTCTCCTCTCTTGCCTTATTCTTTTCACATTACTGTTATTCCTGACATGGCATGTGGGTGTTTCTCTTTCCTCGTTTGTTGCCTGTTTGCAATCACGAACCCCCTCGCAAAAAAAAAGAAGCTCCATAGGGTCAAGGGCTCTGTTGGCCTCAATCACCATGTCTCCAGTACCTAGAAGAGTATCTGATGCTGGCCTTCCTTGGTGGTCCAATGATTAAGAATTCACATACCCAATGCAGAGAACACAAGCTAGATCCCTGGTCCAGGAAGATCTCACATGCAGAGTAGCAACTAAAGCCATGTGCCACAACTACTGAGGTCCTAGTGCTTCCACACAGGTAGAGAATGAATGGATGGCAGGTTCTCTACTTCAAAACCTCTCCTCACCACCCTCAGGAAAAACCTATGACTGCCTCCTTTGCAATTTCACAGACCATTAGTCTTCTTTATCTAGGCTTCCATTCAAAAATTACTGAGTACCAACCATATACAAAGAATTTATAGCACATCACATAACATAGTTATACACTTACCTTGTTGTTCAGTCACTTAAGTCATGTCTGATTCTTTACAACCCCATGGACTGTAGCACGCCAGGTTTTCCTAGTCTTTACTGTCTCCTAGATTTTGCTCGGATCCACATCTATTGAGTTGGTGATGCTATCTAACCAATTCATCCTCTTCACTTACCTATCTCCACTCTAAGGAATGAATTTCTTAAGGAGAGGAATGACTTATTCATTGAATGGCTCCAACAATTAGGACAATATTGGAGGTGCTTATTTAAATGGGTTCATTTAAATGACTGCATATCTGGGGACATGTTGGAAGAGGGGCTTCCTGGTGGCTCAATGGTAAAGAATTCGTCTGCCAATGCAGAAGAGTCGGGTTCCATCTCTGGGTTGGGAAGATTGCTGGAGAAGGAAATGGCAACCCCCTCCAGTATTCTTGCCTGGGAAATCCCATGGGCAGAGAAGCCTGATGGGCTACAGTCCAAGAGGGCACAAAAGAGCTGGACATGACTTAACGACTAAATAACAAGAACAAAGAAGAGAGACACGATTTGTTTCCTTATTTTATTTATAACTGAAAGCATATTTTAATTGCTTTTATAATAGATTTTTAAATTTAAATACCTAGTTTGAACAAGTCTATATATAAAGGGGTGGTTTCATACCTTGCAGGTGGACGTGCACATCAGTAGGCCTTTCCCAAGGCCCTGAGAATCCATTTTTCCCTGAGAATCTATCCTAAGGGAGGAAAAGGTGCCCAGAGGAGGCCCGTGCCTTTAGTGTTTATAGTAACGTGTGGTTAGAAAAAACATGATCAAATATTCAGTGTGGAACTATGCAGTCATGAAGATCATTGGTTAAAATATTTAAGAATGTCAAAAGATTTTCAAGGTCTGGTATTAGTTGAAAAAAGTGATGAAAAACAGTATTCCCAGTGTGATTTTGATAAGGAAAAAAGAACATACACAAGTACACACAGATGAATGAATTATATAGCCATAATATTACCAGTGCTTAAGCTTGGATATAGTATTAATATCATGTTGTTGTTGCTTAGTTCCTATGACTGCCTCCGTTGCAATTCCACAGACCATTAGTCTTCTTTATCTAGGCTTTCATTCAAAAATTACTGAGTACCACCCATATACAAAGAATTTATAGCACATCACACAACATAGTTATACACTTACCTTGTTGTTCAGTCACTAAGTCGTGTCTGATTCTTTACAACCCCATGGACTGTAGCATGCCAGGTTTTCCTAGTCTTTACTGTCTCCTAGATTTTGCTCGGATCCACATCTGTTGAGTTGGTGATGCTATCTAACCAATTCATCCTCTTCACTTACCTATCTCCACTCTAAGGAATGAATTTCTTAAGGAGAGGAATGACTTATTCATTGAATGGCTCCAACAATTAGGACAATATTGGAGGTGCTTATTTAAATGGGTTCATTTAAATGACTGCATATCTGGGGACATGTTGGAAGAGGGGCTTCCTGGTGGTTCAATGGTAAAGAATTCGTCTGCCAATGCAGAAGAGTCGGGTTCCATCTCTGGGTTGGGAAGATTGCTGGAGAAGGAAATGGCAACCCCCTCCAGTATTCTTGCCTGGGAAATCCCATGGGCAGAGAAGCCTGATGGGCTACAGTCCAAGAGGGCACAAAAGAGCTGGACATGACTTAACGACTAAATAACAAGAACAAAGAAGAGAGACACGATTTGTTTCCTTATTTTATTTATAACTGAAAGCATATTTTAATTGCTTTTATAATAGATTTTTAAATTTAAATACCTAGTTTGAACAAGTCTATATATAAAGGGGTGGTTTCATACCTTGCAGGTGGACGTGCACATCAGTAGGCCTTTCCCAAGGCCCTGAGAATCCATTTTTCCCTGAGAATCTATCCTAAGGGAGGAAAAGGTGCCCAGAGGAGGCCCGTGCCTTTAGTGTTTATAGTAACGTGTGGTTAGAAAAAACATGATCAAATATTCAGTGTGGAACTATGCAGTCATGAAGATCATTGGTTAAAATATTTAAGAATGTCAAAAGATTTTCAAGGTCTGGTATTAGTTGAAAAAAGTGATGAAAAACAGTATTCCCAGTGTGATTTTGATAAGGAAAAAAGAACATACACAAGTACACACAGATGAATGAATTATATAGCCATAATATTACCAGTGCTTAAGCTTGGATATAGTATTAATATCATGTTGTTGTTGCTTAGTTGTTAAGTCATGTCTGACTCTAACATGGTACTGAATATAGGGGAGCCTGTGCTTTGTCAGGGCCTCCCTGGTGGCTCTGCGGTAAAGAATGTGCCTGTAATGTAGGAACCACAGGAGACATGGATTTGATCCCTGGGTCCATAAGATGCCTTGGAGGAGAGCATGGCAACTCACTCCAGTATTTTTGCCTGGAGTGTTCCCATGGACAGAGGAGACTGGCAGGCTACAGTCCATTAAGTCACAAAGAGTAGGACATGACAAAAGCAACTTAGTTGGGTGATGAGGGAACACAGTATCTGGTAACTCCCTTTTTTCTGCTCAATTTTGCTGTGACCTTAAAGAATAAAGTCTATATTAAATGTATTACTTTGATAATAAGAAAAAATATAACTAACTAAAAGAAAAATACAAAACCTGTCTCAAGAATTCGAGAAGATCAAAGCAGGAATGAGTTATCTGAAGACATCAGAGAAGTCTGCCATGCTGACAGAAGGCAGCCTAACCCAGAGAGCCTTAAAGTCCTGGATGGACCTGCTTGCCTCCTCCCCTGCCCCTGCCAGGTAAGCACCCTTGTATGTTCCTGAGAGAAGGGAGAACATTCGTTCAGTTGTACACACACAGGCACACCTAAAGGTACGTTCTCTGTTCCTTCCTTACACACACACCACCTCCCTCCATGTGCAAAGGAGAAACCATCCTAAAACCCTTTTCCAGATACCCTGTTAGAAAATCTAGCCCATGTGACCCTATGCTTCCAGGAAGCCAGATCAGGAAAGTACTCTGGGGGTTTCAGGCTTCATTTTTATGAGTCCATAACACACATCTATTAGATGTCAAGACTTTGACAGGCATTTTTTCCTTGGCGGGGGGCACGGGGAAGGTGTTTTGAATGAAGCTAGAAATCATTTTACCACTGAGAATATTCCCCCTTGAGATTAAACCAAGAAAGTTTCAGCTTCTGATTAAACAAAGTAGGGACAATCAAATTCTGGAAGCCCCAGAATAAAGCAGTATTCCCAGTGTGATTTTGATAAGGAAAAAAGAACATACACAAGTACACACAGATGAGTGAATTATATAGCCATAATGTTACCAGTGCTTAAACCTGGATATAGTATTAATATCATGTTGTTGTTGCTTAGTTGTTAAGTCATGTCTGACTCTAACATGGTACTGAATATAGGGGAGCCTGTGCTTTGTCAGGGCCTCCCTGGTGGCTCTGCGGTAAAGAATGTGCCTGTAATGTAGGAACCACAGGAGACATGGATTTGATCCCTGGGTCCATAAGATGCCCTGGAGGAGAGCATGGCAACTCACTCCAGTATTTTTGCCTGGAGTGTTCCCATGGACAGAGGAGACTGGCAGGCTACAGTCCATTAAGTCACAAAGAGTAGGACATGACAAAAGCAACTTAGTTGGGTGATGAGGGAACACAGTATCTGGTAACTCCCTTTTTTCTGCTCAATTTTGCTGTGACCTTAAAGAATAAAGTCTATATTAAATGTATTACTTTGATAATAAGAAAAAAATATAACTAACTAAAAGAAAAATACAAAACCTGTCTCAAGAATTCGAGAAGATCAAAGCAGGAATGAGTTATCTGAAGACATCAGAGAGGTCAGCCATGCTGACAGAAGGCAGCCTAACCCAGAGAGCCTTAAAGTCCTGGATGGACCTGCTTGCCTCCTCCCCTGCCCCTGCCAGGTAGGCACCCTTGTATGTTGCTGAGAGAAGGGAGAACATTTGTTCAGTTGTACACACACAGGCACACCTAAAGGTATGTTCTCTGTTCCTTCCTTACACACACACCACCTCCCTCCATGTGCAAAGGAGAAACCATCCTAAAACCCTTTTCCAGATACCCTGTTAGAAAATCTAGCCCATGTGACCCTATGCTTCCAGGAAGTCAGATCAGGAAAGTACTCTGGGGGTTTCAGGCTTCATTTTTATGAGTCCATAACACACATCTATTAGATGTCAAGACTGACAGGCATTTTTTCCTTGGCGGGGGGCACGGGGAAGGTGTTTTGAATGAAGCTAGAAATCATTTTACCACTGAGAATATTCCCCCTTGAGATTAAACCAAGAAAGTTTCAGCTTCTGATTAAACAAAGTAGGGACAATCAAATTCTGGAAGCCCCAGAATAAAGCAGACGACTTATGAACAGCCATTACCTTTAGCTCCTTTAAGGATGCCTTCCTCCCTCCCATGTATACTTGTAATAGTCTTGCTCCAAATCACAGACACGAAAAAGCGCCAGGGTCCATGTCCCAGTGGAAATTATTAACAGGTTCCTGACTCAGTCATTCACACTGTCACTGCGAAACACTTAGAAATGTCATTAAAGGCACTTGGTTCTATAAGAAGGGACTCTGAGCCCTGATTATTCTGGGGAGCAAAGAAGACATATCCCGTAAGTGTTCTCAGAAAGATGAGACAAATGAGGCATTGGGCCTACAAAAAGCATACGTGGTAGGTGGACCTGTTGAGAGGGAGCTGTGGGCAGAGGTGTTATGTCTTCATCATAATTAAAGCATCAGGATGAAATCAGGATGAAAGAGACTGAGAATATGTGTGTTGGGTCACTAGCTAGCAGTGTGTCCACGTATGTTTCTTCTGTCCTCTGTAGAGCTCAATCTACTGTCTATAAAATCCGGGTGCTGTGCTGGAGGCAATCTGTTCCTAAATTCGACTTAGCATCAGCTTTTCAAAAAGAAAAATTCCAAGACCAGACTTCAAATCTTCTAAATAAGAATTTCTGGGGGTTGGAGTCCTAGGATCTGTCTGTTTTCAAAGATCCCCAGGTGTATTGACTTGGACACAGTCAGTCAACAAAAAAATGAGTTTGGGCACTGAGGGTTTATATGTATCACTGGCCTTTTCCACTTCTATCATCTCCTAATTCAAAAGAATCAAAGGGATGGCCAAAGGGATGTGCAAAGGAGAAACTAGCCTAAAACCCTTTTCCAGATACCCTATTAGAAAATCTAGCCCATGTGACCCTATGCTTCCAGGAAGCCAGATCGGGAAAGTACTCTGGGGGTGTCAGGCTTCATTTTTATGAGTCCAGAACACACATGTATTAGATGTCAAGACTGACAGGCATTTTTCCTTGGCGGGGGGCACGGGGAAGGTGTTTTGAATGAAGCTAGAAATCATTTTACCACTGAGAATATTCCCCCTTGAGATTAAACCAAGAAAGTTTCAGCTTCTGATTAAACAAAGTAGGGACAATCAAATTCTGGAAGCCCCAGAATAAAGCAGATGACTTATGAACAGCCATTACCTTTAGCTCCTTTAAGGATGCCTTCCTCCCTCCCATGTATACTTGTAATAGTCTTGCTCCAAATCACAGACACGAAAAAGCGCCAGGGTCCATGTCCCAATGGAAATTATTAACAGGCTCCTGACTCAGTCATTCACACTGTCACTGCGAAACACTTAGAAATGTCATTAAAGGCACTTGGTTCTATAAGAAGGGACTCTGAGCCCTGATTATTCTGGGGAGCAAAGAAGACATATCCCGTAAGTGTTCTCAGAAAGATGAGACAAATGAGGCATTGGGCCTACAAAAAGCATACGTGGTAGGTGGACCTGTTGAGAGGGAGCTGTGGGCAGAGGTGTTATGTCTTCATCATAATTAAAGCATCAGGATGAAATCAGGATGAAAGAGACTGAGAATATGTGTGTTGGGTCACTAGCTAGCAGTGTGTCCACGTATGTTTCTTCTGTCCTCTGTAGAGCTCAGTTTACTGTCTATAAAATCCGGGCACTGTGCTGGAGGCAATCTGTTCCTAAATTTGACTTAGCATCAGCTTTTCAAAAAGAAAAATTCCAAGATCAGACTTCAAATCTTCTAAATAAGAATTTCTGGGGGTTGGAGTCCTAGGATCTGTCTGTTTTCAAAGATCCCCAGGTGTATTGACTTGGACACAGTCAGTCAACAAAAAAATGAGTTTGGGCACTGAGGGTTTATATGTATCACTGGCCTTTTCCACTTCTATCATCTCCTAATTCAAAAGAATCAAAGGGATGGCCAAAGGAACACTGTGTGTAGAGATGTGATCATCCAAAACCTTTATGGATTTTAAGTGAGGAAATACTGAATATGGCCTGAGGTGATAGACAAGGTAGATATTGTGAGTGCACCATGACAAAGCTTAGATCTAGGGTTCACAGAAAATAAATCCATACGAGTACAGTTGACTAGAATGTTGCCAATTTCTATAATATTAACAACACACTCATGTGTTTCCCTTGGTAAAGAACATCTACTTGCACTGGGACTTTTTTGTGCATTGAAAAATACAATCACCAGAATTTCAAAACTATCCAGCTATGTTAATGTCAAATGCATGAGAAAAAGGGCTTACCTTAAATTAACATAAAAATACAAAACTTCAGTCCTTAACAAAATTATGCAGATCAGTCATTCTCATTCAAGATGGTATCACAATAAGGATTCCGAAAGAGCCTCTGAATGTTACCCTGAACAGTTCTATTCAGGGATGCATTTTGCATGAATATAGAAACTTACCACCATAGCCAACTGCAAACTGAGAATTAACTTAATGATACTGAACACAGCACAGATCTTCAAGAAAGACCTGACTGGTCCTGGGGTCACACACCACACACGCAGTAGTGAACGTGAAGATGGCGATCTTGGGGTCCTCACCTTGACCGTGGTTAGTCACTGCATATTCCAGCTCATGGCCCTTAAAACTTTGGTGGCAGAGAACTTAAAACAGATTTCCTGCAATTTGTCCTCATAGAGGAAAAAAAGCTAGCTCTCTTTCAGAAGCCATGACGCTGTAGAGGCGAAATGCTCTACTGAAAAGAAAGTCAGAAACTCAAGGTTGCTTTAACTGACCACATCCCAAGCAGAGGATGCAGGCTGAAACACTGTTCATGTTTTTAGGATTGGAAAGATCATTTTTGATCTTTGGAATTGCTCTTCTGGCTGGGTTTCTTGTGTATGAATGAGACTCACTGATAATAAATCCTGGTCATGCTGGTCACTCTGCTCAGCAAGATAAACATGGATGCTCAAATGTATCTTCCCTTGGCTCTAGAGGTCATCCTTGGAATAAAGGAAGAATCGGACAACTGAACTGGCATTTTTAATATCTAACTTGGTGACTGTATTCAGTTATTAATTAATTCACAATATTGATTCATAATATTTCTTGGTCACCTCCAACCTCCTTCTAGGTTACAAATCTTACACTGTATATAAGCATAAGAGAAACAGACAAGTAAACAAACAAGGTAATTTTTAATAGCTATCAGTTCTATTTTAAAAAAAATGCACAGGATGATGTTGAAGAGGATGGCTAGTAGAGGACAACTTTCACAGAAAATAAATCCATACGAGTACAGTTGACTAGAATGTTGCCAATTTCTATAATATTAACAACACACTCATGTGTTTCCCTTGGTAAAGAACATCTACTTGCACTGGGACTTTTTTGTGCATTGAAAAATACAATCACCAGAATTTCAAAACTATCCAGCTATGTTAATGTCAAATGCATGAGAAAAAGGGCTTACCTTAAATTAACATAAAAATACAAAACTTCAGTCCTTAACAAAATTATGCAGATCAGTCATTCTCATTCAAGATGGTATCACAATAAGGATTCCGAAAGAGCCTCTGAATGTTACCCTGAACAGTTCTATTCAGGGATGCATTTTGCATGAATATAGAAACTTACCACCATAGCCAACTGCAAACTGAGAATTAACTTAATGATACTGAACACAGCACAAATCTTCAAGAAAGACCTGACTGGTCCTGGGGTCACACACCACACACGCAGTAGTGAACGTGAAGATGGCGATCTTGGGGTCCTCACCTTGACCGTGGTTAGTCACTGCATATTCCAGCTCATGGCCCTTAAAACTTTAGTGGCAGAGAACTTAAAACAGATTTCCTGCAATTTGTCCTCATAGAGGAAAAAGCTAGCTCTCTTTCAGAAGCCATGACGCTGTAGAGGCGAAATGCTCTACTGAAAAGAAAGTCAGAAACTCAAGGTTGCTTTAACTGACCACATCCCAAGCAGAGGATGCAGGCTGAAACAATGTTCATGTTTTTAGGATTGGAAAGATCATTTTTGATCTTTGGAATTGCTCTTCTGGCTGGGTTTCTTGTGTATGAATGAGACTCACTGATAATAAATCCTGGTCATGCTGGTCACTCTGCTCAGCAAGATAAACATGGATGCTCAAATGTATCTTCCCTTGGCTCTAGAGGTCATCCTTGGAATAAAGGAAGAATCGGACAACTGAACTGGCATTTTTAATATCTAACTTGGTGACTGTATTCAGTTATTAATTAATTCACAATATTGATTCATAATATTTCTTGGTCACCTCCAACCTCCTTCTAGGTTACAAATCTTACACTGTATATAAGCATAAGAGAAACAGACAAGTAAACAAACAAGGTAATTTTTAATAGCTATCAGTTCTATTTTAAAAAAAATGCACAGGATGATGTTGAAGAGGATGGCTAGTAGAGGACAACTTTAGATCGATGGTCACACCCTTCTCAGGTGGAGGTGAGCAAGGGTCATGGAAAGAACCTGGGATTGGAATCGTGTAGAACTAGATCCAATTCTCCCTGCTGCTTATTAGCCATGTGACCTGGGACCTTCCGTTCTGGTGAAGATCTTGGATGGTGGACAGACTGAGATAAGGAGCAGGGAGAAAATGGACATTCAGAGGGGTAACTGTATGCAATGGCATGACATATGTGGGATCTGAGGACACAGTAAGTCCTCAGAACATAATTGTCTCCAATTTTCTTTGTAGACAAGGCTAACACAGGTGTCTTACCTTGTGATGAAATGTTCTCTGTAAGATTTAACATGATATGTTCTGTAGAACTGGCCCAAATTAAAAAGAAAATCTTTTCTCTCTTTACTTAGACACCTGTACAAGAGAAAACAGAGGTAAATAATCTTGCTACAGAAGGGTCACAGAAATTATCTGGTAAAACACCTTCATTTCACAGATCCGAAAACTGAGACTCAGAAAAGAAGTAACTTGGGCTTCCCCTGGTGGTCCAGTGGGTAAGGACACCGCCTTGCAGTGCAAGGGGCGCCGGTACAAGCCCTGGCCTGGGAAGATCCCATGTGCCGTGGAGCGGCTGGACTGATGTGTCCAATTACCAAGCCAGAGCTCTGGAGCGCATGTGCCCAGAGCCGGCGCTCTGCAATGACAGACGCCACCGCGATGGGAGGCCCACAGGAGCCAAAGAACAAAGACAGATGAACATAGAGAAACGAAAGACCAATGGAAGTGGCCCGCCTGTTCCCCTCCCTCCCCAACCCGACCCCCGCCCAAAATAAATAAATAAATCTTTAAAAAAAAAAAAAAAGAAAGGAAGTAACTTGTTTGTTGTCAAGAAAGTTGGTAGGGCAAAAATGCAAGTCAGATTATCTAACATAACAAAAACTGCCCTGTGCAGAAGTGAGGTGTAATCAAAACCACAGTAAGACCTACAATTTGTGTGCCACTTCCTACATTCTTAACATGCACTAACTCATTCAATCTTCACAACAGGGTCACAGGATATGTTCTAATATCGTTCCCTGTGTAACAGATCAAGATGATGGAATACAAGGACGTGGAGCATGCCTCCTCCCATAAATACATCCAAAATACACCTACATGTGGAACAGTTCTCACAGAATACCTGCTGTGTAACAGTCTTCTCAAAGTTTTACAATAGTGGAGCCACCATCTGAACCAAAGACTCCTTGGCTCCTTTGAACCAAACTCCTGCTCTCACTCACCACACTCTCATGTTCATTCACAGAGCACCATCAATTTTTCTAACATGGGACAGCCTCTAGGGAAGATAAAGTTATGATGCAACTCTAATCTTAAAACACCTAACTTGGGCTTCCCTGGTGGTCCAGTGGGTAAAGAGTCTGCCTTGCAGTGCAAGGGGTGCCGGTTCGATCCCTGGCCCTGGAAGATCCCATGTGCTGCAGAGCAGCTGGACTGGTGTGTCCAATTACAGGCCAGTGCTCTGGAGCATGTGCACCCGGAGCTGGTGCTCTGCAGTGAGAGGGTCCACTGCAATGAGAGGCCCACACAGGCCAAGGAATAAAAGATGAATGAAAATAAATAAATAAATAAATAAACAAAACCAATAAAAGAGGCCAGAATTTAAAAAAAAAAAAAAAAACTGACATTTTAATTGAGGAAAAAAAAATACACACTTAATGATTCATAGCAGTCAAAGACAACATGCTTAAAGTGATGAGATGTGGTTATCTAGATGTGAGAGAAAGAAGAATGTGGGTCCAGGTAGCAAAAGAGGTCTTTTCAGATGAGGTGCTACATCAATGAGCCTGGAAAACAAGGTTATTCTGGAAGCACATGCTAGTGTGTCTTGTTGTTTTTTTTTTTTTTTTAATTTTTATTTATTTTATTATTTTTGACTATTCTGGGTTTTCACTGGTGCCACAGGCTTTTCTGTAGTTGCAGGGAATGCAGGCTGCTTTCTAGTTGAGGTGAGCAGGCTTCTTGTTGCAGTGGCTTCTATTGTTGTGGAACTCGGGGTCTAGGACACACGGGCTTCAGTAGTTGCGGCACATGGGCTCCATAGTTGCGGCTCCAAGGCGCTAGAGCACAGGCTCCACAGTTGTGGCTCACAGTCTTCATTGCTCCGCAGCATGTGGGATCTTCCCAGATCAGGGATCGAACCCAGGTCTCCTGCATTGGCAGGCAAACTCTCTACCACTGAACTACCAGGGAAGCCCCTAGAGTGTCTTGTTCAGGTGGTGCAGTGGTTTTAAAATACATCCACAAGCTCTTTGGGGTGCCTCCCTTCAAGAGTCAGAATTTAGTTTGCCCCTTCAAAATGAGTAGGACCTGGTGACTCACTCCTAATAAACAGAACATGGCAGAGGTGACAAGTCATAAAAGACAGTGTAGCTTCCTTCCTCTCTCTTAGATCAACTGCTCTTGTTGAAGACAGCTCCCATGCTGTTGTTGTTCAATCACTTAGTCATGTCTGTCTCTTTGTGACCCCATGGACTGAAGTATGCCAGGCTTCCCTGACCTTCACTGCCGCCCGGAATTTGCTCAAACTCATGTCCACTGACTTGATGATGCCATCCAACCATCTCATCCTTTGTCACCCCCTTATCTTCCTGCCTTCAATCTTTCCCAGCACCAGGGTCTTTTCTACTGACAGCATCAGGGTCTCTGCATCAGGGGGCCAAGGAGCTTCAACTTCAGCGTCAGTCCTTCCAATGACTATTCAGGGTTGATTTTCTTTGGGATTGGCTTCTTTGATCTCCTTGCTGTCCAGGGAACTCTCAAGAGTCCTCTCCAACACCACAGTTCGAAGGCATCAATTCTTCAGTGCTCAACCCTCTTTACGGTCCAACTCCCACGTCCATACATGACTACTGGGAAAACCATAGCTTGACTATATGGACCTTTGTCAGCAAAGTGATGTGTTTCTGCTTTTTAAATATGCTGTCCAGATTTATCATAGCTTTTCTTCCAAGGAGCAAGTGTCCTTTAATTTCATGGCTGCAGTCACTGTCCACAGTGATTCTGGAGCCCAAGAAAATTAAGTCTGTCACTATTTTCATTTTTTCCCCATCTATCTACCATGAAGTGATGGGACTGGATGTTCATGATTTTAGTTTTTCGAATGTTGAGCTTTAAGCCAGCTTTTTCACTCTTCCTCTTTCACTTTCATCAAGAGGTTCTTCAGTTCTTGCCATGCTATAGGTACACTTATGCAGCTCTATGGAAAGACTCACATGGAAATGAATGGAAGCTTCCTGCCAACTGAGGAATTGAGACTTCTTGCTAACAGCTATCCTTTTGGAAGAGGATCCTCCAGCCCTCCAGTCCCCCAGCTAGACTTCATGCTGACTTAAGTCTTGGCAAATGCCCTGAGGCAGCTTCCTTAAAAATCCCAACCCAGAATCAACCATCTAAATGGTTCCCAAATTCCTGACCCACAGAAATTGTGAGATAATAAACAGCTGTTATTTTAAGCTGTTAAAGTTGGAGGTAACTGGTTACACCACAACAAACAAGTTAATCTAGGTAGTAATGCTGCATGTGTACTAAAGGGACGTGAAAAATAAAGAGGATGAGGATAACAAAGTAAATGGCAGACTCCTCATTTTCAAACTCTAGTTCTAATGCTCTGAGACCTAGAAAATGCAGGTTAAGCTGGAGTTAAGTGTAGAAAAGACATTTATTCAAGTTAATAGCCAGGAGCCAATTTCCTGAAAATTCAGTTAGTAAATTTACCAAGCAACTATCCAGGGTCACTATGTGCCATCAAGAGTAGTGAATACTAATTAATCTTTCGCAAGAGGGGAGTCAACTGGGCCTAAAATAGAAATATTCCTCTGCAGTGTACCCAAGGGCAGTGGAAAAAACCCAGGCTTCTCACGTGCAATCTGACTTTGTAATTAACCTCTGCAATTTAATACCCGACTATTCAGGGTTGATTTTCTTTGGGATTGGCTTCTTTGATCTCCTTGCTGTCCAGGGAACTCTCAAGAGTCCTCTCCAACACCACAGTTCGAAGGCATCAATTCTTCAGTGCTCAACCCTCTTTACGGTCCAACTCCCACGTCCATACATGACTACTGGGAAAACCATAGCTTGACTATATGGACCTTTGTCAGCAAAGTGATGTGTTTCTGCTTTTTAAATATGCTGTCCAGATTTATCATAGCTTTTCTTCCAAGGAGCAAGTGTCCTTTAATTTCATGGCTGCAGTCACTGTCCACAGTGATTCTGGAGCCCAAGAAAATTAAGTCTGTCACTATTTTCATTTTTTCCCCATCTATCTACCATGAAGTGATGGGACTGGATGTTCATGATTTTAGTTTTTCGAATGTTGAGCTTTAAGCCAGCTTTTTCACTCTTCCTCTTTCACTTTCATCAAGAGGTTCTTCAGTTCTTGCCATGCTATAGGTACACTTATGCAGCTCTATGGAAAGACTCACATGGAAATGAATGGAAGCTTCCTGCCAACTGAGGAATTGAGACTTCTTGCTAACAGCTATCCTTTTGGAAGAGGATCCTCCAGCCCTCCAGTCCCCCAGCTAGACTTCATGCTGACTTAAGTCTTGGCAAATGCCTTGAGGCAGCTTCCTTAAAAATCCCAACCCAGAATCAACCATCTAAATGGTTCCCAAATTCCTGACCCACAGAAATTGTGAGATAATAAACAGCTGTTATTTTAAGCTGTTAAAGTTGGAGGTAACTGGTTACACCACAACAAACAAGTTAATCTAGGTAGTAATGCTGCATGTGTACTAAAGGGACGTGAAAAATAAAGAGGATGAGGATAACAAAGTAAATGGCAGACTCCTCATTTTCAAACTCTAGTTCTAATGCTCTGAGACCTAGAAAATGCAGGTTAAGCTGGAGTTAAGTGTAGAAAAGACATTTATTCAAGTTAATAGCCAGGAGCCAATTTCCTGAAAATTCAGTTAGTAAATTTACCAAGCAACTATCCAGGGTCACTATGTGCCATCAAGAGTAGTGAATACTAATTAATCTTTCGCAAGAGGGGAGTCAACTGGGCCTAAAATAGAAATATTCCTCTGCAGTGTACCCAAGGGCAGTGGAAAAAACCCAGGCTTCTCACGTGCAATCTGACTTTGTAATTACAATTTCAGGTAGCAATCATTAAGCGCACACACCCCACCCCTCAATTTACAGATAAGCATCTACCTGCACATGCACACCACAGCTCACAGACCACGATTCATTCCCAGTGCTGTGCCCTTCATCTGGGTCACCCATCACAGAAACCTCCGCCCCACCACGATCTTAAAGAAATGATTACCATTTGTGGTTCTAAATAGGCTCACATTATTTTCTACAAGTGTCAATTTTCCCCTGCGATATTACATTTTTCCAACATTTAGTTTTCCAGCATTTTGCCATGACTATCTGTGTAGATTAGAAAGGTTCTTAACTGTTATCTGTAATAGATTTTGCCTGTAGCAAAATTCATGCAGGCATAATAGAAGAACAAAGTGTACTCTGATGAAATTGCAACCATAATTTCCAGATGCCTGACATTTATTGCTTATTGCTATTAGAATTCAAGTGCCTATTTGTTTTGTACTTTGCTTTTATTCTTGCATCACAACATATAATGGAAAAAAAGATATTTTAAATGTTGGGTTAAGTATCACAGATCAGCACGAGGTATCAACATAATCAATACTACTTAAACATACTCCTAGGCAATTAATTTTTAAACAATCAAATTGTTGCACCACATCAAAATTTATAATGATACCAGAAAGGGTGTTACATTCTTTATTGTTTAATTAAAAGCAACACTTAGCACTCAGGCAACTAATGTTAAGACATCACAGCATAAAAGGCTTTCCTTATCATTATGCTGAGGGAGGTACAACTGACTTTTTACATTTTTTATTATTAAATGTTAATTGTACTTTATTAGCGAGGATGCATTTATCAAATTACTAGAAATAATGAGAGCTGTAAGAAGCAGAGCTTAATACAGCTATCCTACAGTGACCAGGACATTGCTGATACTTGATATCAGGATAACTGTCTTCTTCTGAAAGGAGAAAGCACATGGCTCTTATGGTGACCAAGTTGATGAAGTTGAGTTCAGAAAACGGCAAAGAGCAAAGCATGCATAATTTCAGGGCAAGACAAGAAGATGCATACACAGAACAGAGAAGAGACCTATGAAATAAAAACAAACAAAATTATACTGAAAAGTCCAAACTGAAAGAAATACAGAGAAAGAGCGAGGGAGGGTAGTAGAAGAACGTGTACCAGTCTCTGGGCTCCTACCCAGAGGATCAGAGATTCACAATAGGTGTGTGAAGCTGTTAAACTCAGGTCAGGAATACTGCCCAATACTGAGGCACTGCCCAAATGCTCAGGTTGTGTTTAGGCTCTTAAGAGAAAAACAGTGGGTAGAATTAGAGTATCTTGCTCGCTGTCAAGTTCTTGGCCTACCTGGGCTGATTTACAGACTGTTGAAGGGGCCTGGAGTGGGTTGTCATGGGTTCCATCCCTGGGTTGGGAAGGTGCTCTGGAGGAGGACATGGCAACCCACTCCAGTATTCTTGCCTGGAGAATCCCATGGACAGAGCAGCCTGGTGGGCTGCAGTTCATGGGGCCTGCACAGTCAGACACGACTGAGCAAATAAGTACAGTCCAGAAACCTATCAATGTGCAACAACCCCGGTAAAATTCCTGGGTCAGGAAGTTCCCCTGGAGAAGGGATAGACTACCCAGTCCAGTATTCTTGAGTTCCCCTGAAAACTCAAGGTGGCTCAGCAGTAAAGAATCTGCCTACAATGCAGGAGCTGCAAGTTCATTCCCTGGGTCTGGAAGATCCCTTGGAGAAGGACACAGCATCCCATTCCAGTTCTTGCCTGGGAAATCCCATGGACAGACGAGCTTGGTAGTCTACGATCCATGGGGTCACAAAGAGTAGGACATGACTTAGGGATTAAACAACAACAATAAAAGAGACCAGGAAAGGACATTGAGACAAAGTAGGCCCAACCATGGACCCTTTTCATTAGTTTTCCCCTGCAAACTCCACATATGAAAAATCCTGTCTAATAAGAAATTAGATGATGCTATGAACTTGAGTCAGGCAGTTCAGTTGCTCAGTCATGTCTGACTCTTTGTGACCCCATGGACTTCAGCACGCCAGGCCTCCCTGTCCTGAAGGTATATTTGGTCATTTTGCAATACTGAAAGCAACTTTTGAACCCCATGGCTATTGCTCAGACCCCAATCTAACAACTTTACTTTACAGTCGAGAAAACGATGCCATCCCTAATACTGACAACAACTTAGACTGACTCCAAAGATGCAGAATACACCCAGGAGGCAGTGAGCACTGGCCTGGTCTGCAAAGGCAGCTCCACACACCTGTACTTTCTATGGGGATAGGACTGTGATCTCACAAGCTACCAGAGCTCTACTCTCTGCCCCAAGACTCTACAAAAGAGCACACCCTCCTTGGGGTAAGCTCTATGACTATGTCTGGGTTCTGAAACTGTATGTCCAGGCAACTGCTCTCAGAAGTGCATATGCTATGTGGTGATGCCAAAGAAACAAGGCATAGTCATTCCGTCCACAAACCTATCAAGACCAGGCCTGTACAACAACAGAGAAAATTTACACATCATTCTACAATTAGGCAAAGAAATTACAACTACTCCAGTTTCTGTAGATGACCTCATCTTCCCAATATTATCTTATGCCTAGTCAAAAAAGCCAGGGAAGGATTTAAACATACCATCTATTGGTATTTATGTCTCTTCTGCTTCAAATAGTCTCTTTTGGGCAACTGAGACTCTTCTCAATAAATAAATCTTGAGAAGATCTTTTTTGTACTCTGTATGCAGATGTGTTTATATTAATATAGATTTGTTGTTGTTTAGTCACTAAGTCATTATCTGACTCTTTTGTGGCCCCACGGACTGTAGCCCACCAGGCTCCTCTGCCCATGATATTTTCCAGGCAAGAACAGTGGAGTGGATTGCCATTTCCTTCTCCAGGAGATCTTCCTGACCCAGGGATCAAACCCACATCCTCTGCATTGACAGACAGGTTCTTTACCATTGAGCCACTAGGGGAGGCCCTTATATAAACTTGCATCACATCATTTAGATAATCATTGAAAACATCTTATCACTAAGTTCAAGATACCATAAAATTCAGTTCACTAGGGAGGACTGGACCCAATCTATAAATGTAAGTGTGTGTGTGTGTACACAGGAGGTGGGTGTTTTAGGTTGAATCAAGACAGACTTCCTGAGAACAGACTTATGGACATTGTGAGGAGTGAACACTGGGTGAGAGGCATGGAAAGAGTAACATGGAAACCTACACTATTATATGTAAAAGAGATCACTATTGTCAATGTGCTGTGGGAATAAGGGATCCTACATGGGGGCGATACGATGGCCTGGAGGGGTAGGATGGGGGGACTAGGAGGGGGGTGGAGGAGAAATGGGGGCCAAGGATATACATATGACCAGTCTGGGATTATACATATCTGTAAACAATGAAACATTGTGAAAGTTAAAAGCAAAAATTTTTAAAAAAGGAATAAATAAATAAATGGAAACTCAAAAAAAAAAAAAAAACCACACAAAACTGTCAAATTGGGTGAACAAACTTGAAGATAATGCCACTACCAGATTTTAAGACAGAAAAGCACCTGCCACCAATAAAAGTTCATTAAAGGCAAAAAAAAAAAAAAAAAAGACTTCCTGGATCTGTGAGTTTGAATACAAACTAAGGATAGTGGGCTCCACCTCCTGGGCACCCTCTGTTCTATAGAATCAGAGGCATTAGGATAATACAGCATGTTACGGGAAAGATGACTAGTGGGCTTCGAAAGCTAGACCAGTAGGAAACAGCAACACTTCTTGTCCTCTACTCCAGGCACAGGTTCACACAAGGCCAGGGTGGAGGTATGGAAAGGAAACATGGGTCCAACTAACACTGATGAGGTCACAGGGTAGGAAGGAGCAAGGATCCGGGGAAAGATACAGGGAGAAGAGCAAGGCTGGCCTAAAAAGGAACAACTTAGTTGGTATGTTCTTTTAAAATGCTACCTTTCAAGAATCAACCAGCCATTCATGGAAAGATCTGTTACTGTTGCTGTTTTCTCTAGGGATCTGAATATTTGTGATACAGAGTGCAATGAAACCAATGAGAATGGCATAAATGCTAACCAGCGCCACCTGATGTTTCCTTCCCCATAACTTATGACAGAGCAAAGGCAAAAGCACAAAGAACCAGAGAGAAAACCTGTTCACCGATCCTCCTTTTACAAATCACTGGATATTTGACACAACAGGAGGGTAACTTTTTTCTGAGGAAATGTTTTATATGTACCAACCAAAAGAATACAGAATAATAGAATCAATTCTTGTACACCCACTGGACAGTCATGTTTGAACCATATGCTTTGAAGAATAATTAGCTCAGGGGCAAACATCAGCCCACATCAAATGTGATGTTCTTCCTCACTAAACCCTTCAAAAAATTTTGTAAAGCATTTTCTATGACTGTTTTACCTTCCCTTTTTTGTAAAATTGCAGAGTGATTCAGCAGATCACACAATTGTCATGATTTTTAACCTAATTTTGGAAGAGAAATAACACATAAATGTGGTTTAAAACAAAATCCAAAAAGTACATAATGGTACAAAATTAGAATGTACAAGCCTCTCTTCTTCCCTAACCTTTTGAATATCAATGATAGCTATTGTTAACAGCTTCTCATTTATCTTTCCTTCAAAAGGAAACAAAACCACATTCATGATTTTATACTTATGCCAAGGCAATCTTATAGCTTGTTGTTTTTACTCAATTCGCCATATCATGGTAGTATTTCCTTGTCTATACATACCATGGTGACACATATTTTTAACAACTAGATGGACGTGCCATGTTTATATAGCTAGTCCCCTGCTGATGAACATGTAGGTTACCAATATTCTAGTATTACACTTGATGTTCCAATGAATAACCTCACATATATGTCTATAAGAATATCCATAAAGCAATTCTGTAGATATGGAATCTCTGAATCAAAGGAGATATTCATTTCTAATTTTAGCAAATTTTGCCACATTACTTTACAAAATGGTTTTCCTCAGTTACATTTTCACCAAAAGCTGTAAGAGTACACATTCACTTATACTCTTATTTAACTGACTTATAAAGCTGACTATATTAATGATTATATACCACTATAAATTTGATCTGTTACTTTAATCATGGAACATAACTAAATATACTTTGCATGGAGATTAGCACTTTGTGTTCCTTTTTGAATGAACTTGGGAAAAACTCGAGAACACGCTATTGCAAAGCATCTTCATCAAACGCCTCTCCTAGTTTCACACTGAGAATCATTACCTAAGAGGCTTCCCGATCCCAAGAGTCAAGTCTCTGATTCAGCGAGCCTCACCAAGAATTCACATTTCCAACAAACATGACCAGGGCTGAGGGCTTCAAAAAAAGGGCCAAAATACAGAATAATAGAATCAATTCTTGTACACCCACTGGACAGTCATGTTTGATGTTGAAGAATAATTAGCTCAGGGCAAACATCAGCCCACATCAAATGTGATGTTCTTCCTCACTAAACCCTTCAAAAAATTTTGTAAAGCATTTTCTATGACTGTTTTACCTTCCCTTTTTTGTAAAATTGCAGAGTGATTCAGCAGATCACACAATTGTCATGATTTTTAACCTAATTTTGGAAGAGAAATAACACATAAATGTGGTTTAAAACAAAATCCAAAAAGTACATAATGGTACAAAATTAGAATGTACAAGCCTCTCTTCTTCCCTAACCTTTTGAATATCAATGATAGCTATTGTTAACAGCTTCTCATTTATCTTTCCTTCAAAAGGAAACAAAACCACATTCATGATTTTATACTTATGCCAAGGCAATCTTATAGCTTGTTTTTTTTACTCAATTCGCCATATCATGGTAGTATTTCCTTGTCTATACATACCATGGTGACACATATTTTTAACAACTAGATGGACGTGCCATGTTTATATAGCTAGTCCCCTGCTGATGAACATGTAGGTTACCAATATTCTAGTATTACACTTGATGTTCCAATGAATAACCTCACATATATGTCTATAAGAATATCCATAAAGCAATTCTGTAGATATGGAATCTCTGAATCAAAGGAGATATTCATTTCTAATTTTAGCAAATTTTGCCACATTACTTTACAAAATGGTTTTCCTCAGTTACATTTTCACCAAAAGCTGTAAGAGTACACATTCACTTATACTCTTATTTAACTGACTTATAAAGCTGACTATATTAATGATTATATACCACTATAAATTTGATCTGTTACTTTAATCATGGAACATAACTAAATATACTTTGCATGGAGATTAGCACTTTGTGTTCCTTTTTGAATGAACTTGGGAAAAACTCGAGAACATGCTATTGCAAAGCATCTTCATCAAACGCCTCTCCTAGTTTCACACTGAGAATCATTACCTAAGAGGCTTCCCGATCCCAAGAGTCAAGTCTCTGATTCAGCGAGCCTCACCAAGAATTCACATTTCCAACAAACATGACCAGGGCTGAGGTTGTCTTATAAAAACAATGAAATAGAACCAGTGATATTTACATCACACTCAACTTACGAAGCACAACAGCAGGTGAAATTACCTGAAAATAGAGAGATCTAGTGCCTTGAAGGAGAGATCTGATCAAAGAGAGGGTTGGTGGCTTAGCAGCAAGATTAATGTTGGGATAGTGGCCCATCACATAACTGAAGGAGAAAAGTGAGCACCAAGAATAGCTTTCACCTTCATTTCCAGATACTGCATTTTTTTTTTTTTTGAAATAGCTCATTTTGTATTTACAAAGAAAGATGGGAATGACTGAATGTCGGCACCAAGATGACCCCTAGAGCAGGTGTAGAGAAATGGATGTGATGAATTCAGGTAATTGCGGTCTGCGATGAATGAAATCCCCTTTGTAATTCTTCAACCTAGACTGTATTTTAGAATCATCTGGAGGACTTCTTTTCTGTTTATTTTTTGGCTGTGCTGGGTTTTCGTTGCAGCCCATGGACTTTCTCTGGTTGCAGACCACAAGCTCTAGAAAGCATGGGCTCCATAGTTGCAGTGCACAGACTGGGTTGCTCTGAGGCATCCAAATCTTAGTTCCCTGACTGGGGATTGAACTGTGTCCCCTGAACTGAAAGGTGGATTCTTAACCACTTAACCACCAGGAAGTCTCTGGAGAGTTTTTAAATCATTCAAGGCCTGGGTCTTACCTCAGACCCGCTGAGTCTAGGCTTAAGCACTGGTTTTAAAAGTTTCCTCAGAAGATTTTAATTTTAGCAAATTTTGCCACATTACTTTAAAATGCCATTTACAAAAATTCACCTTATACTCTTATTTAACTGACTTATAAAGCTGACTATATTAATGATTATATACCACTATAAATTTGATCTGTTACTTTAATCATGGAACATAACTAAATATACTTTGCATGGAGATTAGCACTTTGTGTTCCTTTTTGAATGAACTTGGGAAAAACTCGAGAACATGCTATTGCAAAGCATCTTCATCAAACGCCTCTCCTAGTTTCACACTGAGAATCATTACCTAAGAGGCTTCCCGATCCCAAGAGTCAAGTCTCTGATTCAGCGAGCCTCACCAAGAATTCACATTTCCAACAAACATGACCAGGGCTGAGGTTGTCTTATAAAAACAATGAAATAGAACCAGTGATATTTACATCACACTCAACTTACGAAGCACAACAGCAGGTGAAATTACCTGAAAATAGAGAGATCTAGTGCCTTGAAGGAGAGATCTGATCAAAGAGAGGGTTGGTGGCTTAGCAGCAAGATTAATGTTGGGATAGTGGCCCATCACATAACTGAAGGAGAAAAGTGAGCACCAAGAATAGCTTTCACCTTCATTTCCAGATACTGCATTTTTTTTTTTTTTTGAAATAGCTCATTTTGTATTTACAAAGAAAGATGGGAATGACTGAATGTCGGCACCAAGATGACCCCTAGAGCAGGTGTAGAGAAATGGATGTGATGAATTCAGGTAATTGCGGTCTGTGATGAATGAAATCCCCTTTGTAATTCTTCAACCTAGACTGTATTTTAGAATCATCTGGAGGACTTCTTTTCTGTTTATTTTTTGGCTGTGCTGGGTTTTCGTTGCAGCCCATGGACTTTCTCTGGTTGCAGACCACAAGCTCTAGAAAGCATGGGCTCCATAGTTGCAGTGCACAGACTGGGTTGCTCTGAGGCATCCAAATCTTAGTTCCCTGACTGGGGATTGAACTGTGTCCCCTGAACTGAAAGGTGGATTCTTAACCACTTAACCACCAGGGAAGTCTCTGGAGAGTTTTTTAAATCATTCAAGGCCTGGGTCTTACCTCAGACCCGCTGAGTCTAGGCTTAAGCACTGGTTTTTAAAAAGTTTCCTCAGAAGATTTTAATATGCAGAGCTAAATTTGAGGACCTCTTTATTAAGGGCTTCCCTAGTGACTCAGACAGTAAAGAATCTATCTGTAGTGCAGGAGACCAGGGTTCCATCCCTGGGTTGGGAAGATCCCCTAGCGAAGCAAATGGCTACCCACTCCAGGAGTCCTATCTGGAGAATCCCATGGACAGAGGAGTCTGGCAGGCTACAGTCCATGGGGTCACAAAAAATCAAATACAAACAAGCGACTGACACTTTCAGTTTTCATTAAGAGCATCCTGTAGGGTTTAGGTACATTTTCAAGATCTTCCTAAGGTCTTTAGCTAATCTAGGGATCAATCCAGAAACCTCATGACTACTAAGCCCTGCTGTAACAATCTGAAATCAGTATTTGGCATGATGTCTATTATAAGGCCGTGTATACAGAAAAGTTAGTCACATGAAGCACAATGAAATACAGTGAATATAAAGTTCCTGTGGGTGTTTGAAGGAATTAATCTTAAAAAAAATAAATAAACCCTCACTCTACTAGTGGTGATCTGGAGAGCATCTTAGCAATTTAAATCAAGAGCCTTAAAAATGTACATATCTGTTGACCCACAAATCCCATGTCTAGAAACCAGGGATATTTACAAAGTCTAGGCCTGGACTAGGATGGTAACTGCTGAATTGTCTTTATCACAAAACTGGAACCAAGTCATCTAATCACCATTAATACATTCAATATTTAGAGTGGAATATTATAAATCATTTAAAACAGTATGCTCAGAATATCAGATTAGTCATTCATTGACTTAAAATGAATAACATGCATAATATTCAAACACATTTGAAGTGAAAAAGCAAGCTGTAAAGTTCCACATGTAGCATCATGGACTTTCTCTGGTTGCAGACCACAAGCTCTAGAAAGCATGGGCTCCATAGTTGCAGTGCACAGACTGGGTTGCTCTGAGGCATCCAAATCTTAGTTCCCTGACTGGGGATTGAACTGTGTCCCCTGAACTGAAAGGTGGATTCTTAACCACTTAACCACCAGGGAAGTCTCTGGAGAGTTTTTTAAATCATTCAAGGCCTGGGTCTTACCTCAGACCCACTGAGTCTAGGCTTAAGCACTGGTTTTTAAAAAGTTTCCTCAGAAGATTTTAATATGCAGAGCTAAATTTGAGGACCTCTTTATTAAGGGCTTCCCTAGTGACTCAGACAGTAAAGAATCTATCTGTAGTGCAGGAGACCAGGGTTCCATCCCTGGGTTGGGAAGATCCCCTAGCGAAGCAAATGGCTACCCACTCCAGGAGTCCTATCTGGAGAATCCCATGGACAGAGGAGTCTGGCAGGCTACAGTCCATGGGGTCACAAAAAATCAAATACAAACAAGCGACTGACACTTTCAGTTTTCATTAAGAGCATCCTGTAGGGTTTAGGTACATTTTCAAGATCTTCCTAAGGTCTTTAGCTAATCTAGGGATCAATCCAGAAACCTCATGACTACTAAGCCCTGCTGTAACAATCTGAAATCAGTATTTGGCATGATGTCTATTATAAGGCCGTGTATACAGAAAAGTTAGTCACATGAAGCACAATGAAATACAGTGAATATAAAGTTCCTGTGGGTGTTTGAAGGAATTAATCTTAAAAAAAATAAATAAACCCTCACTCTACTAGTGGTGATCTGGAGAGCATCTTAGCAATTTAAATCAAGAGCCTTAAAAATGTACATATCTGTTGACCCACAAATCCCATGTCTAGAAACCAGGGATATTTACAAAGTCTAGGCCTGGACTAGGATGGTAACTGCTGAATTGTCTTTATCACAAAACTGGAACCAAGTCATCTAATCACCATTAATACATTCAATATTTAGAGTGGAATATTATAAATCATTTAAAACAGTATGCTCAGAATATCAGATTAGTCATTCATTGACTTAAAATGAATAACATGCATAATATTCAAACACATTTGAAGTGAAAAAGCAAGCTGTAAAGTTCCACATGTAGCATCATCGCACTTCTCTGCAAACAATATAACTGTACCACATTTACCAAGGGCTTTCGTCATTCTAGGCATGGGTTCTAAATGCTTGAAAACATTCATTCCTTCATGCTTCCAATTCCTGCGGTGTCACTATTTTTGCCTCCCTTTAAAGATGAAACTGCTGGGACACAGAAGTCACTAACATGCCTGAGGTCACACAGCCCGTAAGTGGCAGACCAGAGTCACAGACTCTGGCCCAGAGTCCATGTTTCTCCATTGCACTACACTGCTGACATGGGCTGATATGCACAAGGTGTCTGGAGGAATAAAAGGAAAGTTTACAGTCTACCCTTTGTTAATAAATAATCTGTTTCTTCTACAATGAGCATATATGACATAGTTTTTAAAGTTAGTATATATATTTTTAAACTTTGTATTTTATATTAGAGTCACTTAGCAACGTTGTGATTGTTTCAGGTGGACGGCAAAGGGATGCAGCCCTACCGAAACATGTCTCTATTTTCCCCCAGACTCCCCTCCTATCCAGGCTGGCGCACAACACTGAGCAGAGTTCCCTAGGCTCTACACTAAGTCCTTGGGGGTTGTCTGCTTTAAATATAGCAGTATGTACAGGATGATCCCTTCTATATTTTTCAGGAACAAAAAATCCATTAAGCATACCAAATAAAAATTGGAGGGAGGGCTTCCCATGGTGGTCCAGTGGGTAAGGACACCGCCTTGCAGTGCAAGGGGCGCCGGTTCCATCCCTGGCCTGGGAAGATCCCACGTGCCGCGGAGCGGCTGGACGGATGTGTCCAATTACCGAGCTGGAGCTCCGGAGCTCTGGAGCGCATGCGCCCAGAGCCGGTGCTCTGCAACGACAGACGCCACCGCGATGGGAGGCCCACAGGAGCCGAAGAACAAAGACGGATGAAAATAGAGAAATGAAAGACCAATAGAAGTGGCCCGCCCGCTCCCCTCCCTCCCCAACCCGACCCCCGCCCAAAATAAATAAGTAAATCTTAAAAAAAAAAAAAATGGAGGGAAGAAAGAAAGGTGTACAAAGGACAAGGAGGTTAGGCATCTGCCCAGTGAGGAAAGCTAGGGAGAAGAACCTGGCTCTAAAAATCTGTGCAGATCCTAGCCTGGCAGGTCCTTTCCTTACCTGTTCTGCTGAACAACCAAAGGTGCAAATATGCAAAATGAGGAAGGAGGCAGCAGCCAGGAGGTGAATGGGTAAATTCGGTGGCGTATCCTGGAGCTCTTTCGGGACAGAAAAGAGAATTTGAGAGGAGAGCTGAGTAGGGAGAAGGAACCAGTGAGGAGATGCTGAAAATGCATGACAGTCAAAAGACTAGGTGAGTGGGAGGGTTAGTTAAGTGGAGGTGAAAGAAAGGAGAGAGAGACAAGACCTCACTTCACAAGACCTCACTTCACAAGACCCCACTTATATGAGACATTAAAAAAGGAGGCCAGCGAGGGAACAACACCTGACACCTTCCCAGTGAGATCTGATGAGCAGCTGGAGCTCAGCAAAAGCCAAACGTTGAAAGTTTGGTGCAGCCAATTTACTGATGAAGGAGTGGGGCTCATCAGGGACACGTGGGATAGCTTCAGAGCAGTGATTTGGAGCTGAGCAGGAGCTAGATTTAGGCTTCCCAGGTGCCTCGGTGGTAAAGAATCTGCCTGCCAGTGTGGGGGACACAGGTTCAATCCCTGTGTCAGGAAGATCCCCTGGTGGGGGGGCGGGGGTGGCAAAGCAACCCTCTCTAGTAGTCTTGCCTGGAGAATTCCATGGACAGGGGAGCCTGGTGGACTACAGTCCACGGAGTCACAAAGAGTAAGACATGACTCGGTGACTGAACAACAAAGCTCTGCTCTCAAGGGTCAATGTATGAATTTGTGATTTTGGGACTTCCCTAGTGGCTCAGATGGTAAAGAATCCGCCTGCAATACAGGATACCTGGGTTCAATCCCTAGAGTGGAAAGATCCCCAACCCAGGGGAGGGGATGGCAACCCACTCCAGCATTCTTGTCTGGAGAATCCCCATGGACAGAGGAGCCTGGCGGGCTGCAGTCCACGGGGTCACAAAGAGTCTAACATGAAAGAGCGACTAAGCACAGCAAAGCACAGAAGCTAGACACCAGTGATCTATGATGGTGCTGCATATCCAGTTACTCTACTCCAAGTGACATCAGGAGAAATAAAATGCAGCTGTCGGACCTTGGCCACAATGCTCTTCCCACTGACCCAGTGGCCCAGGCTTCTGGCTCACTGTGGTCATTAGTGTCTGTCAGCCAACGATGCTAGGCTGGAATTCTTCCCCTTTGACCAAAGCTTCAGTGGGCAGAACTGCTTCGGAAAGTAGGACATTCATTTTGAGCCGGAGAAAAAAAAATTCTAGAATATATTTAAAGACATGCAGCTGGCTGTGTTACTTTTAGGACCATATACTCGTTCAAACTATGATAACAAGTTCAAACCATTGCCTAGTAAAAATACTTTGGGTACAAGTGACTGACTTATAACTGATATGTAAATCTGTGCTCCTCAAGAATTCGACGGTGCTAGAAAACAGAAATTAAAACAGATCCTATTCAACATTTTAAGGACATCACTCCGTCTCATTCCCATGTTCAGCTTCTATTTTAAGAAGGTCTCTTCCCTTCTTCACAGATTCCCATCCTTATTACTGACAAGATAAGGTTAAATAAATAAAGTTTGACTCTACATTTTGCTCCACTTAGCAGATGCACTCAATATTTTCACACATTCACACTTAGAATTACAGCAAAAGAGCACATTCAAGCCAAGAAATAATTGTCTTTCACAATCGTTCTACAACCAGAACTCTCAAATTAATGGGTTTAATAGCAGATTTTCCCTCCTTTGGACACTAACCTCTTTCTGTCTTTAGATATAACAGATGATACCTGGGAAGCCGGCAGAAATTATGCACAGACATGCACTCAGACAGTAAAAACCTCATTGTAGAAATAGCTATCCCTACAGTAAGTACTCATATAACTTTTTTTGCCTCCTTATTATTGCCATACATAATTCACTCCTCTGCAAGTTCAAATTGCATATTACAGCACATTAATGTTGGTCTTCCTTTATAGCAACCTATCATATGGTTAGCATTCTCATTTATAACTTAAATTACTTTTATTTCTCCAGCCATTTCACCTAACTACTTTGAATCAAATGGGGGAAACGCTCCTATATCCCAAATTGCAGAAAGAGGCAGTCCTAAGACCTGGCTGGAGCACAATGTTACCCGTATATGGGAGTGCACCCATCTCTGAGGTCAGTGGCTCTTCTGAACCCACAAAGACCAAAGGGAGGTGTGTTAGGGCTTCTTGACTCCATTTAGAAGCAGCCTCAGAAGTAGGTAGAACTGAGGACAACCTTTTAATAAAGACTACCGCCAAATATATGCTTTTTAAGTGGAGAAGGGGAAAAAAAGCAGTTTGGAACCTTCCAGTGGCTTCCCATTTACTCTAAGGTAAGAATAGAAACGCTAGCCCCTCCAGCTTTGGCCCCTGCCTGCCTTCCTGGTCTCCACATGGGCCCCTCCGCTTTGCCCTCTACACCGAAGCTTCCCACCCCTACCCTACAGGGTTAATTCCATCTTTTTGAAAACTCGAATTCAATCATTAGTCCCTCTTTCCTGGCCTCCCAACTGAATCACTTTGCTGGAGTATATAATCTTGGGCAGGATAATTTATTAAAAGAGCTTTTTTTAATTATTATATATACATATGTGATCTTTCTTTTTTTCTCCCATTTCAAGCTTGCACTTTGACCTTTCTGTTCTCTGCATTACCAAGTTTTGCAGAGCAGAGAGCAAAAGCCTCCTATCTTTCCCAGCAGTTTAAAACCATTGAAGAGATAATGCTAGACCTTCAGACAGGTGAGAGATCCTATATACAAAGTGGAGACCTTTTCCGTGCTCCCAAATGGCCTTTCAAAGAGATTGCAAGACTTCCAAATGATGGCTTATGGTGTTTCTAGAGAGCTTATGAGTTCAATAGCAACATGCCTCTGACCCTCAAGGATGCTTATGCATCATCGGACAATAAAGATATCAGCAATGACCATGAAGGCCTGGGACTCAGGGGCCTTTATTGCACTGTCCAGGTGCCACCAGAGTTCCCTGGGTTTGGCATGACCAGGAGGACTAGGCAGTCCTGAGGCAGAGCTGGAATCCCTCACTTACCCAGATGGAGGGAAACTAAGACCATTTAAAAGAATGTGACACTTGTTGCCTATCTAAGTTTTAGACACAAACATAATGCTCGTATCTGCTATATTCTCACCTTGCTGTGCAAAAACTGCACTCATCAAGAGCTTTCAAATTTACGCACACACCATTCTTTTCATTAATGTCTTTTTCCTCCTCTCCTTCTAAGCTCTGTGAGGAAAGAAACTACGTCTGTGTTTGTTCACTATTCAACTTCAGGGTCTAGCACAAAAATTCATCCACAGTGGATGCTGATACACTCCTTTGTAGATTTAACGGCATACAGTAAAATGCACCAATCTACGAGCACATTTCAATGAATTTTGATGAATGTATCTGCTTATTTAAGTAGTAACACTTCAATCAAAGTATAAAGCATTACCATCACTCAAGAAAGGTCTCTCGTCTCTTGACAGTTGTATCCCTCTCTCTACCAGCGTGTGGTGGTGTGGTGTGTGCACACTCAGTCACATTTGACACACTGGCACCCCATGGACTGTAGCCGGCCAGGCACCAGTGAGATTCCCCAAGAACACTGGAATGGACTGCCATTTCCTCCTCCAGGGGATCTTCCCAATTCAGGGATCGAACCTCTGCATCTCCTGCACAGGCAGGTGGATTCTTTACCACAGGCCACCTGGGAAGCCCTTTCTAACAGAGATGACCACTACTCCGATTTCTATGCTCACAGATGAGTTCTGCCAGTCATTTCACTTCATGTAAATGGAAACATGCTGTATGAACTATCTCGCATCTTGATTGACTGACTCATCAAAATGTTTCTAGCTTTTACCCATGTGTTGTATGAATGTGTAAATTTGTTCTTTTTTGGGTACACACTGTTCCACTGTGTGGAGTTACCACCATGTGCTTGTCCATCAATAAGAAAACATAAACATGTTGTCTGGGACATTTCACTATTATGAATAAAGCTGAAATGAACATTCTTGCACATGTCATTCTGTAGACATACACTTCCACTTCTCTTGGGTAAACAGGTAGAAGGTGAACGGCTGGATCATACAGTGGGTGTGTGTCTACATACAGAGCTGGCAGTGTTCCACGGAAGTTGTGTGGTTTTATAACGCCTCCACCAACACACGAGCAGTCCAGCTGCTCCGCATCTGTTTTCAGCATTAGATACTGTTCGTCTTTTTAAATTTAATGGGTTTTAGTAAACATATACTAGTGTATTTCTGTGTTTTGTTTTGTTCATTTGCTTGTTTGGCTACACAGCTCAGCTTGCAGGATCTTACGTTTCCAGACCAGAAACCAAACCCATCCACTGGGCAGTGAAAACACCAAGGCCTAACCACTAGACTGCCAGAGAATTCTCATAGAGTTGACGTTTTAATATGCCATTCCCAACAGAATTATAGCTCAATTTTTAATGAGTATTTAGAGTTATTCAGGTCACCCATCTATTTTATAATTTGATAAGTTGCATTTTTTGAGTGTTGTCAAATTCGGTGGCATAATTTGTTTTGATATCCTGTTTAATAGTTAATGATGATTTTTGTGTTTCTCTCTTCTTTCTTGAGTAGTCTTGTTAGTAGTTTATCAGTTTTGTTAATATTTGTTCAATAAGCAACTATTGGACTTGGTATATTAATCTACTGCTTTCCATTTTCATTATTTCATTTTACTTACTTTGACTTTAGTAGCTATTTTTCCTAGCTTAAAGTAGAAGCTTATATACTTTTAGATCCTTCTTTTTTAATATAAGCTTTCAAAATACGATCTTCTGTCTTCATACCATTTTAGACATACCCTACAAATTTTGAAAGTTGTGTTTTTACTGTCGAATTCTTTGAATCATGGATTATTAAGTGGTGTGTTTTTAAATTCTGCCAGTCATTTCACTTCATGTAAATGGAAACATGCTGTATGAACTATCTCGCATCTTGATTGACTGACTCATCAAAATGTTTCTAGCTTTTACCCATGTGTTGTATGAATGTGTAAATTTGTTCTTTTTTGGGTACACACTGTTCCACTGTGTGGAGTTACCACCATGTGCTTGTCCATCAATAAGAAAACATAAACATGTTGTCTGGGACATTTCACTATTATGAATAAAGCTGAAATGAACATTCTTGCACATGTCATTCTGTAGACATACACTTCCACTTCTCTTGGGTAAACAGGTAGAAGGTGAACGGCTGGATCATACAGTGGGTGTGTGTCTACATACAGAGCTGGCAGTGTTCCACGGAAGTTGTGTGGTTTTATAACGCCTCCACCAACACACGAGCAGTCCAGCTGCTCCGCATCTGTTTTCAGCATTAGATACTGTTCGTCTTTTTAAATTTAATGGGTTTTAGTAAACATATACTAGTGTATTTCTGTGTTTTGTTTTGTTCATTTGCTTGTTTGGCTACACAGCTCAGCTTGCAGGATCTTACGTTTCCAGACCAGAAACCAAACCCATCCACTGGGCAGTGAAAACACCAAGGCCTAACCACTAGACTGCCAGAGAATTCTCATAGAGTTGACGTTTTAATATGCCATTCCCAACAGAATTATAGCTCAATTTTTAATGAGTATTTAGAGTTATTCAGGTCACCCATCTATTTTATAATTTGATAAGTTGCATTTTTTGAGTGTTGTCAAATTCGGTGGCATAATTTGTTTTGATATCCTGTTTAATAGTTAATGATGATTTTTGTGTTTTCTCTCTTCTTTCTTGAGTAGTCTTGTTAGTAGTTTATCAGTTTTGTTAATATTTGTTCAATAAGCAACTATTGGACTTGGTATATTAATCTACTGCTTTCCATTTTCATTATTTCATTTTACTTACTTTGACTTTAGTAGCTATTTTTCCTAGCTTAAAGTAGAAGCTTATATACTTTTAGATCCTTCTTTTTTAATATAAGCTTTCAAAATACGATCTTCTGTCTTCATACCATTTTAGACATACCCTACAAATTTTGAAAGTTGTGTTTTTACTGTCGAATTCTTTGAATCATGGATTATTAAGTGGTGTGTTTTTTGTCTCTAAATATTTCAGGAACCTGTAGACACATTTTTATTATTGACTTCTAATTTAATACGGTCACTACCAGAGGTCACATTTTTGTATTATTTCAACTTTTGAAATTTTGGAGGACTTGTTTTATGGCCCAGAACCTATCTAGCTTGCTTAGTCTTTTCTGTATCCTTGATAAGAACATGTGTTACACACTTGTTGATTACATCGCTTCAGTCATGTCCAACTCTTTGCAGTCCCATGGACTGTAGCCCGCCAGCCTCCTCTGTCCATGGGATTCTCCACACAAGAATCCTGGAGAGGGTTGCCTTTTCCTCCTCCAGGGGATCTTTTAACAGGAACCGAAGCCACCATATCACTTAACTCTCTAACATTGGAAGGTGGGGTTTTCTGTTTTTGTTTTTGTTTACCACTAGCACCACCTGGGAAGCCCCATAAAAATTTTGTAAATATCTGCTAAGTCAGGCTGGTTGACAGTATTGTTCAAATCATCTATACTTTCTGATTTCTGTGTCTCTTTTTCTATCAGTTACTGAGAAAAGAATGCTAAGTCTCCTGCTCTGATTGTCAACTGATCTATTTCTCCATTTAGTTCTGTCAGTGTTTACTGCATGTAGTGTGATGCACTATTTGACACACATACATTTAGGATTATCATGTTTTCTTGATGAATTGACTCTATTCTTAGGAAATATCTCTCTCTTGTGTCTGGTAATATTTCCTGTTTTGAAGTCATTTTTGTCTGATTGAGAAGGATACCAGTTTTCTTATGAGTAGTGTTTGCATGGTATATCTTTTCCTCTTCTGACTTTTAGTCTATCTGCAATTTTATATTTTTAGACGTGTCAGTTGTAGACAGCACTCAGCTGTTTATCCATCTTGACAATCTTGGCTTTGTAACTAGAGTATTTGTTTCCATTTAAATGCAAACAGTTATTGATAAAGACAGGGTTTTAATATACTATTTGGGGGCCTTTTCCCCCATTTTTATTCTTCTAGTCTCTGATCCTTGATTCTCCTTTCCTGCCTTCTTTCATATACGCTGAGTACTTATTTACAATTTCATTTTTTCTTCTCTATGTATTTGTAATCTGTATGTGTGTTTTCTATGGCTGCTCATGAGAATCACAATACATGTTTATTAGATGAGTAAATGAGTGGGGCACTGTGTTCCCACCACTTCTAATCCCTCATCAAGGCTGGGAGGTGAACACCATGTGCCCTAGTGCAGCCAAAATTGATAACATGCCAGTGGAGGAGGGATATTTTAATTTCAGGTTCACATTTTGACATTAAAGAGCTCTAGTCTCAACTCTAACACAATTGTTTCTGGTCAGTTGAAGTTTTACTCTTTCCCCAACTTAATGATCTTTCCATCTATTAAATACACATTCCTTCCTCTGGCTATATATCCAAATTACCTTTGAAGATTTTAAAAAACTATGGATGCCTAGATCTTGTCCAAGAGCCACTGAATCACTTAACTCTCTAACATTGGAAGGTGGGGTTTTCTGTTTTGTTTTGTTTACCACTAGCACCACCTGGGAAGCCCCATAAAAATTTTGTAAATATCTGCTAAGTCAGGCTGGTTGACAGTATTGTTCAAATCATCTATACTTTCTGATTTCTGTGTCTCTTTTTCTATCAGTTACTGAGAAAAGAATGCTAAGTCTCCTGCTCTGATTGTCAACTGATCTATTTCTCCATTTAGTTCTGTCAGTGTTTACTGCATGTAGTGTGATGCACTATTTGACACACATACATTTAGGATTATCATGTTTTCTTGATGAATTGACTCTATTCTTAGGAAATATCTCTCTTGTGTCTGGTAATATTTCCTGTTTTGAAGTCATTTTTGTCTGATTGAGAAGGATACCAGTTTTCTTATGAGTAGTGTTTGCATGGTATATCTTTTCCTCTTCTGACTTTTAGTCTATCTGCAATTTTATATTTTTAGACGTGTCAGTTGTAGACAGCACTCAGCTGTTTATCCATCTTGACAATCTTGGCTTTGTAACTAGAGTATTTGTTTCCATTTAAATGCAAACAGTTATTGATAAAGACAGGGTTTTAATATACTATTTGGGGGCCTTTTCCCCCATTTTTATTCTTCTAGTCTCTGATCCTTGATTCTCCTTTCCTGCCTTCTTTCATATACGCTGAGTACTTATTTACAATTTCATTTTTTCTTCTCTATGTATTTGTAATCTGTATGTGTGTTTTCTATGGCTGCTCATGAGAATCACAATACATGTTTATTAGATGAGTAAATGAGTGGGGCACTGTGTTCCCACCACTTCTAATCCCTCATCAAGGCTGGGAGGTGAACACCATGTGCCCTAGTGCAGCCAAAATTGATAACATGCCAGTGGAGGAGGGATATTTTAATTTCAGGTTCACATTTTGACATTAAAGAGCTCTAGTCTCAACTCTAACACAATTGTTTCTGGTCAGTTGAAGTTTTACTCTTTCCCCAACTTAATGATCTTTCCATCTATTAAATACACATTCCTTCCTCTGGCTATATATCCAAATTACCTTTGAAGATTTTAAAAAACTATGGATGCCTAGATCTTGTCCAAGAGCCACTGAATCAAGATCTTCAGAAAGCTTCAACACAGAGATAAAGTGGAGAACCACTGCATTACTGAATGTCCATTAAATTCTGGGTCCTGGCTATAAACACTAAGTCGTTAATGCCTCCTACCTACATGCACAAAGCAGGTTCCATAACAGCAGTGTATACAAGTTCCTTTCTCCCTTCTAATTATGTACAAGGCCAAAAGGGACTGGAGGTGGGGGTGAAGAAACTAAAGAAGCTCATTAGGTTTCTAATAGGTTTTTTTTTCCTTTTTCTTTTCTGGAGATTGGTCCCCTTGAGGCACAGTGTAACTCAAAATAATCCCATGGGAGAAGGGAGGCGTGTTGGAACTACATTGGCAGAATCTAATGTAGCAAAAGAAAATTTCGAAAAAGAAAGAAAAGCAAATAGCCTTAGCAATAATGTATTAGATATTACTCAGCCACAAGAAGGAATGCATCCAAATCAGTGCTAATGAGGTCAATGAACCTAGAGCATATTATACAGAGTGAAGTAAGTCAGAAAGAGAAAAACAAATATTGTGTATTAATACAAATACATGGACTCTAAAGAGATGGTACTGATGAACCTACTCACAGGGCAGCAATGGAGATGCAGACATAGAGAACAGAAGGGTGGACACAGCAGAGGAAGGAAAGGGTGGAACAAATGGAGAGAGTAGCATTGAAACATACACATTACCACATGCAACATTAAAGAGCCAGTGGGAGTTAGTTGTATAATGCAGGGAACTCAAATCTGGTCATCTGTTACAACCTAGAGGGGTGGGATGGGGTAGGAGGTGGGAGGGAGGTTCAAGAGGAAGGAGACACGTGTATGTGAGTGCTCAGTCTCTTCGGTCATGTCCGTTTTTTAAGACCCTATCAACTGCAGCCCCTCAAGTTCCTCTGTCCATGGGATTCTCCAGGTAAGAAGACAGGAGGCGGCTGCCTTGCCTGTAGTGGATCTTCCTGACCCAGGGTCGAACCTGTGTCTCCTGCATCTCTTCCACTGCAGGTGGCTTCCTTACCACTGAGCCACTAGGGAAGCCCAGACATATGTGTACATATGGCTGATTCATGCTGCTGGATGGCAGATCAGCACAATACTGTAAAGCAATCATCCTCCAATTAAAAATAAATTCATTTAAAAATAATGTACTAGAAAAAATTTCTTTATAAAATAGGATTATTACCCTTTCACATTTCTTCTCTGAGTTCTCCATGTATACAACAGGCTTTATATAGATTGTGCATTCTTACAATTCCCGAATTATTTCTACACCACTGGCCCCATCTTTACTCATAGATGCTCTCCTTGGTCTATCATGATCAGCTAGTAGAAGTACTGGGTACTCACTGCTCTAAGGAGGGACTTGGGGACATACAAGGCCATGAAGCAAATCTGCAACCAGAATCACAACCTTCCGTCCAGTGAATTCCTTCATCGTTTCCATACTTTCGGATTTACCATTCACCCTGAAAGCCTGGTTTGAAAATTTCAAAAAAGAAAGAAAAGCAAATAGCCTTAGCAATAATGTATTAGATATTACTCAGCCACAAGAAGGAATGCATCCAAATCAGTGCTAATGAGGTCAATGAACCTAGAGCATATTATACAGAGTGAAGTAAGTCAGAAAGAGAAAAACAAATATTGTGTATTAATACAAATACATGGACTCTAAAGAGATGGTACTGATGAACCTACTCACAGGGCAGCAATGGAGATGCAGACATAGAGAACAGAAGGGTGGACACAGCAGAGGAAGGAAAGGGTGGAACAAATGGAGAGAGTAGCATTGAAACATACACATTACCACATGCAACATTAAAGAGCCAGTGGGAGTTAGTTGTATAATGCAGGGAACTCAAATCTGGTCATCTGTTACAACCTAGAGGGGTGGGATGGGGTAGGAGGTGGGAGGGAGGTTCAAGAAGAAGGAGACACGTGTATGTGAGTGCTCAGTCTCTTCGGTCATGTCCGTTTTTTAAGACCCTATCAACTGCAGCCCCTCAAGTTCCTCTGTCCATGGGATTCTCCAGGTAAGAAGACAGGAGGCGGCTGCCTTGCCTGTAGTGGATCTTCCTGACCCAGGGTCGAACCTGTGTCTCCTGCATCTCTTCCACTGCAGGTGGCTTCCTTACCACTGAGCCACTAGGGAAGCCCAGACATATGTGTACATATGGCTGATTCATGCTGCTGGATGGCAGATCAGCACAATACTGTAAAGCAATCATCCTCCAATTAAAAATAAATTCATTTAAAAATAATGTACTAGAAAAAATTTCTTTATAAAATAGGATTATTACCCTTTCACATTTCTTCTCTGAGTTCTCCATGTATACAACAGGCTTTATATAGATTGTGCATTCTTACAATTCCCGAATTATTTCTACACCACTGGCCCCATCTTTACTCATAGATGCTCTCCTTGGTCTATCATGATCAGCTAGTAGAAGTACTGGGTACTCACTGCTCTAAGGAGGGACTTGGGGACATACAAGGCCATGAAGCAAATCTGCAACCAGAATCACAACCTTCCGTCCAGTGAATTCCTTCATCGTTTCCATACTTTCGGATTTACCATTCACCCTGAAAGCCTGGTTTGATAGTATCTCTCAGAGGCTCCGCGAGGAGAACGGAAACCTATTTTCTGGTGGGAAAATCCAAAACACCTTTCCACCAATTCTTATTGTCCCGGAAGTTGTATAGCCCAAGAAAAAAGAAACAAAAACTGAAAACTATAGCAAGGCGTGATTCATAGAATGACTATTATAACACTAGAAAAATATACTAGTGCCTTTAGCGATAGCTCTGACACGTGCTCCTTTCCAGATTACCAGTTATGGGTGCTGTACCATGACAGTCATAACATGTGCTTTTCCTGGTTTTGTTTTTAGTCCATCTTTGATTAGATAAGAACCATACGATTCTGTTAATTTTGGGGGGGGACTGCCTAAAAAAATCAGGTCATGCTGTCATACATGAAAACCAGCACCAGGTAGAGGTGCCCAGAAGACAAATTCAAAATGTCCACTAGCACCTCCCTCATCCTCTGGGCCTGAATGCCAGCTGAGGGGGATCTGGAGCGTCACACACTGGTGAGAGAGCTGATTGCCTAGCACTGGGTGTGCCTTGTAGGCCATTACGCTAGCTTACAGGAAGTCTGGCTGGGAACAGAGAAAGCAAGTGCCTCCCAAATCAGAGGTTTCAAACTGGAGGCATGCAGGCTAGGGATGCACTAATATAAGGTTTCTGCAGTCCTATATACACCTGTGTATGACTTAGAAGGGCTTCCCTGGTGGTTCAGTAAATAAATTTAAAAAAAAACTTGCCTGCCAATGCAGGAGATGCAGGCATACTGTAAAGCAATAAAATCCTCCCCAATTAAAAATAAATTCATTTAAAAATAATGTACTAGAAAAAATTTCTTTATAAAATAGGATTATTACCCTTTCACATTTCTTCTCTGAGTTCTCCATGTATACAACAGGCTTTATATAGATTGTGCATTCTTACAATTCCCGAATTATTTCTACACCACTGGCCCCATCTTTACTCATAGATGCTCTCCTTGGTCTATCATGATCAGCTAGTAGAAGTACTGGGTACTCACTGCTCTAAGGAGGGACTTGGGGACATACAAGGCCATGAAGCAAATCTGCAACCAGAATCACAACCTTCCGTCCAGTGAATTCCTTCATCGTTTCCATACTTTCGGATTTACCATTCACCCTGAAAGCCTGGTTTGATAGTATCTCTCAGAGGCTCCGCGAGGAGAACGGAAACCTATTTTCTGGTGGGAAAATCCAAAACACCTTTCCACCAATTCTTATTGTCCCGGAAGTTGTATAGCCCAAGAAAAAAGAAACAAAAACTGAAAACTATAGCAAGGCGTGATTCATAGAATGACTATTATAACACTAGAAAAATATACTAGTGCCTTTAGCGATAGCTCTGACACGTGCTCCTTTCCAGATTACCAGTTATGGGTGCTGTACCATGACAGTCATAACATGTGCTTTTCCTGGTTTTTGTTTTTAGTCCATCTTTGATTAGATAAGAACCATACGATTCTGTTAATTTTGGGGGGGGACTGCCTAAAAAAATCAGGTCATGCTGTCATACATGAAAACCAGCACCAGGTAGAGGTGCCCAGAAGACAAATTCAAAATGTCCACTAGCACCTCCCTCATCCTCTGGGCCTGAATGCCAGCTGAGGGGGATCTGGAGCGTCACACACTGGTGAGAGAGCTGATTGCCTAGCACTGGGTGTGCCTTGTAGGCCATTACGCTAGCTTACAGGAAGTCTGGCTGGGAACAGAGAAAGCAAGTGCCTCCCAAATCAGAGGTTTCAAACTGGAGGCATGCAGGCTAGGGATGCACTAATATAAGGTTTCTGCAGTCCTATATACACCTGTGTATGACTTAGAAGGGCTTCCCTGGTGGTTCAGTAAATAAATTTAAAAAAAAACTTGCCTGCCAATGCAGGAGATGCAGGCTCTATCCCCATGTTGGGAAGATCCACTGGAGAAGGGAATGGCAACCCACTCCAGTATTCTTGCCTGGAGAATTCCATAGACAGAGGAGCCTGGGGAGCTACAGCCCATGAGGCCATAGAGTCGGACCCAGCTTTGAAAACCATGAGTTAGAAAAAGGTACTCCTTCACCTGTGTAGATCTATTCCACCCTAAGCTAAAACACAACCTACCCAATTGTACACGATAGCCCTGGAGGCCACACATGCTTTGTCTCCTTTTAAAGTATCAGAATATTTTACCAAAAGAAACCACCGAAAAATCAGAATTGTGGCACACGGAATTCATATTCCCCCATGGCAGCTGTCATGAATATAATAAGCAGGTGCCCATTTGAGATGGGCCATGTGCTCTCCAGCTCACTGTGGTCCACTCCTCACCCTACTGTTCGTCACTGGGCCCACTTCGCTCATTGACCTGCCAGGCACTAAGGACATTAAAGTGTGCAACCACTCAAGGATTTCAGGGTCTAGGATAACACATACTGTCAGAGTTAAGTTTCCTTCTTGCCTCCCTGAAACAGAAAGAAGAGATTCCATGGGATCCAACACTGCTCTCACACAGAGGTTAAAATGGTGGGATCTGGATGGGCTTCTCTGGTGGTCCAGTGGGTAAAGAGTCCGCCTTGCAGTGCAAGGTGCACCGGTTCAATCCCTGGCCAGGGAAGACTCCACGTGCTACAGAGTGGCTGGACCGGTGTGTCCGATTACGAGCTAGTACTCTGGAGCGCATGCACCCAGAGCCGGTGTTCTGCAACGAGAGAGGCCACTGTGATGGGGGATCCACTCAGGCCAAAGAATAAAGATGGATGAAGATAAATAAATAACAAACCAATAATAGGGGCCAAAATTTTTTTTAAATGGTGGGATCTGCAGTAAGCTTGCCCTGGGTTGAAAGATTTCATTGATTTTCCACTTCCTGTCTTTATGACCTCCACCTGAAATCTGATCCCCACTCTCTTCTGCCTTTCCGTTAAGGTTCAGCCTGAAAGGCACTGCTTTCCCTGGCAGGAATCAACCTACACCTTAATACCAAAGCTTTACACCCTATACCAGGAGCCTACTCTCTACATGGCAGCTGTTGATGATCTAGATAGGTTTCAGGGAATCTATGCACCTGGCTAGAATGGAATGTAAAATACTATATATGGGTGATTCTATGGTTAGCGGAAGAAGATAGCTTTCATCAGATTTCCACATGGATTTGCAAACATAAAAGCTGTAAGATTCCACCCTAAGCTAAAACACAACCTACCCAATTGTACACGATAGCCCTGGAGGCCACACATGCTTTGTCTCCTTTTAAAGTATCAGAATATTTTACCAAAAGAAACCACCGAAAAATCAGAATTGTGGCACACGGAATTCATATTCCCCCATGGCAGCTGTCATGAATATAATAAGCAGGTGCCCATTTGAGATGGGCCATGTGCTCTCCAGCTCACTGTGGTCCACTCCTCACCCTACTGTTCGTCACTGGGCCCACTTCGCTCATTGACCTGCCAGGCACTAAGGACATTAAAGTGTGCAACCACTCAAGGATTTCAGGGTCTAGGATAACACATACTGTCAGAGTTAAGTTTCCTTCTTGCCTCCCTGAAACAGAAAGAAGAGATTCCATGGGATCCAACACTGCTCTCACACAGAGGTTAAAATGGTGGAATCTGGATGGGCTTCTCTGGTGGTCCAGTGGGTAAAGAGTCCGCCTTGCAGTGCAAGGTGCACCGGTTCAATCCCTGGCCAGGGAAGACTCCACGTGCTACAGAGTGGCTGGACCGGTGTGTCCGATTACGAGCTAGTACTCTGGAGCGCATGCACCCAGAGCCGGTGTTCTGCAACGAGAGAGGCCACTGTGATGGGGGATCCACTCAGGCCAAAGAATAAAGATGGATGAAGACAAATAAATAACAAACCAATAATAGGGGCCAAAATTTTTTTTAAATGGTGGGATCTGCAGTAAGCTTGCCCTGGGTTGAAAGATTTCATTCATTTTCCACTTCCTGTCTTTATGACCTCCACCTGAAATCTGATCCCCACTCTCTTCTGCCTTTCCGTTAAGGTTCAGCCTGAAAGGCACTGCTTTCCCTGGCAGGAATCAACCTACACCTTAATACCAAAGCTTTACACCCTATACCAGGAGCCTACTCTCTACATGGCAGCTGTTGATGATCTAGATAGGTTTCAGGGAATCTATGCACCTGGCTAGAATGGAATGTAAAATACTATATATGGGTGATTCTATGGTTAGCGGAAGAAGATAGCTTTCATCAGATTTCCACATGGATTTGCAAACATAAAAGCTGTAAGAGGGGTTTCCCTGGTGGTCCAGTGGGTTGTGAGTCTGCTTTGCAGTGCAAGGAGCACCTGTTCAATCCCTGGCTGGGGAAGATCCCGTGTGCCACAGAGTGGCTGGACTGGTGTATCCAGTTATGAGCCAGCACTCTGGAGCATGTGCACCCAGAGTTGGTGCTCTGCAACGAGAGAGGCCATTGTGATGGGAGGCCCACACAGGCCAACAGAATAAAGATGGATGAAAATAAATAAATGAAGGACCAATAAAAGAAGCCAAAATTGAAAAAAAAAAAAAAAAAAAGCTATAAGAGCCACTCTTCATAGCATTTATCTATACTACTAATTTCCCCCATGTGGCATTTGCTTTTTAATAGCTTATCATTATTATGTTTATTTATGTATCAGGTAAGATCACAGCCATGTTGCAGCAGCAAATAACTCCAGAATCTCAGGAGTTTACAACAACAAATGTTTATTTCTCACACAATATCCACTCTGGTTCTAGATGACTTCCCCAGGCTGCTGCCTTCCACTGAATGAGTCAGCTCAGACTTTTACAGCAGCATATGCTTCCACACTGCTAACAGAGGGATGGAGAATCTCACACCAAGCAATCAACTCCTTCTTTCTAGATGTAAAACATGTCCCCTGCTCTTACATTTCAATGGGCAAAACAGGTAACAAGCTCTTACCTAATCTAGTGAGGCAAGAAAGTTCTAACCCCATATGCCCAAAAGAAGAGAGGTGAAAATATTAGCAAACAGCACTATTGTACCTGCTTCCCAGCTGGACCTAAAAGAGGAGACTGTTGACTTAAGTAACTGTGGGAAATGGCATTTTGATAAGAAACTGTAAAGCTAAAGAAAATGTCTGCAGTAAGCTTGCCCTGGGTTGAAAGATTTCATTCATTTTCCACTTCCTGTCTTTATGACCTCCACCTGAAATCTGATCCCCACTCTCTTCTGCCTTTCCGTTAAGGTTCAGCCTGAAAGGCACTGCTTTCCCTGGCAGGAATCAACCTACACCTTAATACCAAAGCTTTACACCCTATACCAGGAGCCTACTCTCTACATGGCAGCTGTTGATGATCTAGATAGGTTTCAGGGAATCTATGCACCTGGCTAGAATGGAATGTAAAATACTATATATGGGTGATTCTATGGTTAGCGGAAGAAGATAGCTTTCATCAGATTTCCACATGGATTTGCAAACATAAAAGCTGTAAGAGGGGTTTCCCTGGTGGTCCAGTGGGTTGTGAGTCTGCTTTGCAGTGCAAGGAGCACCTGTTCAATCCCTGGCTGGGGAAGATCCCGTGTGCCACAGAGTGGCTGGACTGGTGTATCCAGTTATGAGCCAGCACTCTGGAGCATGTGCACCCAGAGTTGGTGCTCTGCAACGAGAGAGGCCATTGTGATGGGAGGCCCACACAGGCCAACAGAATAAAGATGGATGAAAATAAATAAATGAAGGACCAATAAAAGAAGCCAAAATTGAAAAAATAAAAAAGCTATAAGAGCCACTCTTCATAGCATTTATCTATACTACTAATTTCCCCCATGTGGCATTTGCTTTTTAATAGCTTATCATTATTATGTTTATTTATGTATCAGGTAAGATCACAGCCATGTTGCAGCAGCAAATAACTCCAGAATCTCAGGAGTTTACAACAACAAATGTTTATTTCTCACACAATATCCACTCTGGTTCTAGATGACTTCCCCAGGCTGCTGCCTTCCACTGAATGAGTCAGCTCAGACTTTTACAGCAGCATATGCTTCCACACTGCTAACAGAGGGATGGAGAATCTCACACCAAGCAATCAACTCCTTCTTTCTAGATGTAAAACATGTCCCCTGCTCTTACATTTCAATGGGCAAAACAGGTAACAAGCTCTTACCTAATCTAGTGAGGCAAGAAAGTTCTAACCCCCATATGCCCAAAAGAAGAGAGGTGAAAATATTAGCAAACAGCACTATTGTACCTGCTTCCCAGCTGGACCTAAAAGAGGAGACTGTTGACTTAAGTAACTGTGGGAAATGGCATTTTGATAAGAAACTGTAAAGCTAAAGAAAATGAAACCGTATATAATCATTGAACTTTAGTTTCACTACATAAATAAAGAGCTATCTAGTGGGAGCCAGGTTTCTGTCAGAGAAAAAAGTTTACAAATAAGCAGGAAGGTCTGTACGTGCGTCAAGAAGCAACAGTTAGAACCGAATGTGGAACAACAGACTGATTCAAAATCAGAAAGGAATACATCAAGGCAGTATATTGTCACCCTTCTCATTCAACTTATATGCTGGGTACCTCATGTGAAATCCTAGGCTGGATAAATCACAAGCTGGAGTCAAGATTTCTGGGAGAAATATCAATAACCTCAGATATGCAGATGACACTATCCTAATGGTAGAAAATTAAGAAGAACTAAAAAGTCTCTTGATGAAGATGAAAGCTGAGAGTGGAAAAGCTGGCTTAAAACTCAACATTCAAAAAAACTAAGATCATGGTATCCAGTCCCATCACTTCATGGCAAACAAACGGGAAAACAGTGAATGCAGTAGCAGATCCTAATTTCTTGAGCTCCAAAATCACCATGGACAGTGACTGCAGCCATGAAATTAAAAGACACTTGCTCCTTGGAAAGAAAGCTATGACAAACCTAGACAATGACATCATTTTGCCGATAAAGGTCCATATAGACAAAGCTATGGTTTTTCAAATAACTCCAGAATCTCAGGAGTTTACAACAACAAATGTTTATTTCTCACACAATATCCACTCTGGTTCTAGATGACTTCCCCAGGCTGCTGCCTTCCACTGAATGAGTCAGCTCAGACTTTTACAGCAGCATATGCTTCCACACTGCTAACAGAGGGATGGAGAATCTCACACCAAGCAATCAACTCCTTCTTTCTAGATGTAAAACATGTCCCCTGCTCTTACATTTCAATGGGCAAAACAGGTAACAAGCTCTTACCTAATCTAGTGAGGCAAGAAAGTTCAAACCCCCCATATGCCCAAAAGAAGAGAGGTGAAAATATTAGCAAACAGCACTATTGTACCTGCTTCCCAGCTGGACCTAAAAGAGGAGACTGTTGACTTAAGTAACTGTGGGAAATGGCATTTTGATAAGAAACTGTAAAGCTAAAGAAAATGAAACCGTATATAATCATTGAACTTTAGTTTCACTACATAAATAAAGAGCTATCTAGTGGGAGCCAGGTTTCTGTCAGAGAAAAAAGTTTACAAATAAGCAGGAAGGTCTGTACGTGCGTCAAGAAGCAACAGTTAGAACCGAATGTGGAACAACAGACTGATTCAAAATCAGAAAGGAATACATCAAGGCAGTATATTGTCACCCTTCTCATTCAACTTATATGCTGGGTACCTCATGTGAAATCCTAGGCTGGATAAATCACAAGCTGGAGTCAAGATTTCTGGGAGAAATATCAATAACCTCAGATATGCAGATGACACTATCCTAATGGTAGAAAATTAAGAAGAACTAAAAAGTCTCTTGATGAAGATGAAAGCTGAGAGTGGAAAAGCTGGCTTAAAACTCAACATTCAAAAAAACTAAGATCATGGTATCCAGTCCCATCACTTCATGGCAAACAAACGGGAAAACAGTGAATGCAGTAGCAGATCCTAATTTCTTGAGCTCCAAAATCACCATGGACAGTGACTGCAGCCATGAAATTAAAAGACACTTGCTCCTTGGAAAGAAAGCTATGACAAACCTAGACAATGACATCATTTTGCCGATAAAGGTCCATATAGACAAAGTTATGGTTTTTCCAGAAATCACATACAGATGTGAGAAATGGATTATAAAGAAGCTGGCATATGTGTGGGTGCTAAGTTGCTTCAGCCGTGTCCAGCTATTTGCAGCCCCATGGACAGTAGCCCTCCAGGCTCCTCTGTCCATGGGATTCTCCAGACAAGAATACTGGAGTGGGCTGGCATTTCCTTCTCCAGGGGATCTTCCTGATCAGGGATCAAACCTGTGTCTCCAGTGTTTCTCTTGCAATGGCAGGCAGATCCACCTGGAAGTCTATATATACATATATGCTTACTGTCTATATGTATGCATATTATACTATATATATATATGTATATGTATACTATATATGTACATACACATATATAGGTATTATATATAATTACATATAAAATATAAAAATATATTCAGTAACTCAGTATATAAAATAATTCAATAATTAACCAAGAAACTGTCTGACACATTAAACAGATATCTGTTATTAAACAAAATAATAAAAAAGAATCTAGCTTCTGATATGGACATACTCCTGTGATATACATTTAAAACTCTTCTCTCATCCTAGTTGAAAGGTTTTTATGGGGGCTTTCCTGGTGGTCCAGTAGGTAAGACACTGCCTTGCAGTACAAGGGGCGCCAGTTCGATCTCTGGCCTGGGAAGATTCCACGTGCCACGGAGCGGCTGGACCGATGTGTTCAATTACCGAGCTGGAGCTCTGGGGCACATGCGCCCAGAATTGGTGCTCTGCAACAACAGAGGCCATGGCGATGGGAGGCCCACATGGTCAGAGAACAAGATGGATGAAAACAGATAAATGAAAGACCAATAGAAATGGCCTGCCCACCCCTCCTCCCTCCCCAACCCTCACCCCTCAAAAAAAAAAAATTGTAATAAAAAAAAAAAGGTTTTTATGGGGGTCCCTACAGGCCTGAAAAATGAAGGAAGAGACAAAGATTCCTTCCTCCTCAACCCTGCTGTCTGGGAAGGGGATGGGGGACTGAGGCCTGAAGTCTCAGCCCTGGCATCTGGGCCCACTGTCTCTCAGGAACAGCTGTTCCTCTATCCCTCACCACTCACAGGTCAGAAGGGTTTGTGAAGGTGGATCTGAGCAGATGACCCCCAGGGCCCACAGGTCAAACACAGGCTGGGACAGGTGAGGACCCAAGGAGGAGCAGTTGCTGTTGGCTGGGCTGGGCCTCCTCGGGATTATTTGTTTAAGTTTCACGGAAATGATTTTAATTTAGTGGATCTATGCTTTATGTTTAGTTTTTCAAAAAAAAAAAGATTTTCAATTGGGCTTCCCTGGTGGTCCAGTGGGTAAAGAGTTCGCCTTGCAGTGCAGGGGGCACCAGTTCAATCCCTGGCCTGGGAAGATCCCACGTGATGAGGAACGGCTGGACCAGTGGGTTCAATTACAAGTCAGCGCTCTGGAGTGCATGCACCCAGAGCCAGTGCTCTGCAACAAGAGAGGCCACTGCGATGGGAGGCCCACACAGGCCAAAGAATAAAGATGGGTGAAAAATAAAAAACGATGGCTTAGAGGCAGAAATAAATAAATAAAAGATGTTCAATCTAGCCTCAGAGTTCCCTAGAGGTTGTTGATAATAATTTAAGTACTCAATTATTTGGTCTGAGAACAATTGTCAGAGGTCACAGGATTGGCCAGGAGATCCCTATGTCAGCCACCACGACACTTCCTTCTGCTGTTATTATTTCACTTTATTCTTCCAAACAAATAATACAATCAGAAGTGACTGGAAATGTTAACTCCACCAGAGCATTGCCTCTTACTCATCCCATCATCTAGCTCATGCCTTATAGGCAATGACTTTATTAGTTCTAAGATTTGCTTTTTGGATCCTTTCAAAGACTTTTTTCCCAAACAGGCAAACGTGAATATTCCTATCTGATTTCAGGTTTCTTCTCTTTTTTTTTCTGTTATTTCTTTGAACAGGAAATATTTCTCAGATCCCTACAACAGCGGCTATGTTTGTTTTCACAGGCTAAAATACATTCTGAATTTAGTGACATTTTAGATGAACTAGTGTTTTAATAATAAGGTCTGCGTTCATTTGACAAACAGTTCCTATGGGAGTTTAAGAACACCTATACGAGGTTGTATCACACAGCAGCTAAAAGGAAAGTGGTAGCTATTCTCGGTAAAGTACGAAAAGATCCACTAACAAGAAATATTAACAAGAAATGTATTTATGCTTTGATTAAAAGTGTCCCCAATACTCCAAATTCACTGAGTGCATACAAAGCATATAACACTCTACAGAAATGTATTATCATGCTTTCGGATTAAAAAGGGGTCCCCCAATAGGTCTAATTTTTGTTTAGTTTTTTTCAAAAAAAAAAAGATTTTCAATTGGGCTTCCCTGGTGGTCCAGTGGGTAAAGAGTTCGCCTTGCAGTGCAGGGGGCACCAGTTCAATCCCTGGCCTGGGAAGATCCCACGTGATGAGGAACGGCTGGACCAGTGGGTTCAATTACAAGTCAGCGCTCTGGAGTGCATGCACCCAGAGCCAGTGCTCTGCAACAAGAGAGGCCACTGCGATGGGAGGCCCACACAGGCCAAAGAATAAAGATGGGTGAAAAATAAAAAACGATGGCTTAGAGGCAGAAATAAATAAATAAAAGATGTTCAATCTAGCCTCAGAGTTCCCTAGAGGTTGTTGATAATAATTTAAGTACTCAATTATTTGGTCTGAGAACAATTGTCAGAGGTCACAGGATTGGCCAGGAGATCCCTATGTCAGCCACCACGACACTTCCTTCTGCTGTTATTATTTCACTTTATTCTTCCAAACAAATAATACAATCAGAAGTGACTGGAAATGTTAACTCCACCAGAGCATTGCCTCTTACTCATCCCATCATCTAGCTCATGCCTTATAGGCAATGACTTTATTAGTTCTAAGATTTGCTTTTTGGATCCTTTCAAAGACTTTTTTTTTCCCAAACAGGCAAACGTGAATATTCCTATCTGATTTCAGGTTTCTTCTCTTTTTTTTTCTGTTATTTCTTTGAACAGGAAATATTTCTCAGATCCCTACAACAGTGGCTATGTTTGTTTTCACAGGCTAAAATACATTCTGAATTTAGTGACATTTTAGATGAACTAGTGTTTTAATAATAAGGTCTGCGTTCATTTGACAAACAGTTCCTATGGGAGTTTAAGAACACCTATACGAGGTTGTATCACACAGCAGCTAAAAGGAAAGTGGTAGCTATTCTCGGTAAAGTACGAAAAGATCCACTAACAAGAAATATTAACAAGAAATGTATTTATGCTTTGATTAAAAGTGTCCCCCCAATACTCCAAATTCACTGAGTGCATACAAAGCATATAACACTCTACAGAAAGTTACATGCCAAACCAAGAACAACAGGAATGGGAGCAGAATGGATGAGAGTCAGGGCTGGGTGGTCAAAGGTGTCATTAGCAGGGTACACTCTGAGCTGGGACAGACCATTAGGCAGCACTGCTTGCTTCGTGACTGGCATCAGCCCAACTGGTCACTGCCCACTGTGGTTGGGCATTTAAACATTTCACCTGGTCATTGACCTTATCTTTACTATTCAAATATTTCATCCAATGAATTTTCTTTGGAAATTAAGCATGTATCTATCCAGAAAAGACTCTACGTGCAACATTTATGTACCTTACTCACAAAAAGAACTCAGAGTCTATGGCTGTGCTGTGCATAGCTATGAGCCACTGCTTTATAAACCATAGTTTTCCAAAAGCTAGAAGATGATTCTTCAACACTTCCAGCCAGACTCAACATGGATCAGGGGTTCCATCTCCTATCTGGGAATGGCCTCTCACTCCGCTGAAGTGGATTAACTCCCTATTGTTCAAATTCCAAATGCGATCTTCCTCCCCAGTCTAAGTCACTTCAGTACTGACAGAAAGGGAAGGAGGGTCCCTCTAGGATCCTTCCCACCTCAAAGGCTGCACAGGCAAGGACTGCTCATCAGAAATCAACTTTGACAACTTGTAGGGGTTGGCAAACTTTTCTGTAGAGGGCCAGATAAGTGTTTTTGGCTTTGTGGGCTAGATGGTCTCTGTGAATGTTACTCAGCTCCATCATCCCAGTGCTGTATGGAAATGAAGGGACGTGGCTGTGTTCCAATAAACTGTCCTTTACAAAAACAGGCCAGTGGCAAGCCATGGCTTATCAGCCACTGAGGCTGACAACTACTGTTGCCAGAACCTTGTTTAATGCATCACTGGCCAGAGGTATCAAAAACCTAATGCTAGCCATGGACTCTGAGTCCTCGATGAGACTTTATGGAATAGGAGACCTACACAGAGTAAAGGGCCCCAAAGCAATCTCACTCAGCACTTCCTGGTGACCCCGAAGATAAAGGATTCCCTGATGACGTTGATGTTCAACCTCCCATACTCAAAGAAGAAGGAGGTGCACAGAAGCTGGATAAAGCAGGGTAGTTTCCATGTTTGTTCTCCACTCTGAGTTTCTTTCTCTCTGCACTGAACACTTGTTGTCACAATTTAAATAGGAATACAGAGAACTGAGGGCTTCCCAAGTATCTCAGTGGAGAAAGAAAAGAAGGGAAAATGAGAGTCAGGGCTGGGTGGTCAAAGGTGTCATTAGCAGGGTACACTCTGAGCTGGGACAGACCATTAGGCAGCACTGCTTGCTTCGTGACTGGCATCAGCCCAACTGGTCACTGCCCACTGTGGTTGGGCATTTAAACATTTCACCTGGTCATTGACCTTATCTTTACTATTCAAATATTTCATCCAATGAATTTTCTTTGGAAATTAAGCATGTATCTATCCAGAAAAGACTCTACGTGCAACATTTATGTACCTTACTCACAAAAAGAACTCAGAGTCTATGGCTGTGCTGTGCATAGCTATGAGCCACTGCTTTATAAACCATAGTTTTCCAAAAGCTAGAAGATGATTCTTCAACACTTCCAGCCAGACTCAACATGGATCAGGGGTTCCATCTCCTATCTGGGAATGGCCTCTCACTCCGCTGAAGTGGATTAACTCCCTATTGTTCAAATTCCAAATGCGATCTTCCTCCCCAGCCTAAGTCACTTCAGTACTGACAGAAAGGGAAGGAGGGTCCCTCTAGGATCCTTCCCACCTCAAAGGCTGCACAGGCAAGGACTGCTCATCAGAAATCAACTTTGACAACTTGTAGGGGTTGGCAAACTTTTCTGTAGAGGGCCAGATAAGTGTTTTTGGCTTTGTGGGCTAGATGGTCTCTGTGAATGTTACTCAGCTCCATCATCCCAGTGCTGTATGGAAATGAAGGGACGTGGCTGTGTTCCAATAAACTGTCCTTTACAAAAACAGGCCAGTGGCAAGCCATGGCTTATCAGCCACTGAGGCTGACAACTACTGTTGCCAGAACCTTGTTTAATGCATCACTGGCCAGAGGTATCAAAAACCTAATGCTAGCCATGGACTCTGAGTCCTCGATGAGACTTTATGGAATAGGAGACCTACACAGAGTAAAGGGCCCCAAAGCAATCTCACTCAGCACTTCCTGGTGACCCCGAAGATAAAGGATTCCCTGATGACGTTGATGTTCAACCTCCCATACTCAAAGAAGAAGGAGGTGCACAGAAGCTGGATAAAGCAGGGTAGTTTCCATGTTTGTTCTCCACTCTGAGTTTCTTTCTCTCTGCACTGAACACTTGTTGTCACAATTTAAATAGGAATACAGAGAACTGAGGGCTTCCCAAGTATCTCAGTGGTAAAGAATCCACCTGCCAATGCAGAAGACTTGGGTTTGATTCCTGCGTCAGGAAGATCCCCTAAAGGAGGAAATGGCAACCCACTCTGGTATTTCTGCCTGGAGAATCCCTTGGACAGGGGACCTTGGTAGGCTATAGCCCATGGGGTCCCAAAGAGTCGGACGTGACTGAGTGACTAAGCCTGCATGCACCCACATAGAGAACTGAAATGCAGAAGTCAGTCACAAATCCTACTTGGGCCAGTCAGACTTTCCCTGATAAGATCCTATCTACTGTATAGCTCCCACATCACCCAAGAGATCTATCTTTATCTTAAGTAATAAGCATTATGCCAGTCAATCTTCCTGTGGCAGGTTGACACATCATTAAACCAAGCAAGAGGATTTAAAAAAAAAAAAAAAAAAGCCCCATCAAACCATCACAACTCTCATTTCTTTTATATGTAATGATACAGTAAGGATAACTCTTAAAATTACAAGATGTCCCACATTCAGCCTGACCAGGCAGGGTTATTTCATGTTTTCTCCAAAGATGTCATACTAACTGGAATGACAATCTCAGAAACAGTACTGAGAAGCTCAAGGAACAGAAAACAGTGTAACAGACACCATCATTTTCAAGCCCCAGAAATAGCTGAAAGGTTTTTGGGGGGGGGGATTTGGTACCCAATTAGAGGTAAGGGGACATAGGGAAAGATCTAAAAATTGTAATTAGCAGATTATTTTTCCCTCTTGCTCCCAATTAAAGAGGGGCTTCTTCTTTCAGTAGAGATGCACAGTTATTAAATCATGATGTCTTTCTTTAAAAAACCAATTTATAGCAGAGGGCTCCATACTGCTGCCACTTCTGCAAGGTTGCTTATAATTGCTCCATGCAATGCTTTGACTAATTAAATCACACAAGAGATTGTTTCTTAGTAACACACCTGGTCCATGCTTCCTTGTTGGCTTTCATTAAAGCACTGTGTCACACACTGCCTACTAGCATGAAAGGATATTAATCAGGTAAATGGTCATTAAAAGTCATATCAATGTTTGCTGTGCTGTGATTATTTTCTTAAATCTTGAGCAAAGACGTTTTTTTTGAAATCTCAGGGCTGGCCTCCAACCATGAGAACGAACAGCCCCCCTGAAATGTGTTTCTCAATCTTTCCAAGAAAGAAGGAAAAAAGGAGCAAAACGCAAGGTGTGGCAAGAAGTAAGATTATATTCTCTTTGTTCTCGTGGGCTATTAATAGGCGGCCTAGAATCAAAAAGACCACTGGGTAACTAAATTTTCTCCTACAAGTCAGCCTTGGTAACCCTGTGCCATGAGAGGGACATGAACTTGGAGTGATTCTCATTGAATCTATAAGGAAACTATGTCAAGGCTGGACTTATGATTCTCTCAGCTGGGTCCCCAGCAAGAGGCTTCTGCCCAAGGTCAAGTGCTCCATGCCTGGGCTGCCCATGAGGCCACTGTCCACGTTTTCCCTGCACCAGATCACCCAGGGAAGGAGTGGAGCTGAAATCAAGCCAGCACCCTGCTCTCCACACAGATGTCAACTCAGAGCAAGCATGGGACTGCTGGGTCATACGGCGCTTCTATTCCTAGTTCTTTAGGAAATCTCCATACTGTCTTTCATAGTGGTTATATCAATTTACATGCCCACCAACAGTGTGAGAGTGTTCCTTTTTCTCCACACTCTCTCCAGCATTCACTGTCTGTAAGTTTATTGATGATGGCCATTGTGACTGGTGTGAGGTGATATCTCACTGTAGTTTTGATTTGTAGTTCTCTAATAATGAACAAAGTTGAGCATCTTTCCATGTGTTTTTTGGCCATCTGTATTTCTTCCTTGGAGAAATGTCTGTTTAGGTCTTTTTCCCATTTTTTGATTGGGTTGTTTGTTTTTTCAGTGTTGAGTTGTATGAGCTGCTTGTATATTCTGGAAGCCATAGTTCCTTTGTGGCAAGATTTTTCTTGAGAAGTTCGTGTACAAGGTATAGGACTATTCAGATTTTTCCTTTTTTCTTAAGTCAATTTTGGTAAGTTGTATTTTTATGAATTTATTCATCTCATCTAAATTGCTAAGAGTTTCCACTTAGATTCTCATCCTTTGATAAGCTTCTACTACTCTCTACTCATTTTTTTCTCCTTTTTGCCTTGAATTATGTTTGAATTAGAAATTGGTCTGAGTGGAAAAGTGGCTTAGATTATTAGGCTCAGTTCATTTCCTTGCTCTCCAGTATCTTGACCTCTCAAATCTTCCTATGTTAGTGCTTCCTTGATGCATTCAAAAAGATCTTTGTAGACTCTGTTCAATGTTTCTAGTTGTCCTTAGCAAGATGATTGTGCTACTCATCCTTGATAGACACAAATAATGTATTACAATAAATTTCAGATTAATAAATGCAAATTGTATTCCATAATTAATCTATCTCATATCTAGATGTCACTAGGAGTATTTGTGCTGTAGGAAAACACCTAGTGTTCTGATCCTGCACTCTGTTTTTCCTCTACTATGCAACAGTGTTTTCAGAGACAAAGGTCACGTATCTTTGAATAGTGAAGCACGTTTGGATCCAGGTACTTAGTGAACAACAACAAACAATGAAGCTTAATTTCTGCAATTTAAAAGTCACTGAAATGATCACCACTTTAAGTACATTAGCTTCTCAATTAATACAGTCTATTACCATCACTATTATTGTAAGCATACTATTCTACTTCTGTAAGACAAGCCTCAGCAAAACAATGAAGATAACTGTCACGGTAATACAACTGGTTGAGAATGGCTTAGTTATTTACAAAATTCAGCAAGTTTAATTTAATGGACAGAGCAATCATGATGTAAAACTAAATACTTGATTGTTTCTTACCTAAAAAATTTAGACTATGATCAGTACCATGTATCTTCACCTCCTTAATAAAAAATTAGGAATGGTAACAGAAACACACATAAAACAATGTGACACAATCATAAAATACATGTGCTAACAAAGGAAGGTTTATGTAGCTAAGGCAAAGAAATGAAAGATTACCTAGTAAACTCAAAACTCAACCTAACTGTCCACCTTCTCTGCTAATAGATTTTAGTGACGGGTAAATTTTGAAGGATATAAATTATTCCCATATGTCTTCTTTTGTGGCAAGATTTTTCTTGAGAAGTTCGTGTACAAGGTATAGGACTATTCAGATTTTTCCTTTTTTCTTAAGTCAATTTTGGTAAGTTGTATTTTTATGAATTTATTCATCTCATCTAAATTGCTAAGAGTTTCCACTTAGATTCTCATCCTTTGATAAGCTTCTACTACTCTCTACTCATTTTTTTCTCCTTTTTGCCTTGAATTATGTTTGAATTAGAAATTGGTCTGAGTGGAAAAGTGGCTTAGATTATTAGGCTCAGTTCATTTCCTTGCTCTCCAGTATCTTGACCTCTCAAATCTTCCTATGTTAGTGCTTCCTTGATGCATTCAAAAAGATCTTTGTAGACTCTGTTCAATGTTTCTAGTTGTCCTTAGCAAGATGATTGTGCTACTCATCCTTGATAGACACAAATAATGTATTACAATAAATTTCAGATTAATAAATGCAAATTGTATTCCATAATTAATCTATCTCATATCTAGATGTCACTAGGAGTATTTGTGCTGTAGGAAAACACCTAGTGTTCTGATCCTGCACTCTGTTTTTCCTCTACTATGCAACAGTGTTTTCAGAGACAAAGGTCACGTATCTTTGAATAGAGAAGCACGTTTGGATCCAGGTACTTAGTGAACAACAACAAACAATGAAGCTTAATTTCTGCAATTTAAAAGTCACTGAAATGATCACCACTTTAAGTACATTAGCTTCTCAATTAATACAGTCTATTACCATCACTATTATTGTAAGCATACTATTCTACTTCTGTAAGACAAGCCTCAGCAAAACAATGAAGATAACTGTCACGGTAATACAACTGGTTGAGAATGGCTTAGTTATTTACAAAATTTAGCAAGTTTAATTTAATGGACAGAGCAATCATGATGTAAAACTAAATACTTGATTGTTTCTTACCTAAAAAATTTAGACTATGATCAGTACCATGTATCTTCACCTCCTTAATAAAAAATTAGGAATGGTAACAGAAACACACATAAAACAATGTGACACAATCATAAAATACATGTGCTAACAAAGGAAGGTTTATGTAGCTAAGGCAAAGAAATGAAAGATTACCTAGTAAACTCAAAACTCAACCTAACTGTCCACCTTCTCTGCTAATAGATTTTAGTGACGGGTAAATTTTGAAGGATATAAATTATTCCCATATGTCTGAATATAAGCCAACCTCATTAGATGGCTTCCTGCCTTTCAGTTCTGTTGTAGGAACCTGCAGTGTCACACAATTTCAAAGAGGTAGTCTTAGCCAAAATGGCTCATGATATTAAGACAAAAATGAAGTCAACTGGATTAAACTTTTTAGGAACAACCTTACTTTGAGGAATCAAGACAGATTCTGGCTGCAGATGAAAATGACAGTGGTAAGGAAACTCCAACAGCTAGCTAGCTTGGTTACACTGTGTTCTGAGAAGTCTTTTGTTAACATGATCTCTCTATTTAGAGCTCCATTACCCTGTGTTTAAAACAAAGGCACCCCATTCAAAGCAGGTTATAATTGCAGTCTTTCAGCAAAACAGCATTTACCAAAACATGCCTTTCAGAATGTGGTAAAATATATCACCCCCATGGTGCATGACACACAATTACATTTGTCACTGATTTAATTGGATATTACATGTCAGTAATGACTCATCAGCTCTGGAAGTTATGAAAGATGAATTTTTTACTACTATACTTCAGGATTTGCTCCAAAAAGGAAACTTAAAAATGTTTCTTAGTAAGGGCAGAAGCTACATTTGGGAGAAACATTAGCCCCTGTTTCAGAAAAATAACGATGTATTTCATTTATTGACAGCAAGATGATTGCCTACAGTGTTTTCTCATTACCTCGAGATCACAAATGAGTAAATCACTGTCAGACAAACCAAGGTTAAAATTGAGTGTCTACATTTTAACAAGGTGCTGCAATAAATATAGAATAAACAACAACAACAAAAAGCCCCATCATGGATAGAGGATTGTTAATTCACCGGATTTTTAAGATTCTGTGATCAGATAAGCTCTGCAACTTAGTCATTGCTGAAATTAAATTAGGTTTCAGAAAATGAATATTTCATTTTTAAGCTGTTGCTTGGAGACCTGGGAAGAGAAGGCTAGTTTAGTCTAGGAGGGGAGAGATGTTCTGAGGGCCGGCCTTTTCTACTCCTGAAAACTGCTGGAGAATGCCTAGGGAAAAAAGTACATAAGGGAGGCAAAACAATGATCAAAATCACACAAATGAGCTCCTTTTGAATGCCACAGTGCATATCATTTCTTCTAATATAAGGGAGTCTCTCTCTACCCTTTACCCTTATTAATAAGACTTAAATGGGGAAAAATATTATGATACCATAGATCCAATCTACCTTTTAACAGACATAATTTTCAAAAATGCAAAACAAACATAGCTTCAACGGCCAAACGAAAGGAACAACCTTACTTTGGTCTTTGGCAGATGAAAATGACAGTGGTAAGGAAACTCCAACAGCTAGCTAGCTTGGTTACACTGTGTTCTGAGAAGTCTTTTGTTAACATGATCTCTCTATTTAGAGCTCCATTACCCTGTGTTTAAAACAAAGGCACCCCATTCAAAGCAGGTTATAATTGCAGTCTTTCAGCAAAACAGCATTTACCAAAACATGCCTTTCAGAATGTGGTAAAATATATCACCCCCATGGTGCATGACACACAATTACATTTGTCACTGATTTAATTGGATATTACATGTCAGTAATGACTCATCAGCTCTGGAAGTTATGAAAGATGAATTTTTTACTACTATACTTCAGGATTTGCTCCAAAAAGGAAACTAAAAAAAAATGTTTCTTAGTAAGGGCAGAAGCTACATTTGGGAGAAACATTAGCCCCTGTTTCATAAAAATAACGATGTATTTCATTTATTGACAGCAAGATGATTGCCTACAGTGTTTTCTCATTACCTCGAGATCACAAATGAGTAAATCACTGTCAGACAAACCAAGGTTAAAATTGAGTGTCTACATTTTAACAAGGTGCTGCAATAAATATAGAATAAACAACAACAACAAAAAGCCCCATCATGGATAGAGGATTGTTAATTCACCGGATTTTTAAGATTCTGTGATCAGATAAGCTCTGCAACTTAGTCATTGCTGAAATTAAATTAGGTTTCAGAAAATGAATATTTCATTTTTAAGCTGTTGCTTGGAGACCTGGGAAGAGAAGGCTAGTTTAGTCTAGGAGGGGAGAGATGTTCTGAGGGCCGGCCTTTTCTACTCCTGAAAACTGCTGGAGAATGCCTAGGGAAAAAAGTACATAAGGGAGGCAAAACAATGATCAAAATCACACAAATGAGCTCCTTTTGAATGCCACAGTGCATATCATTTCTTCTAATATAAGGGAGTCTCTCTCTACCCTTTACCCTTATTAATAAGACTTAAATGGGGAAAAATATTATGATACCATAGATCCAATCTACCTTTTAACAGACATAATTTTCAAAAATGCAAAACAAACATAGCTTCAACGGCCAAACGAAAGATACTTTTGTTTTTACCAAGGAGGCTCAACAAATAAGAGAGACATATAAGCTCATTAGCTACACGTCGGATGGATCTTTACTTACCTGGATACCTCTTAATTGGGCACATAAACATTGAATACACTTCTTTTTCATCACCTTACAGCCAGAGCAATTCTGAGAGCTCATCCCCCTTCGGGGGGTGGTGGAACACTAGCAGTTTCCCAGCGTCTGTCATTACAGACCCTCCTGAGCTTTCCCTGGGCACATGGCTACCCTCCAGAGACTGCTTTCCCCAGCCTTCCTGCTAGGGAGGTGTGACCATGTGAGTGCTTTTGACCAGTGAGATGTAGGCCGAAAACATGTATGCAATTTTCTGACTATAATTTTTTAGAAGGAAGCCTTGCCCTTTACTCCTTTTCCCTTCTCATGGGCTGGTGTGCGCAGGTAACAATGTGAGCCAGATTCACTACATGGAGCTGTACTTTGGAGTGTGGCAGAGCAGCAAGATGGAAGAAACCCAGATGCCCGGGTGACTCATGGAACAAAGTAACCAGACTGTACTGCTTGCCAACTCTCTGCTGTATCGTGACAGAGAAATAAATAATTAATGTCTGTCTCATAAATCTGTATTTGAGTAGCTCTATTTGACAGCTATGTGTTGTTCTTATTCAGTCACTAAATCGGTCTGACTGTTTTGACCGCATGGCTACAGCATGCCAGGCTTCCCCGTCCTTCACTACCTCCTGGAGCTTGCTCAGATTCATGTCTCTTGAGCTGGTAATGCTATCGAACCATTTCATCCTCTCCGTCCCCTTCTCCTTCTCCCTTCAATCTTCCCCAGCATCAGAGTCTTTATCAATGAGTCTGCTCTTCAAATCTGGTGGCCAAAGTATTGGAGATTCAGCTTCAGCATCAGTGCTTCCAATGAATGTTCAGCCTTGATTTCCTTTAGGATCAGATCATTAAGACCTTTTCTTTATAGTTCTTCTGTACCCTAACTCACATATTAGATTTTGACAGACATCATCTCGGAAGAGTTTCTCCTGACATGTGTTCAACTTGATCATCATTCTCACCTTCTCTTGGTCCTCAGCTTCTTTTCTCAGATGGCAACCTACTGTTCATGGCAGTTTGAGCTGCCTCCTCCTTTTTGGTTGCTGCCAACCTCTACATAATCCCCATCCAGAATTCTAATACATGATCCAACTGTGGAGTACATCTATGTGTACATGATTCTGCCTTCATGACCACAGTGACGTCCCAAGAAATGAGCATGTGACACAAGTGGAGAGAATCAAGTTCTTTCCTGAGATCTTCCTGGAGAAGGGGACCTTCTCTGTTGTGAAACAGGTATCTACTGACTTGTGAATCCCTTTTGCAATGATAAACAATAAACAGAGAAGGAAGTCAGTGTATAGAAAGGAAAAAGCCAAACCCCAGCACTTGCCACCAGCTACCTGAAGCGAGGAACCTAAACTTCACAGGCTGTGTGAGCGAAGTTACTCTGGCCTAGGCCAGTTTGAACTGGGTTCTTCTGTTAGCAAATAAAAGATCCCTGATTAACGTTCTCTGCAAATTAACTTCATTATTACAACACTGACCTTGTTTGCCTCAAATGGGCCTTTGGGTGTTTTTTTCCCCCTAGAAGCATCAAAAATCAAATAATAAATATAATTAGGCCATAAATCTGTATTTGAGTAGCTCTATTTGACAGCTATGTGTTGTTCTTATTCAGTCACTAAATCGGTCTGACTGTTTTGACCGCATGGCTACAGCATGCCAGGCTTCCCCGTCCTTCACTACCTCCTGGAGCTTGCTCAGATTCATGTCTCTTGAGCTGGTAATGCTATCGAACCATTTCATCCTCTCCGTCCCCTTCTCCTTCTCCCTTCAATCTTCCCCAGCATCAGAGTCTTTATCAATGAGTCTGCTCTTCAAATCTGGTGGCCAAAGTATTGGAGATTCAGCTTCAGCATCAGTGCTTCCAATGAATGTTCAGCCTTGATTTCCTTTAGGATCAGATCATTAAGACCTTTTCTTTATAGTTCTTCTGTACCCTAACTCACATATTAGATTTTGACAGACATCATCTCGGAAGAGTTTCTCCTGACATGTGTTCAACTTGATCATCATTCTCACCTTCTCTTGGTCCTCAGCTTCTTTTCTCAGATGGCAACCTACTGTTCATGGCAGTTTGAGCTGCCTCCTCCTTTTTGGTTGCTGCCAACCTCTACATAATCCCCATCCAGAATTCTAATACATGATCCAACTGTGGAGTACATCTATGTGTACATGATTCTGCCTTCATGACCACAGTGACGTCCCAAGAAATGAGCATGTGACACAAGTGGAGAGAATCAAGTTCTTTCCTGAGATCTTCCTGGAGAAGGGGACCTTCTCTGTTGTGAAACAGGTATCTACTGACTTGTGAATCCCTTTTGCAATGATAAACAATAAACAGAGAAGGAAGTCAGTGTATAGAAAGGAAAAAGCCAAACCCCAGCACTTGCCACCAGCTACCTGAAGCGAGGAACCTAAACTTCACAGGCTGTGTGAGCGAAGTTACTCTGGCCTAGGCCAGTTTGAACTGGGTTCTTCTGTTAGCAAATAAAAGATCCCTGATTAACGTTCTCTGCAAATTAACTTCATTATTACAACACTGACCTTGTTTGCCTCAAATGGGCCTTTGGGTGTTTTTTTCCCCCTAGAAGCATCAAAAATCAAATAATAAAAGATTAAGAAAACTTAGTGCCACATAATATCTGGCTATAGATCCAAGGAGCCTAGTGAGCTACAGTCCATGGGGTTGCAGAGTCAGGCACGACTGAAGCAACTTAGCATGCACATATATAATCAATATCACTCTTCAAATTATGGTTTTCTTCTTCCAGGTGAGACATGAGTTACTAGATTCCTTAAATGCTGTCTTAATTTTGTGACCGCCATGCCAAATGGTTAGTTCAAGGCAGCACCAAGATCATAAGAATGAAGTGTTTTTTGTTATAATCACAACTCAGCATACTACATGGAGATTAACCAAAAATGATAATACTATGCCTAAAAACATATATACAACACCATCAAATGATAGCTAATCTCTGTTTTTCAATGTTGGAAAATGAAAAGGTTGACAGGCTATTTGTTCATGAAATAAGGCCCATCGTGTAGGCCAGGAGTGATGAAGGAAGCATTCTCAGTGATCTAACTACATCATTTTAAAGCAAAACTGAAGGAAGTAGAGGTGGCTGCCTCTAACTCTGGGGTGGGCACTCTGGGAATCCTGCAGAGATGGTGAGTCAGGTGGCCTTAATAGGGAGTGCTTGTTCCTGTACTACCAAAGCAGTGATCTGACTGTGTAAGATCAGGAACTCTCTGAGTAACTGATGAACAGCCACTCTTCCTGATAGACTGATAGACAGGAGACTTAATTTTAACCAAATAAAACTCTTTGCTGAAGAGGGTACAGGGGCCATTTCTGAGGTGTGTGGGTGCACGGGCAGTGCACACTGAACAAAGAATTTCCTTCATGTTCTTTAATACTAGAACTATTCTCAAGAATCAAAGTGGAGAATAGTTCCTATGACAAACAGGTGCTGACAAGGGTCACGGCATCAAAATTCTCTTCTCTCCAGCTGTCACTCATCTCTGACTGACACAGTTGACAGTCCCTGAGGGAAGAGGCTCAAAGATGAACTTATTTTAAATCTGAGTACCAGTGGGAATGTCTTCTTGCCTTACATATGGTTGCTGGGGTTATACTAATATTCTGCATCTCAAGAGAAGACTTTAAGGAAGAAAATTAGCAGTAGGTGAGTCACATTTTTCACTGTTATTACAATCCTTAATTACTATCAGTTTTACATATTCTTAACTATGTATGTATTCTTATATGTAAATTCTTCATATTCACAGCATAACTATTTTTCTTTGCATAATCAAGGCATTCGGCTATAGATCCAAGGAGCCTAGTGAGCTACAGTCCATGGGGTTGCAGAGTCAGGCACGACTGAACTTAGCATGCACATATATAATCAATATCACTCTTCAAATTATGGTTTCTTCTTCCAGGTGAGACATGAGTTACTAGATTCCTTAAATGCTGTCTTAATTTTGTGACCGCCATGCCAAATGGTTAGTTCAAGGCAGCACCAAGATCATAAGAATGAAGTGTTTTTTGTTATAATCACAACTCAGCATACTACATGGAGATTAACCAAAAATGATAATACTATGCCTAAAAACATATATACAACACCATCAAATGATAATCTCTGTTTTTCAATGTTGGAAAATGAAAAGGTTGACAGGCTATTTGTTCATGAAATAAGGCCCATCGTGTAGGCCAGGAGTGATGAAGGAAGCATTCTCAGTGATCTAACTACATCATTTTAAAGCAAAACTGAAGGAAGTAGAGGTGGCTGCCTCTAACTCTGGGGTGGGCACTCTGGGAATCCTGCAGAGATGGTGAGTCAGGTGGCCTTAATAGGGAGTGCTTGTTCCTGTACTACCAAAGCAGTGATCTGACTGTGTAAGATCAGGAACTCTCTGAGTAACTGATGAACAGCCACTCTTCCTGATAGACTGATAGACAGGAGACTTAATTTTAACCAAATAAAACTCTTTGCTGAAGAGGGTACAGGGGCCATTTCTGAGGTGTGTGGGTGCACGGTCAGTGCACACTGAACAAAGAATTTCCTTCATGTTCTTTAATACTAGAACTATTCTCAAGAATCAAAGTGGAGAATAGTTCCTATGACAAACAGGTGCTGACAAGGGTCACGGCATCAAAATTCTCTTCTCTCCAGCTGTCACTCATCTCTGACTGACACAGTTGACAGTCCCTGAGGGAAGAGGCTCAAAGATGAACTTATTTTAAATCTGAGTACCAGTGGGAATGTCTTCTTGCCTTACATATGGTTGCTGGGGTTATACTAATATTCTGCATCTCAAGAGAAGACTTTAAGGAAGAAAATTAGCAGTAGGTGAGTCACATTTTTCACTGTTATTACAATCCTTAATTACTATCAGTTTTACATATTCTTAACTATGTATGTATTCTTATATGTAAATTCTTCATATTCACAGCATAACTATTTTTCTTTGCACTACGATTCTATGACTGTCGGTTTATAAGACTGGACCAATAAATAAGTTACTCTCTTCTTCAGTGATGTAATATGTAGTTATTGTAGAGATGAATCTATAGCACTGTTAGGATGGAAAACTGAAAAGAGTCTAGGCATTCGCTTCTAAGAAGCTAACAATCCATTTGAAGGAAGACAGGACTCAGAGTACGAAGCAGTATAAAAGCATAAAAGACAGCAACCCACTTGAATGTACTTCTGCCTAAGTGGACTAGACTAATATTTCTTAACTTTTTCAGTACATGCATGCTAATCTGATGTGGTTTATCTTTTGCCATATTCACACGTCATGGAATTATTATTACTTGCTCAGTATTTTTATATAAATGAAATCATTTATATTTTTGTCTTTAATTAATCCCATCAAAGGAAACTTTAGACAGCTACCATAGATGGAAACCTCATTTTCTAAAATTGACAAAGTATAGAAAGGAATATACTAAAAATAAAACCATGTCCTAAAATTTCAGCTATATATTTTCGCTCGCTGAAAGCAGAGACCTGTTCTGTATCTGTATCATCTCAGATCATTTTCTTTTATTTAAAGTCATCAGAGAACAGCCAGAAGTGTGACTCCTATAATTAGGGACCTATTTGTTAGGAAGCAACAGTGAAAGGGATTCAAAGAGAAAGTGATCTGTGGGTCAGGTGATCTACTAAGGCCTCTGGAAAGATGTAGCATTTGAGTTGGGACTGAACTGACAGGGCTGTCCAACTAGTGGACCCAGGGAAGAAATGATTTGGGCAATTATAGAGAAGAGTTGAAACAGAAGAGTCTAATACAAATGATGCAAAGTTTGCTTTCTTTTTTTTTTTTTTTTTGGCCACTTATTTTTGGTCTTTTATTTATTTCCATCTTTGTTCTTTGGCCTGTGTGGGCCTCCCATTGCAGTGGCAGAGCACCGGCTCTGGGCACATGCACTCCAGAGCTCCAGCTCAGTAGTTGGACGATCAGTCCAGCTGCTCCACGGCACGCAGGATCTTCACGTTTTACATATTACTTAACTTTTTGTATGTATTCTTATATGTAAATTCTTCATATTCACAGCATAACTATTTTTCTTTGCACTACGATTCTATGACTGTCGGTTTATAAGACTGGACCAATAAATAAGTTACTCTCTTCTTCAGTGATGTAATATGTAGTTATTGTAGAGATGAATCTATAGCACTGTTAGGATGGAAAACTGAAAAGAGTCTAGGCATTCGCTTCTAAGAAGCTAACAATCCATTTGAAGGAAGACAGGACTCAGAGTACGAAGCAGTATAAAAGCATAAAAGACAGCAACCCACTTGAATGTACTTCTGCCTAAGTGGACTAGACTAATATTTCTTAACTTTTTCAGTACATGCATGCTAATCTGATGTGGTTTATCTTTTGCCATATTCACACGTCATGGAATTATTATTACTTGCTCAGTATTTTTATATAAATGAAATCATTTATATTTTTGTCTTTAATTAATCCCATCAAAGGAAACTTTAGACAGCTACCATAGATGGAAACCTCATTTTCTAAAATTGACAAAGTATAGAAAGGAATATACTAAAAATAAAACCATGTCCTAAAATTTCAGCTAGATATTTTCGCTCGCTGAAAGCAGAGACCTGTTCTGTATCTGTATCATCTCAGATCATTTTCTTTTATTTAAAGTCATCAGAGAACAGCCAGAAGTGTGACTCCTATAATTAGGGACCTATTTGTTAGGAAGCAACAGTGAAAGGGATTCAAAGAGAAAGTGATCTGTGGGTCAGGTGATCTACTAAGGCCTCTGGAAAGATGCAGCATTTGAGTTGGGACTGAACTGACAGGGCTGTCCAACTAGTGGACCCAGGGAAGAAATGATTTGGGCAATTATAGAGAAGAGTTGAAACAGAAGAGTCTAATACAAATGATGCAAAGTTTGCTTTCTTTTTTTTTTTTTTTTGGCCACTTATTTTTGGTCTTTTATTTATTTCCATCTTTGTTCTTTGGCCTGTGTGGGCCTCCCATTGCAGTGGCAGAGCACCGGCTCTGGGCACATGCACTCCAGAGCTCCAGCTCAGTAGTTGGACGCATCAGTCCAGCTGCTCCACGGCACGCAGGATCTTCCCAGGCCAAGGATCGAACCGGCGCCCCTTGCACTGCAAGGTGGTGTCCTTACCCACTGGACCACCAGGGAAGCCCAAAGGTTGCTTTCTTAATTAACCATCATCTATGATCTTCATCATCTATGAACTTCAGTTACCATTACTACTCACTTATTATGGACCAAGATAACTAAGCTAGGCATTTTTACATCTGTTTCCTTTTTTGATCCAAATAACTTAGGGAAACAGCTATTATCCGCATTTTATAGCTGAGAAAACTGAGGTACACAACTAACCTAAGGTTACATAGCTTTGACAGCAGTGCAATAGGGGATTATAATCCAGGTCTTTCTATATCCAAAGCCCTTGTTTTCTACTTCCCATGATGGTTCCAGTGAACTCTTGAAATCAAAGTCACGGGCCATCATGGGAAATTCTCATTAAAGGGCTCTGCAGAGGAAGAATTCTAGGAAGAGTCTAGGAAGGTATCTGTAAAAAGGGGATTTCACCTTCATTAATGCCCTGAGCAACAGAGGCTAATAAGCACCCAAGTGGATGTGTGGGTGCTCTGGCATTTCCTTCTTTCCTGAAATATTCTAGTTTGGTCTTGAGTAAATACAAGAGCTGCAAGTTAGGCTTTCCAGCTCTGAAACTGGAAAGTATCAGCTGTGCATATCAGCAGCATCAGTGACCAAAAGTTGACCTTGCTGAGTTAATCAGGAGAGAAACTAATCATTAGAAAAATGCAAATTTGTTTTCTGCACAGAGTTGGAAACTCATTACACTGAACCACTCCTTAAATTAAGTTCCAAGTAGTGACTCAAAATCTGGGTCAGATAAGGAACAGTGTAAGTCTGTAATAAGCAGGTTGGAGAGCAGTAGGCCTTGAAATTCTACCATTTAAGGCTTTTATATCTATTTCTCATAGGCCCCTTAACAGTGTCTACAGAAGAGTAAATGGCCAATCCATCTTTTATTTATTTCCATCTTTGTTCTTTGGCCTGTGTGGCCTCCCATTGCAGTGGCAGAGCACCGGCTCTGGGCACATGCACTCCAGAGCTCCAGCTCAGTAGTTGGACGCATCAGTCCAGCTGCTCCACGGCACGCAGGATCTTCCCAGGCCAAGGATCGAACCGGCGCCCCTTGCATTGCAAGGTGGTGTCCTTACCCACTGGACCACCAGGGAAGCCCAAAGGTTGCTTTCTTAATTAACCATCATCTATGATCTTCATCATCTATGAACTTCAGTTACCATTACTACTCACTTATTATGGACCAAGATAACTAAGCTAGGCATTTTTACATCTGTTTCCTTTTTTGATCCAAATAACTTAGGGAAACAGCTATTATCCGCATTTTATAGCTGAGAAAACTGAGGTACACAACTAACCTAAGGTTACATAGCTTTGACAGCAGTGCAATAGGGGATTATAATCCAGGTCTTTCTATATCCAAAGCCCTTGTTTTCTACTTCCCATGATGGTTCCAGTGAACTCTTGAAATCAAAGTCACGGGCCATCATGGGAAATTCTCATTAAAGGGCTCTGCAGAGGAAGAATTCTAGGAAGAGTCTAGGAAGGTATCTGTAAAAAGGGGATTTCACCTTCATTAATGCCCTGAGCAACAGAGGCTAATAAGCACCCAAGTGGATGTGTGGGTGCTCTGGCATTTCCTTCTTTCCTGAAATATTCTAGTTTGGTCTTGAGTAAATACAAGAGCTGCAAGTTAGGCTTTCCAGCTCTGAAACTGGAAAGTATCAGCTGTGCATATCAGCAGCATCAGTGACCAAAAGTTGACCTTGCTGAGTTAATCAGGAGAGAAACTAATCATTAGAAAAATGCAAATTTGTTTTCTGCACAGAGTTGGAAACTCATTACACTGAACCACTCCTTAAATTAAGTTCCAAGTAGTGACTCAAAATCTGGGTCAGATAAGGAACAGTGTAAGTCTGTAATAAGCAGGTTGGAGAGCAGTAGGCCTTGAAATTCTACCATTTAAGGCTTTTATATCTATTTCTCATAGGCCCCTTAACAGTGTCTACAGAAGAGTAAATGGCCAATCCAGTTCGGATTAGACTGTTTTCTCTAGATGTCACATATCTATATGGATGAACATTTCTCTGTAACAGACTTTGGTTTAGAGTTTGATTAGTGCACCTGCTCCTTCACTCCAGATGTCACACCTTAAGTTACTTCATCTCCCTCATGAATAGTGGATTGCTATAAGATTCCACAGATTATAGAGCTGAACATTATCTCATGGACTAACTGCATCCCTAGCTCCCTGGAATCTCTGAGCCACTAAATCTGAGAAACCAAAACTATGTATTGTGATTTTCTTTTTTCAAAATGGCAATTACAGTTTAAAACCAATGGCTGTCATTCAGTACCCCAGTGGGACAGATCAATAATGGGGCTTAATTTCCTCTACCCAATGATCAAGCAACTTCAAGAAAACGGACACTGTCCCTCTTCATTTTTGCTAGCGTCCACCTTGCCTTGGAAAACCCTCTGTGACTGATTCCCCTGCACATGAACTTGAAAGATATCTACCAGAAAATTTCATTAAAGGAGAGGGCACTTAACAAAATGCATGGGATGTGCAGAAAGAATTTTCAAATTTAGCACACCCGTCTTGTGCTTAAATAATCACAAACAGGATGGAATTATTGAAAATTTAAAAATAAAACACCTTATGATTAAAACAAAGATCATTCTGACTAGCATCTGTTTCATTATGCATCCAAAATGTTCCTGGCATGGGACCAAATCATTTCAAAAGGTGATTCTGAAAAATTAGCATGCTGTTTCATTATGCATCCAATAATGTTCCTGGCATTTCCTTCTTTCCTGAAATATTCTAGTTTGGTCTTGAGTAAATACAAGAGCTGCAAGTTAGGCTTTCCAGCTCTGAAACTGGAAAGTATCAGCTGTGCATATCAGCAGCATCAGTGACCAAAAGTTGACCTTGCTGAGTTAATCAGGAGAGAAACTAATCATTAGAAAAATGCAAATTTGTTTTCTGCACAGAGTTGGAAACTCATTACACTGAACCACTCCTTAAATTAAGTTCCAAGTAGTGACTCAAAATCTGGGTCAGATAAGGAACAGTGTAAGTCTGTAATAAGCAGGTTGGAGAGCAGTAGGCCTTGAAATTCTACCATTTAAGGCTTTTATATCTATTTCTCATAGGCCCCTTAACAGTGTCTACAGAAGAGTAAATGGCCAATCCAGTTCGGATTAGACTGTTTTCTCTAGATGTCACATATCTATATGGATGAACATTTCTCTGTAACAGACTTTGGTTTAGAGTTTGATTAGTGCACCTGCTCCTTCACTCCAGATGTCACACCTTAAGTTACTTCATCTCCCTCATGAATAGTGGATTGCTATAAGATTCCACAGATTATAGAGCTGAACATTATCTCATGGACTAACTGCATCCCTAGCTCCCTGGAATCTCTGAGCCACTAAATCTGAGAAACCAAAACTATGTATTGTGATTTTCTTTTTTCAAAATGGCAATTACAGTTTAAAACCAATGGCTGTCATTCAGTACCCCAGTGGGACAGATCAATAATGGGGCTTAATTTCCTCTACCCAATGATCAAGCAACTTCAAGAAAACGGACACTGTCCCTCTTCATTTTTGCTAGCGTCCACCTTGCCTTGGAAAACCCTCTGTGACTGATTCCCCTGCACATGAACTTGAAAGATATCTACCAGAAAATTTCATTAAAGGAGAGGGCACTTAACAAAATGCATGGGATGTGCAGAAAGAATTTTCAAATTTAGCACACCCGTCTTGTGCTTAAATAATCACAAACAGGATGGAATTATTGAAAATTTAAAAATAAAACCCCTTATGATTAAAACAAAGATCATTCTGACTAGCATCTGTTTCATTATGCATCCAAAATGTTCCTGGCATGGGACCAAATCATTTCAAAAGGTGACTGGACACAATACTTGAAAAAGCTTATGATCCAGCATGCGAAGCAGATAAGTTTTTATCAAACAGTGAGACACGTACAATTCTAGAAGCACCTACAAGATGCAAGAGTACTGTACTTTTTTTCTTGCTCCTGCAAAAATCTTCATGTTAGCAATAATTCAGGTAAGACTCTTTAACCTCAAGAAAAGATGATGAGTAGGCTGTGGATATTAATTGCTGTCTTCAGAAAGCTGAAAAGCTGCCACAGAGAAAGTACAGGAATGTTTCTCTGAGTTGCTCAGGAAAGCATATCTGGTTAAATATTTATAAGGTACATTTTAATTTGACATCAGAAAGAACTTTCTCCTAAGTAGGGTATTCCCAAAAGGGGCTAGCTCCATTGAGAAGCACTGAGCTATCCTATTTCTAGGCTATGAATGGCCAGTCATACAGTTTTTCTCCTTACTGGGCATAATTTCTTGTCTTTGCCACCAACTCACTTCTTATTTGCCAACGTCCTTTATCCTTAGGCCCTATGAAGAGGCAGGCCCACTAAGCCATGCAACACCTCATGACCCCACCCCACCCCAACCTAGCCAACTGGTCCACGGATGAGACACGTAACTGAAGGTCAGTCTTTCACAGGCTGCCTAGCAGCTAGCTGTGCTCTCTTTCCTGAGAACCCGAGTCACAGAGGTGGTGGCTGTTTCATTCCACGTGGGTCCAGTTTGTAGACTCCTGACTTGTGGCACTGTGGCCTGTGTGCCCCATAGAGTCAGCTCACAGAGAAGCCACCAAGAAGAGCAGTAGGTCACACCATGTGCCCACTGAGGGAGAGAGGTGGGACCAAGCAGCTCCTGAAACTGAGGGCAGACTTTGGTTCATACCGGGTTATAATTTCTGGTTCCTATGAGCCTGGCTATAATCTTGAGTTGGCCGGTCAAATCCTTAAAATAAGTCTCCTTTCCCTGAACGAGTGTCAGTGTCTTGCTGTTCTGTGCAACCAGTGATCCCCACTGAAATAGTAACACATATAAACAAGTTTACAGTCCTCTATCAAGTATTAAGCAGCATCTATACACACTCCTGCCTGCCACCTAAAATTTATATTTTAATTAAATTTTGGTTCATGGAATTTGTTATTACAGTAATTTTCATTTTTCTTTCCTTACAAATGGAGAATAGTTTTGAGAGGATTCAAGAAAGTTGAAAACAAAATCATCCCTCCATCCCAGGACTTTGGAATTTATTTCTATTTCTTTTAGCATTTTCAAATTATAGGTGAGACACTGGATGCCAGACTTATTCTCCTTCCTTAACAGTCACCACATTCATTCTTTATTCTGAAACTGTATTTTTCTCTACATATTCCCAAAACTCAAAAATAGTACAGGTCTACATGCAGCCCTTTTCTAAGTACCTGCCTAGCAGTTAATGTGTCCTTTTGATCTGAAGATTCAAGAATTTGTCTGAGGGAATTTTACTCACTTGTTCCATTATCATTTCTTTAAACTCCTTCCCATCTACATTTTCTCTGTCTATAATATACATTAAATATCTCATCTCTTAGGATTATTCTGTGTTTCTTCCCTTTTATCCATAATTTAAATTTTGTCCCCTGGCTCTGAACTTTGAAGAATGTCTTCTGCTGGTTTATCAGTTCATTATTTCACTATTCATCGATTTGGTGTCTGTATTCTGCTTTTGATATGGGTAAATGTTTATTTTCTATGAGTTCTTTCCTGTTCACCAATTACTTCTTTTCTTCTTAAGCACATGACACTCTTAAATTCCCAAAGTTGTTACACGATCCTAATAAGATTCATAGTTTACAACTCTACTTTTACTCCTATTTCTTTCATTATATCCATTTCAGTAGAGACCAAGGGTGCTCTGCTGACAATCCAGTCCAGGGAAACCCCTTTGACTCCTATGTGCAGCAACGGAGCATGAAAATAGTAATAATAATGAAAGATAGAGTCAAAGACAAAATTTTCAACATCTCCTTCGCAGACATAGGAGACAAGAGCAAAACACTGAACAAGGTACCGCCAAAAACCTACAGTAAGGGCTTCCCTGGTGGTCCAGTGGGTGGGGACACCGCCTTGCAGTGCAGAGGACGCCGGTTCGATCCCTGGCCTGGGAAGATCCCACATGCCGTGGAGCGGCTGGACCGATGTGTCCAATCACCGAGCCGGAGCTCTGGAGCACATGCACCCAGAGCCAGTGCTCTGTGACAACAGAAGCCACTGCAATGGGAGGCCCACAGGAGCCAAAGAACAAAGATGGATGGAAATAGAGAAATGAAAGACCAATAGAAGTGGCCCGCCCACCCCACCTTCCACCACCCCAACCCGCCCCTCCCAAATCCCCCATATACATATATATTTTTTTTTAATTATAGTTTAAAAAAAAGTCTACAGTAGCTAAGATTTTGCTCCCACTGAATATGTGAGTCTAAATGTAACCCATGCCAAGTGTCATGCCATTTTCTAAATTTTCATTCAAATATGAGGCCAACATGAATACATTTTTCGACATACAAAGATGTACAGAATTTGACAAGAGACGTTATTCATAAAAGAATTATTAGCAGACACACTGCCCTGAGGCTTTAAGATCCTTGATACATAGAGAAAGCTTCACATCCCCATAACAGTATGTTTGTAACTAATGACTTCAGTGAGTGTGATCTGCAGTCAGTTCTGTATGCTCATGTAAACCTCTAGGGCTTCCTTGACAGTGGTGAAGAGCCACCTGCCGAAGCAGGGCACACAGGTTCAACCGCTGGTCTGGGAACATGCCACATGCTGAGGAGCATCTAAACCAATGTAACATAGCTACTGAGCCTGCACTCTAGCGCCTGCCAGTGGCAACTACTCCTGAGGGCTACCATGATGGAAGCCTGCTCACCTCAAGCCCAAGCACTGCAGCAAGAGGAGCCACCACAATGAGGAGCCCATGAACCACAATCAAGAGTAGCCCCCACTCACTACAACTACAAAAAGCCTTCTCGCAGCAATGAGCACAAGACCCAGCACAACCAAAACAATAAAAATTGTTAAAAAGCTGTATGTCTATATGCGTACAGGTGTACATATATATGTAGCCATATGTATGTCCACATATATGTCTATACGTGTGTGTATACACGTGTATACACAAAGGTATATGTCTATATGTGTGTGAATATATACAATTGTGCTATTCATATAAGAAATGCGAGACCTAAAGATAATACAGCCGAAGGCTCACATTGGTTAGATCTGTCTGGGTGATGGTATCAAGCAGAGTGCCCTCTCTTATCTTTTTGTACATTTTAAACATCCCTTATTAAATATTTTTAAAGAATTTAAGAGCCTAAAATCAATGACCCTGGTGTGTACATGAGCACAGATTCCAGGCATTTAAGAATATCCGTGGCCGTGCTCTCACGAGTTCATCAGATCCTTGCTGCTGAAGCTGTTTCTTATGCTCGTCATAGTAATGCTGCGTACTGTGGATGGTTTAAAGAAATAAAAATAAAGAGAGTTTTACAATCAGCCGTGGATCTTTGAAAAATGTTTTCTCTCTATTTGAATTTAGCTTTACCTGAGTTGTCTTTTGATTTGGGGGGAGGGACTGGGCTTGGCAGGGGGACTGTCACAAGAGAATGGTCAGAGAAGCATGTGCTGTCTCCCCTGGCGAAGGGGGACCATCTTTAACAGTCTCTTTCCTTGGATTCATAAATGGATTTCTGCCTCATCTTGCAGTAAATCTGAGACCAAAAGAATTCATAGGGCCTCCTAATGCACCTAATGCAGCATGACTGATGAAATGTGGCAGGCACAACCCAATATCTAGTTTTCTGAAAACCACACTGAAATGAACCATCCTGGCGAGAAAGTTAAAACAATACACAGACTTGAACAACCACCAAAGTTATTTTCCTTGATTCAGTCGTATTCTTAATGCCACAGAGGAGCCAAACAAAACATAGCTACTGAGCGACTCTAGCGCCTGCCAGTGGAACTACTCCTGAGGGCTACCATGATGGAAGCCTGCTCACCTCAAGCCCAAGCACTGCAGCAAGAGGAGCCACCACAATGAGGAGCCCATGAACCACAATCAAGAGTAGCCCCCACTCACTACAACTACAAAAAGCCTTCTCGCAGCAATGAGCACAAGACCCAGCACAACCAAAACAATAAAAATTGTTAAAAAGCTGTATGTCTATATGCGTACAGGTGTACATATATATGTAGCCATATGTATGTCCACATATATGTCTATACGTGTGTGTATACACGTGTATACACAAAGGTATATGTCTATATGTGTGTGAATATATACAATTGTGCTATTCATATAAGAAATGCGAGACCTAAAGATAATACAGCCGAAGGCTCACATTGGTTAGATCTGTCTGGGTGATGGTATCAAGCAGAGTGCCCTCTCTTATCTTTTTGTACATTTTAAACATCCCTTATTAAATATTTTTAAAGAATTTAAGAGCCTAAAATCAATGACCCTGGTGTGTACATGAGCACAGATTCCAGGCATTTAAGAATATCCGTGGCCGTGCTCTCACGAGTTCATCAGATCCTTGCTGCTGAAGCTGTTTCTTATGCTCGTCATAGTAATGCTGCGTACTGTGGATGGTTTAAAGAAATAAAAATAAAGAGAGTTTTACAATCAGCCGTGGATCTTTGAAAAATGTTTTCTCTCTATTTGAATTTAGCTTTACCTGAGTTGTCTTTTGATTTGGGGGGAGGGACTGGGCTTGGCAGGGGGACTGTCACAAGAGAATGGTCAGAGAAGCATGTGCTGTCTCCCCTGGCGAAGGGGATCATCTTTAACAGTCTCTTTCCTTGGATTCATAAATGGATTTCTGCCTCATCTTGCAGTAAATCTGAGACCAAAAGAATTCATAGGGCCTCCTAATGCACCTAATGCAGCATGACTGATGAAATGTGGCAGGCACAACCCAATATCTAGTTTTCTGAAAACCACACTGAAATGAACCATCCTGGCGAGAAAGTTAAAACAATACACAGACTTGAACAACCACCAAAGTTATTTTCCTTGATTCAGTCGTATTCTTGGGCACTTTGCAATTTGGATTACAAAGCACTGTCTGTGTATTTTCTGATGGCGGGTGACAGCCACTGTTTATTCCCAGAAACTCAAATTAATGGTTTTGTTAAGTCGACTTTCACCACTGCACACATTAAGTCATCCCCTGGGGATCTGTCTAAAGGTCTAAGCCAGTTTCATGTACTTCAGAATGAGTGCTCTTAAGCAAACAGCAAGAAAACTGGTTACCTGAATCATGAAAGTCAACTGAGGTGATGCCTGCAAGGACATAGGAGGGTCAGAAGAAACAGGTATAATATCAGGACCAACTTCAGTGGCCCTTCCCTAGTATAACAATCATGTGAGGAAAATGGACCCGTGACTTCAAGACAATGGGAAAGGTTGGAATTGAGAAGACTTTGGTTCCAGTCTCTTTCTTTTCCCCAGTCCCTCTCAGGATTAGCTGTCCCATCTTTAATACTGGATCCCAGTTCTCTGCTTAGTGATTCTATACATGAAGATAAAATGAAATTACAGAGGTGAAAATATGTTGGAGATGGTAAAACACTCAATATAGGTAAGACATTGAATTTTCTTCTGGATAGTTAGTTGAATTTTCATCTTTCAAGCTGGTGGCCTGGACTCAGTGAAAACAACAGACTTCTGAACCATATGTGACTTGTCAGGGTCTGAGAGTGTCATGTAAAATGAGTTCAGGGCTTCCCCTGGTGGCACAGTGGGTAAGGACACCGCCTTGCAGTGCAAGGGGTGCCGGTTCGATCCCTGGCCTGGGAAGATCCCACGTGCCGCAGAGCGGCTGGACTGATGTGTCCAATTACCGAGCCAGAGCCAGCGCTCTGCAACGACAGACGCCACCGCGATGGGAGGCCCACAGGAGCCGAAGAACAAAGATGGATGAAAACAGAGAAATAAAAGACCAATAGAAGTGGTCCGTCCTCTCCCCTCCCTCCCCAACACGACCCCTGCCCAAAATAAATAAATAAATAAATCTTTAAAATGAGTGCAATCCTCCTAAACTGAGCACCTTCTAAGGCTGTTGTGAGAAGTACGGAAGGAAATAGATACAAGATAATACTGCAGTGTTAATGAGATGGGACAAGTATCAAGTGTGGTTATTTTTGATGAGCATTCTGAATATGCTGATGAAAGACGAACAGAAGTGGCAGTTCTCCAGTCTTATGAACACTGAGGTAAGAGAGGGGAATATGCTGTGGGACCAGGGGATCCCAAACAGGGGCCCTGTGGTGACCTGGAGGGGTGAGATGGGGAGGGAAATGGGGGAGAGGTTCAGGAGGAGAAAAACATATGTATACCTGTGGCAGATTCAGGTCAATGTGTAGCAGTGAACAGCAAAACTCTGTAAAAATAAATAAACAAAAAAGACAACAACGAAAAAGAAATGGCAGTTCTCAGCAGCAAAACTCCAAGAAGGGACTCATCAATGTGGATCAGATTTGTTCAATTATTTGGATACTGAAAGTAGTAGTTGTGACTTTTTCCTTCATTGGTTCTAGTCACCTGAAAAGTTGTCACTATACATGAAGTATGTATAGTGTTCTCAATTTCATTCAATTCAATTTCATTTTAAGTGGGCATTCTAAAATGAAAGAGTTAACCCATGCAGGAACGACATGCTTACAATTTGGGGATTCTGCAGAGAATATGTACAGGAAGTCGCAGAAGCTAAACTAGGTAATGGAAAATGTCTTATTTGGTGGCTCAGATGGCAAAGAATCTGCTTGCAATATGGGAGACTTAGGTTCAATCCCTAGGTCAGGAAGATCCCCTGGAGAAGGGAATGGCCACCCACTCCAGTATTCCTGCCTAAGAGAATTCCATGGACAGGGGGGCCTGGCAGGCTATAGTTCATGAGTTCCCAAAGAGTTGGACACAACTGAGTGACTAACACTTTCAAATGTCTTATTTAGGGTGAAAATGATGTGTTTTCTTTCTCCAAATACTAGTCTAAATCATCTAAAGCAATAGCATCTACACAAAGCTCATAGGAAAGAACACAAGTAAATTATATCAAAACTGTACTACTTCAAGTGCATGGAAACTAAAAAAGAAAAGTCAAGTTTGACTAGGATTTGATTCAGATTCAAATAAAGCCCTTGTCAGAGCAGTGTAGCAGCAGGAATACAAGGTTAGGGATCACTGGCCCGGGGCAGGCACTTCACTCCCACGTTTGTTTATTCTTCTGTGAAATGCAGATAGCATTCCACTGCGGTACACCTGCTCTCCGCTCAAGAAGGCAGTAGATAGGAATGCAGTTTCCTAAGTATAAGGCCTGGTGGAAATTCAAGTTATCTAGGTTACACTGATGTACCGTTCAAGGAGTCGGTTCTTTCCCTCCACTCTGTGCTGCCCATCAAGAGAACTGTCACAGGCAAAAGCAGAATTTAATGCCATGTCAGACTCTTTTGGTAATCCCATGGACTGGAGTTCGTCTGGCTCCTCTGTCCATGGGATTCTCCAGGCAAGAAGACTGGAGTGGATTGCCATTTCCTTCTCCAGCAGATCTTCTCGACCCGGGGATTGAACCCTCTAGCACTGCAGGTAGATTCTTTACCATCTGAGTCACCAGGGAAGTGCACACAGCAGTACATATATTTCACCAAATTACCAGAAGGATTCATGTCCTAACCTCTTGTTAGTGAGAGGCATGACTTCCTTTCTGTAGTTATCCAGCACCTACATAATCTGGATCTTCTTGTAACTATTCCCATTTTTAAGTGGAAGCCCTGCACTATGTTTAAACTGTCTCATCTCAGACAATACATATCTTAAAGGTGTTAATGCCTGTGGAGGTTGCCACTGTTTTACGTTCTTATTCTGTTTACTCTCATCCTCTGGCAAGCACTAAAATACGGTATTTTGATAAAAGCTGGGAGGGTGACTCTGATGGCCAAGGTCCAGAGGTAGCTACCATCAGGAGGCTTGACTGTTTTGATAAACCTTGAGTCATGCTTTGATGGAAAAGCAATCATAATATGTTGAGTGGGGAAAGAAGCACGCTACACGTTTGAAAGCTAGTGGAGCCTTGCTGAAGACTGGCCAGTGGATAACTCCTTTCTCTTCAACAACCTAGTTAGTTCGGAGCTGCCTGGTAAAAGCCAGCATAGACCTGCCCTCCTAGGAGCGGCAGCAGGCCCGTCACCATTCTGGGACTGGATCAACAGTCACCTTTAGCTTGAGTAGAGGACTCTACCCCATCAAAAACAAGCCAGACCAAATCGGATGAAGTGCTGCATGTGACTCATGGATTCCCTTCTATTTTAATAAAAAATAGTGTCACCTAAGTGATACCTAAGTTTCTCTGAGTTCTTAAATTGCAGGGTTGTCAGGCTTAACTACAAGGAGGTATATATATCCTGCGATTAGCTACTCAGTAAATAATACATTTTTTGTAAACCAAGGCTGATTGCCCTGGAAGCAGCTGAGCTGAAACCATTAGACCAGAGCTTAAAATTTAATGATAAGGAAGATCTAACCAACAACAGAGTGCTTCATGTTCTTGATCACAATAATCAAAATGAACCTTGCCAGGGAGTCTTACGGTGGAAAAGGCTGTATAAAATGCTACTGTCTGGTCCTTTTTTGGGTGTGGTGGGAAAAATCTTCAACTCTTCCTTAAGCAGTGTATAAAGGCTCTCAAAACTCTAACCCTTAGTGCAGTGGAATATTTTAGTGATTTTTACAGTGCTGTTATGCATTCACCAAATAGCTATGCTTCCTTTTTTACACACACAAAAATAAGCTTTGAAAATAAAAAATCTTACACAGAATTCTTTTTGTCACCAATTAAGATTACTTCAAAAAAGCAATAGGAGGTGATGGGGAATACTTAGCCGGCATTGAAATTCAGTATTAATGAAATTAATTTCTCGTTAAGTACTTCTAAATAGATGACTAGTAAATCTTTTTTAAAAAGAAAGTCCCCTAGAATCAGAACAAGTACAGACACATGGTCATCAGTAAAGAGGAAACAATATAAAAATATGTGCTTAATCATTTACTTCTTAAGATCCATCATGTGTGTGGTGTTTGGCATGTAAATAGGGTGGTTTGTTGTGGGAACAGAACAAATGTGGACTAAATTCATGGCTGAAATAGCAAACAAATGGGCATTTTTACATATTTTAATGTTTAATCATAGTCTTCTTTTTCTCTAAATGAAAATATATACGCGTGTGTAAGCATGCCTACATACACACTTACTTACTTACTTGTGTATCAAGACAGAGATATTTTAATCATCAATCTCCTTTTGCTTTCATTTAAAACCAAAAAAAGTAAACAACAAGGTCCTGCTGTATAGCACAGGGAACTAGAGTCAATATCCTGTGACAAGCCCCATAATGGAAAAGAATATGAAAAAGAATATATATCTGTATACCTGAGTCACTCTACTGTATAGGAGAAATGAAACACAACATGGTAATCAACTGCACTTCAATAAAATTTTAAAAAGATACTATTCAAAAGAAAGCTGTAGTTAGATGGTGATGAATCACTAGACTGCTATATGCAAAAAAGTTCATCTGCATCTTACATCATATATATATGTGTGCATATATAAATACATCTATGTGTGTATATATATATATATATACACACATACATATATAATTCAAAGTGGGTAATAGATATAAATATAATGGACGCATTTGCTAAATTTCCAAAATAAAATACAGGAAACAAAACAAAGTAAAACCCCCAAAAATGTTTATTTAACATATCAGATTAAATGTCAGAATTTTATAAGTTTATCAGATATTCACAGCCAGAATGCAAACAGCAAGAGGGTTAAAGAGCAGTTGCTGCTTGTTTGCCTGAAAAGCATCTGATCTAGAGCTGACCCCATTGGCCAACACCGGTTTCTCTTGTTCATTGTACTGATTTGGTGTGTCACCTGTCTCTTGTTTGTCTATAGATTAGCACAAAAATGTCATTGCAAACTAAGTGAATAGGGCACAGCCCCAGCACCTGCCACTTTTAAAACTCTTTAGAAGATTCCCTTGTTTATTTTGTAGGCACCCAGGGGGGCACTTAAATAACTGCATTGAAACAAACAATGCCGGTGATGATTAAGGAGGCTTTCACATGAAAATTCACTTCAGAAAAATGTTTTGCAGATGTACTGAAGAAAACTGTATCACTAAGAACCACTCAAAATACTTCGGTGGACCAAAACACCTTTATATTTCTTCTGGCAGCCTGCCAAGTTCACTGCCAGCTTGAAAAGAATTCTATAGCTGGAGGCTAGAGCAGAAACTGCAATGATTTAAAAGAGAATTGGCTACAGTAAGAACGATAATGCCCTATATCGTTAAAATGCAACTGGCATCTTAGCCTCCCTACAGCTCTTTGAAAATGTGCTTACTCTTCAACTATTTACAAGGAAAAGGAGAGACAATTGAAATCACAAGAAATAAAAAATTATTTTAAAGGACTGAGAAGTCCTTTGCCCAAATGATTTATCAGCAGTGCTTATAAAATAATGACATGTTTTCAGCTGCTAAATGAGGAAGAAATCCATGCAGACATTCTGCTCATTATGAAACTCAACCATCAAACATAAACTGTTTTCATGAGGTCCTAAATTAATTAATGCAGATTGTAAACACAAAAACAACTGGCTTAAAATGAAGATGTAAACACAAACGGACAACATCCTGATGTCATCGGTTTATCTTAACATTTGACAGAAGCAATATCTTCGGTGAGTTTTCTGGGTGTTTGTGGAGAGCTAAGATTTGCTAAATTTCCAAAATAAAATACAGGAAACAAAACAAAGTAAAACCCCCAAAAATGTTTATTTAACATATCAGATTAAATGTCAGAATTTTATAAGTTTATCAGATATTCACAGCCAGAATGCAAACAGCAAGAGGGTTAAAGAGCAGTTGCTGCTTGTTTGCCTGAAAAGCATCTGATCTAGAGCTGACCCCATTGGCCAACACCGGTTTCTCTTGTTCATTGTACTGATTTGGTGTGTCACCTGTCTCTTGTTTGTCTATAGATTAGCACAAAAATGTCATTGCAAACTAAGTGAATAGGGCACAGCCCCAGCACCTGCCACTTTTAAAACTCTTTAGAAGATTCCCTTGTTTATTTTGTAGGCACCCAGGGGGGCACTTAAATAACTGCATTGAAACAAACAATGCCGGTGATGATTAAGGAGGCTTTCACATGAAAATTCACTTCAGAAAAATGTTTTGCAGATGTACTGAAGAAAACTGTATCACTAAGAACCACTCAAAATACTTCGGTGGACCAAAACACCTTTATATTTCTTCTGGCAGCCTGCCAAGTTCACTGCCAGCTTGAAAAGAATTCTATAGCTGGAGGCTAGAGCAGAAACTGCAATGATTTAAAAGAGAATTGGCTACAGTAAGAACGATAATGCCCTATATCGTTAAAATGCAACTGGCATCTTAGCCTCCCTACAGCTCTTTGAAAATGTGCTTACTCTTCAACTATTTACAAGGAAAAAGGGAGAGACAATTGAAATCACAAGAAATAAAAAATTATTTTAAAGGACTGAGAAGTCCTTTGCCCAAATGATTTATCAGCAGTGCTTATAAAATAATGACATGTTTTCAGCTGCTAAATGAGGAAGAAATCCATGCAGACATTCTGCTCATTATGAAACTCAACCATCAAACATAAACTGTTTTCATGAGGTCCTAAATTAATTAATGCAGATTGTAAACACAAAAACAGCTGGCTTAAAATGAAGATGTAAACACAAACGGACAACATCCTGATGTCATCGGTTTATCTTAACATTTGACAGAAGCAATATCTTCGGTGAGTTTTCTGGGTGTTTGTGGAGAGCTAAGATTTGGTCTAGCAAGCTAAGAAAAAATCACAGAAAGTCCAGCAGCCAAAGTAAAAAGGATTTCCTGGGTGTTTGTCCAGAAAACCAAGAGAAGCATCTGTCCAGTGCTCCAGATTTATAGTAAGCATCAAGAACACGTCTTTAAATGTAGGATTCGGTGACACTTTATACATGTATTTTTTCCTTATGAAAGAATAAATAAAACTGTCCTTTCAGTCAGGAAACTATACCACCCCATTTAAATTTGTTCTCATGAATACACAAATGTCAAAAGGGAAGTCTAAAGTAATTTGCTGGAAAACTCAACATGGGGACTGTGGAAACGAAACACTCAAGTTTAACACACCCATCCTTGACTGCATGTCAAAATAAGCCATGGTATCCAGCCTCAAGGGGTTTAACACGCAAGAGGAAACAGACGCGTAAGTGTATAAAAAGGGCCAAAGTTGAAAGTTCTCTCAGGGCGGTGTGCAGCAAGTGCAATAGGGATCATCAGTGAGGGAATATTTTCTAAAAATAAATGTATATAATCTGGTAAAAACTGAAAGATTGAGGACTTTGGGTAATTCTTCATCCATCTTTGTTCTTTGGTGACTTTGGGTAATTCTAATCTCAACAATACATTTCTAACCCCAACATCCACAACCTTCCTATAGTCAAAAAAAAAAAAAAGATTCTCAATTATATTTGCCATGAGATAGGGATTTCTTTCCCCATTGTGTAAAGAGAGTAGACTGTGAAACATAAAAAGAAATAACTAAAATAACCAAACAGAGAATTTAATTCAATGTGCATTTACTATTTCATTCTCTTCTGATGGCCTTAGGTCCCATCAATATGCCAAATTTCTATCTGTAGTCTGGCTTCACCTCCTGAGTTTCAGACCCTTGAGTCTGTCTGACTTCCTTCTTGATCTTTCTAGATGTGTCTCTGGCACCTCCAACACAGCATATTCCCAGGCGAACTTCCCATCTCCCACACATGTGTGTGCGTGCTAAGTCATTTTAGTCATGTTGTGACCCCATGGACTGTAGCCTGCCAGGTTCCTCTGTCCACAGGATTCTCCAGGCAAGAAGACTGGAGTAGGTTGTCATGCCCTCTTCCAGAGGATCTTCCCTACCCAGAGAATGAACCCACTTCTCTTACGTCTCCTGCACTGGCAGGCAGGTTCTTCACCTCTAGCACCACCTGGGAAGCCCCTCATCTCCCATAACCTTACCTGTCTTACTTAAACCTGAACCCATCTCCCATCAACTAACAGCACACTTGCCTAAAGACAAACCTTGGGCACCATTCCTAATTTCCTCTTCTTTGTAATTTCAACTCATATCCAATGATTCTGCTGAATCTCATTGTGTTGACACCTTTTTTAACCTGGAAGCACTCCCGAGAGTGAAAGTAATTTGCTGGAAAACTCAACATGGGGACTGTGGAAACGAAACACTCAAGTTTAACACACCCATCCTTGACTGCATGTCAAAATAAGCCATGGTATCCAGCCTCAAGGGGTTTAACACGCAAGAGGAAACAGACGCGTAAGTGTATAAAAAGGGCCAAAGTTGAAAGTTCTCTCAGGGCGGTGTGCAGCAAGTGCAATAGGGATCATCAGTGAGGGAATATTTTCTAAAAATAAATGTATATAATCTGGTAAAAACTGAAAGATTGAGGACTTTGGGTAATTCTTCATCCATCTTTGTTCTTTGGTGACTTTGGGTAATTCTAATCTCAACAATACATTTCTAACCCCAACATCCACAACCTTCCTATAGTCAAAAAAAAAAAAAAGATTCTCAATTATATTTGCCATGAGATAGGGATTTCTTTCCCCATTGTGTAAAGAGAGTAGACTGTGAAACATAAAAAGAAATAACTAAAATAACCAAACAGAGAAATTTAATTCAATGTGCATTTACTATTTCATTCTCTTCTGATGGCCTTAGGTCCCATCAATATGCCAAATTTCTATCTGTAGTCTGGCTTCACCTCCTGAGTTTCAGACCCTTGAGTCTGTCTGACTTCCTTCTTGATCTTTCTAGATGTGTCTCTGGCACCTCCAACACAGCATATTCCCAGGCGAACTTCCCATCTCCCACACATGTGTGTGCGTGCTAAGTCATTTTAGTCATGTTGTGACCCCATGGACTGTAGCCTGCCAGGTTCCTCTGTCCACAGGATTCTCCAGGCAAGAAGACTGGAGTAGGTTGTCATGCCCTCTTCCAGAGGATCTTCCCTACCCAGAGAATGAACCCACTTCTCTTACGTCTCCTGCACTGGCAGGCAGGTTCTTCACCTCTAGCACCACCTGGGAAGCCCCTCATCTCCCATAACCTTACCTGTCTTACTTAAACCTGAACCCATCTCCCATCAACTAACAGCACACTTGCCTAAAGACAAACCTTGGGCACCATTCCTAATTTCCTCTTCTTTGTAATTTCAACTCATATCCAATGATTCTGCTGAATCTCATTGTGTTGAATCCACCCTTTGTCGTGTGTTATTTAGGGAACGAATGTCTGTGTCACACACAGTCCGCAATCCATATGTTGAAACTTTAACTCCCGAGAGTGACAGTATGAGGACACAGGGCATTTGGGAGGTAAATAGGTCATGAGGGTGGGCCTCCCAAAGGGGAGCAGTACCCTTATAAGCAGCAGCAGGAGAGTGACGATTTCTCTCTTGGCCATGTGAGGACAGAATGAGAGGAGAGTCATGTGCAAACAGAGAAGCAGGCCCTACTAGATACTGAGTCTGCCAAACCCTTGACCCTGGACTTTTTAATGTCTAGAGCTGTAAGAAGAGAATGTTTAAGCCACGTGGTCTATGATACTCTGTTACAGCAGCTCTAAAACACTTCCTTTCCAATATATCCACCCGCCTCTACCCCCGTTCCAGTACCCTAGCTCAGGGCACCACTGTTGTTCTCTAGGGGCCTTTTAACTTCATTCCATTCATCCTGTGGTAGATAACATGACCCGTCTTCACAGCCAAGACTTCTTTATAAATGTATCTACCACTAAGAGAAAAGCCACATTTAAGTTTCTAGACACCTTAGGGCCAATTAGTTTATAGAATCTCCTTCTCCTGTCACAGGAACCCTGGGGAGGGAGGCTGAGTGTGGAGAGGACGGGAGAAGCAGACGTCACCTCCTTCACTGATGTCCACAGAAATGCTGCAACAGGGCCTGTGCTTCCTACACTTTGGTTTTCCACAGCTAGTTTAAATCAAAAATCAAAAATAAAATAAAATAAAACTGAAGGTCATCAAAAGGGTTCTATTTTGTTTCAGCTTTACTGACCTCTAACTGAAGTACACTAAATCAATCATACTTAAAATGTAACATTCGATCTATTTTAAATATGTATGCCTGCAATGCAGGAGATCCCGATTCCATTCCTGGGTTGGGAAGATCCCCTGGAAAAGGCAATGGCTACCCACTCCAGTATTCTTGGCTGGAGAGCTACAGTCCATGGGGTCGCAAAGAGTCAAACACGACTGAGCAACTAAGCACAGCAGAGCACACAAAGTTTCCTAACACCCTTTCATAATCTGTTCCTCTCTCCTCCCCCACCACCAGTCCCTCCTGGTCTGATGTGAACTTCCTAGAATTTTATGTAAATGGAATCATACAGTATGTACTCATTTTTTTTTGCAAGGCTTATATCACTTATCTTAAGATTTAAGACTCATCCATATTGTTGCCTGTATTAACTTTTTATTTACCAAGTAGTAATATCTTTTAAACCATTCTTTCTATCATAATCATTTCATAAAAGGCATTTTAACCATCAAAAAGGATAAAAGCTACGTATTCTAAACAAGGACAGTCATTCTTCAGAATGAAAAATTGGCAATCTTACGCTAACAAAGAGTGGGGTCCTCAGGCAAATTGTATAAGCCTTGTCACCCAAAGCCTGTCCTCCTGGCCATGAAGGGAAGCGCTGCCCCTCACACAGCCCTCTACTCCTCCTCATTCAAGGAGGGAGAAAAGCAGATCCCTCTTGAGACCTGTTTCCATGGTAACCAGCTAGCAATTTCAGGGCCCAGGCAATGGTGAGCCAGCAGCCATTCTTTATAACATGCCAAGACTTTTTTTCTACCACTAAGAGAAAAGCCACATTTAAGTTTCTAGACACCTTAGGGCCAATTAGTTTATAGAATCTCCTTCTCCTGTCACAGGAACCCTGGGGAGGGAGGCTGAGTGTGGAGAGGACGGGAGAAGCAGACGTCACCTCCTTCACTGATGTCCACAGAAATGCTGCAACAGGGCCTGTGCTTCCTACACTTTGGTTTTCCACAGCTAGTTTAAATCAAAAATCAAAAATAAAATAAAATAAAACTGAAGGTCATCAAAAGGGTTCTATTTTGTTTCAGCTTTACTGACCTCTAACTGAAGTACACTAAATCAATCATACTTAAAATGTAACATTCGATCTATTTTAAATATGTATGCCTGCAATGCAGGAGATCCCGATTCCATTCCTGGGTTGGGAAGATCCCCTGGAAAAGGCAATGGCTACCCACTCCAGTATTCTTGGCTGGAGAGCTACAGTCCATGGGGTCGCAAAGAGTCAAACACGACTGAGCAACTAAGCACAGCAGAGCACACAAAGTTTCCTAACACCCTTTCATAATCTGTTCCTCTCTCCTCCCCCACCACCAGTCCCTCCTGGTCTGATGTGAACTTCCTAGAATTTTATGTAAATGGAATCATACAGTATGTACTCATTTTTTTTTGCAAGGCTTATATCACTTATCTTAAGATTTAAGACTCATCCATATTGTTGCCTGTATTAACTTTTTATTTACCAAGTAGTAATATCTTTTAAACCATTCTTTCTATCATAATCATTTCATAAAAGGCATTTTAACCATCAAAAAGGATAAAAGCTACGTATTCTAAACAAGGACAGTCATTCTTCAGAATGAAAAATTGGCAATCTTACGCTAACAAAGAGTGGGGTCCTCAGGCAAATTGTATAAGCCTTGTCACCCAAAGCCTGTCCTCCTGGCCATGAAGGGGGAAGCGCTGCCCCTCACACAGCCCTCTACTCCTCCTCATTCAAGGAGGGAGAAAAGCAGATCCCTCTTGAGACCTGTTTCCATGGTAACCAGCTAGCAATTGACAATGTGGCTGCAGTTGGGCCTCCTGAAGGGGAAAATCTTCAACTGAGACCAGGCTACAGAGAGGCCCAGGAAGAGACAGCTCAGACCTGGCCTCTTGAAGCCACCCCAGGAACCACTGGGCTGTCCCTTTCTTGGGAAAGGCCCTAGTGGGTTTTCAAAGAAATAGATGGAGAAGGAAAAAGGGCCTCTCTGAATCAGGCTGGTCCATAAACTGGCCACAAGCAGTCAGTTGTGGTCAAGGAAAGAGTGTGAACCTGACAGACACCACCCTTCGAGTCAGCACAACTTTAAGCAACTTCATTCATCTCCACGAGGCTCAGTTTCCTCCAAAACATTAGGTAACATTGCACTTCTGCACTGGGTAACTCCAGAGAGTTCCAGTCTGTTTGCTTACCCTCATTCCAGTGCGTGTCCGTGTGCCTTCCAGGAGGCCCTGGAAACTGAAAGAGTAAAAGCAGATGTCTGTATGTGGCATTTTAGATCTGGAAGGACTGGAAGTCAGGAACAGTGGTTAAATAGTGCAGGTGAGGGAGGGGTTTAATTCCAGATGCACCCCTAATTTCTTTCCAAGACAGCTACCCAGAGGGCCCACATTTCCAGAATCTGTGAGTCTATATGAGAGCAGGAGTAATGACTGATTCACTTCACAAACTGCTCCCTATCTGCTCCCAGGACGGCCTATCAGATCTCCAGCTGTTGGTGGATCTGCTCAGTGACAACCTGGCAGCCAAGCACCCCGGTTAAGAATTAGCTTCTAGCAGCAAGCACATCCAGGTTCAAGTCCCCAGCTACACTTTTTGATAGTTAAGTAACCTTGGATAGGTTATTTAATATTTTTTAAGTTTCAATTGCTTCATGACAATAATTTATTTAATAGATGTGTTGCAAGAATCACTGTGGCAATGTATAAAAAATGTTCAACAAATAAAGTAGTGCTTTAGTATAACTTTTTCCTGGGCAATGCTGAAACTTCCTTGGGGAACTTCTCTTACTCTGTCCTGCCCCAGAGATCCCCTCTGCTGAAACAGAGCTTGAAATTAATCCAACGTAGACTCAATGTTCTGTTCAATGGTAGGCTGAGTGCAAGATCAGCCATCAGGCAAGTTTAAAAGTAAAAAGGTCTATGTCATCATCATCATTGGTAACCCCCAGAACTACCTGTAATTGTTTATAAAGATGCAAACAACAGTTTGGAGACCCTAACTCAGTGGATTTGTTTAGGGCAGAATTATCTATTTATTTGTGTTGTTTTGCTTTTAACAGATACCCCAGGTATAGAGTCAAGATTGAGTTCTACTGGTCTAGAGCAAGGTCCCCCTGGCCTTCCTATACCACTGGTCTAGAGCAAGGTCGCCCAACCTTTTCTATGAAGGGTCAGATAGAAAATATTTTAGGCTTTGTGGGCTACATGCTAAATCCTCCATCACACAGTTTTCATTTTTTACAACCTGTGAAAAATGTAAAAACCATTTGTCACCCAAATATACACTCTGTATCTGATGTGAGCTGTACAAAAACAGAGAGGATATATGTATCGTATAACTGATGAACTTGACTGTACTCCAATAATGAACATGACACTGTAAATCAACTATGCTCCAATAAAAAAATTTAAATAAAACCATCAGCAGCAGAAAATAAGACAATTAATTAAACTGGCAGAAGAAAAAAAAAAAGGTTATGGCCAAATTTGGCCCATAGGCCATAGTTTATTGACTCCTGGCCTAGAGATCTTAGTCCTAGAAGTTCCATGACCTAAAATATCCTTTAGTTTAACTCAGAATCCAAAGATCCTTCTGACTCCATATTCCCTCTGCCCAGCGTGGTGACCCTCCACCCCTTCCCTGCACCTGCCTCCCTCTGCACCTCCAGCAAGCTCCCACAGGGCTGCAAGGCAGAGAGGGCAAGCTCTCCCTGGGGGCTGCTGAGGGAGAAGTGTTGGCAGAGGAGGTGAGTTTCCACTGGAAAAGCATGAGTCAGAACCAGGCTGAGCTCAAGTACAGATATATGCCACTGCTGCCAGAGCCTCCTCATTTACAAGTGTTTATCAAGGACCCTTTATCGAACTCATCCGGTGGAAACTAGAATGTGCTATGCTCACACGCAATAAACTTTCGGCAGCTAGCCTTCTGAACTGGGACTCTGCACCCTTCCTAAGTGGAAAGCCCTCTCTGAGGGGTGAAGAGAAGACCTACAGTTACTGCTGTTGCTTTAGCATAGCCTACTCCACAGAGCCATTGTTGGAGACCCATCACACAACCTTTCACAGTAAACCCTGCCTCACAAGATATGGTGGACTGATTTTCTGTGTCATAAGATGAAGATGTTTTTATTTTACCAGAACTCTTACCTTGGAGAAGTGCTGTTTCTCTGTCTGGGAAAGAGTTTGGGCTTGAAGGAGGCATGAACATGGGTGAGAGAGCAGGTGAACAATTAAGTGGTTTCTCCCCTACGGGAAGGAAGAGAATGAGAAAATAGAAGGAGACTGGGGTAGGTGTATACTTTTTATGTGGCTTCCCCCCAACTCTCTTAATTCTTTACTTATACTACAAAGTTTGTAAAATGCTTGTGTGTAGATGAATTTTGTGTGGAAATGGTGAAGAGACTGAGCTTCATGCTGAGATTGATAAGAGAGTAGACAGAGCCTGAGTATATCAGATGAATGAAGAAATGAGGAAATTGAGAAAACACAGAGTTAAACCCTTTAAACCTTTGTAAAATTATGGAGAGCTCTTGTGACTTTCTCCAGATAGTGTGACTAGCTGTTGTTTGAAGTTAATTAAATCCCTGCTGTATATTAGTCTTTTATTTTTATTATTATTAATTTATAGAGATTTCATTTGATGCCTAGGTCACACCTGGTTGTCCTGGCTCACGTTTTAGTGCAAGAGTAAGTATCAAGTGGAATATCTATTTTTTTTAGAAAAATCAATAACTAGTTTGCAATGTCTTTGATAGAAATTCAATGACTAACAACAGGTTTTACTTTATCAAGAAGCTCGGATATTGTCAAGAGCTATCCAAGAAAGTAACTGATTCAAAATCTAATTGTCGAAACATTTCACTGGGCCCTCACTGCATGCAAAGCGGTGTGCAGGGTACTGGGAAGATTAAGAGCAATAAGGTGCACTTTTCTCTCTCCTTGGGAGAAATGTCACCAAGTATCAAACTAGAATGTGCTATGCTCACACGCAATAAACTTTCGGCAGCTAGCCTTCTGAACTGGGACTCTGCACCCTTCCTAAGTGGAAAGCCCTCTCTGAGGGGTGAAGAGAAGACCTACAGTTACTGCTGTTGCTTTAGCATAGCCTACTCCACAGAGCCATTGTTGGAGACCCATCACACAACCTTTCACAGTAAACCCTGCCTCACAAGATATGGTGGACTGATTTTCTGTGTCATAAGATGAAGATGTTTTTATTTTACCAGAACTCTTACCTTGGAGAAGTGCTGTTTCTCTGTCTGGGAAAGAGTTTGGGCTTGAAGGAGGCATGAACATGGGTGAGAGAGCAGGTGAACAATTAAGTGGTTTCTCCCCTACGGGAAGGAAGAGAATGAGAAAATAGAAGGAGACTGGGGTAGGTGTATACTTTTTATGTGGCTTCCCCCCAACTCTCTTAATTCTTTACTTATACTACAAAGTTTGTAAAATGCTTGTGTGTAGATGAATTTTGTGTGGAAATGGTGAAGAGACTGAGCTTCATGCTGAGATTGATAAGAGAGTAGACAGAGCCTGAGTATATCAGATGAATGAAGAAATGAGGAAATTGAGAAAACACAGAGTTAAACCCTTTAAACCTTTGTAAAATTATGGAGAGCTCTTGTGACTTTCTCCAGATAGTGTGACTAGCTGTTGTTTGAAGTTAATTAAATCCCTGCTGTATATTAGTCTTTTATTTTTATTATTATTAATTTATAGAGATTTCATTTGATGCCTAGGTCACACCTGGTTGTCCTGGCTCACGTTTTAGTGCAAGAGTAAGTATCAAGTGGAATATCTATTTTTTTTAGAAAAATCAATAACTAGTTTGCAATGTCTTTGATAGAAATTCAATGACTAACAACAGGTTTTACTTCATCAAGAAGCTCGGATATTGTCAAGAGCTATCCAAGAAAGTAACTGATTCAAAATCTAATTGTCGAAACATTTCACTGGGCCCTCACTGCATGCAAAGCGGTGTGCAGGGTACTGGGAAGATTAAGAGCAATAAGGTGCACTTTTCTCTCTCCTTGGGAGAAATGTCACCAAGTATCAGCATGGGACTGAAGGAGTGATTTTAACACACATTATATGGAGACAGACATGGCAAAGGCCATGGGACATACCTAGCAGGTTAAAACTAAAGTAGATCTACCTATTACAAATGATGCTACCAACAAGGGATTTCCAAAATACACAAAACAGTTCATGTAGCTCAGTATCAAAAAAGAGAACGAACTGATCAAAAAGGGGATAGAAGACCGAAATAGATATTTTTCCAAAGAAGACATACAGATGGTCAATAAACACAATGCTCAACATCACCAGCTATTAGAGAAATGCAAATCAAAACTACTGTAAGGTACCACCTCATACCAGTCAGAATAGTCACCACCAAAAAATCTTACAAACAATAAATGCTGGGGAAGGTGTGGGAAAAAAGGTCTTACTCTTGGGGATAATATAAACTGATACAGTCACTATGGAGAACAGTCTGCAGCTTCCTTAAAAACTAAAAAACAGAACTAACATATGACCCAGTAATCCCAGTACTAGGCATAATTCAAAAAGATACATAGACCCAAATGTTCACTGCAGCACTGTTTACAGCAGCCAGGACATGGAAACAACCTAAATGTCCATCAACAGAGGAATGGATAAAGAAGGTGTGGTGCACATACATATATACACAAATTTACAGATATATAATGGAATATTATTCAGCCATAAAAAGAATGAAATGTAATTTGCAGAGATATGGATGAACCTAGAGACTGTCATACAGAGTGAAGTCAGAAAGAGAAAAACAAATATCGTATATTAACACACATATGTGGAATCTAGATAAATGGTATAATGATCTTATTTGCAAAACAGAAATAGAGAAAACTATCCAAGAAAGTAACTGATTCAAAATCTAATTTGTTTCTTTGATAGAAATTCAATGACTAACAACAGGTTTTACTTCATCAAGAAGCTCGGATATTGTCAAGAGCTATCCAAGAAAGTAACTGATTCAAAATCTAATTGTCGAAACATTTCACTGGGCCCTCACTGCATGCAAAGCGGTGTGCAGGGTACTGGGAAGATTAAGAGCAATAAGGTGCACTTTTCTCTCTCCTTGGGAGAAATGTCACCAAGTATCAGCATGGGACTGAAGGAGTGATTTTAACACACATTATATGGAGACAGACATGGCAAAGGCCATGGGACATACCTAGCAGGTTAAAACTAAAGTAGATCTACCTATTACAAATGATGCTACCAACAAGGGATTTCCAAAATACACAAAACAGTTCATGTAGCTCAGTATCAAAAAAGAGAACGAACTGATCAAAAAGGGGATAGAAGACCGAAATAGATATTTTTCCAAAGAAGACATACAGATGGTCAATAAACACAATGCTCAACATCACCAGCTATTAGAGAAATGCAAATCAAAACTACTGTAAGGTACCACCTCATACCAGTCAGAATAGTCACCACCAAAAAATCTTACAAACAATAAATGCTGGGGAAGGTGTGGGAAAAAAGGTCTTACTCTTGGGGATAATATAAACTGATACAGTCACTATGGAGAACAGTCTGCAGCTTCCTTAAAAACTAAAAAACAGAACTAACATATGACCCAGTAATCCCAGTACTAGGCATAATTCAAAAAGATACATAGACCCAAATGTTCACTGCAGCACTGTTTACAGCAGCCAGGACATGGAAACAACCTAAATGTCCATCAACAGAGGAATGGATAAAGAAGGTGTGGTGCACATACATATATACACAAATTTACAGATATATAATGGAATATTATTCAGCCATAAAAAGAATGAAATGTAATTTGCAGAGATATGGATGAACCTAGAGACTGTCATACAGAGTGAAGTCAGAAAGAGAAAAACAAATATCGTATATTAATACACATATGTGGAATCTAGATAAATGGTATAATGATCTTATTTGCAAAACAGAAATAGAGACACAGACACAGAGAATAAATGTATGGATACCAAAGAGGAAAGAGGGTGGAGATGGAATGAACTGGGAGATTGGTATTGACGTATGTATACTCCAAAAAAATGATACAGATGAACTTCTTTACAAAATAGAAACAGACTCACAAACTTGGAAAACAAATTTATGGATACCAAAGGGGAACGGTTGGGGGGATAAATTAGGAGTTTGGCATTAACATATACACACTACTATATATTAAATAGATAACCAGCAAGGACCTGCTATATAACACAGGGAACTCTGCTCAATACTCTGCAATTATCTATACCCATATAATAACCTATATGGAAAAAGAATCTGAAAAAGAAGTTACATATATGTATCTAACTTTGCTGAATAACTTTGCTGTACACCTGAACTAGCACAATATTGTACACCAACTATATTCCAAGATACATAAGAAAAACAAAATGCTAAATGCTCTTCACTCTTTAACGGCAAATTGTATTTACGGTATCACTTTAAAAGTCAACAGTGATAATGTAACTGAGACCATTTCCATTAAAGGTGAAGCTCTGAGGTTTCTGAAAACTTGTAGGAAGAGGCAGGCAAGACCAGAGATCATGATAAGTAAAGTGATTAACTGAGGAGCTGTGGGGAGGACTGAGGAGGAAAAGTCTCAACTTTGCCAAGGATCAGAGATAATAGAAACTTTTCTCCAAATGAAAAGCGACTGAACAGACTGTCTGTCATCAGCTTCAGGAAATAAATAGACTCTGACAGTGCTTCTGAAGGCCTCAAGGGAGTCGTCATAAAAATACATGACCCAAATGTTCACTGCAGCACTTTACAGCAGCCAGGACATGGAAACAACCTAAATGTCCATCAACAGAGGAATGGATAAAGAAGGTGTGGTGCACATACATATATACACAAATTTACAGATATATAATGGAATATTATTCAGCCATAAAAAGAATGAAATGTAATTTGCAGAGATATGGATGAACCTAGAGACTGTCATACAGAGTGAAGTCAGAAAGAGAAAAACAAATATCGTATATTAACACACATATGTGGAATCTAGATAAATGGTATAATGATCTTATTTGCAAAACAGAAATAGAGACACAGACACAGAGAATAAATGTATGGATACCAAAGAGGAAAGAGGGTGGAGATGGAATGAACTGGGAGATTGGTATTGACGTATGTATACTCCAAAAAAATGATACAGATGAACTTCTTTACAAAATAGAAACAGACTCACAAACTTGGAAAACAAATTTATGGATACCAAAGGGGAACGGTTGGGGGGATAAATTAGGAGTTTGGCATTAACATATACACACTACTATATATTAAATAGATAACCAGCAAGGACCTGCTATATAACACAGGGAACTCTGCTCAATACTCTGCAATTATCTATACCCATATAATAACCTATATGGAAAAAGAATCTGAAAAAGAAGTTACATATATGTATCTAACTTTGCTGAATAACTTTGCTGTACACCTGAACTAGCACAATATTGTACACCAACTATATTCCAAGATACATAAGAAAAACAAAATGCTAAATGCTCTTCACTCTTTAACGGCAAATTGTATTTACGGTATCACTTTAAAAGTCAACAGTGATAATGTAACTGAGACCATTTCCATTAAAGGTGAAGCTCTGAGGTTTCTGAAAACTTGTAGGAAGAGGCAGGCAAGACCAGAGATCATGATAAGTAAAGTGATTAACTGAGGAGCTGTGGGGAGGACTGAGGAGGAAAAGTCTCAACTTTGCCAAGGATCAGAGATAATAGAAACTTTTCTCCAAATGAAAAGCGACTGAACAGACTGTCTGTCATCAGCTTCAGGGAAAGCTCAGGGGCAGAACATGCAGACTCTGACAGTGCTTTCGGGTGAAGGCCTCAAGGGAGCTCAGCTAGTTGAGGCCACTCCCAAGTCCCATGGGGATCTAGCTTCTGTCTGGGAAACCTGAACAGACAAGAATTCAGAGCATCAAAACTACGCATGGAGAAGTGTGCCCGTAAACACAGAAAAACGTAACATTTTCTGGAAATGTCAACTACCAACACACATATTTCCAGGAGTGCTCCAGAATTCAGGCTCATGGACGTCTCATGAAATGAAGGTCTTGCTGGTGGCGGTGGTGGTGGTCATTCTGTAAAGGAGAAAGCGAAGAGGAAGCCCTGCCATACCCTCTTTTTCTGGATGAGGAAAAGGAAACTCAGATAAAGTGACTCTCTCGAGGTCCTACCTCTAATTAGTGGGAAGTCTTTCTTCACAGCTGCATTTAATATATCCCCTACTGACATATATTCTCCTACTGGAATACCATTCCTGCTAAAATGGGGACTCAGTCTATTTGTTTACCTCTGTATCCTCAGCAGGAAAGCAGCACCGGGCACAAAGCAGGTGCTCAGTAAAAACGCGTAAAATGAACAAAGGATTGAAATCTTCAGACTCTTGCCCTAATGCCCTTTAGACCACATCATCCTGTTTCATAAACTTAGGGGATCCTAGAACCCTCAAATCAGCAAGCATCTACCATGTGCCCAGTACATGCCTGACATTGTGCTACACAGCTAGGTGGGAAGAGGGGATGCAGAGAGTCCTTGTTCAAAAACAAGAGGCAAACGCCCAACTGAAACTAGCTTAAACATAAACAGGGGTGTGGGGAGAGGAATATCTCTTGGTTCATATAGCTAGCAAGTCCAAGGGTTGCAGGAATAGCTGGGGATACCCAGGAGAAAGTCAACAGTGATAATGTAACTGAGACCATTTCCATTAAAGGTGAAGCTCTGAGGTTTCTGAAAACTTGTAGGAAGAGGCAGGCAAGACCAGAGATCATGATAAGTAAAGTGATTAACTGAGGAGCTGTGGGGAGGACTGAGGAGGAAAAGTCTCAACTTTGCCAAGGATCAGAGATAATAGAAACTTTTCTCCAAATGAAAAGCGACTGAACAGACTGTCTGTCATCAGCTTCAGGGAAAGCTCAGGGGCAGAACATGCAGACTCTGACAGTGCTTTCGGGTGAAGGCCTCAAGGGAGCTCAGCTAGTTGAGGCCACTCCCAAGTCCCATGGGGATCTAGCTTCTGTCTGGGAAACCTGAACAGACAAGAATTCAGAGCATCAAAACTACGCATGGAGAAGTGTGCCCGTAAACACAGAAAAACGTAACATTTTCTGGAAATGTCAACTACCAACACACATATTTCCAGGAGTGCTCCAGAATTCAGGCTCATGGACGTCTCATGAAATGAAGGTCTTGCTGGTGGCGGTGGTGGTGGTCATTCTGTAAAGGAGAAAGCGAAGAGGAAGCCCTGCCATACCCTCTTTTTCTGGATGAGGAAAAGGAAACTCAGATAAAGTGACTCTCTCGAGGTCCTACCTCTAATTAGTGGGAAGTCTTTCTTCACAGCTGCATTTAATATATCCCCTACTGACATATATTCTCCTACTGGAATACCATTCCTGCTAAAATGGGGACTCAGTCTATTTGTTTACCTCTGTATCCTCAGCAGGAAAGCAGCACCGGGCACAAAGCAGGTGCTCAGTAAAAACGCGTAAAATGAACAAAGGATTGAAATCTTCAGACTCTTGCCCTAATGCCCTTTAGACCACATCATCCTGTTTCATAAACTTAGGGGATCCTAGAACCCTCAAATCAGCAAGCATCTACCATGTGCCCAGTACATGCCTGACATTGTGCTACACAGCTAGGTGGGAAGAGGGGATGCAGAGAGTCCTTGTTCAAAAACAAGAGGCAAACGCCCAACTGAAACTAGCTTAAACATAAACAGGGGTGTGGGAGGAGAGGAATATCTCTTGGTTCATATAGCTAGCAAGTCCAAGGGTAATGCTTGCAGGAATAGCTGGAAGGAGGGCCCAAAAAGGGTTATCTGGATTTTATTACTCTCTCCATCACTCAAGGCTCTACTTTGTCTCTTCACTGGCTTCCCTCTTGGTCAGGATGTCTCTAGATTGTAGCCTCAGTCGCTGCAGGCTTACATCCTTCTTAGGTAGCAGTAGAAGGAAAATCCCTTTAACCTAACAGTTCAAGCAAAACTCTAGGCAGGTTCCTACTGGTCCAGCCTGGACTGTGTACCCAATTCACAAGTTACATTTACCAATGGGAGATAATCATTTGCTTAGCCTTGTTTCAGTCATGTGTCCACCCTTGGAGGCTACGATAAAGTCAGTACCTCTAAACTACCTGAGCTGTAACAAAGGTAAATTCCTGAAAGAAAATCAGGGTTCCCAATTCAAAGAGACTCTGTAAAGAATAAGATCATACATATTCCCACCCCAAATCAGGCCTGGGGGTCAAAACAATAAGCTTCAAGAATTTAATTTCTATGGAAGCAAAACATAAATCAATTCACAAAAAGCCTAAAACAGCATTTGAGTAAGATCAAGTCTGAACCTGTAACACAAGCATACCATGCTCTATAAAACCACAAGGAGATGAAAAAGAAAGGCTGCAACAGACCATGAAGAAATACAAAGAATTATAAGAAACTATTATCAACAACTATATGGCAGTAAACTGGACAACCTGGAATAAATGAACAGAAAGTTCAATCTTCCAATAAAAAGGGAAAACACAGAAATTATGAACAATCCAATTCCTGCTAAAATGGGGACTCAGTCTATTTGTTTACCTCTGTATCCTCAGCAGGAAAGCAGCACCGGGCACAAAGCAGGTGCTCAGTAAAAACGCGTAAAATGAACAAAGGATTGAAATCTTCAGACTCTTGCCCTAATGCCCTTTAGACCACATCATCCTGTTTCATAAACTTAGGGGATCCTAGAACCCTCAAATCAGCAAGCATCTACCATGTGCCCAGTACATGCCTGACATTGTGCTACACAGCTAGGTGGGAAGAGGGGATGCAGAGAGTCCTTGTTCAAAAACAAGAGGCAAACGCCCAACTGAAACTAGCTTAAACATAAACAGGGGTGTGGAGGAGAGGAATATCTCTTGGTTCATATAGCTAGCAAGTCCAAGGGTAATGCTTGCAGGAATAGCTGGAAGGAGGGCCCAAAAAGGGTTATCTGGATTTTATTACTCTCTCCATCACTCAAGGCTCTACTTTGTCTCTTCACTGGCTTCCCTCTTGGTCAGGATGTCTCTAGATTGTAGCCTCAGTCGCTGCAGGCTTACATCCTTCTTAGGTAGCAGTAGAAGGAAAATCCCTTTAACCTAACAGTTCAAGCAAAACTCTAGGCAGGTTCCTACTGGTCCAGCCTGGACTGTGTACCCAATTCACAAGTTACATTTACCAATGGGAGATAATCATTTGCTTAGCCTTGTTTCAGTCATGTGTCCACCCTTGGAGGCTACGATAAAGTCAGTACCTCTAAACTACCTGAGCTGTAACAAAGGTAAATTCCTGAAAGAAAATCAGGGTTCCCAATTCAAAGAGACTCTGTAAAGAATAAGATCATACATATTCCCACCCCAAATCAGGCCTGGGGGTCAAAACAATAAGCTTCAAGAATTTAATTTCTATGGAAGCAAAACATAAATCAATTCACAAAAAGCCTAAAACAGCATTTGAGTAAGATCAAGTCTGAACCTGTAACACAAGCATACCATGCTCTATAAAACCACAAGGAGATGAAAAAGAAAGGCTGCAACAGACCATGAAGAAATACAAAGAATTATAAGAAACTATTATCAACAACTATATGGCAGTAAACTGGACAACCTGGAATAAATGAACAGATTCTTAGAAAAGTTCAATCTTCCAATACAGAACCAGGAAGACACAGAAATTATGAACAATCCAATTACAAGCAATGAAATAGAACCTGTGATCAAAAATATCCCAAAACAGGAGGGGGCCAAGATGGCGGAGGAATGAGGGGAAGATTTCACCAGCTCCCCAACAGAATCACCAGAACTAATCAAGAAATGAAACACCAACAACAAACCAACCGCTAGATGACAGAAGAACTCCTTAGGTCTGTGAGGGTAGAAGAGTGAACAGCCAGAATTTTCCCAGAGCAACTGTTCTGAAAACCCTCTATCCTAACCCCCACGCCGGACCGACGGAGAGCGCGCTAGCAAGTGCCCTAAAAACCTGAGCAGAGCGAAAATTTCAAAAATCCGGCCGGATCGCCAGCAGAAATTAAGACATAGCAAAGATAAGATACTGGAGCGGGGACGTGCATAACGCAGTTAGGAACTTCCCGGCGGAGTGCTGCTTAGAGACCTGGATAGAGCCGAACAGGGAGTGCCCGGCGCGAAAATTGCGCTGCTTGGCCGGGCGAAAATCACGACTTTCTGCCTGGCACCGGGTAAGTGCAAACACTCCTAGTGGGGGGCTTGCTGAACGGAGAGGGGAAGTCACCCACGGATTGCTGACCAGGGACCGGATTCGAGCCGGACGGGGAAGCTCGTGCCCACCTTTGGGACTTGGACGCATAACCGGCAGTGCGCACGCGCCAGCAGTGGTGGAGGAGCCTGTGCACCCCCATAGCTACACCCGCAGTGGAGGAAGCCGGGAGAAGGGCAGGTATTGGAGGCTACCGGCGGGTGCGCGGTAGAGCCGGGGCGTCCCCCTACAACACGGGACTGCGTGCGCCGCGGCCTCCCGCCCAACGGACTGGGATCAGCCCGCCACCCCGGCCAGCACCTGAGCTTACAGCCTTTGTCTTGCTGAAAACAAAAACAGAAACCATAGCAACCGGTGCTGTAAGGGAAAGGCTACATCATCAAGACAACACCATCGAGAGCGGATTGGCTTCCACCAGACAGATGAGAGGATAAAAACCAGGGGCAGTATTTAGATTTTTTTGTTTGTTTATTTGTTGTGGACGATTTTGTTTATTTGACTGATTGGTCAGGTTTGGTTTTTGTTTTGTTTTGTTTTGTTTTGTTTTTGTCTCTCATTTTTTCTTCCTCTTTTAATTTTTAATTTTTTTTTTTGATTTTTAATTTTTAATTTTTTTTAAAATTTTAATTCTTGGAAACTTCTCATTTTCTTTCCTCTTTGCCACAGCTTCCTCCCTCTATGTTCTTAATGCAAAACTTTCTCCTATCTACCACTATCATCTGGATAAATATTTCCTATCTTCCTGTCTCCACTATTCTCTTCCAGTTGCACTAAACAATACAACACACTAATCTTGGCTATGTAGCCCTATAAAATCCTTCCAAGACGGATCTATTCCTTCTCATTACCCATACACTCTCCTCCTCCTCACCCCCAACACATGTCTTAGTTAAAAATTGCTTTCAATGAAATAGTCCAAGCCAGGACCTTGCCCTGGATCTACTTTTCCAGGCACTATTTTAATTAATTCAGAGCTTAACGGGCAAGTATCATCTCTGATTACATCGTTTGCCAGAAAATTTTCCTATGCTTTATCTCTGCAAGACTGGTTAGATGTGGTTATTGCTATGTATGTATGTATATCTTACGACTATGTTAGAAAACATCTGCATGCTTTTATTAATGTCACCCATCAGGGATACACCTCTTGTTCCTCAGATGCTAGTATTTGAACTAATATCATGGAACACCATAGCAAACCAGACATAGAGCCTACACCCCCTGACCAACCATCAAACCAAGGATCCTTGGAGAGGAAGCCCTGATTCCAAGACCCCACACTATCAAAGAACATACAACACTAGAGATTATTCACCTGTAAACAAAACCTAACACCACCCAAGACACAAGTCACTGAACCCTTCTACAAGGACAGAAACCCAAAGGAAGGGAGAATTCAACCAAGAAGCCTGGTGGGAAAAAAGAACTCCATACACACAGACACACACAAAGAAACAAAAACTAACCTGATAATGAAACGACAGAGAAACACTGCACAAATGAAGGACCAAGCTAGAGAAACACAGCTTCAAATGACAGAGGAGGAGATAGACAAATTATCTGAAAGAGAATTCAGAAAAGCTATACTAACGAGGATGCAAAACACCGAAAACAGAATATTAGAGGAAATTAGTGCATTGAGAAGAGACATGCAAGAAATGAAAAATAAGCAAATAGAGACCACCAACTCAATTGCTGAACTCAAAAATACTATAGGAGGTCTCAACAGTAGAGTATCAGAGGCAGAAGAATGGATAAGTGAGCTGGAAGACAGAATGGTGGAAATAAGTGCTGAAGAATAGAACAAAGCCCAAAGAATTAAAAGAGCTGAGGATAGCATCAAAGACCTATGGGACAATATCAAATGCACCAACATTAGAATTATAGGAGTTCCAGGGGAAGAAGAGGGGAAGAAAGGCTATGAAAAAAATTCTTGAAGAGGTTAGAGTTGAAAACTTCCCCAGCATGGGAAAGGAAATTGTCAACCAAGTCCAAGAAGCACAAAGGGTTCCATACAGGAGAAACCCCAGAAGAAACACACCAAGGCACATTCTAATCAAACTAACATAGACTAAATATAAAGACAGATTACTAAAAGCAGCTAGGAGCAAACAACAAATAACATATAAAGGAAACCCCATACATCTAACTGAGGATCTTTCAACAGAAACCCTGCAGGCCAGAAGAGAATGGCAAGACACATTTAAACGGCTAAAAGAGAATAACCTCCAACCAAGAATTCTCCACCCAGCAAGAATCTCATTCAGAATTGTTGGTAAAGTCAAACACCTCTTGTTCCTTTGAAACTAATATCATGGAACACCATAGCAAACCAGACATAGAGCCTACACCCCCTGACCAACCATCAAACCAAGGATCCTTGGAGAGGAAGCCCTGATTCCAAGACCCCACACTATCAAAGAACATACAACACTAGAGATTATTCACCTGTAAACAAAACCTAACACCACCCAAGACACAAGTCACTGAACCCTTCTACAAGGACAGAAACCCAAAGGAAGGGAGAATTCAACCAAGAAGCCTGGTGGGAAAAAAGAACTCCATACACACAGACACACACAAAGAAACAAAAACTAACCTGATAATGAAACGACAGAGAAACACTGCACAAATGAAGGACCAAGCTAGAGAAACACAGCTTCAAATGACAGAGGAGGAGATAGACAAATTATCTGAAAGAGAATTCAGAAAAGCTATACTAACGAGGATGCAAAACACCGAAAACAGAATATTAGAGGAAATTAGTGCATTGAGAAGAGACATGCAAGAAATGAAAAATAAGCAAATAGAGACCACCAACTCAATTGCTGAACTCAAAAATACTATAGGAGGTCTCAACAGTAGAGTATCAGAGGCAGAAGAATGGATAAGTGAGCTGGAAGACAGAATGGTGGAAATAAGTGCTGAAGAATAGAACAAAGCCCAAAGAATTAAAAGAGCTGAGGATAGCATCAAAGACCTATGGGACAATATCAAATGCACCAACATTAGAATTATAGGAGTTCCAGGGGAAGAAGAGGGGAAGAAAGGCTATGAAAAAAATTCTTGAAGAGGTTAGAGTTGAAAACTTCCCCAGCATGGGAAAGGAAATTGTCAACCAAGTCCAAGAAGCACAAAGGGTTCCATACAGGAGAAACCCCAGAAGAAACACACCAAGGCACATTCTAATCAAACTAACATAGACTAAATATAAAGACAGATTACTAAAAGCAGCTAGGAGCAAACAACAAATAACATATAAAGGAAACCCCATACATCTAACTGAGGATCTTTCAACAGAAACCCTGCAGGCCAGAAGAGAATGGCAAGACACATTTAAACGGCTAAAAGAGAATAACCTCCAACCAAGAATTCTCCACCCAGCAAGAATCTCATTCAGAATTGTTGGTAAAGTCAAAAGCTTCACAGACAAACAAAAACTAAAAGAATTCTGTACCACAAAACCAGCCCTACAACAAGAGTTAAAGGGCCTGATATAGCCAATAAATACAAGAGTAGGAGAAGTCCTACAAATCAAACCCCAAACTTCTAAGAAGATGACAATAGGAACATTTGTATCAATAATTACTTTGAATGTAAATGGATTAAATGCTCCAACCAAACAACACAGGCTGACTGAATGGATCCAGAAACATGACCCATATATATGCTGTTTACAAGAGACCCACTTCAGACCTAGAGACACTCATAGACTGAAAGTGAGAGGCTGAAAAAAGATATTCCATGCAAATGGAAATCAAAAGAAAGCTGGAGTAGCAATCCTCATATCAGACAAAATAGATTTTAAAATAAAGAAGATTCTAAGAGACAAGGCAGTTCACTACATCATGATTAAGGGATCTATCCAAGAGGAAGACCTAACAGTCATGAATATCTACACACCCAACACAGGGCATCTCAATACATAAGACAGATACTTTCAGACATAAAAGAAGAAATCAATAATAACACAGTAATAGTAGGAGACTTTAACACTCCTCTCACACCAATGGACAGATCATCAAAACAGAAAATTAATAAAGAAACACAAGCCTTAAATGCCACACTAGAAAAGATGGACCTCATTGATATCTTTAGGACGTTCCATTCAAAAGCAGAAGAATACACTTTCTTCTCAAGTGTTCACGGAACATTCTCCAGGATAGACCACATCTTGGGCCACAAATCTAACCTCAGTCAATTCAAGAAAACTGAAATTATATCAACCATCTTCTTGAACCACAATGCAATGAGACTAGAGATCAACTACAGGAAAAAAAATGCTAAAAACATAAACACATGGAGATTAAACAACACATACCTAAAAAACCAACTGATTACTGAGGAAATCAAAGGAGAAATTAAACAATTCCTAGAATAAAATGATAATGAACACACGACCATGCAAAACCTATGGGATACCGCAAAAGCAGTTCTAAGAGGTAAATTTATAGCAATACAATCCTACCTCAAGAAACTAGGAAAATATGAAGCAGATGACCTAACCCTCCGCATAAAACAATTGGAGAAAGAAGAACAAAAACACCCCAAAGCCAGCAGCAGAAGAGAAATTATAAAGATTAGAGCAGAAATAAATGAGAAAGAAATGAAAGAAACTATAGTACAGATAAATAAAACAAAAAGCTGGTTCTTTGAAAAGGTAAACAAATGACAAGCCACTGGCCAGACTCATTAAGAAAAAGAGAGAGAAGAACCATATCAACAAAATCAAAAACGAAAAAGGAGAGATTACAACAGAGAATGCAGAAATCCAAAGGATTCTAAGAGACTATTATGAACAACTCTATGGCAACAAACTGGACAACCTGGAAGAAATGGACAGTTTCTTGGGGAAGATTAATCTCCCAAGGCTGAGCCAGGAAGAAACAGAAACTTTGAACAACCCAATCACAAGCTCAGAAATCGAATTTGTGATTAAAAATCTACCCAAAAATAAAAGCCCAGGGCCAGATGGCTTCACAGCCAAATTCTACCAAACATTTAAAGAGCTAATGCCTGTCCTTCTAAAACTCTTTCAAAAAATTGCACAGGAAGGAAAACTTCCAAACACATTCTACGAGGCCACCATCACCCTGATACCCAAACCAGGCAAAGACAACACAAAAAAGGAAAATTACAGGCCAATTTCTCTGATGAACTTAGATGCCAAGATCCTCAACAAAATCCTAACAAATAGAATTCAATGACATATCAAAAAACTCATACATCATGATCAAGTCGAGTTCATCCCAGGCATGCAAGGATTCTTCAATATCCGCAAATCAATCAATGTGATACATAGTATCAACAAACTGAGAGACAAAAATCACATGATCATCTCAATAGATGCAGAAAAAGCCTTCGACAAAGGACAACATCCATTTATGATCAAAACTCTTCAGAAAATGGGCATAGAAGGAACCTACCTCAACATAGTGAAAGCCATATATGATAAGCCCACAGCGAACATTATCCTCAACGGTGAAAAACTGAAAGCATCACGTCTAAGATCAGGAACAAGACAGGGGTGTCCACTTTCACCACTATTATTCAACATAGTCTTGGAAGTGAGGCTGGAAAAGACGTAAAACTCTCACTGTTTGCAGATGACATGATACTATTCACAGAAAAACATAAAGATACTATCAGAAAATTACTAGAGCTAATCAGTGCATTTAGCAAAGTCATAGGACACAAAATCAGTACACAGAAATCACTTGCATTCCTATATACTAACAATAAAAAATCGAAAGTGAAATCAAGAGATCAATCTCATTCACCACTGCAACAAAAAGAATAAAATATATAGGAATGAACCTACCTAAGGAGACAAAATAACTTTATACAGAAAAACCATAAGACACTGATGAAAGAAATCAAAGGTGGCATAAACAGGTGGAGAGATATTCTATGTTCCTGGGATGGTCACTAAAAGCACTGTTCTCACTGAGCACCTGGTGGGAAGCCCACATCCCACCCATCTCCCCCTATGACAAAAGTATTGGCAAAACCAGCCAGATGAGAAACTGGACTGCAAAGCTGAGCTTTGGTATTGGACCTAGGGTACATTCACCAGGAATTCACCATCATATTGATCACTGCATGGGTAGGCGTTGCTCAGACCAGATAGAATGTATCCTGAAGATCCCACTTGATGCCAACCCAATTCCTCATGATTGGCCCCAAACCTCTTTTCACCAGTACTAAGAAAACACACACTTTATGAAAAGGCAATTCATCTATGAACATACTGGCTAGGATGGCACATCTTAGAGCTAAATGTGTTGTTGTAAATGGACTCATACATCTCCGTATACTGTAGGTTTTTTGTTTTCTTTTCTAATGGCATACAAATAGAAAGCATGGGAAGTAAACTGGGGTCTGAGCCCACTAGCTATTAATACATCCCACTGTGTGGCCCTTTAATTTTCTTATGCTGGAGAAAATGGCAAAACATGATCATCTCAATAGATGCAGAAAAAGCCTTCGACAAAGGACAACATCCATTTATGATCAAAACTCTTCAGAAAATGGGCATAGAAGGAACCTACCTCAACATAGTGAAAGCCATATATGATAAGCCCACAGCGAACATTATCCTCAACGGTGAAAAACTGAAAGCATCACGTCTAAGATCAGGAACAAGACAGGGGTGTCCACTTTCACCACTATTATTCAACATAGTCTTGGAAGTGAGGCTGGAAAAGACGTAAAACTCTCACTGTTTGCAGATGACATGATACTATTCACAGAAAAACATAAAGATACTATCAGAAAATTACTAGAGCTAATCAGTGCATTTAGCAAAGTCATAGGACACAAAATCAGTACACAGAAATCACTTGCATTCCTATATACTAACAATAAAAAATCGAAAGTGAAATCAAGAGATCAATCTCATTCACCACTGCAACAAAAAGAATAAAATATATAGGAATGAACCTACCTAAGGAGACAAAATAACTTTATACAGAAAAACCATAAGACACTGATGAAAGAAATCAAAGGTGGCATAAACAGGTGGAGAGATATTCTATGTTCCTGGGATGGTCACTAAAAGCACTGTTCTCACTGAGCACCTGGTGGGAAGCCCACATCCCACCCATCTCCCCCTATGACAAAAGTATTGGCAAAACCAGCCAGATGAGAAACTGGACTGCAAAGCTGAGCTTTGGTATTGGACCTAGGGTACATTCACCAGGAATTCACCATCATATTGATCACTGCATGGGTAGGCGTTGCTCAGACCAGATAGAATGTATCCTGAAGATCCCACTTGATGCCAACCCAATTCCTCATGATTGGCCCCAAACCTCTTTTCACCAGTACTAAGAAAACACACACTTTATGAAAAGGCAATTCATCTATGAACATACTGGCTAGGATGGCACATCTTAGAGCTAAATGTGTTGTTGTAAATGGACTCATACATCTCCGTATACTGTAGGTTTTTTGTTTTTTTTTTTTTTTTCTAATGGCATACAAATAGAAAGCATGGGAAGTAAACTGGGGTCTGAGCCCACTAGCTATTAATACATCCCACTGTGTGGCACATTTTCTTTCTTTAAATTTTTCTTAATGGACTGGAGCAGAAACCGAAAAGAAACAGAGCATGTATTTGAACAAATAGAAATATATTCAGCATATCTTAAATTACTTGTCATCACCAAGATGTTTTCTAATTTTAAAATGTTTTGGTATGATAATATATCACTTGCTGAATATTATATATGAGATGCACCATAATGAATTTTCTTTTCTTTTTTTTCTTTGGATCAAAGTTTTTACTAAAATAAGAATGCTTTTCTTCTTCTGGCTTATGGAGTGTATATTACAAACAGTACTTCTCTTTTGCCTTTTTTTCAATTTTACTGAGAAATAATTGAGATTCATCACACAGAAGTTTAAGGTATACAACATAATGGTTTCATTTATATATCATTCTATTTTTAAAGGCTCATCTCCCAATATCTATTCAATCACAAAGTCCTATTTCTACCCACCAAAAATCCCATTAAGAGAGGAAAAAAAAAATTGGTTGGCCAAGAATTCATTCAGGTTTTTCAATAACATTTTCCAGAAATTTTTGGCCAGCCCAGTACATTTTATTTATGGAAATCCCCAATTCTATTGCCATAAACCAAGTTCAAGCCAGTATCCTCTCTTATCTTATTGGGCAACAGGGAAAGTCTCATATTTTGTTTCCATCTTTGAATCATCATCTGCAATTAACTCATTTTCCAAATGGCAGCAAGAAGAATTTCCCCAATTCTGTCACTCTGACTCTTATGCCCTCAGAGGCTCCCTTCTGATCTCAGGAAGGAGTCCTATATCCTCGAAGCTTTCAAGGCACCAGATCTTTTGCATCTATCTTCCTCTCCAGCTTCATCTTTCACCACACACCTTCTCTCTCAACACCCTGCCAACCTGGAACGCTGACCTGTATTCTACTGTGGTAGTTAGAAGCATGAACCCTGAGGCCAAACTCCCCAGCTGATAATTACACCATCTCGAGCAAGTTACTTAACCTCCTCACTTCCCTCATCAGTAAGACAAGGGCAGTAGCAGTTCCCACCTCAGGACTGTTATCAAGACTATGGGAGTTAATATAACTCAGATCTGGGGCTTCCCTGGTGGTCCAGTGGGTAGAATCCGCCTTGCACTGCAAGGGGCACCAGTTCAATCCCTGACCTGGGAAGATCCCAAGTGTCATGGAACGGCTGGGCTGGTGTGTCCAATTACAAGCCAGCGCTCTGGAGCATGTGCACCCAGAGCCGGTCCTCTGCAACAAGAGAGGCCACTGCAGTGGTAGGCTCGTACAGGCCAGAGAATAAAAATGGATGAAAATAAATAAATAAAAAAACAATAAAAGAGCCAAAAATTTTAAAAAATAAATAGATCTGAGTTGAGCTAGTCAGAGGCCATAGGGCCTTTTAATATATCATCTACTCTGAGAAAGGGATCACTTTCCTCCATCTTCTTTCCACTTGGAAAATCCTAGTTATCCAGTGAATCTTATCTGTTTAGGGTCGAACTGTTATGTGTCTCACTCAAAAAAAACTCATAGATTGAAGCCCTAATTCCAAATACCTCAAAATGTGATATTTGGAGATGGGTCTTTAAAGTTGTGATTCAATTAAAATGAGGTCATAAGGTAGGCTATAATCCAAGTAGAAACAATGATTTTATTTTCTTGGGCTCCAAAATCACAGTGGATGGTGACTGCAGCCATGAAATTAAAAGATGCTTGCTCCTTGGAAGAAAAGTTATGACAAACCTAGACAGCGTTATTAAAAAACAAAGACATCTTGCTGAAAAAGGTTCATGTAGTCAAAGCTGTGCTTTTTCCAGTAGTCATGTATGGATGTGAGAGTTGGGCCATAAAGAAGGCTGAGTGTCAAAGAACTGGTAATTTCAAGTGGTGCTGGAGAAGACTCTTGAGAGTACCTTGGACTGCAAAGAGATCAAACCAGTCAATCCTAAAGGAAATCAGCCCTAAATACTCATAGGAACAACTGACACTGAAGCCGAAGCTCCAATACTTTGGGCACCTGGTGCAAAGAACCAGCTCACTGGAAAAGACCCTGATGCTGCAAAAGATTGGAGACAGGAAGAGAAAGGGACAACAGAGAATGAGATGGTTGGACAGCATCACTGACTCAACAGACACAACTTTGAGCAAACTCTGGGAGACAGTGAAGGTCAGGGAAGCCTGGCGTGCTGCAGCCCATGGGGTCACAGAGAGTCACACACGACTGAGCGACTCAACAACAACTACTCCAGTCTGACTAGTAGGTTCCTAAGAGAAGGAAATGTGGGCACACAAAGAGACACCAGGGATACAGACACACAGAAGAAAAACCATGTGGGGAATGCAAGACAGGGGGCATCTGCAAGCCAAGAAGAGGTCTCAGAAGAAGTCAAGCCTGCTGACACCTTGATCCTGGACTTCAAGCCTCCAGAACCTTGAACAAATTCTGTTGTATAAGCCACCTGGTCTGCGTTATTTTGTTACAGTAGTGCTAGCAAATCAATACACATTTCCAGACTTGGGATTTACCAAGCCTCCACAGTTGCATGTGTCAATTTTTTTAAATCTCTCTAGATAGACAGATAAATACATCAATCTACATATATATATATTTCTATATCTAGATCTCAAATACATACACACACACACACACACACATATAGGGCTTCCCTAATGGTTCAGTGGTGAGGAATCTACCTGCGATACAGGAGAGTCAGGTTCCATCCCCATGTTGGGAAGATCCCCCTGAAGGAGGGCATGGCAACCCACTCAAGTATTCTTGCCTGGAGAATTCCATGGACAGCAGAGCCTGATGGACTGCAGTCCATGGGGTCACACAGAGTCGAACACGACCGAGTGACTAAGCAGCAGTAGCGTTAAAAAACAAAGACATCTTGCTGAAAAAGGTTCATGTAGTCAAAGCTGTGCTTTTTCCAGTAGTCATGTATGGATGTGAGAGTTGGGCCATAAAGAAGGCTGAGTGTCAAAGAACTGGTAATTTCAAGTGGTGCTGGAGAAGACTCTTGAGAGTACCTTGGACTGCAAAGAGATCAAACCAGTCAATCCTAAAGGAAATCAGCCCTAAATACTCATAGGAACAACTGACACTGAAGCCGAAGCTCCAATACTTTGGGCACCTGGTGCAAAGAACCAGCTCACTGGAAAAGACCCTGATGCTGCAAAAGATTGGAGACAGGAAGAGAAAGGGACAACAGAGAATGAGATGGTTGGACAGCATCACTGACTCAACAGACACAACTTTGAGCAAACTCTGGGAGACAGTGAAGGTCAGGGAAGCCTGGTGTGCTGCAGCCCATGGGGTCACAGAGAGTCACACACGACTGAGCGACTCAACAACAACTACTCCAGTCTGACTAGTAGGTTCCTAAGAGAAGGAAATGTGGGCACACAAAGAGACACCAGGGATACAGACACACAGAAGAAAAACCATGTGGGGAATGCAAGACAGGGGGCATCTGCAAGCCAAGAAGAGGTCTCAGAAGAAGTCAAGCCTGCTGACACCTTGATCCTGGACTTCAAGCCTCCAGAACCTTGAACAAATTCTGTTGTATAAGCCACCTGGTCTGCGTTATTTTGTTACAGTAGTGCTAGCAAATCAATACACATTTCCAGACTTGGGATTTACCAAGCCTCCACAGTTGCATGTGTCAATTTTTTTAAATCTCTCTAGATAACAGATAAATACATCAATCTACATATATATATATTTCTATATCTAGATCTCAAATACATACACACACACACACACACACATATAGGGCTTCCCTAATGGCTCAGTGGTGAGGAATCTACCTGCGATACAGGAGAGTCAGGTTCCATCCCCATGTTGGGAAGATCCCCCTGAAGGAGGGCATGGCAACCCACTCAAGTATTCTTGCCTGGAGAATTCCATGGACAGCAGAGCCTGATGGACTGCAGTCCATGGGGTCACACAGAGTCGAACACGACCGAGTGACTAAGCAGCAGTAGCCTCTCTTGTCTATGCATATCTCTATCTATCTATCTTTTTAATCTGTCCCTGTCAAGAGATCTCCTGATGTATGCTTTCAAGACACCTGCATGCTTCCTTCCAGCAAAGCACCCCTAGAACTGAATGGTTACATCTGTGATTAGGTGGGCAGCCTTCTCTCTAGTCAGTGACATCCTGAAGGGAAGGACCAGCTCTGTTGGTCACTACAGCACCTCAAGAACCTATAAGGGTAAATCAGTGTTGGATGTATAAACATGGAAGATCCAGAGTGAAATTCTTATGATCCTTTTGCTTTTATAGTGTGTAAGAAAATTGGAAGAACAACGTCTTCTTGTAGAGATGATTAATATGTCCATCAATATGAATAATATATTCATCAACTCTCAGTCTGTTGTTTTAAGTCAATATTATACTGAGCTTATATGTCCTACAGGAGAAAATTTTTACTACAAATACCTTATTATTATGTCTGCTTGTACCTTAAAGTCATAGAGATATATTCAGTATAAATGTGAGTAGGCAACAGTTGGAGCAGCTGTGATTGACAACAGTGACTACAGACTTTGGAACAAGAAGCCAGTAGGGGTGGGGGAGTTTGAAGACTAGATATTGTATTTAATGTTTCCAAGCAAATAAATTCTGTCACTTCCCTGAGTCTATAACTATGGTATGCTTTGGGGCATGGCATTTTAGCCATGACTTTTTTCAGTAATTTTAGAGTTTGGATTGCAAATTTCTAATTCTTAAATAAAAATAATTTTATTTTTTAATTTTTAAATTTTTCTATGGTAACCATACGGTACAGGGAAAATGCTAAAATTCAGTGATTAATAAAGAACAGTCCAGCTGACACTAACTGAATGCCTTTCTTGAATCCCTTGGGCTTCCCTACTGGCTCAGTGGTAAAGAACCTGCCTGCCAACATAGGAGACCCAGGTTCGATCCCTGGATCAAAGAGATCTCCTGGAGAAGGAAATGGCAACCCACTCCAGTATTCTTGCCTGGAGAATCCCATGAACAGAGGAGCCTGATGGGCTACCCATGGGGTTACAAAGAGTCACACCCAACTTAGCAACTAAACAACAACTTAGATACCTTACTTCTCATCACTTCTGTTTCCCCAACTCTAAAATGTCTGTGACAATGAGGAGATAACTTAGATATTTCTAATGACCTCCTCCCACAGTGGTAGCTTATTACTGAATTATCGACTCACCTGGCAGGTTAGGTGTCCAAAACGACCAATGCCTTTCAGGATTTTTCAGAAAGTATCTCCAATGACTGTCTCTCTCATGTAAGAATTTCTGTGGAAAAAGAAAATAAAAACCAAACAATCATTAAGAAACTACAATGTCCCGGCACTATGAGAGATGCTGGGAAAAATAATTATGAGCAAGAAGCTCTGTCCTTCTGGATACTGGGGAGCCAATGGGAGCTTCCATTACTGCGCTCCAATAACAGAAGCCCTGGGTTTCACCACATTTATACCCAGAAGATTACTGGGTAGAGCAGAACCAGGGCATGAGATCTACTGAGACCTAGAGGATGAGAAAGACTTGTCCAGGTAAAAGTAGAGGTTGGGATGGTCAAGTGTGAAAAACATGTTCCAGGTCACACTCCAGCCATGCTAAGCCCCTCGCCCCTCCCTGATCTGGGCTGACTCCGTTTAATTACTGCCTCTTCTAGAAGCTCTGCCTCTTGTCTTTGTTGGTCCAGAGCTTGCCCATCTTCCAAAGCCTAAGTAAAACACCACCCCTTCTGGAACCCTTCTCTGATCCCTCAGATAAGATGTCAGCTCACATAGAATGTCCAGAAACAGCCTGAAAGACCAACCCTCCCCACCCCAGTGATGGGTCACTTCATGCAAAAAAAAAAAAAAAAGAAAGGGTACATTTTTTGGATCATAAAAAACTGAGCTCTGAGACACAAACGTACATCCAATAAAATAACAGTGATGGAAAAAATGACTGAAAATCATTTATATCATTAGTACATGCTCTTTGGGATGAACAAAATAAAGAAAACCACACAGATATGGAACAATTCCTTTATTTTTTTTAAAAATACTCTTTTCTCATATTTCTCATGTTCAGTTCATTTCAGACAACCAGCTGTGTCAAACTCTTCATGACCCCATGGACTGCAGCACTCCAGGCTTCCCTGGTCTTCATCATCTTTCAGAGCTTGTTCAGACTCCTGTGCACTGACTCAGTGATGCCATCCAACCATCCTCTGTGGTGCCCTTCTCCTTCTGCTTTCTACTTTTCCCAGCTTCAGAGTCTTTTCCATCTAGTCACCTCTTACTCACTACTCTGCATATCAACCAATTTCTACCAAATGTGTATCCAACTTGGCCCTGTATTCTGTCTGGCCACTTTGTTCCAGTCTCTTTTCTCTTCTTTTCAGCATAACAATGGGGGAGAAAGGAAAAGAGGTACTAACACTCATGGGAATCCCCTTCACACTGATTTGAGAGCTTGAGATATTAACATGCCATCTTCCTCACCAGGCTTGTGATTCATGTTTAAAGCAGAGAGGTTCTCAGTTTGATCTCTAAAACTTCTACCACAAATATCTCCCCAAAATATAAAAGGATTCTCTCCCAGTAAACATGTTTCAGGGAGGAAATCAATGCTGACTCCCATGATGAACCTGTTTCTTTGAAATGCTTTTTGTTATGATAACCATACATAAGCTCTCCTTCAGGTCACACTCCAGCCATGCTAAGCCCTCGCCCCTCCCTGATCTGGGCTGACTCCGTTTAATTACTGCCTCTTCTAGAAGCTCTGCCTCTTGTCTTTGTTGGTCCAGAGCTTGCCCATCTTCCAAAGCCTAAGTAAAACACCACCCCTTCTGGAACCCTTCTCTGATCCCTCAGATAAGATGTCAGCTCACATAGAATGTCCAGAAACAGCCTGAAAGACCAACCCTCCCCACCCCAGTGATGGGTCACTTCATGCAAAAAAAAAAAAAAAAGAAAGGGTACATTTTTTGGATCATAAAAAACTGAGCTCTGAGACACAAACGTACATCCAATAAAATAACAGTGATGGAAAAAATGACTGAAAATCATTTATATCATTAGTACATGCTCTTTGGGATGAACAAAATAAAGAAAACCACACAGATATGGAACAATTCCTTTATTTTTTTTAAAAATACTCTTTTCTCATATTTCTCATGTTCAGTTCATTTCAGACAACCAGCTGTGTCAAACTCTTCATGACCCCATGGACTGCAGCACTCCAGGCTTCCCTGGTCTTCATCATCTTTCAGAGCTTGTTCAGACTCCTGTGCACTGACTCAGTGATGCCATCCAACCATCCTCTGTGGTGCCCTTCTCCTTCTGCTTTCTACTTTTCCCAGCTTCAGAGTCTTTTCCATCTAGTCACCTCTTACTCACTACTCTGCATATCAACCAATTTCTACCAAATGTGTATCCAACTTGGCCCTGTATTCTGTCTGGCCAGTTTGTTGCAGTCTGGTTTCTCTTCTTTTCAGCATAACAATGGGGGAGAAAGGAAAAGAGGTACTAACACTCATGGGAATCCCCTTCACACTGATTTGAGAGCTTGAGATATTAACATGCCATCTTCCTCACCAGGCTTGTGATTCATGTTTAAAGCAGAGAGGTTCTCAGTTTGATCTCTAAAACTTCTACCACAAATATCTCCCCAAAATATAAAAGGATTCTCTCCCAGTAAACATGTTTCAGGGAGGAAATCAATGCTGACTCCCATGATGAACCTGTTTCTTTGAAATGCTTTTTGTTATGATAAACATACATAATGGCTTGCTTTAAAGGATCCTGACCCTCTGCCTGACTGTAAAAGTGTCTTTGTTCAGAACCCTGTCCACCTATGGATGGCAGGGAGGAAGATATTAACTCAGCCCCTGCCTAAGGCTTGCAATTCTAGGAGATGTTTGCAAGATTAATGACCTTCTTACTCTGCTTCCTCACCTCCCTCCATCTCTGATCTATAAACGAACCTGGCATCAAGACCCTGATAAGATGGTTATTTTGAGACGGTAGCCTGCCATCTTCTCAGTCAGCTGCTTTCTGAAGAAAGTCACTTTCCTTGTCTCAAAACCTTGTCGCTCAGATTCATAGGCCTGTCGTGCAGCAAGCAGAGCAAGCTTGGACTGGGTAACAGAAAGCGTGTATCCTTTCCTAGACTCCAATTTTTTTTCTCATTAGTATTCAATCAGTATTTAGCACTTACAGAACGCAGACTGTGACAAAGTATGTGGAGGTACCTTCTTACTTAAGGCTCTGTGGTTTCCTCTATGTGATGTTGAAATTTATAGCAAGAAATTTTTAGTCCCAAGCCCTCCCCCTCAACACACCTCTAGGGAAGGGAGAGGGCTTAGAGATTGAGCTCAGTCCCCAGTGGGCAAAGATGTAATCAATCATGCCTACATAACAATGCCTCCATAAAAAACCAAAAGGACAGGGTTCAGCGATCTTCCAGGTTGGTGAATCCATAGTGATTTACGGAGCCTGGAGCACTTGGAAAGGGCAGGGGAGAGCCCTGTCTTTCCCTATGTCTTACTTCATGTTGCCTGGAGTACATGGACAGAGAATCCTGATGGGCTACAGTTCATAGGACTGAAAAGAGTTGCACATGCCTGAAGCAAATTAGCATGCATGCCTGCATAATACCAGTAGTCTAGTAAAGCTGTTTCTCTGAGTTCTATGAGCCACTCTAACCAATTGCTCCAACACAGGGGAAAAAGCGATTGGAACCACAATCCATTCATTAGCCAGTCGGTCAGAAGCTCAGGGGATCTCCTGGACTTGTGATCTGAATTGGAAATGGGAGGAGAGGGTAGTCTTGAGGAGCTGAACCCTTCATGTGTGGGATGCGACACAACATCCAGGGAGCTGGTGTCAGAGCTGAGTTGGATTGTAGGCCCCCCAGGCGGTGTTGGAGAACTGCTCAGCGGTAGGGGGAAGCCCTCCACGTGTTGGTCATCAGAATCATTAGTCTTAAAATACAAAATTAAAATTTCAAAGGACACACCTTAGGAAAGACCTTCACCCATGCTTGTCAAACTCCATACTGTTAAAAAGGAAACCAGTAACCCAAAATGCAGTCACTTGTACCAAGCACCAGATCAGTAAGCCAAGACTTAGTATCAAACTTGACTAGTTTTTGACCTCTCCCAGGGCTATGACCTTCAACCAGTCAATCTGGAACTACCTGGTCAGTCCTCAGGAGGTAATCTGCCTGAGAAACCCCTTCTGTACTGCAGAGAAAGGTGCCCTTGCCTGAAAAAAACCCACTCTTTCCTTGAAACTATCTTTTCCCACTCCCTTCTGACTATCAAAGTCTTTCAGTTTGCACAGCTCCACAGACTACTTTGTCTTTGCTAGATGGGCTGCTTCTCACTTCATGAATCATTGAATAAAGCCCATTAGATCTTTAAATTTACTCGGTTGAATTTTGTTTTTTAATAGTAGTGGGCTGCAGAGTGGCTTAGAACAAGCAGCTAATGAGGTCAAAGTCTATGTAAAGTTTAGTTAGGTTTGCACAAGGGGAAAGTCTTTTCTTCACATGGTCTGTCTCTTTGGATACTGCTAGATGTCTTACAAATGCAGGCCACTGATCAGAAGAAAAATCAGAAAAGAATTAGTGAAGGCCTTAGAAGGAAAAAAAAAAAAAAAAAAGCCCTACCTCTGGAGAAACAGCCCGACAGGAGGCCTCACAGTCAGCAGGTCGACAGATCATCTTTGTACACAAAACAAAGCAGCACTTTTTTCTAATTCAGGATCTCAGAAAGCCCTCAGAAGAGACCAAAAACCGGGTCCATGAATAAAGCTACTACATAAACACAGGAAAACTGTGACCCAGAGTTTAAGGAGGAGCTGAAGGTATTTCCTTGAGAATTAAGCAAGCAATATATCTTCTCATTCACAAGAATGACCCATGTTCTCTCACCCTTGCCATCTATGCAATTTTCCCCAGCCAGTATAAAAAGAATTACCCAAACTTATATTAGAAATATTATGAAGAGCAACCCTGCCTGTTTCAAAATTACTCCCATGAGAAATCTACACAGAAATTAAGGATAGGCTATGAGTATGATTGGATTAATTAGAATGCATCAGAAAAATTTCAAGTGGGAAAATAGGAAAACTCAGATGGAACTTTTTCCCAGGAATGCTCTTAATGTAACAGAGTTACCATATGAGTATTGACATAGGGTGATAATTCACTAAATGGCCTGAAAGTATTCACAGTACATTAGTATACAACTAACACATAAACACACATAATGTATTCATTATTTAATCCTCAAATACCTATTTAGGACCTAATATGAGCTGACAGGGCTTAGGGGCAAGGAACATGGTGGTGAACAAGCACATAAGATCCTGTTCTCATGAGCATACATTCTAGAGAGAAGAGGATATACTTTTATACCGTCAAGCTGGTAATAAGAGGAATTAAGAAAAGTAAGAATACTGGGAGGGGTGAGGGTTGGGACAGGCTGGTTGTTTTAGATAGGGTGGTCCAAAAAGCCTCCCCAGGAGGTTTCATTTTTACAGAGATCTGTATGAATGAAGGGGCAGTGCATGAAAGATGTGCAGAAAATGTCCCAGATAGACACAAAAGTCCTGGGGGACTTCCTTAGGACAAGATCCCACAAGCCACAATGAAGATAGACGATCCCCTAAGACCTGAAGCAGTCAAACAAATAAAAAAAGTAATCAATAGATAAATATTATTAAAAACACAGAAGTCCTGGAATAGGGGTGAGCCACTTAGAGGTCTAGGAGGATGTTATGGGAAAAGGATGATTACAACGCCGTAAAAAACTTGAGGACTCACAAAACAAAGCAGCACTTTTTCTAATCAGGATCCAAGCCCTCAGAAGAGACCAAAAACCGGGTCCATGAATAAAGCTACTACATAAACACAGGAAAACTGTGACCCAGAGTTTAAGGAGGAGCTGAAGGTATTTCCTTGAGAATTAAGCAAGCAATATATCTTCTCATTCACAAGAATGACCCATGTTCTCTCACCCTTGCCATCTATGCAATTTTCCCCAGCCAGTATAAAAAGAATTACCCAAACTTATATTAGAAATATTATGAAGAGCAACCCTGCCTGTTTCAAAATTACTCCCATGAGAAATCTACACAGAAATTAAGGATAGGCTATGAGTATGATTGGATTAATTAGAATGCATCAGAAAAATTTCAAGTGGGAAAATAGGAAAACTCAGATGGAACTTTTTCCCAGGAATGCTCTTAATGTAACAGAGTTACCATATGAGTATTGACATAGGGTGATAATTCACTAAATGGCCTGAAAGTATTCACAGTACATTAGTATACAACTAACACATAAACACACATAATGTATTCATTATTTAATCCTCAAATACCTATTTAGGACCTAATATGAGCTGACAGGGCTTAGGGGCAAGGAACATGGTGGTGAACAAGCACATAAGATCCTGTTCTCATGAGCATACATTCTAGAGAGAAGAGGATATACTTTTATACCGTCAAGCTGGTAATAAGAGGAATTAAGAAAAGTAAGAATACTGGGAGGGGTGAGGGTTGGGACAGGCTGGTTGTTTTAGATAGGGTGGTCCAAAAAGCCTCCCCAGGAGGTTTCATTTTTACAGAGATCTGTATGAATGAAGGGGCAGTGCATGAAAGATGTGCAGAAAATGTCCCAGATAGACACAAAAGTCCTGGGGGACTTCCTTAGGACAAGATCCCACAAGCCACAATGAAGATAGACGATCCCCTAAGACCTGAAGCAGTCAAACAAATAAAAAAAGTAATCAATAGATAAATATTATTAAAAACACAGAAGTCCTGGAATAGGGGTGAGCCACTTAGAGGTCTAGGAGGATGTTATGGGAAAAGGATGATTACAACAGGCAGCGTGGAGAAGAAAGACCTTTGAAGGAAAGAAGGCAAGAGTGTATGATGCCAATGGGCTGGATGGATCATCCTGGTAGAGGCTGGACTTATCAAGGATGATAAAGACATGATAATGGAAGAAAAGGGTTTTTTTTTTAATGTATTTATTTGCACCAGGTCTTCGTTGCAGTACACAGGATGCTCGTTGCAGAGTGTGAAATATTCATTGTGGCATATGGGACCTATTTCCCTAACCAGGAATCAAACCCAGGCCCACTGCACTGGGAGTGTGGTATCTTAACCACTGGATGACCAAGGAAGTCCCTGGAAGAGAACCATTTATCTGTTTTAATGGTCAGTGTATGGGAGGTGGAGTGGCTCAGATATTAAGAGGTAACTGTCTCAAAAAGGGGTGGCGTGAACAGTTTGACAGCTGGCATACATCTCAAAGGAGCTGGTGTTTAGAGGAGAGAACAGACAAATGATCTAGAAAGAGCAATAAGGAAAAGGAGGAAATAGTCTATCTCCAGGCTCTGGTCGGAGACTATGGGAAGCTATGTCTTCAAAGAGTAGCCAGGTATCAGACTATGATGTTGAAAGAATGTTCAAGAACAGGACACAGGAGATTTTGAAGGTGGTAATGAGTCTCAAGACACAGCTAGAAAAGTCTGGGGACTGAAGAAGTTTCAGAAAAGCAAGATAAATTTGGGGAGTTACTGAGTCATTGTACCATTTGGGGCATGTGTAAGAACCAGAAATGTGTCAGAACTCCATAACCTTCTGTCTCATGATAATGGAAAATATGAGAATGGCTAAAAATAAATACTCATTGAGACAGCATGCTAAAAAGATGAAGGATTCCAATTTCTTGCATTTTTCTCCTCACCCCTAGGCACATAATTTAATTGACATCTAGCTTTATTAGCTGCGGGGCTTCCCCAATGGCTCATGGTAAAGAATCTGCCTCCAATGCAGGAGACCCAGGTGTGATCCCTGCCTTAGGAAGACCCCCCGGAGAAGGGAATGGCTACCCACTCCAGTATTCTTGCCTGGAGAACTGCATGGACAGAGCAGCCTGGCAGGCTACAGTTCATGGGTCACAAAGAGTCGGACACGACTGAGCAGCTAACACTTTGTTAGCTGCTCTAACATAAATTGTAGAGATTGACATGTTCTCTGAATGGACATTCAGATTTAAGGTACCAGCTGCACTTTCAATTGATAGAAATCTTAGGAACTGAAAGAAAAAACTGACTTCTCACACCCCAAAAGTGCCTATCAACTTGACCAGGAAACCTTCAAGATGCCTTATATTGCAGTGCCAAGGGCACATCACCCAAATGCACGGCCTTTTCTATTTTGGTGAATGGAAGCGGGAAACGTCACTATCAGGTAAGATAACATGATGAATGTTCCTGGACTACACATGTACTTTGTGAGTCCTGGAACTCTTTGAAAAAAGTTTCTTGACTTAGTTGAAGCCTCAGAAATTGGTTGAAACTCAAGCTGGGCATGTGATGTGAAATGGGTCAAGCCTCTCCCTCCTCCTTCAGTGCCTCAAATATCTTGTTCAAACCAATCAGCTTAAATTGTAAAACGAGTTGGCTCCTCTAAGATCACAAGGTTCATGCTTCTCTTTTAAACTTCAAAGATAGTTACTGACAGCATGTGAGAAGTCCAGGTCCTTATGACCAACCATTTCATTAAGGGACTTCATCCCTTGTAACAGAGTGGGCTGAGCTTCTGTCTCAGTTAGGAAAATAAGGACAAATAGTAGAACAAACAGAAGGAAAAGAAAACAGAAATAAAATACAAATCAATACAGCCATGAAGTGATAAGGAAAGAGGGAGAAAAGCATAATGAAAAGAAACCAGGGGTAGTTTTATAAGGCAGGCAAGTGCCTTTCAAGTAATTCAAGTAATGATTTACTGCATATTATTGTGCTTATAGTGAATTATGTGGTTTGTTTCTGAGCATTGCTACACAGCATCCATTAGTGAAGAACTTCATACACAGAGCCTGAATCTGATAGGAGGCCTATGCAGTTTTTTCTTTAAGCTTTCTGTAACCTGTTAATTCATTATCAGAGAAAAAGGGTAGAAAATCAATTTAACTTCATATTTAATAGACGGATAGCCTTGTGAGCTAACTATAATTATTTTTTATACAGACATGTGCCATAATATCCTCATTTCTGTCTCTTCTGAAACAGTGTAAACACATCTAGCTAGACTGCCCTTTTCTATGGTAAATACTGCTTTCTCCTTGATTTTTTTTTTTTTTTTTTTGAACATTCAGAATCCAGAATCCTTGTGATTAGCAGAGGTTTTGTCAAGGATTTCTGGAAAGGACCATGTTAACAGAGACAATAATGGACACCTCAGCAGTAGCCAACCAAAAAGAACCCTCAGGATGATGCCTCATAAGCTCCTAAAATCTTGGTACAACACTTGGGAGCCACAGAAACTTGAACTTAAGGTTGAATTTCCTACAGCTTCCATCCTAAGATTCATAACTAATAAACACTGTCAGTTTCTCTGTAAATGTACATAATACACACCTACACACACACACCTATATTTGTGTTATATAACAGAAGTGTCCTAAAACTGTAGATGCCGAACTGCTCATGAGGCTAGTTTTAAGGACAGAGATAAGACTGCAATGGCAGAAAGAGGAAAGGAGAAATGCACTTGGTTGCATTTCTTTTTTTTTTGGATTAAAAAATATAATAGGCAATTATTACTACTATAATTTCTAAAAGAGAGAAAAGGACCCAAGAACATTTCAGATACTCATTTTCATTTATAATCCAATGGGTTCTTCAACTAGCTTGAGTTTTTTGGTGGGTACTAGGACAAGGTGCTGGACCACAGGAATTGGTCCTGAACCACAGCAAACAGCAAGAGTCACTCTCAGCTCAATGACTTGGACAGATGAAGGCCCTGTTCCTTCCACCTCTCATTTTGTCCTCCCTCCATCTCTCCTCCCTTTCATTAATTTTTTTACAGCTTTAGTGAGGTATAATTACACATATTACTTCTTCATATATCAATCTGATGAGTTCTGAACTTCCGAAAACACTCACTATACCATCACTACAATCAAGATAATAAGACATATCCAAAACCTCACAGAGTTTCCTTGGTTTTTGTTGTTTTGTCACAAAAACAATGAAAAAAAAAAACGACTTAACATGAAATCTATCTCTGAGGTACACTGGATCGTATTAACCAAAGACACTAAGGTACACAGCAGATCTTTAGACTTAGATCTTTAGATCCTCATCTAGCAGCAACTGCAACTTTCCTTAAAATTTTCAGTAGTTACAGTCACCACTCCAGTTGGCTGCCCAATATTTTTAATTTCAAACATGAGTCACTGCAAAGGAAACAACAAACCTTCTCATTTAATGAGGGCCCTTCATGGGCTGGACAACTTGAAAGGCACTAGGCATACAAGGCCATACAAGGCTGACTCAGTGATGTGTGCCTGATTTGATGGAAGTCATATTCTACTAACAAATCCATGCTGAGAATTCTGAGTTTGAAACAGGAGACTTCTAGAACAGAAAGCTGTGCTTCTCAGGCCTTGATGTGCTTTCACGAATGGAAAAGGTAGGCCTAGGAGGTCTGCATTGTATGGTTCAACCTACCTGCTGTCAGAGTAAAGCTTGCCTTTATGCAAAACTAATTGTTATAACGAGGAAATTGCCGAACTGCTCATGAGGCTAGTTTTAAGGACAGAGATAAGACTGCAATGGCAGAAAGAGGAAAGGAGAAATGCACTTGGTTGCATTTCTTTTTTTTTTGGATTAAAAAATATAATAGGCAATTATTACTACTATAATTTCTAAAAGAGAGAAAAGGACCCAAGAACATTTCAGATACTCATTTTCATTTATAATCCAATGGGTTCTTCAACTAGCTTGAGTTTTTTGGTGGGTACTAGGACAAGGTGCTGGACCACAGGAATTGGTCCTGAACCACAGCAAACAGCAAGAGTCACTCTCAGCTCAATGACTTGGACAGATGAAGGCCCTGTTCCTTCCACCTCTCATTTTGTCCTCCCTCCATCTCTCCTCCCTTTCATTAATTTTTTTACAGCTTTAGTGAGGTATAATTACACATATTACTTCTTCATATATCAATCTGATGAGTTCTGAACTTCCGAAAACACTCACTATACCATCACTACAATCAAGATAATAAGACATATCCAAAACCTCACAGAGTTTCCTTGGTTTTTGTTGTTTTGTCACAAAAACAATGAAAAAAAAAAACGACTTAACATGAAATCTATCTCTGAGGTACACTGGATCGTATTAACCAAAGACACTAAGGTACACAGCAGATCTTTAGACTTAGATCTTTAGATCCTCATCTAGCAGCAACTGCAACTTTCCTTAAAATTTTCAGTAGTTACAGTCACCACTCCAGTTGGCTGCCCAATATTTTTAATTTCAAACATGAGTCACTGCAAAGGAAACAACAAACCTTCTCATTTAATGAGGGCCCTTCATGGGCTGGACAACTTGAAAGGCACTAGGCATACAAGGCCATACAAGGCTGACTCAGTGATGTGTGCCTGATTTGATGGAAGTCATATTCTACTAACAAATCCATGCTGAGAATTCTGAGTTTGAAACAGGAGACTTCTAGAACAGAAAGCTGTGCTTCTCAGGCCTTGATGTGCTTTCACGAATGGAAAAGGTAGGCCTAGGAGGTCTGCATTGTATGGTTCAACCTACCTGCTGTCAGAGTAAAGCTTGCCTTTTATGCTCTCATCCAGGGAGCCATGGCCTCTGCTCACACATGCTCACACCTGTTCACAAGGCAGTGCTGTGCTGGTACACGAGGGTGGCTGTGGACGGGAGCAGGGCTGGGAGCTGGCCTAAGAAGTAGCCTGACTGAAAGAAAAGTCCACTGACATTCAGGTTCCTTCCATTAGAAATTAAAACCCAAACAAAACTCGTGGAGTGGGCTCAGCAGAGCCCTGGAGGAAAGAGCTTTAAACTTTGAAGTTAAGGGCCCTGACTTGGGTGCCAGGCATACTTTGTTTCTGTCAAACTTACTTGAAAATGCAATATCCAACTTCCATGTTCCCTGATGTAGCAAGAAGTGCAAATGCAAAGCAATCTAAAAGAAAGCTCAATATGCATATTGCATTTACACACGGAGCAAGCGGCCCATCAACCCAGAAAATTCTCATCTCCATTTTTCAGTATTTAGGAAAAACACGTATCTTCAGAGATAAATATGTCTAGGAAAACAATCCAGGTGATTATACAGGTTCATTGCTTTTCCTATGAAATTGAAGGAAGCAATGGACATATGACATAATAACGGTTTCCAATTCAGTTTACACTATTTGTAAGAATCTGAATCAATGAAAACCGTAGTTACTTTTGTTTTATTTAAAAGGTGCTTACAACACACCTATCAGTTTCCAGGCACTCGCTGAGTGTTAGGGCTTAACAAATATTCACATTCCTTTACAATCCCATGGACTATATAGCCCACTAGGCTCCTCTATCCATGGAATTCTCCAGGCAAGAATACTAGAGTGGTTGCCATTCCCTTCTCCAGGGATCTTCCCGACCCAGGGATCGAACCCAGTTCTCCTGCACTGCAGGCAGACTCTTCACCAGCTGAGCCACCAGAGGAGCCCTTAGTACTCATAACTGTACCATTAAACAGACATAATTATTTTCTTCAGTTTATAAATGAGAAAACAAGGTGCAGAGAGGCTGAAAATTTAGATGAGTCATACAGCTAATAAATTCCAGAGTGGCAGAGCTGAAATTCAAATCTGGGGCTGGAACTGTATTTTAACCCCTATACTATGCATCCCCTTTAGGGAATCAAACCCAGGTCTCTTGCATTGCTGGCAGATGCTTTACCATCCGAGCTGCCAGAGAATCTATCCTTCACAGTCAGGGAATCTGTTCTTCAAGCAAATTTTCTGGAATCATCACTTGTGTATTGTTATCTGGCCATGATGCTAGATATTCCTCCTACAATAGACAAGATGGTGTTTATCCAGAGGTCCGTCTCTGCTCTCAGAGTCTGCTGTTCTATTCATATTTCAAAACCAGCATTAGCAGATCCAGGAAGGGGTTGGTGGTTCAGTTTTTTAAAAGATTTCAAACTTCTACCTAAATCTTTCAGCTTTAAATCATTTTTCTTTTATTCATTCTCCTGAGGCTTTTGAGGGACTGCCAATACTTGACTTTGCTTTGACAAAGCTATCCTTGGATATCAGATTAGATAAAATGATGAATTCGGCTTAAGACGCCACATAAGTTAAAAGCCCATGATGAGTTTCAGTGGAAGCCTGCAAAGAATGGAGGGGGCTGAGTTACCTATAAAATAATCCAATTTGTTACTACTGTTGCTCGGATTATTAAAACCCAGCAACAGAAAGATTTTCTACATTTTTTTCCCCAATAAGCCTAAACAGCCAGCAGAAATCCCCTAGGTCATGAGAGAAAAACATTTTATTCTAAATGCAAAGAGTACATCTAGATTATGACCAGGGATAGAATTTCCATACTTCATAGATTCTAACGTGGATTTCTCACCTTTCTGCATCTCTACAACTGGGTGCATATCATAATCACTGTTGGTCAGGTGTCAGACACAGGGTAAGTGTCACTGTTCATGGGCATCAATGTGTGTAGAATGGGTGTCAGCACTTGCAAGAAAATCCTGGAGACAAAAAAGGATCCCCTCAGGCAAAGTTATTTATGACCGCAGGCAGACTCTTCACCAGCTGAGCCACCAGAGGAGCCCTTAGTACTCATAACTGTACCATTAAACAGACATAATTATTTTCTTCAGTTTATAAATGAGAAAACAAGGTGCAGAGAGGCTGAAAATTTAGATGAGTCATACAGCTAATAAATTCCAGAGTGGCAGAGCTGAAATTCAAATCTGGGGCTGGAACTGTATTTTAACCCCTATACTATGCATCCCCTTTAGGGAATCAAACCCAGGTCTCTTGCATTGCTGGCAGATGCTTTACCATCCGAGCTGCCAGAGAATCTATCCTTCACAGTCAGGGAATCTGTTCTTCAAGCAAATTTTCTGGAATCATCACTTGTGTATTGTTATCTGGCCATGATGCTAGATATTCCTCCTACAATAGACAAGATGGTGTTTATCCAGAGGTCCGTCTCTGCTCTCAGAGTCTGCTGTTCTATTCATATTTCAAAACCAGCATTAGCAGATCCAGGAAGGGGTTGGTGGTTCAGTTTTTTAAAAGATTTCAAACTTCTACCTAAATCTTTCAGCTTTAAATCATTTTTCTTTTATTCATTCTCCTGAGGCTTTTGAGGGACTGCCAATACTTGACTTTGCTTTGACAAAGCTATCCTTGGATATCAGATTAGATAAAATGATGAATTCGGCTTAAGACGCCACATAAGTTAAAAGCCCATGATGAGTTTCAGTGGAAGCCTGCAAAGAATGGAGGGGGCTGAGTTACCTATAAAATAATCCAATTTGTTACTACTGTTGCTCGGATTATTAAAACCCAGCAACAGAAAGATTTTCTACATTTTTTTCCCCAATAAGCCTAAACAGCCAGCAGAAATCCCCTAGGTCATGAGAGAAAAACATTTTATTCTAAATGCAAAGAGTACATCTAGATTATGACCAGGGATAGAATTTCCATACTTCATAGATTCTAACGTGGATTTCTCACCTTTTCTGCATCTCTACAACTGGGTGCATATCATAATCACTGTTGGTCAGGTGTCAGACACAGGGTAAGTGTCACTGTTCATGGGCATCAATGTGTGTAGAATGGGTGTCAGCACTTGCAAGAAAATCCTGGAGACAAAAAAGGATCCCCTCAGGCAAAGTTATTTATGACCAAGACTCTAGGTAGTATAGAATACGCAGGCATTGACAAACCAGATGAAATGTTATTCAAAACATCTTCAAGACATCCAAAGGGAAGATGTTTCAGAAAGGGTTGAATACAAATTTGTTTCAACTGTATTTTCTTTTCGAACTATGTATAATAATGGCATATCTAAATGAGTATAAGAGAAAACTTTCGGGGCTTCCCTGGTGGTCCAGTGGGTAAGGACACCGCCTTGCAGTGCAAGGGACGTCGGTTCAATCCCTGGCCTGGGAAGATCCCACGTGCTGCAGAGCGGTTGGACCAATGTGTCCAATTACTGAGCCGGAGTTCTGGAGCGCATGCACCCAGAGCCGGTGCTCTGTGACAACAGAGGCCACTGCGATGGGAGGCCCACACGGGCCAAAGCACAAAGATGGATGAAAACAGATAAATGAAAGATCAATAGAAGTAGCCCGCCCACCTCCCTCCCTCCCCACCCACCCCCCAAAAAAGAGAAAACTTTCAATAGGTAACAAATGAAAGTTCTGAGTAATGAAGTACACCAATTTGATTGGCACTGATTTTCCTTAAGGTCTTCATCACACATAAAAAAAAATGGTTTTACTCCTATCAGTGGTGGCTTAGACTAGATGAAACAATGATAAATATCAAGTAGCGTAACACCATGCTTATAAACTCTGGATTTGGCAGCAGATAGTGAAGTGAAAATCACTCAGTTGTCCCACTCTTTGCAATTCCATGGACTGTAGCCTACCAGGTTCCTCTGTTTATGAGATTCTCTGGGCAAGAATACTGGAGTGGGTAGATACTCCTTCCTTCAGTGGACCTTCTTGACGCAGGAATCAAACCTGGGTCTCCAAATTTTGATGAATTTTTTACTCTGGAGTGGCTAAAACCATTTTCTTTTAAGATTCTAACGTGGATTTCTCACCTTTCTGCATCTCTACAACTGGGTGCATATCATAATCACTGTTGGTCAGGTGTCAGACACAGGGTAAGTGTCACTGTTCATGGGCATCAATGTGTGTAGAATGGGTGTCAGCACTTGCAAGAAAATCCTGGAGACAAAAAAGGATCCCCTCAGGCAAAGTTATTTATGACCAAGACTCTAGGTAGTATAGAATACGCAGGCATTGACAAACCAGATGAAATGTTATTCAAAACATCTTCAAGACATCCAAAGGGAAGATGTTTCAGAAAGGGTTGAATACAAATTTGTTTCAACTGTATTTTCTTTTCGAACTATGTATAATAATGGCATATCTAAATGAGTATAAGAGAAAACTTTCGGGCTTCCCTGGTGGTCCAGTGGGTAAGGACACCGCCTTGCAGTGCAAGGGACGTCGGTTCAATCCCTGGCCTGGGAAGATCCCACGTGCTGCAGAGCGGTTGGACCAATGTGTCCAATTACTGAGCCGGAGTTCTGGAGCGCATGCACCCAGAGCCGGTGCTCTGTGACAACAGAGGCCACTGCGATGGGAGGCCCACACGGGCCAAAGCACAAAGATGGATGAAAACAGATAAATGAAAGATCAATAGAAGTAGCCCGCCCACCTCCCTCCCTCCCCACCCACCCCCCAAAAAAGAGAAAACTTTCAATAGGTAACAAATGAAAGTTCTGAGTAATGAAGTACACCAATTTGATTGGCACTGATTTTCCTTAAGGTCTTCATCACACATAAAAAAATGGTTTTACTCCTATCAGTGGTGGCTTAGACTAGATGAAACAATGATAAATATCAAGTAGCGTAACACCATGCTTATAAACTCTGGATTTGGCAGCAGATAGTGAAGTGAAAATCACTCAGTTGTCCCACTCTTTGCAATTCCATGGACTGTAGCCTACCAGGTTCCTCTGTTTATGAGATTCTCTGGGCAAGAATACTGGAGTGGGTAGATACTCCTTCCTTCAGTGGACCTTCTTGACGCAGGAATCAAACCTGGGTCTCCAAATTTTGAGCTACACAAGGTATTCTTAAATTTTTCATCTATTAGTTCAATACAGAAGACACTGTAGAGTCAGGAGTCTTAGACTCAAGGCTTGGCTTCAGTTCTTACTAACTGTGTGACTTTCATCTCTCTTATCAGCCTAATGGACATGACATGACCTCCCCTCCTTATCTTGAAATGCCATCCTCAGGATGAGACGAAATAAGGTTTGAGAAAGCAATGTGTAAGCCTTAAGATAGCACGGAAATTAATAATTACCACCATCAAACATGAATTTTGTCCAATGAACTCTGTTGCCTTTTCAGTCAGTACAAGCTCAGTGTTAAAATTTTGCAAAATTGTGAAAACTTCAAGAAATTTATGGTATTAGCTGCCTGGGGCTCCCATAAAAAACTGAGTAATGTAAAGCAACAGAAATTTATTCTCAGACAGTTATGTAGCCTAGAAGTCTGAAATCAGGGTGCCAGTGGGGCCATGTTCCTCCAAAAGCTAAAACCCTTCCTTGCTTCTTCCAGCTTCTGGTGACTCTAGGTGTTTTTTGGCTGCGGCAGCATAATTCCAGTCCTCCACCTTTACCAGGCTGTCTTCTCCCTGTGTGTCTCTGTTTCACCAAATCTTTTTCTCCTTATAAGGAAACTTCTAAGTTATAAATGTCCAATCTTTCTCTCCTTAAAGAAATCATTCTCCTGTAGATGGCTGTTCAACAGCTAGTTGCAATTCTGTGTTTTAGTGTTCTCACAGGAGAAGAACATTAGTCCTTCTACTCTGCCATCTTGGTTTTTCTAGCCTCCTGGGGAAGCTGTCTACTTCTGATGTCATCTTCTTCTAGTCCTGCTGTGAGTGCTAGCACCATGTTAGCAAGGTAATGCTTAAAAGCTTTCAAGCTAGGCCTCAACAGTAGGTGAACCAAGGACTTCCAGATAAAAAAGCTGGATTTAGAAAAAGCAGAGGAACCAGAGATCAAATTGCCAACGTCCACTGGATCACAGAAAAAGCAAGATAATTCCAAAAAAAGAGAGAGAAAATCTATTTCTGCTTCATTGACTATGCTAATGCTTTTGACTGTGTGGATCACAACCAACTGGAAAATTCTTAAGAGATGGGGACATCAGACCACCCTACCCGCCTCCAAGAAATCTGTATGCAGGTCAAAAAGCCACAGTTAGAACTGGACGTAGAACCACAGACTGGTTCACGATTAGGAAAGGAGTACATCAAGGCTGTCTATGGTTATCCTGCTTATTTAACTTACACACAAAGTACATCATGTGAAATGCCAGGCTTAAGGAATCGTAAGCTGAAATCAAGATTACCAGGGAAAACATCAACAACCCCAGGTATGCAGATGATAGCACTCTAATGGCAGAAAGCAAAAAGGCACTAAAGAGCCTCTTGATGAGGGTGAAACAGGAAAGTGAAAAAGCTGGCTTAAAACTCAACACTCAAAAAACTAAGATCGTGGCGTCCATTCTCATGAATTCGTGGCAAATAGATAGGGAAAAAATAGAAACAGTAACAGATTTTATTTTCTTGGGCTCTAAAACACTGTAGATGATGTCTGAAGCTATTAAATTAAAAGATGCTTGCTCCCTGAAAGAAAAGCTTGACAGTGTATTTAAATGCAGAGATATTACTTTGCCAACAAAGGTCCACATAGTCAAAGCTACTGTTTTCCCAGCAGTCATGTACAGATGTGAGAATTAGATCATAAAGAAGGCTGAGCACTGAAGAACAGATGATTTTGGATTGTGGCCCTGGAGAAGACTCGAGAGTTTCCTTCGACAGCACGGAGATCAAACTAGTCAATCCTCAAGGAAATCAATCCTGAATATTCACTGGAATAACTGATGCTAAAACTGAAGGGTCCACTACTTTGACCACCTGATGTGAAGACCTGATTCACTGGAAAAGACCCTGATGCTGGGAAAGACTGAGGCCAGGACAAGAGGATGACAGAGAACGAGATGGTTGGATGGCATCACTGACTCAACAGACATGAACTTGAGCAAACTCTGGGAGATAGTGATGGACAGGGAAGCCTGGCATGCCATGCTCCATGGGTCTCAAAGAATTGGACTCAGTTTAGCAACTGAACAACAACAACAGGAAGCTTGTCATTGAAATTAAGGTCCACAATAATCCCATATAATCTCATCTTGCAAAGATCCTATTTCTAAATGGGGCCTCAGTCACAAGTGCCTGGGGCTAGATTTTGAACATATTATTGCCGGGGGGCGGGGGGGAGAATAAATTTTAACCTACCATAGCTGTAAAAGCTCTTAAAAATATATGTGTGTATTTATTTGTATATGTATGTGTATATATACCTATATGCAATATTAAAGATTTATGAAGCTAACAACATGAAGAGATGTACAAGTCTTATTAATAAGCAAAAGAATCTACCTATTAGGAACCTTTCCCCAAGATCTACATTCAAACTGCCATTCCTTAATTCTAGAAGCCCTGCCCCCAATATATCACAACTTAGCCATACAGTGGTCATTTATTTCTGTGCCATGAAACTCTCCTTCAAAGAGATGCAGAAAAGTCTGCATTTCAATAACTGAACCATCTTGGCAAAGGTAAAGAAGGAAAAATGGAGAGAAGAACTCAAAATTTATTGAAACCTTATCATTACTTGGTGTTATAGTGATTCTTTCATTTAATCATTGTAACCAACCTATAAGGGAGCCGCAGTGTTTTTACTTGTTTTATACATAAGCAAACTGAAGCTCAAAAGAGTTGTGTCAAGTCTAAACACTCAGTAAATAAAGGAATATGAGACTCAGACTCTACTGTTATGAATCAAAATCTCAAAATGAATTTCCTTCTTCTTAATCTAATTCTAGAGTAAATACTGTATGTAATAACAGACCCATCTCTTTAGATACTAAAGAACATTAAAGAGATCACTGAAATAGTGAATGATGGTCCCCCAATCTCTTTATACTTTAGTGTTCAAGCTTTATGATTGGGGAAACTCTCACTGTGAATTCTTGTCCTTTATACTAAGTCTGAGTGGGCCAGCTACTGGACTATATCTATCTCCCATCTCAGTGCATGGTTGTTTGTTCATTAATCCATTCAATAAATATGACCGGACATCAACTATACTCTAGGTGTGGAGTTACAATGGTGACTAAAGAAGCCCTTGCAGAACTTATAGTTTTATGGTAGCTCAAACATTGGCTGGATAGGTCAAACCAGTGTTTCACGTTTGGTACCAAGGTTGAAAATGATTTGGGTCAAATAAATCTAAAACTCAAACAAAAGGAGAAAAAAATAGAAGAAAAGCAACTTCCACATGCCTGATGTGAATCAGTTCCCACAGGTCTTAGAATGCTCTTTGGCTCACGGCCCAGTAAATTATATTAAAATAGGAGGGGGTGCAGGAAAAAGAGAAAAGCTAAAGAATGGAGAAACTGTCAAAAATAAAGAAAAAAGGGAGGGGATTAAAAAGACTATTCATGTGGGTAACGAGTGGTTGAAAATTTTCCTTTTTCATATAGAGAATGGTTGAATAAAGAATCTAGCTTCTAAATGCACAAATACTGACCTGTTTTAATAATTAAAATCAGAGTACTAGTTCAGAGCTTCCAGAATCCTTCATAAAATCCAAGATATCCAAGGCAGGAAAAGTCACAGTCTAATGAGAGGGTGCAAAAGCCAGCCAGCCTGAGTGGGGGTGGGAAGGTAAAGTGCGGTCACCTTCCACAGGACCAGGAGAGAGCCCTGGATGATGTGAAGCACAGCTGGGAGCAGGAAGAAGCAGGGAAGTCCAAGGAACCTAAAATTATGTTTTCTTTCTATAGACACCTATGGTAGTCGACTCTTTGAGACATTTCTATCCCATTTGCTTTCTGAAATTTATGAATATTTTCAGTGTAATGCATTTGTCATCAAGGCAGATAAAGCACATTTGCAGTCAGCAAAGGAATATTTAGCTATGGTCCAGCTACTTCTGGGTCAAGATTCTGAGTACTAGGCCTAGGCAGAACTCAAAGCTGGGCAAGGTCAGAGTAAGTTCCCATTACCAGGCTTTACCAAGTAGTCATGGGTGTGGAAGAAAGCAAATTACACATTTACTGCATCATTGTTTGTAGCTATAAAAACTGTGAGCAATGAAATTTAACAAAGGTTTTAATTTCTAATACATATACTGCGGTATATGCAAATACTGGAGCATCACACATGAGTTCAGGTGAAATAACCATATCCATATGTAGTAACATGGTTAGATCTGAGAGGCTGTTATAAGTACTTTTAACTACTCATCCTGAATATACTTACATGTGTATGCATTTATTTATATATTTTGCACATGTTCAACTATACTAATACATTCTGTTTCTAATGTATATACTAAAATGAAAGTGAAAAAGAATGAAAGATAAAAGTGATAATACCCCCAGAATTTGAAGGGGCAACTAAGATGTGAATCAGTTCCCACAGGTCTTAGAATGCTCTTTGGCTCACGGCCCAGTAAATTATATTAAAATAGGAGGGGGTGCAGGAAAAAGAGAAAAGCTAAAGAATGGAGAAACTGTCAAAAATAAAGAAAAAAGGGAGGGGATTAAAAAGACTATTCATGTGGGTAACGAGTGGTTGAAAATTTTCCTTTTTCATATAGAGAATGGTTGAATAAAGAATCTAGCTTCTAAATGCACAAATACTGACCTGTTTTAATAATTAAAATCAGAGTACTAGTTCAGAGCTTCCAGAATCCTTCATAAAATCCAAGATATCCAAGGCAGGAAAAGTCACAGTCTAATGAGAGGGTGCAAAAGCCAGCCAGCCTGAGTGGGGGTGGGAAGGTAAAGTGCGGTCACCTTCCACAGGACCAGGAGAGAGCCCTGGATGATGTGAAGCACAGCTGGGAGCAGGAAGAAGCAGGGAAGTCCAAGGAACCTAAAATTATGTTTTCTTTCTATAGACACCTATGGTAGTCGACTCTTTGAGACATTTCTATCCCATTTGCTTTCTGAAATTTATGAATATTTTCAGTGTAATGCATTTGTCATCAAGGCAGATAAAGCACATTTGCAGTCAGCAAAGGAATATTTAGCTATGGTCCAGCTACTTCTGGGTCAAGATTCTGAGTACTAGGCCTAGGCAGAACTCAAAGCTGGGCAAGGTCAGAGTAAGTTCCCATTACCAGGCTTTACCAAGTAGTCATGGGTGTGGAAGAAAGCAAATTACACATTTACTGCATCATTGTTTGTAGCTATAAAAACTGTGAGCAATGAAATTTAACAAAGGTTTTAATTTCTAATACATATACTGCGGTATATGCAAATACTGGAGCATCACACATGAGTTCAGGTGAAATAACCATATCCATATGTAGTAACATGGTTAGATCTGAGAGGCTGTTATAAGTACTTTTAACTACTCATCCTGAATATACTTACATGTGTATGCATTTATTTATATATTTTGCACATGTTCAACTATACTAATACATTCTGTTTCTAATGTATATACTAAAATGAAAGTGAAAAAGAATGAAAGATAAAAGTGATAATACCCCCCAGAATTTGACTATAGTTTAGTGACCCCTACTTTAGTAGAGTATTATTTCTATAAAAAGCCTAAAAAACACACAAAACCTACCTGAGGTTTTCAGTTTTATAGATTTTTAGCAGTGTTCTCATTTTGACTGAAAATGACCACAGATACTGTGAGCCTAGACCCACGTTCTATAGCAATAACCATCAGTTGTATGCATCTCATGACTTAGACTTTGTTTTCTCAAACCTTGTCTTGTCTGATCCTGACAATGGAGGGAGGGTATGTCATGTCCATTACACTGATAAGAGAGGTGAAAGCTCACACAGTTAACAAGAACTGGATCCAAGCCTTGAATCTAGGACTCCTGGATCCATAGTTTCATCTGTATTTGACTAAACCACATTGCCTGCTTCTAGAAGCACTTAAGACCAACATTTCCAAGTATCCCCATGAATTCTACGGCATAACCAATATGTGGGTCATGGGAATGTGCTGGCTCCTCTGGAAAGCAGAGGCAAGGTGAGGACTGGATTCCTGATGTTTCACTTGGAAGCTGCAAGCTCACAGCAGTGAAGGTGAGGCAGAAGGAAATGATGCAGAGCATCTGAGGATATGGGTTCCTGGATTGGCTATGTCTTCTCAATGAGCCATGGTGTAACACAGCAGGTCCCTAGTGGGTAAATAGAGAAGAACCACAGAAAATTGCGAAAAGAGAAGGAAATTATCTCCTTGCCTTCCCTGAACCCAAAAAAAGTCATTTTAAGATTGACCAAGTATCATGGGTGTGGAAGAAAGCAAATTACACATTTACTGCATCATTGTTTGTAGCTATAAAAACTGTGAGCAATGAAATTTAACAAAGGTTTTAATTTCTAATACATATACTGCGGTATATGCAAATACTGGAGCATCACACATGAGTTCAGGTGAAATAACCATATCCATATGTAGTAACATGGTTAGATCTGAGAGGCTGTTATAAGTACTTTTAACTACTCATCCTGAATATACTTACATGTGTATGCATTTATTTATATATTTTGCACATGTTCAACTATACTAATACATTCTGTTTCTAATGTATATACTAAAATGAAAGTGAAAAAGAATGAAAGATAAAAGTGATAATACCCCCCAGAATTTGACTATAGTTTAGTGACCCCTACTTTAGTAGAGTATTATTTCTATAAAAAGCCTAAAAAACACACAAAACCTACCTGAGGTTTTCAGTTTTATAGATTTTTAGCAGTGTTCTCATTTTGACTGAAAATGACCACAGATATTGTGAGCCTAGACCCACGTTCTATAGCAATAACCATCAGTTGTATGCATCTCATGACTTAGACTTTGTTTTCTCAAACCTTGTCTTGTCTGATCCTGACAATGGAGGGAGGGTATGTCATGTCCATTACACTGATAAGAGAGGTGAAAGCTCACACAGTTAACAAGAACTGGATCCAAGCCTTGAATCTAGGACTCCTGGATCCATAGTTTCATCTGTATTTGACTAAACCACATTGCCTGCTTCTAGAAGCACTTAAGACCAACATTTCCAAGTATCCCCATGAATTCTACGGCATAACCAATATGTGGGTCATGGGAATGTGCTGGCTCCTCTGGAAAGCAGAGGCAAGGTGAGGACTGGATTCCTGATGTTTCACTTGGAAGCTGCAAGCTCACAGCAGTGAAGGTGAGGCAGAAGGAAATGATGCAGAGCATCTGAGGATATGGGTTCCTGGATTGGCTATGTCTTCTCAATGAGCCATGGTGTAACACAGCAGGTCCCTAGTGGGTAAATAGAGAAGAACCACAGAAAATTGCGAAAAGAGAAGGAAATTATCTCCTTGCCTTCCCCTTTTCTCTTGCTTCTCATTGGTCTCACCGCCTAAAATAAACTAGAAACGTCTAAGTTCTCCTTTAATCCTGGGGCTGATTTTGACAAGAATATCAGAGGGCCTTCTCTTGTGATCTCATGGGCAGTATCTTCAAGTGTATTCCCACAGGAAATAAAATTATGTCTATAATAGAATGAAATTGTCATCTTGCTTTGCATGTGTGTCTATTTTTAAAATAAAACTGAAGAAATTAAAGACACAGAATAGCAAAAAAGGTAACGTAGTAGCTATCAATGTAGCTACTTTGTTTGCTATGTATCTTTTCTTAAAGAAATAGAACATTGCAAATAAACATGAAACACCTTGTGTTTTTTCATTCCTTCTTTTAAGACAATCCTTCACCTAACTTTTGAGTATATTAATCCATGTTTCATATATTTTCTACCATATTTAAAATATACTACATGTATATATGCAAACATGTATATAAAAGCTATATAATGTGTGTGTGTGTGTGTATATATATGTATACACACACACACACACACACACACATGCTACACACCTGTGGGTATGGACTATATTTGGAAAGATACATAAGAAACCATCAGCAGTTTGAGATTAGAAGAGTAGATGAGAGGGGAGATTTTATTTTTCTTTTTATATCTTTCAGTCCTTAGAAAAAATTAGAATGCATTACTTTTCTAATTAAAAAATACTACTAAATAGTAAGGGCTGCAGAAGTTCGCCCAGTAGGGGCAGCAAAAAAGAGGCTCCAGACTGAGAAGCAGTGTGGTCGGGGGGCAGAGGTGGCTGGCGCTGGCTGGGGAAGCAAGGGAAGTGAATTCAAGTCCTGCTTTTGTCACTGAACATTAGACGTCCCTGGGCAAAGCAGGCTTCCTCACTTGGCAAGGAAGCTCCCCTCTGACCAGTCTTGCCTGCCTCTCTGACTCTTGCCCCATCTCCCACCATGGCTTATCAACCTTTACCTACTCTAGGCTGTTCTTTCTCTCTTTTTTGGGGGGGAGGGGGCACTTCTATTGATCTTTCATTTGTTTTTATCTTTGTTCTTTGGCCTGTGTGGGCCTCCCATTGCAGTGGCCTCTCTCACTGCAGAGCACCGGCTTCAGGAGCAAGCGCTCCAGAGCTCCAGCTAGGTAGCTGGACACATCAGTCCAGCCGCTTCACGGCACGCAGGATCTTCCCAGGCCAGGGATCAAACCGGCGCCCCTTGCACCTCAAGGTGGTGTCCTTACCCACTGGACCACCAGGGAAGCCCTGTTTCTTCTCTTTGTGCCTATACTGACCCCTCCTTTTTGATATCCTTCACCATATTATTTGCCGGACTCACTATAAACACCACTGTCCTAAGCAGCTGGAAGACCCTCCTCTTTTCACCCAGCACACCTGCTGCATTCTTCTCCTCCCAGAGGCATTACCTGTGCATATACCTGCCCTCCAGCTCCCCACCACCACCACCCCACATTGTACTCCCCGTTCCTAGAAGGCAGCAACCATGGCTGGTAGGTCTTTGTGCCTGGCCTAGGGTACACTTTAGAACAAGTACTTTTTAACTAAACATTTAAGGGTATCTCAGTCACCTTCTCTATAAAATGAGAATGCTGCATCATATTTACCTCAATTTAGCAAACGTGTATCAACATCTTTGCTATCCTAGGCACCTTGCTTGGCTCTATAAAGCACAGAAAAATGGATGTAGTCCTCTAGTGGAAAAGATGAGTGAAGGCCCCTAAAACTCCAATCTCCCACAATTGGAACTGAACAGTTTCAGGGTCTGTCCTGATTGCTGAATGATCCTGGGACTATCAACCAGGTGGGGAAGTGGTGGGAAACACTGAATGAGGTAGCCTGACCTCTCCAAGGCATGGAGGAGTGGCATGCTCTTTTTCTTGATATTACAATGTACTATAACAGGGTGTACTGCTCTCTAATCATGCAATCTACATAATTTATCCTTTTAAAATGAGCCATAATCCCCCAAGAGTGCTTCCCTATGGACATCAAATATGAGAAGGTATTTTTAAGGACCCAGCACCACCACTGCCATACATTAACCTACACAAAATCAATCCATTTTCAAGTTAAGCACAGCCCTAAAAAATCACTAATGGCACTCCGTGTAGTCTGTTCATGCAATGTGCAGTCAGGAATCATGCATAATGTAATAGTGCAAATGCTAAAAGCAGCTCCCACAAACTAATTTAATCTTGGTTTAATGGACACAGGGAATAGATCTTCAAAAGAGACAGCCAACGAGATTCTTGGGGGCCTCCCAGCAGCCTGAAAGCAAGCTAGTTCCAATGTTAGCTTTCGGTTAGTTCCCCCTTTCAACTAGTGCATATTAAAGGCAACCCAATATTGTCATTGAAATTATGAGCAAGTTGTGTCAGCTTTCACGGCCTATGTAATATAGATAGGATCTATGCAAATGCATGTAATATTCATGCATTTGCATAGATCCCTGCGATTGAAAGTTTGCTTCCCCATGCCTTTTAGACCATGGGCTTCTACCTTAGTCAAGGAAATCTTTTACATGTAAGATCAGAAAGCTCAGCAGTATCCACAGCCCCCAGGCCATGCCAGAGAGACAGGAGATGAACAAGGATGGAGGATGTGAAGCCTGCATCCAATCAAAGGGATCAGAATCGCACTGCTGTAGCTTGTCTCCAAGGGGCCCCCAAAGCCCTAAACAGGCACCTTGTACCTGACATGATTAGAGAAAGAGGAGCTCGCCCACACAAACATGAGTGCACACACACCTGCACACGGAGAGTATCACCTTTTTGGGGACAGAAAAATGGATGTAGTCCTCTAGTGGAAAAGATGAGTGAAGGCCCCTAAAACTCCAATCTCCCACAATTGGAACTGAACAGTTTCAGGGTCTGTCCTGATTGCTGAATGATCCTGGGACTATCAACCAGGTGGGGAAGTGGTGGGAAACACTGAATGAGGTAGCCTGACCTCTCCAAGGCATGGAGGAGTGGCATGCTCTTTTTCTTGATATTACAATGTACTATAACAGGGTGTACTGCTCTCTAATCATGCAATCTACATAATTTATCCTTTTAAAATGAGCCATAATCCCCCAAGAGTGCTTCCCTATGGACATCAAATATGAGAAGGTATTTTTAAGGACCCAGCACCACCACTGCCATACATTAACCTACACAAAATCAATCCATTTTCAAGTTAAGCACAGCCCTAAAAAATCACTAATGGCACTCCGTGTAGTCTGTTCATGCAATGTGCAGTCAGGAATCATGCATAATGTAATAGTGCAAATGCTAAAAGCAGCTCCCACAAACTAATTTAATCTTGGTTTAATGGACACAGGGAATAGATCTTCAAAAGAGACAGCCAACGAGATTCTTGGGGGCCTCCCAGCAGCCTGAAAGCAAGCTAGTTCCAATGTTAGCTTTCGGTTAGTTCCCCCTTTCAACTAGTGCATATTAAAGGCAACCCAATATTGTCATTGAAATTATGAGCAAGTTGTGTCAGCTTTCACGGCCTATGTAATATAGATAGGATCTATGCAAATGCATGTAATATTCATGCATTTGCATAGATCCCTGCGATTGAAAGTTTGCTTCCCCATGCCTTTTAGACCATGGGCTTCTACCTTAGTCAAGGAAATCTTTTACATGTAAGATCAGAAAGCTCAGCAGTATCCACAGCCCCCAGGCCATGCCAGAGAGACAGGAGATGAACAAGGATGGAGGATGTGAAGCCTGCATCCAATCAAAGGGATCAGAATCGCACTGCTGTAGCTTGTCTCCAAGGGGCCTCCAAAGCCCCTAAACAGGCACCTTGTACCTGACATGATTAGAGAAAGAGGAGCTCTCGCCCACACAAACATGAGTGCACACACACCTGCACACGGAGAGCCTCCCCTCCCTCACCGGTGCCAGTCGAGTTTCTATCAGCTGATCTAACACCATATCCAGCTAAGCAGGTAGTATCCTGGAATACCCTGATTTAGAGGACCTTGGAGTGTTTTTACTTCAAGCCACATACTTCGTATCAAATGAACGTCACTAATTTTAGCACTTCAGACTCTTAGAGCTCAACTATGAAGTGAGTGTAGAGAACACAGCTGTGGTGAACAGACAATATACAATGTGTGAGTAAGAGTGGTAACAGAGGGCAGGACTTGGAAATGGGATGAGGGGACAGGGAGGGAAGGTTAAGGAGTGGATTTGGCAAATCCGCAGCAAGGTGATGAAATAAGAAATGGAAGTTAAACAATGCTATTTAGAGTTAAAGAGAGACAACTAATAGAGTGTAGTAATATAAACTTCAAACACGAGGAGGAGGATATAAAGGGCAGAGGTCGATCTGGGTGAGCCAATCCTCATCTTCCATATTGAGGAGTTAACAGATACTGACTGAGTGGTAAATCAAGAAATGGAGCTAAACATTAAATAGATTGTGTCTCCATATTATAGGACGGGAGATGCTCAAGGGTGCTTCTTGTGCTTCTGCATTATTGAGCTTATCACAATGCATAAACTATCAACTGGTTTAAAAAATGATAAGCAGGTGCTTCTGGGAAGCTGAACTCGGGAAAGGGATGGATGGAAAAGGCAGCACTGCTTTTCCTTAAAACCACCGGACTATTTGTGTAACACCACGAGCATGTGTCCTATGATCCATTATTATTTCTAAGTGAAATTGAAAGAACTTTGAAAAATTATGAAATTTTCATGCAGTATCCTGCGATTGAAAGTTTGCTTCCCATGCCTTTTAGACCATGGGCTTCTACCTTAGTCAAGGAAATCTTTACATGTAAGATCAGAAAGCTCAGCAGTATCCACAGCCCCCAGGCCATGCCAGAGAGACAGGAGATGAACAAGGATGGAGGATGTGAAGCCTGCATCCAATCAAAGGGATCAGAATCGCACTGCTGTAGCTTGTCTCCAAGGGGCCTCCAAAGCCCCTAAACAGGCACCTTGTACCTGACATGATTAGAGAAAGAGGAGCTCTCGCCCACACAAACATGAGTGCACACACACCTGCACACGGAGAGCCTCCCCTCCCTCACCGGTGCCAGTCGAGTTTCTATCAGCTGATCTAACACCATATCCAGCTAAGCAGGTAGTATCCTGGAATACCCTGATTTAGAGGACCTTGGAGTGTTTTTACTTCAAGCCACATACTTCGTATCAAATGAACGTCACTAATTTTAGCACTTCAGACTCTTAGAGCTCAACTATGAAGTGAGTGTAGAGAACACAGCTGTGGTGAACAGACAATATACAATGTGTGAGTAAGAGTGGTAACAGAGGGCAGGACTTGGAAATGGGATGAGGGGACAGGGAGGGAAGGTTAAGGAGTGGATTTGGCAAATCCGCAGCAAGGTGATGAAATAAGAAATGGAAGTTAAACAATGCTATTTAGAGTTAAAGAGAGACAACTAATAGAGTGTAGTAATATAAACTTCAAACACGAGGAGGAGGATATAAAGGGCAGAGGTCGATCTGGGTGAGCCAATCCTCATCTTCCATATTGAGGAGTTAACAGATACTGACTGAGTGGTAAATCAAGAAATGGAGCTAAACATTAAATAGATTGTGTCTCCATATTATAGGACGGGAGATGCTCAAGGGTGCTTCTTGTGCTTCTGCATTATTGAGCTTATCACAATGCATAAACTATCAACTGGTTTAAAAAATGATAAGCAGGTGCTTCTGGGAAGCTGAACTCGGGAAAGGGATGGATGGAAAAGGCAGCACTGCTTTTCCTTAAAACCAGCGGGACTATTTGTGTAACACCACGAGCATGTGTCCTATGATCCATTATTATTTCTAAGTGAAATTGAAAGAACTTTGAAAAATTATGCAATAAACTGTTAATAGTGAATACCTATAGAGTAACAGTGTCCAACAGTTTCTGTGACAACAGAAACGAGCTATTTCTGCACTGTCCAATACAGTAGCCACTGGCCACCTGTGACTGCTGAACACTTGAAATGTGGCAACTGAGGAGCTGTATTCTTAATTTTAGTTCATTTTAATTAATTTACATATAAGTATCAACATGTAGCTAGTAGATACCATATTGGGTAGTACAGCTAGAGAGTCATATGGAGGTGTGAAAGACTTTCATTTTATCACTCTACACTTCTATGTTGCTTGAAATTCTTGCAATATGAATATGATACTTGCACTAATTTAAAGCCCTCAAACCTTTCTAATTTGAAAAAAAAGAAAAGAAAAGGCAAGAAAAAGGAAACAATCACAAAGCAATGCATTGGAAAGTAAGGATTCTACAGAATAGATTAAAACATTTTCAAAGCAAGAGCTCCCGGTGCCATACAGTATATCCCTGTTGTCTGTCTATCTTATATATAGTAGTGTATGTACTTTACTCGGTATTCTGTGATAATCTATGTGAGAAAAGAATCTAAAAAAGAATGAATCTATATGTACCTTTAACTGAATCACTTGGCTGTACACCTGAAACTAACACAACATTGTAAATCAACTCTACTCCAATAAAATTTTAAAAACGTAAAAGAAATAGCACATAGAGGTCTAATCAATGTACAGGGCAGACTGGATGGGAACAGAGTTTAGGGGAGAATGGATACATATATACGTATGGCTAAGTCCCTTTGTTGTGCACCTGAAACTATCACAACATTCTTAACTGGCTATATTCTAACACAATAAAATTAGATGTTTTAATAAAACTAACCAGATAGGCAAATAAATAGGCATACTTTGGGAGCATGAATCTCCAGAACAAAATCCATGCTTTATCGCCTCATGGCACAAGCACTTGGGCTACAGCTCTCTACACTCTGCCTAAGGTAATTACTGCTCTATGTTCCGCTTTTTGCCTTTTAAAAATGCCCTGACACCTCTCATCCATGGCCTCTCCTCTCTGTCCTTATTGGCATAGACCTAGGTACACATACAGGTAGATGATTTTTCTCTCAGTTCAGTTCAGTTCAGTTCCTCAGTTGTGTCCGACTCCTTGTTGATGCCATGGACTGCAGCACACCAGGCTTCCTTGTCCTTCACCATCTTCCAGCGCTTGCTCAAACTCATATCCATCTGTTGACTCAGTGATGCTATCCAACCATCTCATCCTCTGTCATCCTCTTCTCTTTCTGCCTTCAATCTTTCCCAGAATCAAGGTCTTTTCCAGTGAGTCAGCTCTTTGCATCATGTGGCCAAAGTATTGGAGCTTCAGGTTCAGCTTCAGCATCATTCCTTTCAATGAATATTCAGGGTTTATTTCCTTTAAGACTGAGTGGTTTTATCTCCTTGTAGTCCAAGGGACTCTCAAGAATCTTCTCCAACACCAGAGTTCAAAGGCATCAATTATTTGTCGCTCAGCCTTCTTTATGGTCCAACTCCCACATATGTACATGAGTACTAGGAAAACCAGTGGTTTGACTATATGGGCTTTTGTCAGCAAAATGATGTCTCTGCTTTTGAATAAGCTGTCTAGGTTTGTCTAGGTTTTATTTCTTTACTAGCATATGAATGGGTAGGCAGGATGGCTGAGCAGTCTAAGGCGCTGTCTTCAGGTTCTGGTCTCCCCTGGGCATGGGTTCAAATTCCACTTCCCTGGTGGCTCAGATGGAGAATCTGTCTGCAATGCAGAAAACTCAAGTCTGATCCTTAGGTCAGGAAGATCCCCTGGAGAAGGGAATGACTACCCACTCCAGTGCTCTTGCCTGGAGAATGGACAGAGGAGCCTGGTGGGCTACAGTCCATGGGGCACAAAGATTCACACATGACTAAGTGATCAACAAGCAAACTATCACGTGAATGAGAGTGTAAATAAGAATTTTTAAATATTTGGAAAGTATAAGCATGTATATATGAATCTAAATCTAACTGAAGTCCAAATAAATATACAGAAAATATGGTTATGTAAGAAATTATGGTTAGACATTATGGTCTACAAATTATAATTCTGAACTCTAAAAATACAACTTACAAAATATATACCTTCACTAATAAAAACATAAGTAGAACATGTTATTTGTAATGACCTAAACATCCTTTTATTTAACTGTACAGTATGGATCTTTCTACGTCAATAGGTTTCTATATGGACCATTTTAATTAATATAATGTTCTCAAATACACCATCATCTTTTATCCATCCCTTACCGATGGACATTTAGATTGTTTACTGTTGTGGATTGTTTCCTGTTTCTATTTCTTAACCTTTTATCCCTGATGAATATATCCGTACAATCATCTCTGTAGAATCACTGAGTGAAAGATGAGCACATTTTTATGACTTTTGATGTTTACTGCCTGAAAACCTCAGAGATACAGCCAGTTACCCTTCCACTGGAGGTCACTGAGCACACCACTTCCCCACTCTCTCACTGGCAATGGATAGCATCAGTCTTCGTATTTTGGCCAGAGTGATAGGTAAAAAAAAAATCATATCTGCTTCTTGTTTCAATGGTGATTCATATCTTTTCATATGTATATTGGTCATCCTTATTTTTTTTTTACTAAAGACTCCATCTTGGAGTATTGTTCTCCATCTTGAGGAGGTGAAACACAGAGCGTGTGCACACTCCTAGACTTGCTGACCTCAGCACTGCCCATTCTCTGAGGCTCGCTAAAGGGACCCTATCTCCATGAGTGTCCTTCCAGAACTTCTCAGCTACAAGCAGTCTCCTCTAATTTCTCTGAGGTCTTCTTGTGAAACTATCTTTGTTGAAACCTCTCCCTGGGCAGGGTTCAGGGATGGAGAATCTGTCTGCAATGCAGAAAACTCAAGTCTGATCCTTAGGTCAGGAAGATCCCTGGAGAAGGAATGACTACCCACTCCAGTGCTCTTGCCTGGAGAATGGACAGAGGAGCCTGGTGGGCTACAGTCCATGGGGCACAAAGATTCACACATGACTAAGTGATCAACAAGCAAACTATCACGTGAATGAGAGTGTAAATAAGAATTTTTAAATATTTGGAAAGTATAAGCATGTATATATGAATCTAAATCTAACTGAAGTCCAAATAAATATACAGAAAATATGGTTATGTAAGAAATTATGGTTAGACATTATGGTCTACAAATTATAATTCTGAACTCTAAAAATACAACTTACAAAATATATACCTTCACTAATAAAAACATAAGTAGAACATGTTATTTGTAATGACCTAAACATCCTTTTATTTAACTGTACAGTATGGATCTTTCTACGTCAATAGGTTTCTATATGGACCATTTTAATTAATATAATGTTCTCAAATACACCATCATCTTTTATCCATCCCTTACCGATGGACATTTAGATTGTTTACTGTTGTGGATTGTTTCCTGTTTCTATTTCTTAACCTTTTATCCCTGATGAATATATCCGTACAATCATCTCTGTAGAATCACTGAGTGAAAGATGAGCACATTTTTATGACTTTTGATGTTTACTGCCTGAAAACCTCAGAGATACAGCCAGTTACCCTTCCACTGGAGGTCACTGAGCACACCACTTCCCCACTCTCTCACTGGCAATGGATAGCATCAGTCTTCGTATTTTGGCCAGAGTGATAGGTAAAAAAAAAATCATATCTGCTTCTTGTTTCAATGGTGATTCATATCTTTTCATATGTATATTGGTCATCCTTATTTTTTTTTTACTAAAGACTCCATCTTGGAGTATTGTTCTCCATCTTGAGGAGGTGAAACACAGAGCGTGTGCACACTCCTAGACTTGCTGACCTCAGCACTGCCCATTCTCTGAGGCTCGCTAAAGGGACCCTATCTCCATGAGTGTCCTTCCAGAACTTCTCAGCTACAAGCAGTCTCCTCTAATTTCTCTGAGGTCTTCTTGTGAAACTATCTTTGTTGCTTTAACAACATTTTTCCTTGTTCTACAGTGATTTGTATCATCATCTTTCTTCCTCCTCCTTTTTTTCCTGTTCAGTTAGAAACAATGAAGAAGAGAATGGAGCAATCAGAAGATGACATGCCATCTGAGTGCATATTTACTGTGTCTCTATTGGTAGTGAAGTAGATATGTATATAATTACCGACACCAACACTTACTGATTTATGTACTGGCCCTAGCTCTGCTATGTGCAGTAAGAAATTAATGACTGCCAACAGCTAAACCCAACAAAGATATATTTCCTTCTCATAAGAAGCCCAAGGTGGGACTCTGTTGCACTTCTTTATCTTGTAGCTATTCTATCTGGAACAGATCGACTCCAAGGTTGCCTTGTCAAGGAAAGAGAAAGATGGAGGAGGCACAGAGGTAGGTAAATATCTCAGTTCAAAAATGACAGGTAGCCCTTCTATTAATAGTTCATGGCCCCACCTCAACTTCACAAGACTAGGAAACCAAGAGGAACACAGGAATATGAATATTCTGTGAGCATTACCTGTCATAATTAGCTTTAATGTTTCATAAGCATAAACTTCATGCTATCTAGGGTCTATATAACTGTAACAATCTCAGACTTTCACTCAGCCAGTAAGTACAATACTTGCGCCAGAAAAGCAAACCCTATCAGAATGATTCTGAACTCTATATTCTTAAAGAATAGATTATGAACATTTGAATAATAAACAGCCAGCATGAGAAAAGCCACAATTTAAGAAAAAAAAAAGTGGGGAATCGTAGGTCATGGAAATCTAGTCATACATGGGCAAGGGACCTCTTACCTATAGAAATACACTGTTTAGCTCCTTTGCATGGACTTTGTACACACTCATGGGCTGAGTGGTGAGGTCCAAATCAGTCTGTGCATTTTAAAAAATAAATCATGATTCTAAGTCTATTAGGAAACTGTGTATTCATCTCCATCTTGAGGAGGTGAAACACAGAGCGTGTGCACACTCCTAGACTTGCTGACCTCAGCACTGCCCATTCTCTGAGGCTCGCTAAAGGGACCCTATCTCCATGAGTGTCCTTCCAGAACTTCTCAGCTACAAGCAGTCTCCTCTAATTTCTCTGAGGTCTTCTTGTGAAACTATCTTTGTTGCTTTAACAACATTTTTCCTTGTTCTACAGTGATTTGTATCATCATCTTTCTTCCTCCTCCTTTTTTTCCTGTTCAGTTAGAAACAATGAAGAAGAGAATGGAGCAATCAGAAGATGACATGCCATCTGAGTGCATATTTACTGTGTCTCTATTGGTAGTGAAGTAGATATGTATATAATTACCGACACCAACACTTACTGATTTATGTACTGGCCCTAGCTCTGCTATGTGCAGTAAGAAATTAATGACTGCCAACAGCTAAACCCAACAAAGATATATTTCCTTCTCATAAGAAGCCCAAGGTGGGACTCTGTTGCACTTCTTTATCTTGTAGCTATTCTATCTGGAACAGATCGACTCCAAGGTTGCCTTGTCAAGGAAAGAGAAAGATGGAGGAGGCACAGAGGTAGGTAAATATCTCAGTTCAAAAATGACAGGTAGCCCTTCTATTAATAGTTCATGGCCCCACCTCAACTTCACAAGACTAGGAAACCAAGAGGAACACAGGAATATGAATATTCTGTGAGCATTACCTGTCATAATTAGCTTTAATGTTTCATAAGCATAAACTTCATGCTATCTAGGGTCTATATAACTGTAACAATCTCAGACTTTCACTCAGCCAGTAAGTACAATACTTGCGCCAGAAAAGCAAACCCTATCAGAATGATTCTGAACTCTATATTCTTAAAGAATAGATTATGAACATTTGAATAATAAACAGCCAGCATGAGAAAAGCCACAATTTAAGAAAAAAAAAAGTGGGGAATCGTAGGTCATGGAAATCTAGTCATACATGGGCAAGGGACCTCTTACCTATAGAAATACACTGTTTAGCTCCTTTGCATGGACTTTGTACACACTCATGGGCTGAGTGGTGAGGTCCAAATCAGTCTGTGCATTTTAAAAAATAAATCATGATTCTAAGTCTATTAGGAAACTGTGTATTCATCTCCTGATAGCAACTAAAGTGAAAATGGCTGAGAGCAATAAAAATCCATTTTGCTATTTAGTACAGTTTGTCAGACTAGAGAAATGGGATTGAATTTCAAAGCCACAGGCAAGCTGGCTGCAATCTGCGGCTACACAGTTGATGGGTTTTTTCCTTCTTTATTTACAACTCTTTTGATAAGCCTTCAGCAAGTTACATAGGTTCTTCTAGCTGTATCTCGTTTGACTGGATTAGAATACTTGATGACAGTTTGGATAAGTCTGAGGCAGATGGTTCTTGACATTTTTCATGGCATCAGTTACAAACCATGCAAGAAACTCTTTCATCCTTTGTTTATCCTTCACTTAGAAGCCACTATAGTAGATCGTTAAACTTTCATTTTTCACAGTGCTGATTAAGGCATACTACAAGGCAGATGTTATTCCGTACCATTTTTAACAATTTACATTTAGCACTAAAGCTGGCTTTGTACTTGTTCCAGGGGATCAATTCACTTTTTTAAAACTTCAAGGTCAATTTCTGAAATACTGTGACTCCCTTAACAATTAAATGTTTCGCAAACTTCTCTTGGTTACAGGAGCCCAGCTACTATTCCATTTATGTGTGTTTGCTAGTCAACACACACAGGACAATTCAATAGCCCTCTCCTCAACAGGGTAAGAGCATTCAAATTACTCAGAAGATACTTGCGCCAGAAAAGCAAACCCTATCAGAAATGATTACTGTAACAATCTCAGACTTTCACTCAGCCAGTAAGTACAATACTTGCGCCAGAAAAGCAAACCCTATCAGAATGATTCTGAACTCTATATTCTTAAAGAATAGATTATGAACATTTGAATAATAAACAGCCAGCATGAGAAAAGCCACAATTTAAGAAAAAAAAAAGTGGGGAATCGTAGGTCATGGAAATCTAGTCATACATGGGCAAGGGACCTCTTACCTATAGAAATACACTGTTTAGCTCCTTTGCATGGACTTTGTACACACTCATGGGCTGAGTGGTGAGGTCCAAATCAGTCTGTGCATTTTAAAAAATAAATCATGATTCTAAGTCTATTAGGAAACTGTGTATTCATCTCCTGATAGCAACTAAAGTGAAAATGGCTGAGAGCAATAAAAATCCATTTTGCTATTTAGTACAGTTTGTCAGACTAGAGAAATGGGATTGAATTTCAAAGCCACAGGCAAGCTGGCTGCAATCTGCGGCTACACAGTTGATGGGTTTTTTCCTTCTTTATTTACAACTCTTTTGATAAGCCTTCAGCAAGTTACATAGGTTCTTCTAGCTGTATCTCGTTTGACTGGATTAGAATACTTGATGACAGTTTGGATAAGTCTGAGGCAGATGGTTCTTGACATTTTTCATGGCATCAGTTACAAACCATGCAAGAAACTCTTTCATCCTTTGTTTATCCTTCACTTAGAAGCCACTATAGTAGATCGTTAAACTTTCATTTTTCACAGTGCTGATTAAGGCATACTACAAGGCAGATGTTATTCCGTACCATTTTTAACAATTTACATTTAGCACTAAAGCTGGCTTTGTACTTGTTCCAGGGGATCAATTCACTTTTTTAAAACTTCAAGGTCAATTTCTGAAATACTGTGACTCCCTTAACAATTAAATGTTTCGCAAACTTCTCTTGGTTACAGGAGCCCAGCTACTATTCCATTTATGTGTGTTTGCTAGTCAACACACACAGGACAATTCAATAGCCCTCTCCTCAACAGGGTAAGAGCATTATTTAAGAGGCAATTCATTAAACAAAAGGAGTCTCAAAAAAAAAAAAAAAGGCCAAAATAAGAATATAACCCATCAGGATACCTTATTTTCACTAAAGCAGTTCTAGAATCAGAAATGATTGATAGTTCTGAAGCACAAGGTTCACTGTACCTCACAGGTGAGAGCAGAAAAAAGGCTAAGAAATATTTCTCTTTTCTTTTCCATGTTTTGGTGATTTAGTAAATTACATACTATTTAGTTCAACCAAAGACAAGTAAGAGTGGATAAAAGCAACTTTAGACACAATGAAGTGTTGACACACCACTGAATGAACTTTTTGACAAAATTTGATTGAACCTTAAAGGAAAGCACAGATTTTCACTTTTTTCTCTTCTAGAATAATTGCAGAGTACATCCTCTTTAGAGACGAAAGATGACATCCTGCTCAGGAAAACAAGTGAGTGGGAAATCCAGAAGACAGTTTACATGATGTTCACCCAAGGGCACCCCCTACCTCAACCAAAAATCAGGACTTGAGACAGGAGTATGGCTTGGCAAGCTGGAATGCTATTTGTTTGAAAACAAAGGAAACAAAAATATAAACAACATAAGAACATGATGAGTAAATTACAGTATCCACAATCTTCATTCTACCATTCTCAGAACCAAGCCACACACAAGCCAAACAACTTTCAGGGCAAAGTAGGACCTTGAAAGACATCTAACCTTTGACTAAAATCCCTGGAAACCTAACCACTTTTTTTCCCTCCTCTTTACCTACAGGGGCAAGAGGTGAGGTGAGGAGGCTGTGAGCGACAAATAACCTGACTTTTAAAAGTAGCACTTTCAGGGCTTCCCTGGTGGTCCAGTGGGTAGAGAGTCTGCCTTGCAGTGCAAGGGGCACCGATTTGATCCCTGGCCTGGGAGGATCCCACGTGCCGCGGAGTGGCTGGACCAGTGAGCCCAGAGCTGGCCCTCTGCAACGAGAGAGGCCACTGCAATGGAAGGCTCACACAGGCCAAAGAACAAAGATGGATGGAAATAACTAAGCGAAAGACCAATAAAAGAGGCCAAAATTCAAAAAAAAAAAAAAAAAAAGTAGCACTTCCAGAGCTTTACTTCAGTCTCTGTGTAACTCAGGACAAGCTGAGCTGGGTGGAGTAGCTTGTTCTCTAACAAGCCCCATGTAGCAAGTACTGATGAGTCTAACATAGACTCTGAAAGCTGTAATAAACAAAGGAGAACTGATGCTGATTTGCATGTTAATAGTCAGGGGAATCTGCACTTACAAAAATGTGTCTCTTATTGTGCATTTAGCTAATACGGGTCTCTGAGAAACAAGATGTTCTTTCGGTTATGAGTAGTCACAGCCTTTTATTTAAAAGTACTGAGAGGAGGCAGTACAGGAAGAAGGCAAGCAGGAATAAAGCAAACTGCTTTAATACAGGTTTTGTTATTCCTCGGGAATGGTAAGGCCAACAGATCAGAAGACAATTGCCATTAAAAAGATATTAGTAGTTATATTCAAGATTCAAAATCCAAGAGGTGGGGCCTTCCCTGGAGCAAGAGACACAGGGGCAAGCACCAGAGTCGAGAGGCAGATGAAGAGGGAACTGTATACCTGAGCCCTTAGTGACTTCCTTGCGAAGACATAGGCAAGGCAGGGCAAGCAGGCTTAGAACTGACGAGCTTGAATAGTTTCAGTGGACTCTGGAGTACAGAGGTTTTCCTGCCTGTCTGGAACCTGGCCCCACAGTGATCAGGACAGGAGGTGAGTAGCCCAGGGTGTAAGAGCCCAGTAAAGGAGGTAGCTGGGTGTGTGGTTCTGGGTGGGCTGGTTTGTATTTGAAAAGGACACCCCCAGGAAAGCGGTTTACTATCTCTAGAAATTCACTAACCCTGAGATGGGCAGTCTTTCCAGGGTCAGCACGGCTCCAGATATCAAAGCTCTGGCATACAGAAAATAAAAGATGTGGCTATTACAGAAGTGTAGCTTTCCCTGCCTCTCCTGCTAGGCCAGATCAAGCACACTGAGAGAGAATTCTGAGTTCCCAGGGGTGACCAGTCACGACAGAGAGGTAGTCTAGGGCCAAGCCAGGAGCAGGAACCAGGGTGCAGGACACTTAGTACTAAACTCCAGGAGGATTATTCAGTTGTATTTGTTATATGCTGTTGCATAACAAAGTATTCCATGACTTTGGACTCGGAACAACAAACATTTCCTCATGGTTTCTGAGGGTCATGAATTTAGGCACAACCTGCTTGAGTGCGTCTGAGCTGAAGTCACTCAGAGTCTACAATTAACTGCCACAGGCGGGGGTGCTGTCCTGTCTAGGCTGGACCTGGGCAGGGTCTGTTTCCAAGCTCATCAAGTGGCAGGCCCCAGGCCCCAGGGTCCTGCTCGTTTGGGCCAAGAGACATCGGTTTCTTGATTCCTTGACCTTTCCATAGAGCTACTCATGATGCAGCAGTCTGCTTCCCCTAGAGATGAGGCTCTGAGAGCGAGAGAGAGAGAGATGATGAGAGAAGGTTAGAGAGGGTTAGAGACATGGAGCAAGATGGAAGCCAGAGTCCTTGGTCAGGTAGTTTGAGAAGTATCCTATCACTTCCGTTGCATTCTACTAGTTGGAGGCAAGTCACAAGGTCCGGTCACACTTCAGGGGCATTATACAAGGATGTGAAAACCAAAAAGTTTGGCATCACTGAGGGGCCTTTCATAGGCTGCCTACCACAAGTGTGAGTGGAAATTTGCAAACAAAACAAAACCCCCAAGCCCAAAACAAATACAAAACCTCCTCTTTCTAGCTATGAGATAGAAGGAAGTAGTCCTCATGGCTGTGCTGGGCTATAATTGCTCCCATTTCGCAGAGGCATCTAGTGAGAATTAGGGACTAAATGCCAGGCCTGTTAACTTCTAGATTATATCATAAAATCTCTTTAAAGTACAATGCAAATGCAGCACAATGAATGGAAGTTCATAGCCTGAATCTCCACAATGTTCTGTGCAAAGGGCTAATGAATGTGTAACAAGATGTGCACATTCAATAAGTATCTTAAATATACAAATAAGACAACAAATGTTAATGCCACGGTGGATCTAGCCTTTGAGTCTGGCAGAGATTAACTGGATGGATATCAGTCAGTGTTAGGGAGCATATGGAGAAAAGACACTTTCATACTCGGCTGAAAGGAGTATAATGGGTATGAAGCATTGGCAGGCGATCTGGCAGTACCTAACAAAAGCTAAACTTGCGCAGGCCCGTTGATCCAGCGATTCTGCTTCGGGGAATTCAACCCACAGAAATCATCAGACAAGCACACAGAGAAGTAGGTGGATTGAACAGATAGACAGACAGACAGACAGACAGACAGATAAGATTGAAAAAAAAAAACCATTGTGTCTACAAAGTGATGGTCAGGCTAGATATAGATACAATATAGGCATCTATTAAAACTGACAGAATTTATATTGTATTTATTGACAAGGAACAACATCTATAACATATTGCTGGGAAAAAAATTGGGAATGTGAAAAATACATATGTAACTGGAAAATTTATGAAATGTTAACTTTGATCATTTTCTCATAGAGGGATTTCTGGTGATTTTTTGTCTGTATTTTCTTACATTTTCTCCAATGGGTATGCATAAATTTTATAAAAAAGAACTAAACAGTAGAAGCTAATTATTTTTTGTGGCTTCTCCTTTAGCAATATGGTCCCTCAATTGAGTATAGCAGCTGATTTTTTTTTTTCGCTTTTTAAGGAAAGTTTGACACAGTAAACGTTCATTCCCAGCGTATTAAACATGGAAGAGACTATTTGTAATGAACAAAGGGCTTAGGGCCCCAACGGGTAAGCTTTCTCTTGGCTAGAGCAATAGCACTGCTACTGCAAGTGGAAGATTTAAGGACACTTAGCATAACTCCAAAGGACTCAGCTATGAGATAGAAGGAAGTAGTCCTCAGGGCGTGCTGGGCTATAATTGCTCCCATTTCGCAGAGGCATCTAGTGAGAATTAGGGACTAAATGCCAGGCCTGTTAACTTCTAGATTATATCATAAAATCTCTTTAAAGTACAATGCAAATGCAGCACAATGAATGGAAGTTCATAGCCTGAATCTCCACAATGTTCTGTGCAAAGGGCTAATGAATGTGTAACAAGATGTGCACATTCAATAAGTATCTTAAATATACAAATAAGACAACAAATGTTAATGCCACGGTGGATCTAGCCTTTGAGTCTGGCAGAGATTAACTGGATGGATATCAGTCAGTGTTAGGGAGCATATGGAGAAAAGACACTTTCATACTCGGCTGAAAGGAGTATAATGGGTATGAAGCATTGGCAGGCGATCTGGCAGTACCTAACAAAAGCTAAACTTGCGCAGGCCCGTTGATCCAGCGATTCTGCTTCGGGAATTCAACCCACAGAAATCATCAGACAAGCACACAGAGAAGTAGGTGGATTGAACAGATAGACAGACAGACAGACAGACAGACAGATAAGATTGAAAAAAAAAAACCATTGTGTCTACAAAGTGATGGTCAGGCTAGATATAGATACAATATAGGCATCTATTAAAACTGACAGAATTTATATTGTATTTATTGACAAGGAACAACATCTATAACATATTGCTGGGAAAAAAATTGGGAATGTGAAAAATACATATGTAACTGGAAAATTTATGAAATGTTAACTTTGATCATTTTCTCATAGAGCGATTTCTGGTGATTTTTTGTCTGTATTTTCTTACATTTTCTCCAATGGGTATGCATAAATTTTATAAAAAAGAACTAAACAGTAGAAGCTAATTATTTTTTGTGGCTTCTCCTTTAGCAATATGGTCCCTCAATTGAGTATAGCAGCTGATTTTTTTTTTTCGCTTTTTAAGGAAAGTTTGACACAGTAAACATTCATTCCCAGCGTATTAAACATGGAAGAGACTATTTGTAATGAACAAAGGGCTTAGGGCCCCAACGGGTAAGCTTTCTCTTGGCTAGAGCAATAGCACTGCTACTGCAAGTGGAAGATTTAAGGACACTTAGCATAACTCAACCACTATGGAAAAGTTTTACCCACTCAAAACACATATTTAATCAGTTAAAAAGCACACTCCCAGACAATAACTTGTTGCTTAAATATTGTAATAATTGTTCTGATAAACAGTTCATTAAACCTGCATACTTGATTTCTCAGCCCTCCGTGAATCTGGATCTTTCCTATCCCAAACTCAGCTACAAAACGGGCTTCTTTCACTGAACCCACGCCAAGAAGACATCTGTGCCCTCAGCCCTTCCAATATATTCCATCTGCTTATTTCCCCAAGTCCAGGGCAATATGGAATTTATAATGCTGACTTTTGTATATACCCTTATTTTTTTTCAATATGACTTTTCTAGGGTTACAAGTTTTATAAGGAAATCTCAGCATCTGAACGTTCCCGTTTGGACAGTAATAACTGGAAATAGGGTGGGAAGCACTGCTTTAACTAGCAGTGACATCAAAACTTACCTTCTCTACAGAGCTCTGTGAAATAAGCTTGCCATCAGAAGGTACTTCAGTCAAGCAATTTCCTGCTGCTAAGTTAAGCATCATCTTCTACCTAAATAGACTAGAATAGAATGGTGTCTTTGGAATGAAAGAGACATTTGTTTGGCGTTCAGCTTGTTAGGCACAGAAAACATAGGTCAGGCTGTCCTTGTGAGAGATCGGCCCTAAAAAACAAATCCTTATTTAAAACAATAAATATATCGTGTGTTTCATAATGGAATAGAAAAATGACCCAACGCACTGATCTTCTGCCTGCTTTTTAAATTAAAAAAAAAAAAACTTATTTATAGAAAAGGAATAATTTAGCTTATTTTCATGATTAGATAACATTCTCCTATAATTTTTCAAGTTATCATGAGTCAATTTGATGTGGATTAATGTATGTCTGGCTTTTATCACTTAGATGAAAAGAGTATCAGCAGTAAGATGGGTCTAGGAGCCATCCTGTGATTTAATTATTCTAAACAATCTCAGGCTTTAGTACACAAAAGATAGCAGTTAACATACTGCTGAACATTTACTGATATACAACTCAAGACAAAGATGAAAGATTTAATTCCAAAGGAAAAACATCCTTAAGGAAAAACTGCTGTTACGGAGTTTGAACACAGATGTTAGGGAAACAAAATTAATAGAGTAGATGGGAAGGGCTTATATAGGAACATGATTGAGGGCATAGTTTCTGCTTCAAAACTCCATCTTCTTCTTCCTTCTTTACCCTCACAACCTAAGTTTCTGCCTTTCCTTCCCCTCATAGATTCACAAGAGCAATTTAAATTCATATTCCAGGCAAATCCCTACTTTTACCTTTAGAATGGGTCCTAGTTTGCATCTGATATACCCTTGGAGAACCTGCTCTTCCTAAAACTGTGTCTTTCTGTAATGAAAATGTGTGAAAACTCACCACGGCCCCAGTCCATTTGGGTGCACAGTCCTGTTCTTTTTCCCCCATGCTTGACACATCCTGTGCATGGGGGAGCTGCACTGAGTTCATTCAGTATATGTGCTGCCAGGGTAAGCACTACACAGAGTCCATTCAAATGACTCTGCACTTAGGCTCTAAGATCCACTGTGGCTAGATGAAGTAAGAAACAGAAGAGGTGCCAGTGGGTTCTAGTTTGTCCCAGCTGTCCCCTGTACACAGCTCTTCGTCCCGATTTCTGGCCTATCATTAACCCCAATTCACCACCAGAGGCAATAATCTTCCAGAATCTCCCTTACCAGATCTCTTTCGTAGCCCTGCTCTAGCAGCTGGACAAACCTGACTTTCCAGATTTCCCTACAAGTTATGATTTGTTCCCCTGTGCTTGTGTCCCGGGAGAGCTGGTTAGTCATTTTTCTCTGATCCAGTAACTCCCCATTCTGGGCATGACTTCTTTAGGTCCTCCTACATATTGTAAAATCTAAATCCACAGTAAATCCCACAGGTCCTACTACTCAGAGTGGTTCTGCTGCCTGATTGAGCCCCCATACCTGGCTCTGACCCTGATTAAACACAACCAAGGAGACTAAAGGGGCAACAGTTATGCAAATAAAGTCATGTTCAAAGAGGCCAAGACCACAGGGAATGATAAGCCTGGAGAAGCGACCATTTGGGGAAGATGTGGGAGGAGCTTCTGGAGCACAGCCATCCCCATCTCCCTTCTCTCATGCCTATATCCCCTTCCCAGCCCGCTGCACAGTTAGCATGGCTCTGTCTCTCAGTCTGGCCGATGAAAGACAAGCAAGACTCGGCAGAGAGGCTTCAGGGAACACCGTTGTGCTTCCTGACAAAAGAAAAGGGAACCGAAAGGAGTTACAGATGCCACTCTTCCCTCCGTGGCAGCCATCTTAAGAGTCAAAGAGCAGAAAGCATGAGAACAAAAGCCCATGATGCTAACAATGGTGGAGGAAGGCGATCCTTTGTAAGATCAGTAAGTGACCATACCTAGACTACAACTGCCAGTTTTTGAGATGCTTACTGAGATGGCTCAGCAGGAAAAGAATCTGCCTGCCCATGCACGAAGGAGACCCAGGGGATGCAAGTTTGATTCCTAGGTGGGTTGGGAAGATCCCCTGGAGGAGGAAATGGCAGCCCATTCCAGTATTCTTGCCTGGAGAATCCCATGGACCATGGAGCTACAAGGGTCACAAAATGTCAGACATGACTGAGCAACTGAGCACACGTGCACAACAAATAAATAATAAAGATTCCTACGATAAAGTCAGTAACATTCTCTCTTGAAAGAAAGTGAAAGCATTAGTCACTCAGTCATGTCTGACTCCTTGTGACCCCATGGACTGTAGCCCTTCAGGCTCCTCTGTCTATGGGATTCTACAGGTAAGAATACCGGAGTGGGTTGCCATTCCCTTCTCCAAGAGATCTTCCCAAACCAGGGATGGAACCCAGGTCTTCCACATTGCAGGTGAATTCTTCATTACTTGGGGACAAATGCATCCCTTTTCTGTATTTGTCTTCAGACTCTTCCAATAAACATGAGAAAGTGGGACAGAAAAGACTGACCACCTACACTATGCTGGGCACATGTCAGTTGTTTTCTCACTCATTTTCCTATTTAATCTTCACAATGATTCAACAAGGTAGACGACAATCTACATTTATAGAGGAGGAAACTGAGCTGGTAAAAATTTGCCCAAGACAACCTATTTTGTGAAGTCATAATTTCAATCTTCTGATTCAAAGCCCAATTTAGTTTTAATCAAGCTATAGATAAGACATGTTCTTAGGATAACTGGAAAGATGTTAGAATTGTAGGTCTTGTCCTATTGAAGGTTATGTGATAAAACTGGTATGAATAAGCAATACCTAACAATCAGAGATAACTAAAAAGCAGCATGATCTGCCTTAGAAGGTACTGTGTTTCTCATCAAGGGAAATATTTACCAGCAAGTGAGATACATGACCATTTATTTGTGCTGTTATAAACAAACTCTACACTGAATTTCTGTACCTTCTAACTCTTAAGATCAGATGACCTTCCAGAGACAGCAAGTATTTTCCACTTTATTTTGACTACCATCTGTTTCTGAAATTGGAGTTGCTTCCTCTAGTGCCTTAGCCTGGAAGATGCTATTCCTGAGGGAGAAAGCGAAGATACTTTCTGGTTGCTGGTTTAGAAAATAAAAATCTCTCCATGCCTTAAGGCCAGACCTTAGGGAAAAATCAAGATGACTAACAACTCATTAAGTTGGTAAAACAGCACTATCTCAGTTTAGAATCATGTAGATGTGATTATAGGCTGGGTATATTCAATAGTCCATATACATTACTAAAGAAAGTTTCTGGTTCACCAAAACTATACTTTCTCTCTCCTATTAACGAAAGAAAAGAAAACAAAAAACACAGGCCTGAGGGAACACAAAGGAAAGCAAGTACTTCCTCTTTAACAAGATTTTAAATGATTTTAAATAAAGTTTGGCCTAAGGATCAATTCCACCCAACCAGGACTGGATTAGTAGACAAGGGGAACCTTCATTTCCTGCTCCAGAGTAAAGATCTCACAGAGAGGCGTAAAGCCATTTTAATATGCAGTCCTCAAGATCATTCTGGAAATAATCTCTGTGTCTTTAGAAACTATCCAGAGAACGTATCAGTGACATGTAAGATGTCTTTGATGAGACAATGTAAGGAATCCCTTCTGCCTGTTTTGGAGTCCATAGATGCCTGATTCTGTGTGTTGGTTCCTACCACATGAGAGGAAACGGACAGCTGCCCCCAAACCTGAGAGTCAAGAACGTGAACACAGGGCTTCCCCAGGGGTCCAGAGGTTAAGAATCTGCCTGCCAATGCAGGGGACACAGGTTCAATTCCTGCTCCGGGAAGATCTCACATGCTGCCTGGCAACTAAGCCCATTTGTGCCACAACTATTGAAGGTTATGTGATAAAACTGGTATGAATAAGCAATACCTAACAATCAGAGATAACTAAAAAGCAGCATGATCTGCCTTAGAAGGTACTGTGTTTCTCATCAAGGGAAATATTTACCAGCAAGTGAGATACATGACCATTTATTTGTGCTGTTATAAACAAACTCTACACTGAATTTCTGTACCTTCTAACTCTTAAGATCAGATGACCTTCCAGAGACAGCAAGTATTTTCCACTTTATTTTGACTACCATCTGTTTCTGAAATTGGAGTTGCTTCCTCTAGTGCCTTAGCCTGGAAGATGCTATTCCTGAGGGAGAAAGCGAAGATACTTTCTGGTTGCTGGTTTAGAAAATAAAAATCTCTCCATGCCTTAAGGCCAGACCTTAGGGAAAAATCAAGATGACTAACAACTCATTAAGTTGGTAAAACAGCACTATCTCAGTTTAGAATCATGTAGATGTGATTATAGGCTGGGTATATTCAATAGTCCATATACATTACTAAAGAAAGTTTCTGGTTCACCAAAACTATACTTTCTCTCTCCTATTAACGAAAGAAAGGAAAAAAAAAAAAAATCACAGGCCTGAGGGAACACAAAGGAAAGCAAGTACTTCCTCTTTAACAAGATTTTAAATGATTTTAAATAAAGTTTGGCCTAAGGATCAATTCCACCCAACCAGGACTGGATTAGTAGACAAGGGGAACCTTCATTTCCTGCTCCAGAGTAAAGATCTCACAGAGAGGCGTAAAGCCATTTTAATATGCAGTCCTCAAGATCATTCTGGAAATAATCTCTGTGTCTTTAGAAACTATCCAGAGAACGTATCAGTGACATGTAAGATGTCTTTGATGAGACAATGTAAGGAATCCCTTCTGCCTGTTTTGGAGTCCATAGATGCCTGATTCTGTGTGTTGGTTCCTACCACATGAGAGGAAACGGACAGCTGCCCCCAAACCTGAGAGTCAAGAACGTGAACACAGGGCTTCCCCAGGGGTCCAGAGGTTAAGAATCTGCCTGCCAATGCAGGGGACACAGGTTCAATTCCTGCTCCGGGAAGATCTCACATGCTGCCTGGCAACTAAGCCCATTTGTGCCACAACTATGGAAGCCCGTGTGCCTAGAGCCTGTGCTCCACAACCAGAGAAGTCTGCCATGAGAATCTCACGCACCTCAACTAGAGAGCAGCCCCAGCTCACTGCAACTAGAGAAAGCCTGTGCACAGCAACGAAGACTCAAAAATAAATAAATCTGAAGAAAACAGAACATAGACATCATATGCACAATGAACAACGTGATAATACAGAAGGATTTCAGAAGCAAAAGACTCACACATATTATGTTTCCCCTAAGAAAACGTCTTTATACTTCCTTTCCCTCATCCTCTGACATGTTTCTCACTTTTTCCATTTTTATATCTTGGGATAAATGCCATCTATGATCACTCTATTTAATGTGGGTGTTGTTTCTTTATTCTCTATCAGAGCATTATGTTTCTTTTTTTCTAGCATTTCCTATAACTTTAAGTTCTATATTTACTTGATTGCTTGATTATTTGTTTTCCATCTTCTCTGTATAGCGTTACCTTCAAGAGGGCAAGAAGAGTATCTGCAGTACCTGAAGGTCCACAGTGTTTGGCATTTAGTCTCCATTCACGAGATGATGAATGGACAGATGGAGGGATTAGATGAAAGCTGAGTAAGTGAGAAAAGGTGCCATGGGGTGATTTAATCAAGATAGGGTTTAAAGGATGAGCAAAACTGGTAACTGAAGACACCAAGAGCTGGGAAAGGAAGGATTCTAGGTATAATGCACAGCATGAAAAAATGGCATAGATATGTAGGAAAGTAGGCGAGCCTCATTAGAGAAACAACAATTCCTACACGATGAGATCAGATTCCCCTCCCCAGTCCACAACTACTGTGGTCACTTGGAACTGGCAGAAAATAGAGTAGAGCAGAAAAGGGAACATCAGCCAATTTGTCATTGGTTAGTGATTCCATCTGTCAGCTACACTCTTCTTGCAACGTTTTAAAACCACAAACAATACGTGGATATATTTTGGTAGGAAAAACATGCCAAAACTGCAGAACTATATGAGGCTAAAAATGAAACAAGTTTACTTTATCCTTCTCCATTCTTTCATTTCTTCACATGGCTGAAAACTTAACTATTGCAAGAGTACACACTTGAAAGTTTCTCCCATGCACATATACACACTCACGTCTAGACACACATGTTCACATATATACAACATCCACTGGTGCTCAGGTCCCTTACACATATAAGAGGGCATGGTACCACTGGCCCTCTATGTCTGTAGGTGCTGCATCTGCAGAGATGAAGGACTAACAGGTGAACCGGTGACAAACCTGAAGAAGAAACGAAGCTGAGAATTCATACCTAAGAACATGGAGGCTTCCGTCCCATGCACTGTAAGAATTCACCAGGAGATTCGGGTTTTATCATTCCCTGCTCAAGAAGCAGGGCTTCCCTCCTGAACCTCAGAGGCCCTCAGCTCTCTTAAACAAAGATGGAAAGCGTAGTTTCAGAGCAACACACTTGAAAGGATGCAGTGGAACTGTTTTCAGCACATCTGTACATATGATGGTCTTTTCTTTCAAATCCCGTAAAACCTCTGTAATTTCTATCAGCCTTAGGAACTAGCTCTTCCTGTCCTGTCTTCATTTCTGGCACTTCCCCCAGTTAGATATTCTATAGACCGCAGCCATTCAGAGTTTCCTGAGTTCATCTGCACTCTGGGCTACTTGAGGCTGCTCCCCTCCGTGGTCCTTTTGTTTTACCAACAGTAATCTCGTCTTTCCTTGGTGCTTTGGCCCAACAAAGAGATGGCCGGTCTTGGAGAAGTGAGAGGGGGCCTGAAAATAGACCCCCAAATGATGGAGGAGGTTCCCATGAGCTCTCTAAACATTAGGCACGCTCCACTCAGCTACACATCAGCTGCCCAGAACAGACACGATTTAAGGCCTCAGAAACAAACTCAAGCTCTTCTAATAAAACAAATATTTCACAGTTCATTTACTCCAAGATATTGAAAAGACCTGCAGAGCCTCAGGGTCACCCTCTCCCCAAGGACGCTGCTGGGTCTGAGTAACGCGGCCCCCTGTCCAGCTTGGCAGCTGCTACGCCAACATCAGCCTCCCCGCTCTTCTGCTTGTTCTCCGGAATCATCACTGGCCTCCATCCAAAGGAGGCCCAGGTGGGACTCCCTACCTGTGAGCTCTAATCATGGAGAGTCATGGGAAAGTAGGGCTGGGGAATAACTATGGCTGTCCAAGAAAAGGTACATGAACTTTACTGACCACTCAGTATTTGCTGAGTGCCTAACACGTGTCAGGCATTGCTCCAGGTGCTCAGGATGTATCAGTGAACAAAATATGCACACACATACACAGAAAATCCCTGGTTCTGAGAAGCTAATGTTGGAATGAATGATACATACCACAGAGTCTGTCAAGGGGTAATGTGTGTTATTGATAAAATTATCAGGGACTATTAGGAGCTCTGGGGCAGAAGAAATGCACTTTTAAATAAGGTAGACAAGGGGAGAGTCACTGAGAAAACAAGCAAAGACCAAAAGGAGGTGAGGGAGTGAGCCCCGTAGATTTCTGGGGTGGGAACTGTCCAGGCCATAGTAATAGCAAGTTCAAATGCTTCGCTTGGGGAAACAAGTATGACGAGACGGATTCAACTGTAGGAATGGCTCCAACATAAGAAGGATGTGCAGTGATGAAGTTATAGTGCAATGACAGTGGATTAGATCTAAGAGGGCCAATTATCTAATTTCAAACTTTTGGTTTGGGTTCTAAATCTAAATTACCCTAGCTCTAGAACAATATAAAAAGAAAAGATTCAAGGCAAGTCTCAGGTCTGGAGCTAATATCTAAGAAATTATTCATATACACTTCACACCATCTTTCTCCTGAGAACTGTTACCTGCTTTCAATGGTGGCTGCTAGAGGAGCTGCTATGGAACTGCATGACTCGGACCATGCTGGATCCACTCAACAGGACACGTCTGACCAGAACAAGCCAAAGAGCCTCCTCCCTGGGAAGTTCTTAGACATGGGATTCAGAGAACAGAAGTCAGACCCTCTCATGGCAGAAGCTCTTGGGTATAAAACTCAAAAGAGTTGAGAGAGTATGTTTTCTGCACTGTGGGAATGATGGAATACCAGACCAATGGGCAGAGAGTAGGAAAAACAAAAACACAATATTTCAAGTTGCATTCAAGCTTCTGCTGAATCCTATTTATAGCCTTACCTCTATCATTTAAGCCTTCCTTGGCTACAACAAGACATGGAATAGAGCAACTAGAATCTGCTGAAGACACAGGTCAGTTCTCAAGGAAAGCAAGCAAAGCACAGCAGGAATCCATAGGGCAACTGGAAATTATTGCAGTTACTAAGCAAAGGACACAAAAACATTAGCCTGTCATCACCAGGCCTCCCTGTGGATAAAATAACTGAATCCAGCACTAATCATACCTGTTTCAAAGCTTCATTCCTTGAAAAGGGAATCCCTAGATGTTGTAGCCAAAATGAAGCTGGAGGTCATGATGGATTGGATCCAGAGAGCTGGTCCCCAGACCCACAGATCATCTCAACTACCTGGGAAGCTGTTTACAAAGACAGGTGTCTGGCCAGCACCCTGGACCTACTCAACTGGAATAGCGTGGGCCGGGGTTCAAGCATCTGTATGTTCCAAATGCTCCGTAGGGTTGATGATAATTCAGCCAGTACTTGGAAATGCTAACATCCACTATGTTAGGTCAGCCCCTAGGCCTTTGCCGTGCAGAAAAAAGGTGAAAAAGAACTTGGACAAATAGTTCATTCCAGCATGTGGGCCTGCTCTCCTCCTTGAATGTGTCAGCTCAGGGCTTCTGTATTTGCTCTGCCTTCCGCCTGAGATACCTCTCTTCTAGACACAGCTTGGTCTCATTCTAGGAAATACCAAAGGAAGCAAGCAACCTTACTCTGAGGCCTTCCCAGAATTTTCTACTTACCATTTCAAATTCCCTCACCCCCATCATTTCCTCTCTCCCCCAACTTTTTCCTTCACTAGTACTCATATATTTATCTTCTCTCCCTCTCTCTTTCTCTCTCTGCCTCTCTCTCTCTGCCTCAGTAGAATGTAGGCTCCACAGGGATACAACTTTTTCTCTGTTTTGCTCACTGCTGTATTTCCAGCATCTGAAGCATTCCTCAACATAAAAAAAAGGTGGTCAAAATCTGTTGAAAGAATGAATACCTTCTTGGCTGTGCTTCTGCAATGGTTAATGATCCCATTCTCACAGATGAATACTGAAAATTCATTTTCATTCCTACAATTAGGAGCCAGATTTCCAACAAGTTAGTTAACCTGCTACGTGGTGCCCAGACACATGCCCTCTTGCATCCAAATGGACTACTGCATGCTTGAAAAAGCACCAGAAAATGTTATCTGGCTGAGAAAGGGTAGACACTGGCCAAAGCAGAACTCAAGGCCAGCTGGTTGTAAACTGGCAGGAAGATGGAGTGAGAGTACACACCTGTGTCAGAGAGATCCAGCACGGCACCCAGAACGCCAGCTCCACAGAACCTCCATGAGCCCTGCATCTTAGCGAGAAAAAGAGAAAGGGCCCCCTCTCTGTCAGCTCCCCAGAAAGTCCCCATTTCTTCTCAAATTCTCTCTAACATGAAGAAAAGCACCAGGAGAAATGTGTGCTGAAGGGTGGAGGGGGGATTTAAAGCGAGGTGTCATACATGCGTCTATATAAAGTACCCCACATTTGTATAGAGAACTTAGTGCTTTCAGACACCAAGATAAAAACACAGCCTTTGCACCAGGGAGCTGGTAGTTTTTCTGGCTTGGAAATGAGAAAAAGCTCTCAGTATGTGGCTCCCACTTCTCAAAATCTTCGCAGTCACTTCCACTTCAAGGGAAAAGACCCTAACACACATAGAGAAACCCACCTCTTCTCAAGCTTCCAATGAGAAACCAAAGGTGGGAGGTGAATCCACAACAGAGGTGTGCCCTCAAGATGAGTAATGCACTTCATTTCATCTTCCAAAATGTGGGTGGGATACAGAATCTTGGCAATTGATTCTTAACAGCAAAGTGGTGCATGCCTCCATGGCTCATCTTCCTGCTAGAAGAGCTCAAGACCTAAGGGTTCATTTCCTGTTCCTTTCACCGAGGGGGATCTGGATTAGCCAATAAACCATGTCACCGAGTGACCCAAGGATAAGGACAGGAAATCCTGTCCCCTGTCCATTCAGTTCTCAAGGAAAGGGTAAAAAAGGCATGTTCTGTTTTTTCACCAAAGTACCTAGAATGCTGCCTTTGTGTGGTTTAACCAGGCTTTTCACCCAGAATCCAAATAATATCTTCAGGGGCTTCCCTAGTGGTCCAGTGGATAGTCTGCCTTGCAGTGCAAGGGGCAACAGTTCAATCCTTGGCCCAGGAAGACCTCATGTGCCACGGAGCAGCTGGACCAGTGTGTATTACGAGCCAGCGCTCTGAAGCGCATGTACCCAGAGCCAGTGCTCTGCAATGAGAGAGGCCACTGCAATGGGAGGCCCACACATGCCAAAGAATAAAAAGAGATGGATGAAAAATAAATATAAATTAAAAAAGAGGCATGATGGGGAAAAAAGAAAAAACAGTGGTTCACACCAAATAATTTCTTCTGGACCACTTCTATTTGTAGTAAGAGATTTAGGATTTGGGGGGAAATACCAACAGAAATCATTTTAGTACTAGTGCTCAGTTGCTCAGTCATGTCCAACTCTCTGAACCCAGGGACTGTAGCCCACCAAGCTCCTCTGTCCATGGAATTTTCCAGGGAAGAATACTGGAATGGGTTGTCATTTCCTATTCCAGGGGATCTTCTCAACCCAGGGATCAAACTTTGCCCCCTGTATCTCCTACGTTGGCAGGTGGATTCTTTATCACTGTCCCATTTAGTCCTAGGGTCCCTTCTAAATTTCTGTTGAGGAATTAGTGTTACATAGCAATAAACTATTCTTGCTTTAATTAGTTTTAAAAGAATTTACCACGTACAGGTATCAACATTGGTATATCACACGCTTTCATTACCTTAATCTTATAGAATCTATTATCCCCATTTGACAGAGAGGTTCAGATCAGTATACATGTTCTTTAGTGCAGACTTCGTTCAAATAAGTTATGAGATCATTACATCCCAGTTGCTACTGCTGTGAGAAGTTATCCCATAATTGAGCACCTTAAAACAACCATTTTTTTTGTCACATTTATATACACTGTGAATCAAAATCCAGACAGGGCCAGGAGGGAAGAATCTGCCTCTGCTCCACAATGTCTGAGGCCTCAGTTCAGTGTTCTTGATGGCTGAGTATGACAGGGTGGCTGAAATCTGAACCCACCCGGAGGCATCTTCACTCACTTTTGACAGTTCATCATGGCTACTGGTTGGGTCTTCAGGTGGAACTGTGGGTTACAGCCCCTACGTCGTGTGGCCTGGGCTTCCCCGTAATATGGCAGCCTCAGGGTGGTTGAACACCCTAATTGGCCTCCAAAACTAGCTATCTTACCAAGCAAAGGAAAGCTGCCTTACCTTTCGTTACCTACACTAGGAAATCACAGTGTTACTGCTGCCACATTCTACTGGTTCCAACCAAGTCAAAAGCCTGGCTAGATTCAAGAAGAAAAAAAAAAAGACATAGATTCATTCTTTCAGTAGGAGCAGTGGCAAAGGCTTTGTGCCCACTAACTTATTTTAGTTTTTAATAACTTTCATTGGCGTACAGTTGATTTACAACATTGTGTTAGTTTTGAGTAGACACACATCAAGTAGACAAACATGATACTGCTTATATGTGAAATCTGAAAAGCAAAAAAAAAGCGGCCATTATTTTAAACCACCAGAAGACAGAAGTAATAAGCGTAAAGTGCATTTTAGAGCAGTCCTGTTCCAATGATGTATTTTTACTACTCACAATACTGTAGGCATTATCTTTATTAGGAAGATAGTTCAACGAAATAAAAAAATAGGAAGGGTGAAGTACTGAGAAAGGGGTTGCAAATCCAGATGAGTACACATCAGCTAATACCAATGAATAAAAGGGGTCAATATTCTTAATAGGGAGAGTGTTTCATCAAAAGGAAAATGAAAATCCGGATGAGTCAGTGAAATCTCTTGATTTTCAAAACACAAATAATATGCACAAGCCACCAGTTTGCTATTCTTGTGACAGAAAATACTGTTTTTATTTGATAAATATCCATGAAAGTGATTATCATTTACCTGAGAATTTTCTCAGCCTTCTAAGTCAATGACAAGATAATTCCTGTTCATTTAAAAGAATGAATTTTCCCATATCATAAACAAAATTCCCTGGTTAGAAGAAAATGAATTACTCTTATCTTGAACATCGACTTTGCAGACACAAAAATAACGGCCCATCTGTTCTAAAACTTTACAGAATCATTATCTGTTCCACAAGCATCAAATGGGCTGTCATCAGTAACCGCTTGTACACTGAGAATACTTTCACTGATACTGGGTCAAATTCAATGGCCAGAGTTCTAAAAGATTAGCCAATTAGTATTCAAATACTTTACTGCTACACTCACACATCTTGCACCTTAATATTAGAATGTTTTTAAAGTAAAATGTTATCTTTTGTAATGAGTATGTAATAAATACGTCCTGCCCTCATCTACTATGCTGTCATCCCAAAGATATCTGAAAGCCAACAAGATCACCCAGTATTAGTAACCTTTTCTGTTATTATAAGTCATCTGTTTTAAAATGACCTTCAGGGCTTTCATTTTCAGTCACGATGTAGTAACAGGGACTTTTGCTTCTGAAATCACCATAGCACAAGCAATATACATGAAACAATGGTTTTCAAAACACTGGGCATCAGTCAACAAAGGAGAGTGGTACCTGAGGCACAGGAAATACCTGAGGAGAGCCCTTCAGTTTTCCGGGCTTAGTCCACTGACAGACTTTCCAGTCCACAGCACAGGTAAGGGAAGCTCTGATGCTGCTAGGCAAGCTCCCTGATCAAGGACATGAACATGGGCGTCCAAAGAGAGAATGGTAGCCAGTGTCCACGGGCAGAGCACCAAGAGGAAAGAGCTACACAGAGAAAGACTCTACAGGCCTGCAGAGAATCCTCCTAGAGAATTCATTGTGTTACTGGTAAATAACCAGGTATGCGAAAAAAAATGGGAAAAATAGAATCCATTATGGGGAGAGAAAAAACAAATCAATCCATTGAAATTAACCCAGAATCTACCCAAAGAGTAGAGTTAACAGAAAAGAACATTAAAATTATTATAATGCACTCTAGATAACTTTCAAAAAAACAGAGGAAAGACTGTACTTATGAAGATGGACAAACATGGACAATATACAAATACCCAAATTGAACTTGAACAAATAAGAACTACAATGTGTAAGAGGAAAAGTACTGGACGGGATTAATGACAGATTAGATGCTGCAAAAGGAAAGCTTAGAGACTTTAATGGCACAGAAATGAAACTAACATGAAAAAGAGAGACAAAAAAATATAAGAAAAGCGAACAGAGCATCACTGAACTGGCACAACTTCAAACAGTATAACCTGTGTCATCAGAGTGCTTCAAAATGTACAGGGACAGAAATGAAAAAACTAAACTATGATAAAGATGAGAAAAAACATGAAAAGCAAACACTCACATCTTGCACCTTAATATTAGAATGTTTTTAAAGTAAAATGTTATCTTTTGTAATGAGTATGTAATAAATACGTCCTGCCCTCATCTACTATGCTGTCATCCCAAAGATATCTGAAAGCCAACAAGATCACCCAGTATTAGTAACCTTTTCTGTTATTATAAGTCATCTGTTTTAAAATGACCTTCAGGGCTTTCATTTTCAGTCACGATGTAGTAACAGGGACTTTTGCTTCTGAAATCACCATAGCACAAGCAATATACATGAAACAATGGTTTTCAAAACACTGGGCATCAGTCAACAAAGGAGAGTGGTACCTGAGGCACAGGAAATACCTGAGGAGAGCCCTTCAGTTTTCCGGGCTTAGTCCACTGACAGACTTTCCAGTCCACAGCACAGGTAAGGGAAGCTCTGATGCTGCTAGGCAAGCCCCCTGATCAAGGACATGAACATGGGCGTCCAAAGAGAGAATGGTAGCCAGTGTCCACGGGCAGAGCACCAAGAGGAAAGAGCTACACAGAGAAAGACTCTACAGGCCTGCAGAGAATCCTCCTAGAGAATTCATTGTGTTACTGGTAAATAACCAGGTATGCGAAAAAAAATGGGAAAAATAGAATCCATTATGGGGAGAGAAAAAACAAATCAATCCATTGAAATTAACCCAGAATCTACCCAAAGAGTAGAGTTAACAGAAAAGAACATTAAAATTATTATAATGCACTCTAGATAACTTTCAAAAAAACAGAGGAAAGACTGTACTTATGAAGATGGACAAACATGGACAATATACAAATACCCAAATTGAACTTGAACAAATAAGAACTACAATGTGTAAGAGGAAAAGTACTGGACGGGATTAATGACAGATTAGATGCTGCAAAAGGAAAGCTTAGAGACTTTAATGGCACAGAAATGAAACTAACATGAAAAAGAGAGACAAAAAAATATAAGAAAAGCGAACAGAGCATCACTGAACTGCGGCACAACTTCAAACAGTATAACCTGTGTCATCAGAGTGCTTCAAAATGTACAGGGACAGGAAAAAAATTTTGAAGAAGTAATGACTAATTCTTTTTTCAATTTAACATAACCTGCAAGCCCAAGAATCCAAAACATTCTATAAATGCCAAGCACAATAAAGATGAAAGAAAAAGTTTACATGTAAACAGCATAAGCAAATTACTTAAAAGAGACAAAATCTTTTTTAAAAGACATTTTTAAAAAACCTGAATTATAGTTAATTTACAGGTACATAGAAAATTGATTCGTGTGTGTGTGTGTGTGTGTGTATTCTTTTTGGATTCCTTTCCATTATAGGTTACTACAAGATACTGAGTGTAGTTCCCTGTGCTATTCAGTAGGTCTTTGTTGGTTATCTATTTTATCTATTTTATAGTAGTATGTATAGGCTAATTCCAAACTCCTAATTTTTATTTTTTAAGATTTATTTATTTATTTATTTTGATGAGGCAGGGGTAGGGTGGGGAGGGAGGGGGCGGGTGGGCCACTTCTATTGGTCTTTCATTTATCTATTTTCATCCATCTTTGTTCTTTGGCCCGTGTGGGCCTCCCATCGCGGTGGCCTCTGTTGTCGCAGAGCACTGGCTCTGGGCGCATGCACTCCAGAGCTCCGGCTCGGTAATTGGACACATGGGTCCAGCCGCTCCATGGCACGTGGGATCTTCCCAGGCCAGGGAACGAACCAGCGCCCCTTGCACTGCAACGCGGTGTCCTTACCCACTGGACTACCAAGGAAGCCCCCAAACTCCTAATTTATCTCCTCTTCCAACTCTGCTATCCCTTTCAGTAACCAGAAGTTTGCTTTCTATGTATGTGAGTCTATTTCTATTTTATAAATAAGTTCATTTGTGTCATTTTTTTTAGATTCCACATATAAATGACATCACATTATTTGTTCTCCTCTGACTTATTCCACTTAAGATGACAATCTTCAGGCCCATCCATGTTGTTGCATATGGCAGTATTTCATTCCTTTTTTAATGGCTGAGTTAACAGTCCATTGGATATGCACAAAGTTGCCATTTGGTAAGATGAGTAAGTCTAGAGATCAAATCTTCAGCATGATGACTATACTTCATTATGCTGTATTAAATAGTGAAGATTTTCTGAGAGTAGACTGGTGTAAATAGTGTAAGATAAAGGCCCTGCTTCACTCTTTTGCATATGGATAACCAGTTTTCCCAACATTGTTTACTGATGAGACTATCCTTTCCCTATTTTGTATTCTTGGCATCTTTGTCAAAAATCACTTGACCACCTATGCTTGGGTTTATTTCTGGGCTGTTTATTCTGTCCCATTTGTCTGTTTTTAAATCAGTACTATACTGTTTTAATTACTAGAGCTTTGTAATATAATTTGAAAATAGGTAGTATGGTGCCTCCAACTCTGCTCTCTTGCTCAATACTACACTGGCTCTTGGGTGTCTTCTGTGTTCCATGTGAACTTTAGATTTTTTCCCTAAAGTGCACTGGAATTTTCATAGAGATTTTATTGGAACAGAATAAAAATCCCAGACATAAACCCAAGCATAAACAGCCTTAGCCCAAATGCCAACCCGCCTCCAACAGAAGTCTTCCCAGATGCCTTGGTCTAGCCAGACTCTATCCAACCTATTATAGCACTGATTTATCACTACCCGAAGTCAACACAGTTGTTTGCTTGTTTCAATCCATCTATTCCCATTAAAACATAAGCCCCAGGGGACAAGGACCAAGCCGTCATGCTACACTCCCAATCCTTCTAGTCCATAGCCAGGGCCTGGTTCATGGTTGCATGATGTTGGTTAAATGAGAGGGAGTTACAAATTACCTGCTACACTGAGGAGTTACCAAGTCTTTTATTTCCCACAGATATCCAAACTCTGAACCTTTCCTTATCTCTCTGCTTTGCTTTCTACATGGCATACTAAAATCTCTGACTTTTCTGTTCCCTCAAGATAATTATTCAGTGTTAGGATGAAAGAAGTAGTCTTAAAATATCCAGTTTTGCTTCAAAGATACCTCTCAGCGAATCTGAATTCCTTAAGTCTACCTGGCATCAGAGTCCCATGAATTGAAATCATCCAACGATGGTGGATGTTTTCAGGAAAACACAAAACAAAGAAGAAAAACTTCCTTTGCTTTTCCTTGCATAGTTATCTTTTTTCATTAACAGCTGTACTATATCCATCAAGAGTTAGACCACTTTTCCCATATATCCATAATATGCATGAATACAACCTGTGACTCAGCATACAGAGTGGAGGTAGCTTAGCTTGAAATTCCAGCTCCAGTACAAATTTACTGGGTTTAAATGGCTTAACGGCTGCCTCTCTTTATAAGACAGACAGAAAGATCAAATCTAATTCATAGGATTATTGGGAGAATTCAATGAGACAGTCCACTTGAGGGGCTTGGCATAGTACCTCGTGTGTAATTAAGCGCTCCATAGAGTAAGGACTCAACAATGACTGTTGATTAATGTTACTAATGACACCTGACATCTTCCCACCTCTTACAAGGCCTTCAATTTTTTTTTAGGATCTTGTATGTGGAATGTATGGGCTAGGAACTATATGGGATACAAAAATAACATTTGCACTTCAGTTTATAGATTACAAGGAAGAAGGAAAGTTGAAGGGGCATTTACAGTCTTATACGGCCATCTTTCTGGCTGTAACTGTGAAAGGCCACTAGACCACTGACACAGTCAGGCCACGTGCTTGTGCCACAGAAGGCATACCTCAGTACTCCTTCCTTCCTGCATTTCCTTCTCCCGCATTCAAGAAGCTGTGCCTGGAATGAAAGGTCAACCATCAAAGTCAGTGTTCCCCTGGAACAAGGTGCCTGAGCAGACAGCAGAGGGGCAGTGGTGCCAAGGCCAGCTATCATGGGTCAAGGGCCCAGCGACCCTATATCCCTGAGTAGGAGCACTGTTCCACCTCCATGCCAGGGAAGAAGAAGCACACATGAGCCCCAGAAAGCTTTCTCATGGCAGGAGAAGAAAGGGAAGCTGTCAGCTCAAAGAGCTGAACACAGGAGGCTCAATCAACGGCAGCCTCCTCATTCAAGTAACCTGAGACCTGGGAGAAAAAGGCAAGAGAAGAGCTGGAACCCAGTCAGGTTTGCTCTTTCTTTCTTTTGCAAAGCTCCTATTGGGCATGGTGGGGAGGGAGGAAAGGGGAAGGGTGGCATGACACAAAAGACACTGCTAGAGCAGATGCCAACTTGGTACCTTAGAATTACGGAGTTGCAGGGGTAAGCGGAGAGGCTTGGGGCCTCTCCCCAGTTCCCAGTAGATGGAAGGAAAATGATCCTTTCAAAGCCATTTGCTCAGTGAGGGCAAAGCACACCATTAGGAATCAATGCCAAGAGATTTTGGAGGGTTTTGTTGCATTTAAGGGGAGGAGGCAAAAACAACAATAGAAAGTAAAAGAGATGCTAAAAAGGCAAACCAGAGAGTGTAGATATTAATAGATAGTGAAGTGGAGGTGAAAAAAAAAACCCTTCATTTAACAGCTACTAGTGGGTTTTCTCAGCTTCCCAGGTAGCTCAGGGGTAAAGAGCCCACCTGCCAAAGCAGGAGATGCAGGCTCAATCCCTGGGTTGGGAAGATCCCCTGGGGGAGGAAATGGCCACTCACTCCAGTCTTCTTGCCTGGAGAGCACCATGGACAGAGGAGCCTGGTGGGCTACAGTCCATGGGATCACAAAGAGTCAGACACGACTGAGCAACTAAACAACAGCAGGTTTTCTCAAGACGGGGGGCTGTCTTTGTAAGCCATGTATGTCTCCAGGTTGATACAGGTGTGAGTTCTACATTCAGACAGTGAATCAAAATATCCAAAACTGCATGCATAGGAATTTCAAAAGATTCACAACTGGCCCACACAGCGAAAAGTAAGGTGAGAACAGCATGATGGGAGGCAGACACGTGCAGGGAAGAGTCATCGAAGAGTCATCATTGAGATGTTCTAGTATATTTCAGGAAGGTTTCATATGTACATTTAAGAGGTTTCCAAGTCTGACATGTCACCATCTCTGCCACCAGACTTGGAACAACATGTACAACACATCTATGCCTGGTGACAATGATTTGGGGTAACGGAGGTTAACGGGGTGATGTCCCTGATTTGGGAGGCAGGGTAAGATTAAGAGTTGCCAGATGTGAGAAGTGAATATGGCTGAGGGTTCACTGAGGGCAGAGCAGGATGCCAGAGAACTTTCACATCCTCCCTTTCCCTCCCTCCCTTACTTCCTGCTCCCACCTCCACACACACCCACACCCACACACCGCCACACCCCCAGGGAAGAAACACTGCTCTTTCCCTCGCACGAGACGGAAAAGTGTGCCAAATTTACTTAAATCCAAATGACAGAGGGTCCCAGCTAATTTGTAAGTTAAATTAATTACCACAGAAAAAGCAAAACTTGGTCCCTGAGAACTTCCTAAAAGATTGTATTAGATAGGACTCTTGGTTGCACGTCGTCTTATCTGTTGGCCTAGAAAACACAAACTACAGGAAAAGTAGGAATGAAAACAGTTTCAGGACTAACTGGATCCAGAAACTCAAATATCAGGGGGGCTCTCATCTTCCATCTGCGCCTCTCTTAGTGGCTGTGTTTCATTATTTCCCACCACAGAGAGAACTCATTCCTACAGTTTTTGATGTCAGCTTCCCGAGGAAGACGATTTGCCTAAACCAAGAAAATACATCCAAAAGGTGTGGGGAGACCACTAGATAGTGGGTGTCATCACCAACCATCTCTCTGAATGCTGAGGCCAAGCATTCTGACCTTACTGTGGAGACTGGTGGTGCCACTTAAGAACCCAGGGGAAATCACCATGGGAGACCTTGGTTCTAAGCAAACCATCCACGTGGAAGTGGTCATGGATGTCACTTTCCAGAATAAATCTGGTCACATCCTTGTCCCCTCCTATCCCACTCTGGATCCCATTTAAAAAATCTATGACTTCTTCATCTTGTTCTTGTAATACAGTCCTTCATAGAGCTCAAAGGTATGCCCCAAACTAATTCTCCATCTCGTTTCACCCTTTTCGGGGGCCATTCTCCTCTGAACTCCCTTACTAACCACCTCATCAACCATATCTGTTCTGGAATAAGCCACTCTCATCACCCTAAAGGGTCACTGAGAGTGCTGTCCTCGCTACCCTTTCCTCACCAGCTGGCCAAGTCAAGATCTCACCCAGTATTCAGGTTTGGCTCAAGCTGGTATTCACCACCTTCTTCCTTCCCCTCCCCCACTGATGTGAGATCCCTCTGTTATATGTTCAGAAAATACTGTGTGCTTTTTCTTCAGTGTAACCATCATTTTGCCCACCAATATTTCCCTGGCTGAACAAAGTAGGTATTTAAAACATTTTAAATTAACTAGTTAATCAAGAAATGAACTGATGGATGAAAGTATGAAGTAGCAATAAGACGATAATCAAGAACAATGAAGGACAGTGTGCATTTTCTTTTAACATTGAGAGGGCAAGAATAGGGCTTCCCTGATGGTCCAGTGGGTAAAGAGTCCACCTTGCAGTGCAAGGGGTGCCGGTTTGACTCCTGGCCCAGGGAGATGCCGCGGAGAGGCTGGACCAGTGTGTTCAAGTACAAGTCAGTGCTCTGGAGCACATGCGCCCAGAGCCAGTGTTCTGCAACAAGAGAGGCCACTGCAATGGGAGGCCCACATAGGCCAAAGAATAAATATGGATGAAAATAAATAAATAAAAAAACAACAGAAGAGGCCAAAATTTAAAAAAAAAGAGGGAAGGAATATTTATACTGTTCCTCATGTGTGACTGATATTGGGCTAGATATTTAATACTAGGTTTAAACTCAGATCATGCTAATCCTAATGCCTACGGTGCTTTTCCTCTACTGTATAGCCTCCTCCAAAAAACTGACAAGTTAAACACCAAGGGAACTGTGAAATGCAGAAGGGAAACTCATTTCTATGAGGTCAACAGATATTAGTTTACATAATAAACACTTAAGATATCACATATATGTGTCAGGCAAGTTCTAATGCTCTAAATATAAACTCATATTACCCTTACAAAGTAGTTTGCTTTTATCAAAGATGTCTCTTTGAATCACAGCAATCAAATACCTTGCTGACTGACCAGAATGTGACAGAATCGAGGCTGAGTCCAAGCACGTGGCTCTGGGGTCCACGTGCTTTACTCTCCTTCTATGCCATTGTCATGATTTTGTAAAGACACAGAGCTTAGTTATTGCCTTAAAAGATCACTTTCCCTTTTTCAAAAATTAAGGCGCATTCAGGTTCAAAATGAAGTCGGCAATTGAACTAAAAATTCGGGACAAAATACATGGAGCAGCTAGCTGAGGACTCAGAAGTGAATGGCAACAGGCAGATTCCGGATGGAAACCAGAATTCTAAGTACGACTGTACTGAGCCCCTCTCTTTTCCCTCTCCAGAATCTCCCGGCCTAATTCAAAGGGATCTTGGAACCCAGAACTGCATAGGGAGAGCAGACAGGGAGACCTCCAAAATGGCTCTGTTTCTGGTCCAGAGAATGGAAAGGAGGCCCCCTGGGCAACAGAGTTGGAAAAATCTCACTTCTCCGGTTGCAGGTAATCACACTGTAGTGCTGGTGGCTGTAATGACATCAGAAGATGAGCAGCAGGTGCCCAAAACTCAGAGGATTTTTTTTTTTCTTTTTTCTGACCACAGAGACTGGTCCCAAGAGCATGAGGAAAATGTTCATTTGTTCTTTTTCTCTTTATATTCTCCCACCATTTAGCCCCGGAAGTAGATAAATAGTGAGAAGGGCATGAAAGAGAAAAGAAATTAAATCACAGCTTTCTAGTCAAAGATCTGGAAAGGAAATTCTTGTGAACCGGTTAGTGTCTGGCAACTCAAAGAGAGAAGAGGGGTGGAAAAAATGAGGCCAAAGTGTTCTATATGAATTCTTCTACTCACCCTGAGCAATGTACACATGGATCTGATCCCAAATAACACCAAACGCTTTAGAACTAGTTACAGAGTAAACCACTGCCTCACTCCCAAGCAAGCACCTGGATGGCACTCACCTGGGGTAGATCAAAATATCACTGCAAAGGCTTTGACACGGACCTGACACTGGGGCAGCAGCTCAGAGAAGGCAGGTGGAAATCTGCAGCATGAACAGAATCTGCCTGGTAAAACACACACACAAATAAATAACCTTCACCATAAACTTAATAAAAGCAAGAGTGTCCTAACGTAACATTTAAAAAGTTCAGGACACAATTTAAAATTGATTTACACACAAATAAAGAGAAAAATCTCAGCAACTGGGAAAGGAAAAGACAGTCAACACACACCTACCTGAAGACAACATGGATACTGGGATTATCAGACATATAAAGAATCTATTTTAACCTACTCCAGAAAAGGACAATGAGTAATCTTTAAAAGAAATAAGAAACAAGAAAGCTGTAAAACACTAAAAGGGTGAATTTTATGGTACATGGATTACTTCTTGATTTAAAAACAACTGGGCAAATGTGAACAGCGCATGCTCAGTTGCTTCAGCCATGTCCACGTCTTTGCCACCCCGTGGACTGCAGCCTGCCAGGCTCCTCAGTCCATGGGATCCTCTGAACAAGCATACTGGAGTGCGTTGCCATTTCCTTCTCCAGGGGATCTTCCCGCCCCAGGCAGCGAACCTGGGTCCCCTGAACTGCAGGTGCATTCTTTCACCACTGAGCCACCAGGGAAGCCACACTAATACTGATAGCAAAACAAATCTCAAAACATTACATTTGTATGCTTCCACTGATGTGACATTCTGAAAAGGCAAAAGTATTGTGATGAACCAATTTCTGATGGTTCTTTTCTTTATATTCTCCCACCATTTAGCCCCGGAAGTAGATAAATAGTGAGAAGGGCATGAAAGAGAAAAGAAATTAAATCACAGCTTTCTAGTCAAAGATCTGGAAAGGAAATTCTTGTGAACCGGTTAGTGTCTGGCAACTCAAAGAGAGAAGAGGGGTGGAAAAAATGAGGCCAAAGTGTTCTATATGAATTCTTCTACTCACCCTGAGCAATGTACACATGGATCTGATCCCAAATAACACCAAACGCTTTAGAACTAGTTACAGAGTAAACCACTGCCTCACTCCCAAGCAAGCACCTGGATGGCACTCACCTGGGGTAGATCAAAATATCACTGCAAAGGCTTTGACACGGACCTGACACTGGGGCAGCAGCTCAGAGAAGGCAGGTGGAAATCTGCAGCATGAACAGAATCTGCCTGGTAAAACACACACACAATAAATAACCTTCACCATAAACTTAATAAAAGCAAGAGTGTCCTAACGTAACATTTAAAAAGTTCAGGACACAATTTAAAATTGATTTACACACAAATAAAGAGAAAAATCTCAGCAACTGGGAAAGGAAAAGACAGTCAACACACACCTACCTGAAGACAACATGGATACTGGGATTATCAGACATATAAAGAATCTATTTTAACCTACTCCAGAAAAGGACAATGAGTAATCTTTAAAAGAAATAAGAAACAAGAAAGCTGTAAAACACTAAAAGGGTGAATTTTATGGTACATGGATTACTTCTTGATTTAAAAACAACTGGGCAAATGTGAACAGCGCATGCTCAGTTGCTTCAGCCATGTCCACGTCTTTGCCACCCCGTGGACTGCAGCCTGCCAGGCTCCTCAGTCCATGGGATCCTCTGAACAAGCATACTGGAGTGCGTTGCCATTTCCTTCTCCAGGGGATCTTCCCGCCCCAGGCAGCGAACCTGGGTCCCCTGAACTGCAGGTGCATTCTTTCACCACTGAGCCACCAGGGAAGCCACACTAATACTGATAGCAAAACAAATCTCAAAACATTACATTTGTATGCTTCCACTGATGTGACATTCTGAAAAAGGCAAAAGTATTGTGATGGCAAACAGCTGCTGAGGGTGGAGGGAGGCTCTGGCTGCCAAAGGGCATGGCAGGGGGCAGTGGGGAGGGTGATGGAATCCTGACTGTGGTGGCAGTTATGTGAATCCATGAGTGGATTAAAATTCATCAAACACCACACCCGCATACACACAAACACACACACACACAACATTTAAAAAGCACACAAAAGAGAAGAAATTAAGTAAATGGTTCAGGATCAATAATCCAACACTCAGAGGATGCCAACACGGTACACTTCCTTTTTAATGAGATTTGTGATCTAACTAAAAACACAAAGTGAGCAAATTCTAGGGAGCTAACATTAGGCATAACAGTCATTCCTGTCATTTGTCAAGTGTTTACCCTGTGCCAGGCCCGTTCATGAAGCTATCTACCATCTAATCCTCCCAACAATACTATGAGGCAGAGGAATGGTGTCAAAGCCAGGAATGACTCCAATGGCCAGGCTACCCCGCACATAAAAGCTGGAAGAACAGAAGAACTGATCCCATCTCTATAGGGTCTCTATCAGAAATCACATTTCCAGAAACACACTGGCATGCCATGTTACACAACTGGCTTGTGGCTTATGAAGATACAAGGGTATTTTTTAATGTGTGTTCCTCATCAGGACAACAAAACCATCTCAGCACGATCTTAAGTGATGGCTCCTATAAGCTCATCATTTCTTGCTGCCATGTGGCACCCAAATGGCTCCTGATCTAAATAAAAACTGTTGGCACGTGCTCTCCATAAGGAAATGAGAGGGAATTGTCTCATCTGAAAAATGAGATTGGGTCCATCGGAAAGGTGGTTAAGGCACAGCCAGGACTGCAGAGACTTCCCTATAAAGAAAAAACACTGTCAACGCGCTAGAAGCTGGAGACTATGCGTGTTACTCAACCCTGAATTCAAACTTTGTGCAGTGGCCTGTAGTGATCAATACCTTTCCGCATCATTAAAAAGCAGCTAGTTTCTAGGAAACAGGTTCCCCAGGTCTGAAGGAGAGGCTGAGGCTTCCCTAAAATGCTCACTTTGGGGTTTCATACCCCTGTTCAGAAACTCCTCCCAAGACCTGCTTGTTCACCAAAGAGCAAGCCACCTTGGCTGGTCTATTCCTATCTTCCCTTCTCTGGTCCACATAACAGGAAACCCAGCCATTGTATCACCAAATTTGACTTCTCACAGTCTCAGCCAGCAGGGGGATGTGGCTTTCCTAGTTCTACGGTTTCTGAGGAAGAACTCTTATTGGCTCTTCCTCAGTCAGATGACCATGCTTACACCAACCAGTTGTGACCCATGAGGCAAACAGGGCTATGAGATGGGGCGAAAGTAGAGCAAGAAGACAAAGCAGTATCTCCAACCCAAAGAAAGTTCTTTCTGAACCAGCCCCAGGGTTCAATCCCTCCTGAACTCTTTATCACAAAAGCTGACATTTACTGAATACTTAACATGTGCTGAGCCCGTTACACCAGCTTCACGTAATGCTCAATGATGTAAACATTACTATGCCTGTATTATAACTGAAAACGTTGAAGCATGTGGCAGTTATGTAACTTGCCCAAGATGACAAAATTAGCAAGTGACAGAACTTGTCATTGTGGCTGTGACCACAATGCCTTTTTTTTAATTTTTGAATATGCACTACCTGATCAACTCTTGTGGCTTATGAAGATACAAGGGTATTTTTTAATGTGTGTTCCTCATCAGGACAACAAAACCATCTCAGCACGATCTTAAGTGATGGCTCCTATAAGCTCATCATTTCTTGCTGCCATGTGGCACCCAAATGGCTCCTGATCTAAATAAAAACTGTTGGCACGTGCTCTCCATAAGGAAATGAGAGGGAATTGTCTCATCTGAAAAATGAGATTGGGTCCATCGGAAAGGTGGTTAAGGCACAGCCAGGACTGCAGAGACTTCCCTATAAAGAAAAAACACTGTCAACGCGCTAGAAGCTGGAGACTATGCGTGTTACTCAACCCTGAATTCAAACTTTGTGCAGTGGCCTGTAGTGATCAATACCTTTCCGCATCATTAAAAAGCAGCTAGTTTCTAGGAAACAGGTTCCCCAGGTCTGAAGGAGAGGCTGAGGCTTCCCTAAAATGCTCACTTTGGGGTTTCATACCCCTGTTCAGAAACTCCTCCCAAGACCTGCTTGTTCACCAAAGAGCAAGCCACCTTGGCTGGTCTATTCCTATCTTCCCCTACTCTGGTCCACATAACAGGAAACCCAGCCATTGTATCACCAAATTTGACTTCTCACAGTCTCAGCCAGCAGGGGGATGTGGCTTTCCTAGTTCTACGGTTTCTGAGGAAGAACTCTTATTGGCTCTTCCTCAGTCAGATGACCATGCTTACACCAACCAGTTGTGACCCATGAGGCAAACAGGGCTATGAGATGGGGCGAAAGTAGAGCAAGAAGACAAAGCAGTATCTCCAACCCAAAGAAAGTTCTTTCTGAACCAGCCCCAGGGTTCAATCCCTCCTGAACTCTTTATCACAAAAGCTGACATTTACTGAATACTTAACATGTGCTGAGCCCGTTACACCAGCTTCACGTAATGCTCAATGATGTAAACATTACTATGCCTGTATTATAACTGAAAACGTTGAAGCATGTGGCAGTTATGTAACTTGCCCAAGATGACAAAATTAGCAAGTGACAGAACTTGTCATTGTGGCTGTGACCACAATGCCTTTTTTTTAATTTTTGAATATGCACTACCTGATCAACTCTTCTGGTACTAATACGCCTCTATGAATATTTATCACTTCACTCTTATTCCCACTTCCCCAGCTAGACTAGGGGTGGAAGTCAGGCCTCCTCATTCTCTCTCTATATCCACATCTTTGCCTTGGACCGACCCTACAATCAAAGCCCAAGAGTGCCAGGGCCCCAGGTGACATGCGATCAGAGTGCCTGCCAAGGAAGGAACAGATGGGTCTGCTAAATGGTGAAATCAAGTCCCTGCCACTGTAATGGCAATAAGCATTCCACATAAAATAATTACTTCCAGTTTGCTTGGCAGGTTGGATGAAGTCCGAGGGAAGGTTAATTTATCTTTCACAGCTTTGAGCCTTCAAGCTGTGGTTTCCCAAGTGAAAAGAGCCTCTCTTCAATGATTCTTTGCAAGATCCATTTAATCATGACAGAATTACCTCCTCATCACTGAGTGGCAAAGTCTATTTGGAGTCCACTTGCCAGTTAGGGATCAGAATGGAGGGGATTATTTAAGTCACATGGAAATTTAAGTCTATAGCAAAAGTCTACAGTACAGTAGGTAGAATTGTAATAGCATCAATCTGTAGATACCAGGCAAAACCTGTGCAGTGATTTTCTCATGTAAGGAATGGGTACCATCATAGATGGCCAATGTATCTACAGCATATGAAGGACATTACATAAGATAAAGGTCACCCAATAAAACCTGGAATGGTTAACGGTGCTTAAATACTTCCAGAAACATAGCCCATTCATTGATGGAGCCTCTCAGACCAAGCTCAAATGGCAGCACTTCTTGTTTTTCCTTGTAATGAATGCTTCTACCCTTCTTCACCTCTGTTTTCTGAAGCTCTGCCTTCCTCCATTTAAAACCATCTGTTAAGATTCTTGTGTTGAGGGGGTCAGAAAAGTCAACACTTTTTGTATGGGTCTTCAATAAACAAATGCCTTCTCACATTGACTGGCAAAGGTCTAATATGGGTAACAATTTGATCTCATTATTATGAACATCTGATCCAATTCAATCCCATTTCTTTTTCGGAAACACTTGGTTTAACATAATTCTTGGTGGTCAACGACAAGACAAGAGATGGATTTCATCCACAAATGCCTTATATGGTGCCTCAGAGAGACACTAATTTTAAATCAGTCTTGCCTACTCAGCCCTGTCGGAAACTACTCCCTAGCAGTAGCAAAGAAAATAATTCCACACACTGGCAAGACGAACACATAGTGGTGAATGTTTAGAGATTTGTCAGTGGTAGGAGACATCCAATATACTTTCTAAAACAATAAACAGGCGTAATCATAAAGGCAAAAATAATTTCAGTTGACTTGAAAAACGGCTTTAATTATCTATTATATTTTGAGGCAAAATGTATTCTTTTAGTCTCCCCAACAGCTAGATTCCCTTCTACTGTTAAAAGTCTTTTGCAGGCCCACACAGGCCAAAGAATTAAGATAAATGAAAACGAATCAACGAAGGACCAATAAGAGAGGCCAAAATTAAAAAATAATAAAAAAAGGCTTTTGCATGTAACTTCCTGTCTCGCTCTCTCAGTTCATGCAGTTCTAAATTTGATCATGGTTGATATTTTTTAATACTGGTGCAAATCATTGGGATGAAGGTCAGAATGGAGGGGATTATTTAAGTCACATGGAAATTTAAGTCTATAGCAAAAGTCTACAGTACAGTAGGTAGAATTGTAATAGCATCAATCTGTAGATACCAGGCAAAACCTGTGCAGTGATTTTCTCATGTAAGGAATGGGTACCATCATAGATGGCCAATGTATCTACAGCATATGAAGGACATTACATAAGATAAAGGTCACCCAATAAAACCTGGAATGGTTAACGGTGCTTAAATACTTCCAGAAACATAGCCCATTCATTGATGGAGCCTCTCAGACCAAGCTCAAATGGCAGCACTTCTTGTTTTTCCTTGTAATGAATGCTTCTACCCTTCTTCACCTCTGTTTTCTGAAGCTCTGCCTTCCTCCATTTAAAACCATCTGTTAAGATTCTTGTGTTGAGGGGGTCAGAAAAGTCAACACTTTTTGTATGGGTCTTCAATAAACAAATGCCTTCTCACATTGACTGGCAAAGGTCTAATATGGGTAACAATTTGATCTCATTATTATGAACATCTGATCCAATTCAATCCCATTTCTTTTTCGGAAACACTTGGTTTAACATAATTCTTGGTGGTCAACGACAAGACAAGAGATGGATTTCATCCACAAATGCCTTATATGGTGCCTCAGAGAGACACTAATTTTAAATCAGTCTTGCCTACTCAGCCCTGTCGGAAACTACTCCCTAGCAGTAGCAAAGAAAATAATTCCACACACTGGCAAGACGAACACATAGTGGTGAATGTTTAGAGATTTGTCAGTGGTAGGAGACATCCAATATACTTTCTAAAACAATAAACAGGCGTAATCATAAAGGCAAAAATAATTTCAGTTGACTTGAAAAACGGCTTTAATTATCTATTATATTTTGAGGCAAAATGTATTCTTTTAGTCTCCCCAACAGCTAGATTCCCTTCTACTGTTAAAAGTCTTTTGCAGGCCCACACAGGCCAAAGAATTAAGATAAATGAAAACGAATCAACGAAGGACCAATAAGAGAGGCCAAAATTAAAAAATAATAAAAAAAGGCTTTTGCATGTAACTTCCTGTCTCGCTCTCTCAGTTCATGCAGTTTGCTAAATTTAGAATTCATGGTTGATATTTTTTTAATACTTGAAAAATGTCACTTTTCTTACCTCCATGGCTTCAAATGACAAATCCACTGCCTTGTCTCTCTGTGACCGCCTTTATGATGTTTACTGTCTTTGGTTTTTAGAACTTCAATTATGGTAGGTTTTGGCATTATCCCATTTGGGATTAACTCAGCTTTCTAAATATGCAGGATCAGTTTTTTACCAAATTCACAAAATTTTCAGTCATTTAGTTTCTTCAAATATTTCAATATGATTCTATCTTTCCTCTCCTCTGGGACTCCAATGATGCAAACCTCAGCTCTTTTATTGTCCCACAGGTTCCTGAGACTCTGTTCCTTTTTCTTTCAGTTTGTTTTTCCTCTTGTTTAAACTAAGTAAAGTCTATTATTCTCTCCTCAAGTTTACAGACTCTACCCTCTGTCATCTCCACTCTACTATTCTGCCCATCCAATGAATGCTTTATTTCAGTTATTTTATTTTTCAGTTTTCTAATTTCCATTTTGTTCTTCTTTTATAACATCAGGTTTTTGCTGAGATTTTGTATTTTTTCATTTGTGTCAAGAGAATTCATAGCTGCTATGAAGACAGCTGCTTTAAGATCCCTGTCAGATAATTCTGGTTTATTGTAGCCTTGGTATCTATTGATTGTCTTTTCTCACTCAAGATGTAATTTTCCTCATTTTTGGTATGAACAGTGATTTTTTTTTTTAACTGTATCCTTAGAAGTTTGGATATTATATTATGAGGCTCTAGGTTCTATTTAATCTAAATTTTGAACAGTGGTAGGAGACATCCAATATACTTTCTAAAACAATAAACAGGCATAATCATAAAGGCAAAAATAATTTCAGTTGACTTGAAAAACGGCTTTAATTATCTATTATATTTTGAGGCAAAATGTATTCTTTTAGTCTCCCCAACAGCTAGATTCCCTTCTACTGTTAAAAGTCTTTTGCAGGCCCACACAGGCCAAAGAATTAAGATAAATGAAAACGAATCAACGAAGGACCAATAAGAGAGGCCAAAATTAAAAAATAATAAAAAAAGGCTTTTGCATGTAACTTCCTGTCTCGCTCTCTCAGTTCATGCAGTTTGCTAAATTTAGAATTCATGGTTGATATTTTTTTAATACTTGAAAAATGTCACTTTTCTTACCTCCATGGCTTCAAATGACAAATCCACTGCCTTGTCTCTCTGTGACCGCCTTTATGATGTTTACTGTCTTTGGTTTTTAGAACTTCAATTATGGTAGGTTTTGGCATTATCCCATTTGGGATTAACTCAGCTTTCTAAATATGCAGGATCAGTTTTTTACCAAATTCACAAAATTTTCAGTCATTTAGTTTCTTCAAATATTTCAATATGATTCTATCTTTCCTCTCCTCTGGGACTCCAATGATGCAAACCTCAGCTCTTTTATTGTCCCACAGGTTCCTGAGACTCTGTTCCTTTTTCTTTCAGTTTGTTTTTCCTCTTGTTTAAACTAAGTAAAGTCTATTATTCTCTCCTCAAGTTTACAGACTCTACCCTCTGTCATCTCCACTCTACTATTCTGCCCATCCAATGAATGCTTTATTTCAGTTATTTTATTTTTCAGTTTTCTAATTTCCATTTTGTTCTTCTTTTATAACATCAGGTTTTTGCTGAGATTTTGTATTTTTTCATTTGTGTCAAGAGAATTCATAGCTGCTATGAAGACAGCTGCTTTAAGATCCCTGTCAGATAATTCTGGTTTATTGTAGCCTTGGTATCTATTGATTGTCTTTTCTCACTCAAGATGTAATTTTCCTCATTTTTGGTATGAACAGTGATTTTTTTTTTTAACTGTATCCTTAGAAGTTTGGATATTATATTATGAGGCTCTAGGTTCTATTTAATCTATTTTTTTTAAGCAGGAAAGTCTTCCTTGTTGCAATGTAGTATGAGGGCTAGGTAAAATGGAAATAATGAACGTATATCCCTTAAAGGGTTATTTCAAGCACTTAATGAAGTTAAGCTATGTAAAGCAGTTCAACCAATGCTTAGCATGCTGTGAGTTCTCACTAAATGAAGGGAAGAACTGACATGATGAACATCACTGAATAAGTGATAATGGTTGCTAATGGCAGGCCAATGTCTTTTACTTGTCTCTTACCTTTCAAAGAGCTGAGTTCATGGTAAGTGCCTAGTAAATTACACCAACACTAACCAAGGTATAAGGAAGGAGAAGATTAAACCTGATAACTCAATTTCTTATCCCACAAGGACACCTGTTTTAATATAAAGGTTAAAGCTGGCTGACCAATTGCATTCTCACCACTGGCTGTCACACTACGTAACATTACTGTCTCTTTCATGTCAATTTTCTAGGGATTTCTACATCAAAAGCAATTTCCAGTGGGACTGACATCTTTAGCTGCACAGAATAAAAACTCTTTATCCACAATGATGTCCCTCCTCTAGCCCACTAGTTTCCTATTGCCATGTTTAAAAAATATCCCAATAGAACCTGGATTCAAGTAATGAAAATATGAGGAATGGAGGGCAGAAAATTGTCAGATGACACAGATAGCAATATTGTACTTATGGGCTCATATTAGGTTTTTTTGAGACACTTAAATGGAGAGAACTGCAGACAGACTGGTGGTACTCTGCACTCACACATACAGCAAGAACCATTCCTGCCAAGCTGACACAACCTCAGGTAAAGAGGGGCTCTGAAGTGAGTTTATCTGAGGGCAACTGTGTTGGAAGAACTTCTCTCATTCTAAAACCTAACGGTTGACATCATTGGGATAAAAACGGTCTAGCAGTCAGTTCTATCTCATCAACCACGATCTAGCCGGAGCTTTCATTCCATTGTTTTTTAACTGTATCAGCTTTAGAGAGTTTGGATTGTAGCCTTGGTATCTATTGATTGTCTTTTCTCACTCAAGATGTAATTTTCCTCATTTTTGGTATGAACAGTGATTTTTTTTTTTAACTGTATCCTTAGAAGTTTGGATATTATATTATGAGGCTCTAGGTTCTATTTAATCTATTTTTTTTAAGCAGGAAAGTCTTCCTTGTTGCAATGTAGTATGAGGGCTAGGTAAAATGGAAATAATGAACGTATATCCCTTAAAGGGTTATTTCAAGCACTTAATGAAGTTAAGCTATGTAAAGCAGTTCAACCAATGCTTAGCATGCTGTGAGTTCTCACTAAATGAAGGGAAGAACTGACATGATGAACATCACTGAATAAGTGATAATGGTTGCTAATGGCAGGCCAATGTCTTTTACTTGTCTCTTACCTTTCAAAGAGCTGAGTTCATGGTAAGTGCCTAGTAAATTACACCAACACTAACCAAGGTATAAGGAAGGAGAAGATTAAACCTGATAACTCAATTTCTTATCCCACAAGGACACCTGTTTTAATATAAAGGTTAAAGCTGGCTGACCAATTGCATTCTCACCACTGGCTGTCACACTACGTAACATTACTGTCTCTTTCATGTCAATCTCTCTAGGGATTTCTACATCAAAAGCAATTTCCAGTGGGACTGACATCTTTAGCTGCACAGAATAAAAACTCTTTATCCACAATGATGTCCCTCCTCTAGCCCACTAGTTTCCTATTGCCATGTTTAAAAAATATCCCAATAGAACCTGGATTCAAGTAATGAAAATATGAGGAATGGAGGGCAGAAAATTGTCAGATGACACAGATAGCAATATTGTACTTATGGGCTCATATTAGGTTTTTTTGAGACACTTAAATGGAGAGAACTGCAGACAGACTGGTGGTACTCTGCACTCACACATACAGCAAGAACCATTCCTGCCAAGCTGACACAACCTCAGGTAAAGAGGGGCTCTGAAGTGAGTTTATCTGAGGGCAACTGTGTTGGAAGAACTTCTCTCATTCTAAAACCTAACGGTTGACATCATTGGGATAAAAACGGTCTAGCAGTCAGTTCTATCTCATCAACCACTATCTAGCCGGAGCTTTCATTCCATTGCTGCTACTATATCTAAACAGGTACTAATATATTTAAAATGGCATTTTTGTGTCACTGATCCTTGAGATAGCAAGGACTTTCTTTTTCTTCTACACTAACCTCCCATTGGGCTTCCCTGGTGGCTCAGTGCTAAAGAATTTACTTGCCAGTGCAGAACACTCAGGTTCAGTCTCTAGGTCAGGAAGATTTGCTGGAGAAGGAAACAGCAATCCACTCCAGTATTCATGCCTGGGAAACCCCATGGACAGAGGAGCCTGGCAGGCTATACTCTATGGCACTGCAAAGAGTTAGACACGACTTAGTGATTAAACAACAACAAATAACAACAACCTCCCATGAACCTATTTTGTGGAGTATTTTATTTGGTCCCATTCCCTCTCCATTCTACCAAGCTTTATTACCCTAGAGGAGCACCCACAACAGGAGGCAATTTTTCCTGCAGCGGATATGTGGCAATGAAGCATTTTTGGTTGTCACAAGCTGGAGAGGAGAGAAGAGGAGAGATTCAGGCCAGTGCTATCAGCATCCAGTGAATAGAGGCCAGGGATGTTGCTAAATCTCTTAATGTGCAAGATGCTCCCCACCCCCAACAAAGTATCTAGTCTAAAATGCCAATAGAATCAAAGCTGTGAAATCTGCCTAGAGACTGGAAAACAAAATTATTTTCCAAGATAGAAATATCTTGAAGCTCGAGTTCCACACAGACTCAGTTGGAAAGCAGAGGTGAGGTCCCTGTGGGCACAGCTGTAAAGTCCTCCTGCAAGCTTACTGGAAGAGGTATTTAGTTTTTCTGCCAAAATTGTGGTTTTTCTTAAAATATTGAACCTGACTTAAAATGGGAATGGAGGGCAGAAAATTGTCAGATGACACAGATAGCAATATTGTACTTATGGGCTCATATTAGGTTTTTTTGAGACACTTAAATGGAGAGAACTGCAGACAGACTGGTGGTACTCTGCACTCACACATACAGCAAGAACCATTCCTGCCAAGCTGACACAACCTCAGGTAAAGAGGGGCTCTGAAGTGAGTTTATCTGAGGGCAACTGTGTTGGAAGAACTTCTCTCATTCTAAAACCTAACGGTTGACATCATTGGGATAAAAACGGTCTAGCAGTCAGTTCTATCTCATCAACCACTATCTAGCCGGAGCTTTCATTCCATTGCTGCTACTATATCTAAACAGGTACTAATATATTTAAAATGGCATTTTTGTGTCACTGATCCTTGAGATAGCAAGGACTTTCTTTTTCTTCTACACTAACCTCCCATTGGGCTTCCCTGGTGGCTCAGTGCTAAAGAATTTACTTGCCAGTGCAGAACACTCAGGTTCAGTCTCTAGGTCAGGAAGATTTGCTGGAGAAGGAAACAGCAATCCACTCCAGTATTCATGCCTGGGAAACCCCATGGACAGAGGAGCCTGGCAGGCTATACTCTATGGCACTGCAAAGAGTTAGACACGACTTAGTGATTAAACAACAACAAATAACAACAACCTCCCATGAACCTATTTTGTGGAGTATTTTATTTGGTCCCATTCCCTCTCCATTCTACCAAGCTTTATTACCCTAGAGGAGCACCCACAACAGGAGGCAATTTTTCCTGCAGCGGATATGTGGCAATGAAGCATTTTTGGTTGTCACAAGCTGGAGAGGAGAGAAGAGGAGAGATTCAGGCCAGTGCTATCAGCATCCAGTGAATAGAGGCCAGGGATGTTGCTAAATCTCTTAATGTGCAAGATGCTCCCCACCCCCAACAAAGTATCTAGTCTAAAATGCCAATAGAATCAAAGCTGTGAAATCTGCCTAGAGACTGGAAAACAAAATTATTTTCCAAGATAGAAATATCTTGAAGCTCGAGTTCCACACAGACTCAGTTGGAAAGCAGAGGTGAGGTCCCTGTGGGCACAGCTGTAAAGTCCTCCTGCAAGCTTACTGGAAGAGGTATTTAGTTTTTCTGCCAAAATTGTGGTTCTAGTTCTACTCTCTGAGTGTCAAGTGTTAAGACAGAAGCATCAAGGCTTTCACTGGAAGCATGTTACATGTGATTGGATTTTCTCTTGGCTTCTCCGCTCCTGGCTGTGTAGCATTTAATTTTCTTTCTCTGGCTCTCCTACGAAATTCTTGTAAGTGACTTAATGACCTATCATAAATCCTCTCCTGCTTAAACTAGTTAAGAGTGCATTATTTTGTCTGCAATTAAAGAACCTAAGTAATACAGCAGATGATTATAGGCAATCAATCTTCAAGAAAATGGGAAATATGAGATTGATTAGGACCTGGCTGAGTTTGAAATCAATGCAGATTCAGTTAGCATCAGAAGATGGAACTCTTGTAAGGTTTTGGAGGACTAAGTGGCTGATGCTAGAGGCCATTACAAGACACAAGGAATGAAAAAATAATAACTGGATTGATAACAGTAGATTAAAGATGGTCACAAATTCTGTGACTCATCCATCAGTTCCCTCTTTCCACAAACCTCAACTGTCTCTTGAGTCAATGAACAGAGATATAACAAAAATTAGTCCTGCATAACTGCAGAGGCTGGGCCTTAGGTGTGCAGTGTCTACCTTTGCCTCTTAGCAATTCTCTTTTGGAATTCAGCCACCATGTTATGGGGGAAACACAAGCAACCGTGAAGAGAGGCTCCAGGGAGCAGAACCAAGGCACCTTTAGCTGACAACCCCACCTGAATCTTCAACCAACACCCAGCATCACCGCCAGCCAGTTTCATCACTTGTCTTGAATATTCCAGCTCCTGGTGACTCTTGGATTGCTGTCCCAGAGCGCATGCTAGTCGCTTCAGTCGTGTCCAACTCTGGAGGACCCCATGAACTGCAGCTCACTAGGATCCTACTACATCTAGTCAATCCACAAAGTTGTGATAGATGATAACTGGTTACTTCCATAAGTCACTAAGCTTTGGAGCGGTCTGTTATGTAGCAACAGACTACCAAAATGTTTGGCTAATTCTAACTGCACTGGCAAGTTTAAAAAACAAAATGACTGTTTTTTTAAAATCCCTCCTGCTGTAAACTAAGCTTATAGAGTTTAGCTGCCAAAATTGTGGTTCTAGTTCTACTCTGAGTGTCAAGTGTTAAGACAGAAGCATCAAGGCTTTCACTTGAAGCTTGGTACATGTGATTGGATTTTCTTTTGGCTTCTCCGCTCCTGGCTGTGTAGCATTTAATTTTCTTTCTCTGGCTCTCCTACGAAATTCTTGTAAGTGACTTAATGACCTATCATAAATCCTCTCCTGCTTAAACTAGTTAAGAGTGCATTATTTTGTCTGCAATTAAAGAACCTAAGTAATACAGCAGATGATTATAGGCAATCAATCTTCAAGAAAATGGGAAATATGAGATTGATTAGGACCTGGCTGAGTTTGAAATCAATGCAGATTCAGTTAGCATCAGAAGATGGAACTCTTGTAAGGTTTTGGAGGACTAAGTGGCTGATGCTAGAGGCCATTACAAGACACAAGGAATGAAAAAATAATAACTGGATTGATAACAGTAGATTAAAGATGGTCACAAATTCTGTGACTCATCCATCAGTTCCCTCTTTCCACAAACCTCAACTGTCTCTTGAGTCAATGAACAGAGATATAACAAAAATTAGTCCTGCATAACTGCAGAGGCTGGGCCTTAGGTGTGCAGTGTCTACCTTTGCCTCTTAGCAATTCTCTTTTGGAATTCAGCCACCATGTTATGGGGAAGCACAAGCAACCGTGAAGAGAGGCTCCAGGGAGCAGAACCAAGGCACCTTTAGCTGACAACCCCACCTGAATCTTCAACCAACACCCAGCATCACCGCCAGCCAGTTTCATCACTTGTCTTGAATATTCCAGCTCCTGGTGACTCTTGGATTGCTGTCCCAGAGCGCATGCTAGTCGCTTCAGTCGTGTCCAACTCTGGAGGACCCCATGAACTGCAGCTCACTAGGATCCTACTACATCTAGTCAATCCACAAAGTTGTGATAGATGATAACTGGTTACTTCCATAAGTCACTAAGCTTTGGAGCGGTCTGTTATGTAGCAACAGACTACCAAAATGTTTGGCTAATTCTAACTGCACTGGCAAGTTTAAAAAACAAAATGACAAATTCAAGATTTAATTCCCCATTTAAGGCATAATTAGAAAATCACAGTTTCCATGACTAACCTCAAAAAAGGTGGCTACAAAAATTAGATGCCAAGCCTAATCCTGTGGGTTGTTCAACATTCAACATGGATTGATTAAACAGCCTCACTGGAATTCTTGAGTACAAATTAGGAAAATAATTTGGAAAGTAAAGGATTTTAGAAAATTCTTGTAAGTAAGAATGATGAGAGCTGAGAGGATTTGAATGCTTCTGAAGACCTCTAACTTTTCAAACATGACCTTCAATTGCCAACAGAAGCAGCCCTTCAATTGCCAACAGAAGCAGCTCATCTTTCGCTGAGTGATGAAGCTGGCCCTGCTTGCTAAAACAACTAATAAAAGCATCATCGGAGAGAGTTCCTATCACAGAAATCCAACGATTCCCTTGACTCAATATACTACCTCTTGGAGGCTCCAGGCTTAAAACTAGAGTCAGATTTCAACCTGCCCTGGGACATCAGTTACGGAGTAAAACTAGAAAAGAAGAGATATTCTAAGAGAACTACCAAATTTTCTAAATTATGTCAACACAGTCCAGGAAACATGTGAGATTAAAGGAGGAGTAACATAACTGAATACGGGCTGACTGTAGTGATGTGGGTTTATCAGCCAGACATTCTCATATCCATGGGCTCAATCAAGCAGCTGGGAGTGGTTCCAGACGAATGATAGAGACGCTGACTCTGTGGTGTCCTATTGTAAATAAAGTCAATATCCATGTCATAACGTAGAATGAAGATGACCAAGATGCAGGAGAGAGGATGCTGACAACCCACCTGAATCTTCAACCAACACCCAGCATCACCGCCAGCCAGTTTCATCACTTGTCTTGAATATTCCAGCTCCTGGTGACTCTTGGATTGCTGTCCCAGAGCGCATGCTAGTCGCTTCAGTCGTGTCCAACTCTGGAGGACCCCATGAACTGCAGCTCACTAGGATCCTACTACATCTAGTCAATCCACAAAGTTGTGATAGATGATAACTGGTTACTTCCATAAGTCACTAAGCTTTGGAGCGGTCTGTTATGTAGCAACAGACTACCAAAATGTTTGGCTAATTCTAACTGCACTGGCAAGTTTAAAAAACAAAATGACAAATTCAAGATTTAATTCCCCATTTAAGGCATAATTAGAAAATCACAGTTTCCATGACTAACCTCAAAAAAGGTGGCTACAAAAATTAGATGCCAAGCCTAATCCTGTGGGTTGTTCAACATTCAACATGGATTGATTAAACAGCCTCACTGGAATTCTTGAGTACAAATTAGGAAAATAATTTGGAAAGTAAAGGATTTTAGAAAATTCTTGTAAGTAAGAATGATGAGAGCTGAGAGGATTTGAATGCTTCTGAAGACCTCTAACTTTTCAAACATGACCTTCAATTGCCAACAGAAGCAGCCCTTCAATTGCCAACAGAAGCAGCTCATCTTTCGCTGAGTGATGAAGCTGGCCCTGCTTGCTAAAACAACTAATAAAAGCATCATCGGAGAGAGTTCCTATCACAGAAATCCAACGATTCCCTTGACTCAATATACTACCTCTTGGAGGCTCCAGGCTTAAAACTAGAGTCAGATTTCAACCTGCCCTGGGACATCAGTTACGGAGTAAAACTAGAAAAGAAGAGATATTCTAAGAGAACTACCAAATTTTCTAAATTATGTCAACACAGTCCAGGAAACATGTGAGATTAAAGGAGGAGTAACATAACTGAATACGGGCTGACTGTAGTGATGTGGGTTTATCAGCCAGACATTCTCATATCCATGGGCTCAATCAAGCAGCTGGGAGTGGTTCCAGACGAATGATAGAGACGCTGACTCTGTGGTGTCCTATTGTAAATAAAGTCAATATCCATGTCATAACGTAGAATGAAGATGACCAAGATGCAGGGAGAGAGGATGCTGGAGTAAACTCATTATATTCCATTCACTCACCCATCTTTGAGAGGGTTCAAAAACATACCCTTACCAAAACATTAAGAGAGAACACTGACAGTTGAAGCCATAGAATATCTTGGAAAAGAACTGTAGGGGCATCTACACCAGGCTAGATGTGCAGATGCAAGATGCTGCCATTGAAAAGTGCCTTCTGATTTCAGTGGGGTTGACAGAGTGGGAAGCAAAGTCAGTCTATGTGTGACCATAACAGGCAGCCCAGTTGGAAAGAAGTTCAGAATGATCTGACCCACAAGGATCTCTGTCATAGGGTCCTTTTTTTTTAATTGAAATATAGCTAATTCACAATGTTTTATTGATACCTGTACAGCAGGAAAGGGAAGATCCACAGAATTTGGTAGCAACACTGAACTGAATTCTTCTGAACCATCACTCATATGGGACCTCACAGCACAATTATAGACGCAGGGTTCTAATGGGGCTGATACGAGTTTGGACCTAAGCCACAGAACAGTGGGTTCAATGGATACACAAACCCATGTTGGTTGTTTCATTAGCTCCTGAGTTCATAGTAGGAACAGATGTTCTCAGAACACCAGCGCACTGAGAGGTTTATGGGAAAAGGGCTGAAGCTCCTAGAGTGCTCCTCCATATGAAAACAGTAAGCCCCAAACAATACTACCCCCTACAGGAATACAAAATTAGTGCCACCAGCCAAGACCTGGAAGATCAACTTGTCACAGTCTCACTTAGCTTGCCTATCTAATCTGTGCAGAAGATGGATCGGGATCTTTTTTTTTGGAGAATTAGAGTAGCCTTTATTCCTTAAGTTTAATGTTTTCTAAATTATGTCAACACAGTCCAGGAAACATGTGAGATTAAAGGAGGAGTAACATAACTGAATACGGGCTGACTGTAGTGATGTGGGTTTATCAGCCAGACATTCTCATATCCATGGGCTCAATCAAGCAGCTGGGAGTGGTTCCAGACGAATGATAGAGACGCTGACTCTGTGGTGTCCTATTGTAAATAAAGTCAATATCCATGTCATAACGTAGAATGAAGATGACCAAGATGCAGGGAGAGAGGATGCTGGAGTAAACTCATTATATTCCATTCACTCACCCATCTTTGAGAGGGTTCAAAAACATACCCTTACCAAAACATTAAGAGAGAACACTGACAGTTGAAGCCATAGAATATCTTGGAAAAGAACTGTAGGGGCATCTACACCAGGCTAGATGTGCAGATGCAAGATGCTGCCATTGAAAAGTGCCTTCTGATTTCAGTGGGGTTGACAGAGTGGGAAGCAAAGTCAGTCTATGTGTGACCATAACAGGCAGCCCAGTTGGAAAGAAGTTCAGAATGATCTGACCCACAAGGATCTCTGTCATAGGGTCCTTTTTTTTTAATTGAAATATAGCTAATTCACAATGTTTTATTGATACCTGTACAGCAGGAAAGGGAAGATCCACAGAATTTGGTAGCAACACTGAACTGAATTCTTCTGAACCATCACTCATATGGGACCTCACAGCACAATTATAGACGCAGGGTTCTAATGGGGCTGATACGAGTTTGGACCTAAGCCACAGAACAGTGGGTTCAATGGATACACAAACCCATGTTGGTTGTTTCATTAGCTCCTGAGTTCATAGTAGGAACAGATGTTCTCAGAACACCAGCGCACTGAGAGGTTTATGGGAAAAGGGCTGAAGCTCCTAGAGTGCTCCTCCATATGAAAACAGTAAGCCCCAAACAATACTACCCCCTACAGGAATACAAAAATTAGTGCCACCAGCCAAGACCTGGAAGATCAACTTGTCACAGTCTCACTTAGCTTGCCTATCTAATCTGTGCAGAAGATGGATCGATCTTGGAGAATTAGAGTAGCTTATTCTAAGTTTAATTAGGTGTTGTCTTCAATTGCAGCTACTATTCCAGATGTAGTCTTCTCGGTAGAGTAAATCAATACAGCCTCTGGCACCTAGTGTGCAGATATTGATCTGTCTAATGCATTTTACTCTATCCCCATTAGCAGAAAAATATCAAAAGTAACTATTAAGTAACCCATAAGGCTCCCAATTTGGAGGGAAAGTCAGAGCAAGAGAAGATTCTCCAGCTGGCCTGGCTCAGTCAGTTGGCTTTTATGATTCCTCAGATCCAATGACATTTGATTTGTGATTGAATCAGGTACTGTAAGAAGCTTGAGCCAACAGGGAGAATTAGAGTTGCAGCCCTTAGGAATGGTAGCAAAACCAGATTCTTTTTTCCCTCTGAAGAAATCTGCTTTCTGAAAGCACCTAGATGCCAAGAAGTCATGAAACCTGAACTTGCTATCATGAAGTGAATTTGTCTGATTTACCAAACCCTAAAGTCAGGCAAGCCCTGCAGCAGTCCTCCATCAAGGAGATGCGATATACATATATAGAAATCGGGCTTGAGCAGATCTTTATGGTGTAAGGCATTTGTACTCTCAGCATAACTGCTCCTGCCACACTGTAGTCGCAGGACCCATCACGAATCCTTATGATTAGATGGTTGAGAAGGAAAGCAAGGCCTGATCTATGGTGATGGTAAGGAATGGACAGCTGTGCCATTTCAGACTCAGTCAAAAATGGTTTTAAAGGACAATGGGCAATAGGAGAGCTTTCTAGTGACTAGGATTTTAAGGAGTTAGTCCCATGATGCATTTGGAAAGAGTAGAGGATTGTTAACAAGAAGCCTTTAGTGAAGACTGGGTAATTCTAAATGGTCTCAGAATATGAGAGTACTTTTGTTTCATGGGACTTCTCTGAAAAGAACCCCATTGTGTAGGGAGTTTTCAAAACTTACGCTGCAAATCAAATCCTAGTGGAAGTCTGTCAACCTCTTCCCAAACACTAATGAATGGGATCCTGGACAAAGTGGTCACAGACACAAAGACAGATGTAATGCACAGGTTCAATAACAAAAGTTATTCTAGCTATCACGATCAACCAGTGCACCAGAGTTTTGAATACTGCATCACTTTCTGAGGACCAGATGGCTACCTGGTGGCAACTGCTTTCATTGGAACTCTTTTCTTCAAGAAGGGACAGAAATGCATTCTCCCTGAAATAGATACTTACTCTCTGTACAGTTTTGTGTTCCTTGTTCACCATGTCTTCCACAGCCCCAACAGGCAGAGAATCACTAAATGTTTTGTTTACAATCAAGGTCTCACATAAAACATTGGCTCTTAATCCTACAATGAAAGCAGTAAGGCCGTATCTAATGTTCACGAGGCTTTACGTGTCTTTCCATATACCCCATTATCCATAGGAGCTACAGAATGATGCAGTGACCAACAGAATTAACATGTGCTTTGAACAAACAAGAGATAAGAATTATGGTGCCGTTTCTCTGAGGCCAAAGAGACAGGAGACAGAAACATGGATGGGAAGGTGAGTGGCTCCTCTTACCACCACAACTAGTAATGCCTTAAAAAAGTATTTCTTTTTTATGTCTGCAATGCTGGCATAGAAGTCTTGATATTTCAGGCAAAAATACCTTCTTCCACAAAGGACAAGTGTGTTCCATTGAATGTGAAGTTAAGATTTCCTACTGACAACTCTATGTTCCTCAAAAGAAAGTGTTGGCTAAGATGATCAAGCCTTACTATGAATAAGAAAGTGAATCTAAGAGAGGAAACCAAAGGTTCCTAGTACTACCACTTCCAGTGAGTTCCTAATTCCACCATTTTCAGGGTTAAAGCTGAGGTCATGATGGAAGAGCTTTCTAGTCAAAAATGGTTTTAAAGGACAATGGGCAATAGGAGAGCTTTCTAGTGACTAGGATTTTAAGGAGTTAGTCCCATGATGCATTTGGAAAGAGTAGAGGATTGTTAACAAGAAGCCTTTAGTGAAGACTGGGTAATTCTAAATGGTCTCAGAATATGAGAGTACTTTTGTTTCATGGGACTTCTCTGAAAAGAACCCCATTGTGTAGGGAGTTTTCAAAACTTACGCTGCAAATCAAATCCTAGTGGAAGTCTGTCAACCTCTTCCCAAACACTAATGAATGGGATCCTGGACAAAGTGGTCACAGACACAAAGACAGATGTAATGCACAGGTTCAATAACAAAAGTTATTCTAGCTATCACGATCAACCAGTGCACCAGAGTTTTGAATACTGCATCACTTTCTGAGGACCAGATGGCTACCTGGTGGCAACTGCTTTCATTGGAACTCTTTTCTTCAAGAAGGGACAGAAATGCATTCTCCCTGAAATAGATACTTACTCTCTGTACAGTTTTGTGTTCCTTGTTCACCATGTCTTCCACAGCCCCAACAGGCAGAGAATCACTAAATGTTTTGTTTACAATCAAGGTCTCACATAAAACATTGGCTCTTAATCCTACAATGAAAGCAGTAAGGCCGTATCTAATGTTCACGAGGCTTTACGTGTCTTTCCATATACCCCATTATCCATAGGAGCTACAGAATGATGCAGTGACCAACAGAATTAACATGTGCTTTGAACAAACAAGAGATAAGAATTATGGTGCCGTTTCTCTGAGGCCAAAGAGACAGGAGACAGAAACATGGATGGGAAGGTGAGTGGCTCCTCTTACCACCACAACTAGTAATGCCTTAAAAAAGTATTTCTTTTTTATGTCTGCAATGCTGGCATAGAAGTCTTGATATTTCAGGCAAAAATACCTTCTTCCACAAAGGACAAGTGTGTTCCATTGAATGTGAAGTTAAGATTTCCTACTGACAACTCTATGTTCCTCAAAAGAAAGTGTTGGCTAAGATGATCAAGCCTTACTATGAATAAGAAAGTGAATCTAAGAGAGGAAACCAAAGGTTCCTAGTACTACCACTTCCAGTGAGTTCCTAATTCCACCATTTTCAGGGTTAAAGCTGAGGTCAAGTGACTCTTTGGGCACACACAGTGCAAGTGCTTCTTTCTTCTGTGGTAGTCATGTCCTAGTTTCTCATTTTCACTCCCTAGCTTCAGAAGTATGGACCTAAGCCAGTGGCAGAAGCATGGCTCCAGCTTTGGAAAGGTAGAACGTTTCTGCCAATGTGCAGCATCCAACTGATGACTCCCCAATCCTCCTAGACCTTAAATAAACTACTTTGTATCATATATCAGCATGGATCTATTGGGTACAACTAAATCTCTGATCTCTATATGGAAAAAGATAAATATTCAAGTAGAAGAGTTTAGCCTACTTGTCTCTTTCTCAGAAAAAGCTTACCTCATCTCCTCTGCACTTAGGCAAATTTTAGGTGGTCCTGCTGTAATGTCTAACAGTTATGTTCCTCACCTTAGGATCTGATACTGTTATTCAACTCCCCAACCCACTCCTGCTTTAGAATGGACATATTCTGATAACTGCCTGTAACATACCCATATTCTGGTAAGAGTACACTGTCTGTTCAGGGTATTTTGGCATCCAACCCAAAACTGGCCAATCAAACAGTTCAGGATTGGTTCTGGAGTGGATTGTGAGGCAAAGTAGGACCAAAGATAGTATGAATTTTTTGTGGGAACCATTACAAACAAGATGTTCTTGAACGAGGCTCCCTGAAGCAACAATATATTCTGTACTTTCCTGCTATATCAATATCACTCAAAAACAAAAATAAAAACAGAATAAAACCAACAAAACACACAAATCAGATACTGAGAATGAGAGACCAACTGTTATGACATTATTTGACCACATCACACACCAAAAATATCAAAAAAAAACAAAGAAAATGTAAACATCATCTGAAACCTCATCATTCAGAGATACATTTTTATGACCATCCTTTTAGATGGCAAAATACCTTCTTCCACAAAGGACAAGTGTGTTCCATTGAATGTGAAGTTAAGATTTCCTACTGACAACTCTATGTTCCTCAAAAGAAAGTGTTGGCTAAGATGATCAAGCCTTACTATGAATAAGAAAGTGAATCTAAGAGAGGAAACCAAAGGTTCCTAGTACTACCACTTCCAGTGAGTTCCTAATTCCACCATTTTCAGGGTTAAAGCTGAGGTCAAGTGACTCTTTGGGCACACACAGTGCAAGTGCTTCTTTCTTCTGTGGTAGTCATGTCCTAGTTTCTCATTTTCACTCCCTAGCTTCAGAAGTATGGACCTAAGCCAGTGGCAGAAGCATGGCTCCAGCTTTGGAAAGGTAGAACGTTTCTGCCAATGTGCAGCATCCAACTGATGACTCCCCAATCCTCCTAGACCTTAAATAAACTACTTTGTATCATATATCAGCATGGATCTATTGGGTACAACTAAATCTCTGATCTCTATATGGAAAAAGATAAATATTCAAGTAGAAGAGTTTAGCCTACTTGTCTCTTTCTCAGAAAAAGCTTACCTCATCTCCTCTGCACTTAGGCAAATTTTAGGTGGTCCTGCTGTAATGTCTAACAGTTATGTTCCTCACCTTAGGATCTGATACTGTTATTCAACTCCCCAACCCACTCCTGCTTTAGAATGGACATATTCTGATAACTGCCTGTAACATACCCATATTCTGGTAAGAGTACACTGTCTGTTCAGGGTATTTTGGCATCCAACCCAAAACTGGCCAATCAAACAGTTCAGGATTGGTTCTGGAGTGGATTGTGAGGCAAAGTAGGACCAAAGATAGTATGAATTTTTTGTGGGAACCATTACAAACAAGATGTTCTTGAACGAGGCTCCCTGAAGCAACAATATATTCTGTACTTTCCTGCTATATCAATATCACTCAAAAACAAAAATAAAAACAGAATAAAACCAACAAAACACACAAATCAGATACTGAGAATGAGAGACCAACTGTTATGACATTATTTGACCACATCACACACCAAAAATATCAAAAAAAACAAAGAAAATGTAAACATCATCTGAAACCTCATCATTCAGAGATACATTTTTATGACCATCCTTTTAGATAAGTAGACAAGCAAAAACAGACAAATACAGTTTTTCATAAGTGAGATCATCTTATGGAAAAATCTGAATGAACTTTTTGGCCAACCCAGCATACACTGTTTTACTACAAGCATCTTTCTTTTTATTCTAATTTAATTTTGTTCCCCTTTCCCTGTTTCTTATCTCCTCACTTTTTATTCCTCTGCCTCACCTCCCAGAAGCTAATGTTACAGGTCTAGCGTTTTTGTTTCCATACCTTTCTTCTTGATCAAATACATATGTTTTGTTGTTCAGTTGCAAAGTTGTGTCTGCCTCTTTGTGATCCCATGGACTATAGTCCACCTGGCTCCTCTGTCCATGGGATTTCCCAGACGAGAATACTGGAGTGGGGGCTTCCCTGGTGGTCCAGTGGGTAAAGAGTCCACCTTACAGTGCAAGGGGCACTGGTCCAATCCCTGGCCTGGGAAGATCCCACATGCCGCGGAGCAGCTGGACCAGTGTGTCCAATTAGGAGCAGGGCTCTGGAGTGCATGCGCCCAGAGCTGGTGCTCTGTGGAGAGGCCACTGCGATGGGAGGCCCACACAGGCCAAAAGAATAAAGATGGATGAAAATAAATAAATAAATAAACCAATAAAAGAAGCCAAAAAATTAAAAAAAAAAAAAAGAATACTGGAGTGGGTTGCCATTTCCTTTTCCAAACACATATGTGCATTTATATGTATATATCTAGAATTATATTGTTATTCTTGTTTCTTGTTATTATAAAACTGGTTATCATACTGATTATCTCTGCATCTAGTTTTCCTCACTTAACAACACATCATGGATATTCATCCAAGTTAAATATTACAGATTCAAGTCATTATTTTTATTGATTACAATTCATATGCTGTGGATGAAGAAGCCACATTTCATTCATTCATTCCTTGGTTATAAGATAAGTTCGTTTCATTTTCTTTTTCTCTTCTTCCTCATCCCCACTAAAAACTATACTAAAATAAAGACAATATAATATACTGTTTTTTCTCTCTTTTATTTTTTTCACACCCAGATTCCCAGGAATTGCTGGGCCAAAATAGCTATGTGTTTCACTTTTAAGGGCTATTGCCAGACTGCCTTCCAACAGGCTGCAACAGTTTCCATCTCCAGAAGCCATGTGTGAGTGCTCCTTTTCCTTGGCACGTCACCAGCACAAGGTGATAATTCACTTGAAATGTTTGCATTATATCTTTAATTAGAAATACTGCTGACTAGCAGTAAGGTTAAGCACATTTTCACATCTCTTGTTTCTTGTCATGTCTTTTGCCCATTAGATTCTCTCTTTCCTAAAGAACTCGGAGCTGTCTTTTTACCATCTATTTGATGATGCACAAGATGCAATCAACAAAATCACAAAATAAATACTCTTCTAAGAAAATCTTCAAAACATAAATTTGACATGTATATGATATATATATATATATATATATATATATGACAAATATACAACCACAAACAAGTGGTTAATATATCTAACTTACTGAGAAAGTCTTTATGATTCCAAACTTTCACCCTCAGACAATGAAACATGGCAAAGAGAACAAGAAAAAGATGACTGATTTGCTCAGAGAACTCCACCCATAACATACCGGAGAAAAATTCAGAACCCCCCATAAGTTTGGTGGTGAAGAGCAAGTTTTGTTCATTCCAAATAGGAGAACATGATGGAAACCATGAACTGAAAATGAAGAGGAAAGAAGAGGCCGGAGCTTTAAATAATAATGAGTCAAGGCAGGCCTGTGCTGCCTAGGCTTAGAGTCAAAAATGGGCGTGAATCAGAGCCTGATAAAGGTCACCTCCACCCGCCTTTTCCCATGCTCTTCACCACTTTCAACTACAGCAGGGGCTCCTGATTATCTCTGCATCTAGTTTTCCTCACTTAACAACACATCATGGATATTCATCCAAGTTAAATATTACAGATTCAAGTCATTATTTTTATTGATTACAATTCATATGCTGTGGATGAAGAAGCCACATTTCATTCATTCATTCCTTGGTTATAAGATAAGTTCGTTTCATTTTCTTTTTCTCTTCTTCCTCATCCCCACTAAAAACTATACTAAAATAAAGACAATATAATATACTGTTTTTTCTCTCTTTTATTTTTTTCACACCCAGATTCCCAGGAATTGCTGGGCCAAAATAGCTATGTGTTTCACTTTTAAGGGCTATTGCCAGACTGCCTTCCAACAGGCTGCAACAGTTTCCATCTCCAGAAGCCATGTGTGAGTGCTCCTTTTCCTTGGCACGTCACCAGCACAAGGTGATAATTCACTTGAAATGTTTGCATTATATCTTTAATTAGAAATACTGCTGACTAGCAGTAAGGTTAAGCACATTTTCACATCTCTTGTTTCTTGTCATGTCTTTTGCCCATTAGATTCTCTCTTTCCTAAAGAACTCGGAGCTGTCTTTTTACCATCTATTTGATGATGCACAAGATGCAATCAACAAAATCACAAAATAAATACTCTTCTAAGAAAATCTTCAAAACATAAATTTGACATGTATATGATATATATATATATATATATATATATATATGACAAATATACAACCACAAACAAGTGGTTAATATATCTAACTTACTGAGAAAGTCTTTATGATTCCAAACTTTCACCCTCAGACAATGAAACATGGCAAAGAGAACAAGAAAAAGATGACTGATTTGCTCAGAGAACTCCACCCATAACATACCGGAGAAAAATTCAGAACCCCCCATAAGTTTGGTGGTGAAGAGCAAGTTTTGTTCATTCCAAATAGGAGAACATGATGGAAACCATGAACTGAAAATGAAGAGGAAAGAAGAGGCCGGAGCTTTAAATAATAATGAGTCAAGGCAGGCCTGTGCTGCCTAGGCTTAGAGTCAAAAATGGGCGTGAATCAGAGCCTGATAAAGGTCACCCTCCACCCGCCTTTTCTGTGCTTCCCATGCTCTTCACCACTTTCAACTACAGCAGGGGCGTCCTAACACCCACACCAGGCAGAGGCCCAGATCGTCACTCATTTGTTCTTCCACAGCAGACCTAAAAAATGGAGTGCCTCTGTGGTCCACACAGCTGGCAAGACAACCAAGAGTCACAGGAGAAAATGGTCTGCGGTCAGAGCCTGGCCCACTCCTCTTCAAAGCTGCCAAAAAAGCTTACCTTTATATTTAACATTTTTCTGGAATTGTTCAAGTTGCCATAACAACATGCTACTGTTAAATATAAAGGTAACCCTACTGAGCCACCCCAAAAGAGCAGTTTAGATTGGTTTCCTGCACATATGATGAGTTGCTGAGACATAATTGGAGAACATTAAATAATTTAGGGCAGAAACACAAAAACCTACCAGGTGAGTAAATAACCAGTAAGCACAGTACCAAGCGTCAGGTACAAATATTTTCCTCCTACATCCTTGACAGACATCACTAATCAATCCAAAACCTGAACACAACTCCACAAGTCCTCATTCAGTGCTCCTTAAAAATGGACACAGGTTGGAACATGAGACTCACACAATCTGCCATCCCTGGTCAATCTTTAGGTAATAAAGGAGAAGCTCAGAGAGGGGCATGAGCTGTCCAGTAGCACAAAAGGAGTAAGCATCAGAGCAAGGCAGAAGGAGGCAGGGAGAAAATTGGGAAAGGAGAAGAAATGCAGTTTACAGAGTGTTTCTGCCATGTAACTGAGGCACTATGGTTGCTGATTTGCACATATCTCCTAAGAGAGAACTCAGATCCTGTGAGGGTGCTGTATCGGTTATTCTCTTGGCCAGTGTCTTACACAGACAACCGTACAGGTATGTACGACACCATGCTTAGACGACAGCTCCTACTGTGGCAGCGGGCTAGGGGACATTAACTGGGTCATGGACGCACTGGGACGACAGCCACGACCTTGCTATCATTACCCCTAGGCTCTAATCAGACATTTTCACTTTAGCATGATGACTTTGGACCTGTTCCCAGAAAGCATGGCACTCTTAAAGGCAGCTGCTGTGCCTTATCAGGTGACAATCTCTGCCATGTACTTAATATGTACAAGAACCAGTTTGCTTGGCACAGAAAAATCTCTGCTCCAGGACCACATGCTGTATCAGTGGGAATACTGTGCTTTTCCGTCCCAGCCAAGTGCTACCCTTTATCACAAAGCCAAGTAATAAGATGAAAAACTCAGCCTCCCTAACACACACACCACCACACTCACCACTGCTGATACTAAAGCGGAGTGCCTCTGTGGTCCACACAGCTGGCAAGACAACCAAGAGTCACAGGAGAAAATGGTCTGCGGTCAGAGCCTGGCCCACTCCTCTTCAAAGCTGCCAAAAAAGCTTACCTTTATATTTAACATTTTTCTGGAATTGTTCAAGTTGCCATAACAACATGCTACTGTTAAATATAAAGGTAACCCTACTGAGCCACCCCAAAAGAGCAGTTTAGATTGGTTTCCTGCACATATGATGAGTTGCTGAGACATAATTGGAGAACATTAAATAATTTAGGGCAGAAACACAAAAACCTACCAGGTGAGTAAATAACCAGTAAGCACAGTACCAAGCGTCAGGTACAAATATTTTCCTCCTACATCCTTGACAGACATCACTAATCAATCCAAAACCTGAACACAACTCCACAAGTCCTCATTCAGTGCTCCTTAAAAATGGACACAGGTTGGAACATGAGACTCACACAATCTGCCATCCCTGGTCAATCTTTAGGTAATAAAGGAGAAGCTCAGAGAGGGGCATGAGCTGTCCAGTAGCACAAAAGGAGTAAGCATCAGAGCAAGGCAGAAGGAGGCAGGGAGAAAATTGGGAAAGGAGAAGAAATGCAGTTTACAGAGTGTTTCTGCCATGTAACTGAGGCACTATGGTTGCTGATTTGCACATATCTCCTAAGAGAGAACTCAGATCCTGTGAGGGTGCTGTATCGGTTATTCTCTTGGCCAGTGTCTTACACAGACAACCGTACAGGTATGTACGACACCATGCTTAGACGACAGCTCCTACTGTGGCAGCGGGCTAGGGGACATTAACTGGGTCATGGACGCACTGGGACGACAGCCACGACCTTGCTATCATTACCCCTAGGCTCTAATCAGACATTTTCACTTTAGCATGATGACTTTGGACCTGTTCCCAGAAAGCATGGCACTCTTAAAGGCAGCTGCTGTGCCTTATCAGGTGACAATCTCTGCCATGTACTTAATATGTACAAGAACCAGTTTGCTTGGCACAGAAAAATCTCTGCTCCAGGACCACATGCTGTATCAGTGGGAATACTGTGCTTTTCCGTCCCAGCCAAGTGCTACCCTTTATCACAAAGCCAAGTAATAAGATGAAAAACTCAGCCCCTCCCTAACACACACACCACCACACTCACCACTGCTGATACTAGGCAAGACTGTGACAAAGACATAGGATGACACTGTTGCCTCTGAGGACGATGTTAAAGTTATCCATTAGACACTACGATTTCACTGTTTCACAGAATTTAGTCAGCATTTGCCAAAATCCTCTGGGATCTCAGGGAAAAAAGATTTGGGGAAACAAATCGAACAGCACATGCTCAAAAACTATTTTCATATAACGCAGCGTGAACTCTGCAGTCTGAGAGACACGGGTTGGTGCCCTGGCTCTACCACTCCGGAATGCGACCCTTGTCAAGCTACTTCTCTGAGCTACTTCTCCAAGCTACTTCTCCTTCAACTGTAAAACTGAAGGTGAATAACAATGAGCTAATAGAAGGCAAAATACTTATCCCAATCCTTCACACAAAGTGAACTTTTAATATTTAATGTTATTAAATATTTTAATATCAAGCCCAATAAGTGTTGAGTAATAATCATCATCATCATGATACCAGCCAGGCCTTCCTCAATCAATAGATACTATTAGAGGCCAGACAAGAAATTCAGGCAAAACTTTATTGGGGCACCTGCTACATCAGGGAGTAATGAAAACAGGTAAGAGGTTCCCTTGTTTGCTCACTTCTAGAGGAGGTGAACAGGCTCCTTGTATGGGGTGAGGGTAGGGGTGTTTCCCGGGGTGAGGCCCGGGGTGACTCAGGTGTTCTGCCCACCCCTTTGCGAGGGTGTGTGCAGGGAGCGTGCATACCGCCCCTGCTTTTGCTCTCAGCTCTTCAGAAGTGGCAGTTGGGCTGTTTGGTCTTTTTTGTATCGTTTGTCCCAAATCTGCCCCACTGGCACATGCACACAGTTATTTTCAGTCCCTCGTGGTTTCTATGTATTTTGTTGTTCAAGGAGGCGTGTCCAGGTGAAAGCACTGCAGCTCCACAGCAAAGGGTCGCGGGTCCCCGCGCGCCTCCTTAATAGGTGACTACTACCTCTGCAGTCCCCACAGCCACCCTCAGCACTCTTACCTGCGTGTCACAGTCTACCAAATGAGACCCACCACTCAGCGCTCTGACTCATTCCCCCTCCCAGGAAAAGGCCAACCCTGGTATCTGGATAGAGAGAGCTCTATCCAGAAGGTTTCATCTTCAGAGTCACATTAAATGTCTCCTTCTGGGAAGCTCACTCTCATCACCTAAAGACCTTCCTTCGTCTCTGACCTTCTGAACCCATTTGGGCACTTCTTTTAGTCAACACTGAAAGAACACCTATGTTGTACTAAAATTTTTCTCGTTACACAGTCTCATAGCATGAAGGAGTCCACTTGGGTCTTTGCATTGACTGGTCCCTCCGCCTGCCATGTTTTCCTCTCTCTCCGCAACATCACATAACTTGATCCTCCCCATTTCACAAGTGTCAGATCAAATACTGCCCCTGCAGAACAGGTTCCCCAGTCATTCCCCCTTTTAATCTGTTTTCTTCATTTGTTTACCCAATCCTTCACACAAAGTGAACTTTTAATATTTAATGTTATTAAATATTTTAATATCAAGCCCAATAAGTGTTGAGTAATAATCATCATCATCATGATACCAGCCAGGCCTTCCTCAATCAATAGATACTATTAGAGGCCAGACAAGAAATTCAGGCAAAACTTTATTGGGGCACCTGCTACATCAGGGAGTAATGAAAACAGGTAAGAGGTTCCCTTGTTTGCTCACTTCTAGAGGAGGTGAACAGGCTCCTTGTATGGGGTGAGGGTAGGGGTGTTTCCCGGGGTGAGGCCCGGGGTGACTCAGGTGTTCTGCCCACCCCTTTGCGAGGGTGTGTGCAGGGAGCGTGCATACCGCCCCTGCTTTTGCTCTCAGCTCTTCAGAAGTGGCAGTTGGGCTGTTTGGTCTTTTTTGTATCGTTTGTCCCAAATCTGCCCCACTGGCACATGCACACAGTTATTTTCAGTCCCTCGTGGTTTCTATGTATTTTGTTGCTCAAGGAGGCGTGTCCAGGTGAAAGCACTGCAGCTCCACAGCAAAGGGTCGCGGGTCCCCGCGCCTCCTTAATAGGTGACTACTACCTCTGCAGTCCCCACAGCCACCCTCAGCACTCTTACCTGCGTGTCACAGTCTACCAAATGAGACCCACCACTCAGCGCTCTGACTCATTCCCCCTCCCAGGAAAAGGCCAACCCTGGTATCTGGATAGAGAGAGCTCTATCCAGAAGGTTTCATCTTCAGAGTCACATTAAATGTCTCCTTCTGGGAAGCTCACTCTCATCACCTAAAGACCTTCCTTCGTCTCTGACCTTCTGAACCCATTTGGGCACTTCTTTTAGTCAACACTGAAAGAACACCTATGTTGTACTAAAATTTTTCTCGTTACACAGTCTCATAGCATGAAGGAGTCCACTTGGGTCTTTGCATTGACTGGTCCCTCCGCCTGCCATGTTTTCCTCTCTCTCCCGCAACATCACATAACTTGATCCTCCCCATTTCACAAGTGTCAGATCAAATACTGCCCCTGCAGAACAGGTTTCACTCTTTTTCAGTCGCATCCTACCCACACCAGTTGTGCTTCAATCTGTTTTCTTCATTTGTTTACACACTTTTCCATATTCATCCCCTACTGCAAGACAAAATCCATTAGAACAGGAATTTTATCCATTGTGTTCATCGCTGAACACCCAACATATAGTATATACTCAATGCATATTTACTAGATGAATCAATACTTCTTTTCTCTTCCAATAATATCAGAGGCATCAGGGCAATACCTTCTAGAGCAGACATTCCCTTCACAATCACTTTGCTGTGTCTGAGACAGTATTACTCAAGAGTTGAATAAAATAACTGGCAATATACAAATTCAGAGGGAATAATATTAGAGTATGTGTCCTTGTCACATCCTCACTAGATTATAAGCTCCTTGGGGTAGAAGTCATCTCTTTTCATCCTGTGCTTCCTGTAGAGCCCAGCAAGCACCATGAAATGCACATACATAATAAGAGCTTAGCTATGTCAAATGGAATTGAATAGAATAGCACAAGCGTCTGCAGAAATGTTCAAACACATGCACACGGCAACAATAAAACTGCAAACTCATACCCAGCTCCTCTGCAGCACTGGCTCAGATCTTAGAAAAGCACTATCTATAATTAGGCATTTTGTTCTTTTTATATCAGAGGGATGAGAAAGGAGCTCTCACTTTCTGGGTGGCTGGGGAAGCAGAAAATAAACCAGTGCCTGCAGCAGAAATGAAGATGCTTCCTTTTTTTGTGTTTTATCACCAGAACCCAGATAAAATGTGCCAGTCTGCGTTTCCTCATTCTTAAATGGACCCTTTTTCCAGTCTAAACTTTGTCATACCTGACCAAATATATCTCTTCCCAATGGAAGTCTGGGCTGATAACAAAAGACTAGACACATTTCCTAAGAAACATCATATAGCTGCTAAGGCTTATGACCTTCTCATTAACTCATGTATTAACAAGGAGGAAGGTGGTTGTTGTTTAGTCACTAAGTCATGTCTGACTCTCTGCAACGCCATGTGCTACAGCATGTCCCGACCTTTCTCTGCCAACATTTCACTCTTGATCCTCCCCATTTCACAAGTGTCAGATCAAATACTGCCCCTGCAGAACAGGTTTCACTCTTTTTCAGTCGCATCCTACCCACACCAGTTGTGCTTCAATCTGTTTTCTTCATTTGTTTACACACTTTTCCATATTCATCCCCTACTGCAAGACAAAATCCATTAGAACAGGAATTTTATCCATTGTGTTCATCGCTGAACACCCAACATATAGTATATACTCAATGCATATTTACTAGATGAATCAATACTTCTTTTCTCTTCCAATAATATCAGAGGCATCAGGGCAATACCTTCTAGAGCAGACATTCCCTTCACAATCACTTTGCTGTGTCTGAGACAGTATTACTCAAGAGTTGAATAAAATAACTGGCAATATACAAATTCAGAGGGAAATAATATTAGAGTATGTGTCCTTGTCACATCCTCACTAGATTATAAGCTCCTTGGGGGTAGAAGTCATCTCTTTTTCATCCTGTGCTTCCTGTAGAGCCCAGCAAGCACCATGAAATGCACATACATAATAAGAGCTTAGCTATGTCAAATGGAATTGAATAGAATAGCACAAGCGTCTGCAGAAATGTTCAAACACATGCACACGGCAACAATAAAACTGCAAACTCATACCCAGCTCCTCTGCAGCACTGGCTCAGATCTTAGAAAAGCACTATCTATAATTAGGCATTTTGTTCTTTTTATATCAGAGGGATGAGAAAGGAGCTCTCACTTTCTGGGTGGCTGGGGAAGCAGAAAATAAACCAGTGCCTGCAGCAGAAATGAAGATGCTTCCTTTTTTTGTGTTTTATCACCAGAACCCAGATAAAATGTGCCAGTCTGCGTTTCCTCATTCTTAAATGGACCCTTTTTCCAGTCTAAACTTTGTCATACCTGACCAAATATATCTCTTCCCAATGGAAGTCTGGGCTGATAACAAAAGACTAGACACATTTCCTAAGAAACATCATATAGCTGCTAAGGCTTATGACCTTCTCATTAACTCATGTATTAACAAGGAGGAAGGTGGTTGTTGTTTAGTCACTAAGTCATGTCTGACTCTCTGCAACGCCATGTGCTACAGCATGTCAGGCATCCCTGTCCTTCACTGTTTCCCATAGTTTGTTCAAACTCATGTCCACTGAGTTAATGATGCCGTCCAACTATCTCATCCTCTATCATTCCCTTCTCTTGCTCTCTGTTGTTCCCTGTATCAAGGTCTTCTTCAATGAGTTGACTCTTTTCATCAAGTGTCAAAAGTACTGGAGCTACAGCATCAGATCTTTGAGTGAATGTTCACGGTTGATTTCCTTTAGAACTGACTGGTTTGATCTCCTTGTAGTCCAAGGGGACTCTTAAGAGTCTTCTCCAGTATCACAGGTCAAAGGCATCAATTCTTTGGTGCTCAGCTTTAGTTATGGTCCAACTCTCACATCCATACATGATTACTGGAAAAATTATAGCTTTGACAATACAGACCTTTGTCTGCTTTTTAACACACTGTCTAGGTTTGTCATAGCTTTTCTTTCAAGGAACAAGTGTCTTTTAATTTCATGGCTGCAGTTACCATCCACAATGATTTTGGAGCCCAAGAAAATAAAGTCTGTCACTGTTTCCATTGTTTGCCCATCTATAGACCACAGAGTGATGGGATTAGATGCCATGATCTCTGGTTTTTTAATGTTGAGTTTTAGGCAAGTTGTTTCATTCTCCTCTTCCACCCTCATCAAGAGGCTCTTTAGTTTCCCTTCAATTTCTGCTATTAAAGTGGTATCAGATGAATATCTGAAGTTGTTGATATTTTCCCCGATGAGAAAGGAGCTCTCACTTTCTGGGTGGCTGGGAAGCAGAAAATAAACCAGTGCCTGCAGCAGAAATGAAGATGCTTCCTTTTTTTGTGTTTTATCACCAGAACCCAGATAAAATGTGCCAGTCTGCGTTTCCTCATTCTTAAATGGACCCTTTTTCCAGTCTAAACTTTGTCATACCTGACCAAATATATCTCTTCCCAATGGAAGTCTGGGCTGATAACAAAAGACTAGACACATTTCCTAAGAAACATCATATAGCTGCTAAGGCTTATGACCTTCTCATTAACTCATGTATTAACAAGGAGGAAGGTGGTTGTTGTTTAGTCACTAAGTCATGTCTGACTCTCTGCAACGCCATGTGCTACAGCATGTCAGGCATCCCTGTCCTTCACTGTTTCCCATAGTTTGTTCAAACTCATGTCCACTGAGTTAATGATGCCGTCCAACTATCTCATCCTCTATCATTCCCTTCTCTTGCTCTCTGTTGTTCCCTGTATCAAGGTCTTCTTCAATGAGTTGACTCTTTTCATCAAGTGTCAAAAGTACTGGAGCTACAGCATCAGATCTTTGAGTGAATGTTCACGGTTGATTTCCTTTAGAACTGACTGGTTTGATCTCCTTGTAGTCCAAGGGGACTCTTAAGAGTCTTCTCCAGTATCACAGGTCAAAGGCATCAATTCTTTGGTGCTCAGCTTTAGTTATGGTCCAACTCTCACATCCATACATGATTACTGGAAAAATTATAGCTTTGACAATACAGACCTTTGTCTGCTTTTTAACACACTGTCTAGGTTTGTCATAGCTTTTCTTTCAAGGAACAAGTGTCTTTTAATTTCATGGCTGCAGTTACCATCCACAATGATTTTGGAGCCCAAGAAAATAAAGTCTGTCACTGTTTCCATTGTTTGCCCATCTATAGACCACAGAGTGATGGGATTAGATGCCATGATCTCTGGTTTTTTAATGTTGAGTTTTAGGCAAGTTGTTTCATTCTCCTCTTCCACCCTCATCAAGAGGCTCTTTAGTTTCCCTTCAATTTCTGCTATTAAAGTGGTATCAGATGAATATCTGAAGTTGTTGATATTTTTCCCAGCAATCTTGATTCCAGCTTGTGAGTCATCCAGCCCAGCATTTCGCATAATGAGCTCTGCATATTAAGTTAAATAAGCAAGGTGCCAACATATGACAATAAAAAGTCTTGATTCTCCTTCCCCAATTTTGAACTAATCTGTTCCATGTTTGGTTCTAACTTGTTGTTTCTTGTCCTGCATATAGGTTTATCAGGAGACTGGTAAGGAGGTCTGGTATTCCCATCTCTTTAGGAATTTTTCACAGTCTATTGTGATCCACACAGTCAAAGGCTTCAGTAAAGAAGCAGTAGATGTTTTCTTGGAATTCTCTTGCTTTTTCTATGATCTAACAGATGCCAGCAATTTGATCTCTGGTTCCTCTTCCTTCTCTAAATCCAGCTTTTACAAATGGACATTCTCAGTTCACATTCTGTTACAGCCTAACTTGAAGGATTTTGAGCATTACTTTGATAGCATGTGAAATGAAAGCAATTGTACCTTAGTCTGAACATTTTTTGGCATTGCTTTTCTTTGTGACTGGAATGAAAACTGATCTTTTCCTGCCCTGTGGCCACTGCTGATTTTCCAAATTTGCTGGCATACTGAGTGCAGCATTTTAACGGCATCATCTTTTAATATTTGAAACAGATCAGCTGGAACTCCATCACCTCCACTAGCTTTATTCATAATGCTTCCGAAGGCCCACTTGACTTCACACGCCAGGATGTCTGGCTGTAGGTAAGTGACCACACTATTTGTGGTTATCTGGATCACTAAGATTTCTTTTGTATAGTTCCTATGTACATTCTTGCCACTTCTTTTTAATCTCTTCTGAAGAGGAAGGTAGTGGCTACCATTTACTCAGTGCATATTATGTGGTTAATTAAATGTTAAGCGAGTTTCAGGTGGCATGGTATATAGTCGTTATAAAAACCCTATGACTAAGTAGTAGTATTGTTGTTGTTGTTTCCTTTTTTAAAAAAACTAAACCTGGGAATGGAGAGATCTGAGCACAGCGTGTAGTTTGGTCAACAGTACCGTATCAATGTCAATTTCCTGGTATTGATCACGTCCTTTTGAATCTAAGATACTATCACTGGGAGAAGCTGAGTGAAGGGTGAAAGAGAACTCTAAACTATTCTTACAACCTCTTACATGTCTAAAATTATTTCAGAAAGATCTCCTTTTAGACAAAGAAGAATCCTGGGACACAGGGAGATTAAACAGCATGCCCAGGTCATATACTCTGTATTTGAAGAGATCAATTTCAACCCATGTTCTTCTGGTCATAAAGTTCATGTCTTAACTATGAATGGCTTATAGCTCATGCTCTTAGCTTTTCACCAGGCTTCCTTTCAGATAACATGAGCCCCTAAGTACCATGTTACCCTCCTCACTGGGAAGCTCAGAGTTAAGTGATGCCAAATCACAGCAAAATTGGAGTATGTCTTTCACTCCTCTTAGGTCTGTTTCCTTCCAGCATTTATCCACCTTGGTTTTTCACAGAGTCATTTTTTTGTCTTTTTTTTTTTTTTGTATATCTTTTAGTAAACTACTTAAATCTTTTTGGAAAAGAATCCAGGTTATAAATAAAGTTAAGGATCTTTCTCCTCAAGTTTCAAGAAAATCCCTACCCTCAATTTTCTGAACTTAGTGACCACTTGGTACCACTCGGCCAGCATCCCAGAGTCCAGACTTTAAAACAGAGAAGCACTCAAAGCAAGAAATTAGATAAAAAAACAATGGCTTCAGGTGGCAAAAGGTGAGAGGCCTTTCTTATCTTAATTTTATTTTCTGAAAATTAAATACTTGGCAGGGTTTTCCTTGAGCTAATTAGCATCTCTTCTTAACATTTTAAGTAACTGCTCATTTAGAGTCATGAATGATTGCTCTGAGATTAGAGTATAGGGAAAATCTTTCTGTTGGGAATAATCCACTTATGCGGCTGTTTGTTTGAAGCAGAGATAAACAGAGATTTTTTTTTTCCTTCTTGACATGCCAGGCATAAGAAAACAGGGTGATTAATGAAACTCTGCTTTTTTGCCAATAAACTTCTGACTTGAGATACAAGCTCATAGTTGTTGAGTTTTCTGGGGACTTTTTTTTTTCTTTCTTTCTTTTTAACCCAGAGGAAAAAGAAAATGGCACCACTCAGATTCTAGAGCCCATTTAAATCTGTTACGTTGTGGACTATTTTTGGTTCTTAAGATGGTTTAGGTAATTTTTCATTGGCTCTACTGGGAATGCCACTTTGTGCTCTGTTATTTATAATCTGCAGAAATTAATTATGCTGCTAATTAACAGCTTGCAAACAAATTATTGCTCAAGGAGTTATTTATTCAGTTTATGAAAGCACAACTTTAGGGTTCTGTGGAGATTTTTTCTGACAGTTCTTTTCTATCTTGCTTCTGTTTCTGAATGTTTCTGCTTCTAAGGTTCAGTGAAGGTCCGCTTGCAAGGGATGACAATTAAGTCAGGATCTGGGTAGCCAGAAACTGGGTCAGCTGCTCTACCTGGGGGAGGGGAGAGGCAGGAGGGTCACAAAGCCTGCTGTGCAGGCACCCTGGAACTGATAAAGACATTCTTTATGTGAGTAGGGGCTCTTGCATCAACCACAACAAAGTTTCACATGCCCATTTTTGCACCTCCAAGACGCTTAGCAGAGGCCTGGTGACAATGCTGACATCATACACTGAGGAAGGCAGGAATGTAAACACAGGTCACAGATGCCACCATTCTCTGTCCTCAAGCTCGTGGCAGACAGCACAAATGGATCACAGATCTACTTCAACCTGGACAAGCCGACCAGTCATCCTGGTAGGCAATGGCTACTATTGGTATCCTGGTAAAGGGGAAAGGGCTGGCCAGACTGAGTCGTTTGATATTCCCAACTCATGTAAAAAACTCTCCATGGCTAACCAAGCTGTGGGACTGGACAATGGGATGGAAGAAACTGTAGATAAAAACACCACGTGCAGGCAAAGTCACCAAGAGCCAGCTCTGTATGAAAGACTGTATTGGATAGTTATTACAGGAGCAAGCAGTTCATCACAAAAAGAAAAAGAACGGTGGCAAGGTTTGGTGGACCTGGTTCTCAGTCTTTGTACTCCATTCAGTGGCTGTGAGATCTTTAGTGAGTCTCTTTCTCTCTCTAGTCCTTAGGCTGTCATCTGCCAAATGAAGGTAGTACATTCAGGGTCTCTGAGATCCTTCTAGCTCTGGATGTCTAATGTTTCAATGTTGCTGTGAGTGTCAGATATACTTGGAGACTCCCAAGGTCAGGTCTATTTCTATTAGAAAAATAAGGATGCTAAGGGACTAAAATGGCACCACTCAGATTCTAGAGCCCATTTAAATCTGTTACGTTGTGGACTATTTTTGGTTCTTAAGATGGTTTAGGTAATTTTTCATTGGCTCTACTGGGAATGCCACTTTGTGCTCTGTTATTTATAATCTGCAGAAATTAATTATGCTGCTAATTAACAGCTTGCAAACAAATTATTGCTCAAGGAGTTATTTATTCAGTTTATGAAAGCACAACTTTAGGGTTCTGTGGAGATTTTTTCTGACAGTTCTTTTCTATCTTGCTTCTGTTTCTGAATGTTTCTGCTTCTAAGGTTCAGTGAAGGTCCGCTTGCAAGGGATGACAATTAAGTCAGGATCTGGGTAGCCAGAAACTGGGTCAGCTGCTCTACCTGGGGGAGGGGAGAGGCAGGAGGGTCACAAAGCCTGCTGTGCAGGCACCCTGGAACTGATAAAGACATTCTTTATGTGAGTAGGGGCTCTTGCATCAACCACAACAAAGTTTCACATGCCCATTTTTGCACCTCCAAGACGCTTAGCAGAGGCCTGGTGACAATGCTGACATCATACACTGAGGAAGGCAGGAATGTAAACACAGGTCACAGATGCCACCATTCTCTGTCCTCAAGCTCGTGGCAGACAGCACAAATGGATCACAGATCTACTTCAACCTGGACAAGCCGACCAGTCATCCTGGTAGGCAATGGCTACTATTGGTATCCTGGTAAAGGGGAAAGGGCTGGCCAGACTGAGTCGTTTGATATTCCCAACTCATGTAAAAAACTCTCCATGGCTAACCAAGCTGTGGGACTGGACAATGGGATGGAAGAAACTGTAGATAAAAACACCACGTGCAGGCAAAGTCACCAAGAGCCAGCTCTGTATGAAAGACTGTATTGGATAGTTATTACAGGAGCAAGCAGTTCATCACAAAAAGAAAAAGAACGGTGGCAAGGTTTGGTGGACCTGGTTCTCAGTCTTTGTACTCCATTCAGTGGCTGTGAGATCTTTAGTGAGTCTCTTTCTCTCTCTAGTCCTTAGGCTGTCATCTGCCAAATGAAGGTAGTACATTCAGGGTCTCTGAGATCCTTCTAGCTCTGGATGTCTAATGTTTCAATGTTGCTGTGAGTGTCAGATATACTTGGAGACTCCCAAGGTCAGGTCTATTTCTATTAGAAAAATAAGGATGCTAAGGGACTAAACCATTCCTGTACCCAGATAACAGGGGCATAGCTGAGTTTCAGAATCAAACTGAAGAATGTTGAAGAAAATAATATGAGCAAAAACAAGTGTGAAAGTCACCATACTGGCATTTGATGGCCGGCATACTCCAAGCAACATTTACCCCTAAGTTCAAGGGAATCAAAACCACCCTCATGGCTCTGAAGACATTCAGGTCCCCTAGTTCCCTTCAGCACTTCAACACGCCCAAAGCCCATCTTTCTCTATCTTAACTCACCACCTCACCTCTCACACATTCCAGAGCCCAAGGCCCATTTTTGGCAAATGCAATCACTTTCTTTAAGCCCCTGTTCGTAAGGCTAAGAAACAAGGACCCACATTTATCTCATCAGAAAAGCCAAGTCACAGGCTCAAATTCTATAGCCCAGAATTGGCAAAGCTGAGACTTGAGCCTATGACTTACAATTTATAATCACTGATCCTGTAAGTCTCTAAACCACTGGGTCCTCTGTCTTGTCTTTGCTTAGTGATCAGCTTCAGGAAATTGAAAAGCAGATCTCAAGCCAATCCAGTGAGGCTCTCATCAAGCTCCCTTCCTCGGATCCCCATCCAAGCAATAAAAACTTTGTCTGAGGATCTTTTGGCCTTTGTGGGGAGGCTAAATGCAGCAAAGGACAGAATATGGGCTGAAAATTTGAATTCTGCTGGTTCAAATCTGATTAACTGTCTGACATAAGTTTCCAAGAGTGCTTTGAGCTTCAATCTTCTCATGTGTAAAAGGGCAACAATAAACTCTTACCATGCTCAGAGAAATGTACAGAGATATTCATCAGAGCCTGGCTTACCATTATAAATATATTTATACACATATAAATATAAAAATTTATTTATAAAATAAATATAAATTTTAAATATTAATATAAATATTAAAATATAAATAAATATTAGTATTTAAATATAAATAAATATTGGTAAACAAATTTACCAATAAATATATTGGTAAATATACCAGTAAAATATAAATTTAAATAGCATTTAAATAAATAAATGATAAATATTTATTTGCCATTAAATAAATAAATAAATACATAGGAAAGGATTATAATTATCTACCAGTAAGCAAACAAAGAGATCGATATTTAGTCATAAAATGGAATACCTTAACACAGTCAAAATGAACAAATTAGACATGCATGTATTAAGGTGAACAAATTTCGAAAACCAATGGTGAATAAAGCCTGGGATTATACGTATCTGTAAACAATAAAACTCTGTAAAAGCAAAAAAGCAAAATTTTAAAAAAAATTGCAAAAAAAAAAAAAATGAGTGAAGCAAAATACAAATGGATGGGAGGTATGCAATAGAAAATATAGTGTATCTATACTTTTGTATTTGTGTGCATATGTACTAATAAAAAAAATATACTTGGGAGTGACACTTAACAATCTCAGAATATTGTTTCCACTGCAGAGGGAAGAAGAGAAGGCCTTTGAGTAGAAACTTCCATGTTTCTGATATGAATACATGATTGCCTTTAGGTCCAGTCCCTGCTTTTAGAAAAATTTCAGTTATTTGGAGTTTTCCACACTGAATCTTATGTTAGGTATATATATACTATTTATAGGAACCTTTGATAATCCCTGCTTTAACAAAGAATCCATCTAGTAATTAGTCAATGCCTAATTCTGTCTATAAACTAGACTAGGGTTTTGAAGCTGCTTTCTAGAAGATGTTCATTCATTCAACAAAGATTAGTTAAGGCCTTCTCTGTGCCAGTCACTGTCCTAGATGGGTTTATACAGAAGCAAGCAAAATAAATACAGATCCTGCACTCTGAGAGCTGGCAGCATAGAAAAAAACTACAGATGTAAACAAACTAAATTCTGTGTAAGAATCTAACAGTGCTATATTCTGTGTAAGAAACGAACAATGTGTTATGATAAGAAATACTGAAGAAGTGGCAGAGTGTTTCAGATACCTGTGAGGTGTAAAAAAAAAAAAATTCAAATTTCAGTGTCTTAAAATAACAACTTACCGTGTCTCACAATTCTGTGGACTGACTAGAAGTTTCTTCTGCTTCCCTGGTGTTGGCCAGAGTGCAGAGCTGCCTGGAAGGTGCAAAGCAGCCTCACTCCCAGGGCTGTAGGGGTGCCGACTGGGAGCCCAACTGGTCCCTGGGGCCCAAGTTCTTGCCCACCTAAGGGCTTTCCACGAACCTTCTTGAGCTTCATCTACAGGGTGGCTGCCTTTCAACAGTATTCTGGGTAGAAAAGACAAAAATTTCTGATACCGTTACAGCCCAGCGTCCAAGTTACACAGGGTCACTTCTGCCTCATTCTGCTGGTCAGAATAAGTCAGGAGACTATTTCAGATTCAATAGTGGGGAAATCTGACTCTATTTTCTTTCTCTTTAATTGATTTTTCTTAGAAAATTTTTAAAACGTGCGTGTTGCCGGTCAGAGCCAAAGGCAAAACCTGTGCTGCTTTCGGGCGCCCGGTCTGAAAAGCAAGAGGGGCCCCTCACATCACCCAGCGCTCCACCATTGCTCTCAGGGGCCCCATGTGCCACCCGGGAGAAGGGGGAACCCTAGGTGCACACCATCACCCACATGCAGGCAGTAAGGATAAGCAGGTCGAAGACGCACCTGTTTCCACAAGGGCCCTGGCCTGCCGCCCTTACAGTCTGCACCGGCAGAGAGCTGCTCACCGGAAGCACCATCCAATGGAGACCCAAGGGGCTCGCTGAGCACAGGAGAGGATGCCACCGCTGGGCCTCGGACACCGAGGGACTTTCCGGAGCTCTCCTGGAGAACTGCCCAGGGCCTCTGCGGCGCACTGCGCTGCAACAGAACGCCCAGCAGCAATCCCGGCCGTCCGCAGAGAGAACCTCTCGCGAGACGTGAACCGAGGAAACCACGCTCCAAGGAAATCACGCGAGAGCGTGAGCTGCCCAGAGAACCCGCCCCCGAGCACGCTGTTGGGGCGAGACAGCGGGGTTCTGATCTGATCTGATCCCCTACCTTCCACACGCCACTCACGGTTAGGGAGGGGAAGCAAGCGCCTCCCGGACAGAACCAGAAGAGCGACCGTATTTGCCGTGATTATCTATCTCTTGTCTGATGGCCTAGGCTCAGCCTGGCAGAGAATGACATCAGTACATGCCTCTGACCCTAGTTACGGTTTGATTTTTTAATTAAAATATAGTTTATATACAGCGTTGTGTTACTTTCAGGTGTGCCGCCAAGTGATTCAGACATATATATACTTTTTCCCCCAGGTTCCTTCCCCTTATGAAATTGACAGTGGAAGTGTTAGTCGCGGAGTTCTGTGCGACCCCGTGAACTATAACCTGCCAGGCTCTTCTGTCCATGGAATTCTCCAGACAAGAATATTGGAGTGGGCTGCCACTCCTGTCTGAGCCACCTGGAAAACCCTATATATAGGTTTGGGTTTTTGGTTTTTGTTTTTTGTTTTTCAGGTTCTCTCCCTTTATAGGTTATTAAAGAATACTGAATAGAGTTTCCTGTGCTATACAGCAGGTCCTTGTTGGTTGTCTCTTTGATATACAGGAGCATGTATGTTGATCCTAAACTAATTTATCTCTGACCCTCTGGCTCTCCCCTTGTAGTTCATCTGGTAAAGAATCTGCCTACAATGCAGGAGACCCCAGTTCAATTCCTAGATTGGGAAAATTCCCTGGAGAAGAGATACAATACCCATTCCAGTATCCTTGGGCTTCCCTAGGGTCTCAGCTGGTGAAGAATCCACATGCAATGTGGGAGACCTGAGTTTGATCCCTGGGTTGAGAAGCCCCTGCAGGAGGGCATGGCAATCCACTGGAGTATTCTTGGCTGGAGAATCCCAGGAACAGAGGAGCCTGGTAGGCTACAACCCACAGGGTCGCAGTGAGTTGGACATGACTGAACGACTAAGCATAGCATTCCCTGGCTCTACTTCTTATTCAGATGACAGGTGAAGAATTGAGTACCTTGTTCAGTTTATCATATGAAAGCAGGGACTCACTGCAGCTGAGGAACTGCTGCATACCATGTGTTTTTCATAAACATTCACCAAGTTCATCATCAAAGCAAAGTCTCTAAGAAGCCTCAGAGTAAAGAACATGATTTCATTTACCCATTTTAAAAAGTGTGTCTTTTATTTATTTATGTTTTTACATATTTTCATTTACATTCACCCCAGTATCTTCGCAAGGTAAATTGACCACAGGTACTCTTTTTCTTTTTTTTCAGAGAACTCCTGGAATGAGCATCTTTGCTTTTAGTTTGGGAAGCAAGTGCTTTAAAAATAAAGTTGATTTTTATAGATTAGAGTTCCTTAATGTAGAGTAAAAATGACAGGTATCTTGTGTTCTTTGGAGAAAAAGTTCTTCCATATAAATTAGAAAAATTACTAAACACTGTGACACAGCCTGCATGACACAGCCCAGGCCTGAGTCAGGGAGGGGGGTCCAGGAGAGAGGGGAAGAGAGGGATCTGGGTTCCATCACCTGCTCTGGCCTCCCCAGACCTTCATCCGTTCCCTGTTAATTCCTCCATTCTAGGAACAACACATTCTAGCATTTCAATTTGCGTCTAGAATAAAAATGTACAAGTAAAATGCCATCAACCTATAATACTCTAAACACCTGGACAATTATTAGAGATGAACTGCTGTGAATTACACGAAAGACCAAAGAACCCCTCTTGAACGCAATCCAGCATCCAGCAGACAAACAGTGGTGTTCAGCAAGCTTGACGGTCGTGTTATTGTGTTACAATTGAATTACAAGGGGAAAACAGCTCTGTGCTGATTTCATAATTATCATGATCTACTCTTACGATCCATCACCAACACAGCGGTTGGTGAAGTCACAATAAATCATCATTATTTATGTTGCAACAAATCACATGGAAGTATCTTTGAGATTCATAATTCACAGTCACTTCAGATTGTAATTACCTGTGTATGACTGTCTAGGTCTGTCATGAAGGAGGCACAGAAAAAAAATCATGAACTCCATTGCCTTGAAGGCTTGGCTTCTCTTTTAAGATTTGCAAGGAAGAATAAAGCAGATCTTGATATTTGTTCCCCCACAATTATCTATGCTGGCCCTTCTCAGATCACAACAAAAGTGGGCTGATTTCTAGGATCCACCTTTAGGGTGAACACTAGCCAACTTTATAACCTTTTGGCTTGGCACATGTCCTGTGACATGCTGTAAACAAGATTAAGGGTCCAGACAAAAATCGGATTGAGATAAGCCATGCCATCCATCAGAATTTTAGGATCAGTAAGAGTCCTAGGCTCTTCCTATTGGAACCTGAGATGAAGAACAGTGCTACTGATTTTGCCTTTTTTAAATTTTCTTCACCCCAGTATCTTCGCAAGGTAAATTGACCACAGGTCCTGGAATTGAGCATCTTTGCTTTTAGTTTGGGAAGCAAGTGCTTTAAAAATAAAGTTGATTTTTATAGATTAGAGTTCCTTAATGTAGAGTAAAAATGACAGGTATCTTGTGTTCTTTGGAGAAAAAGTTCTTCCATATAAATTAGAAAAATTACTAAACACTGTGACACAGCCTGCATGACACAGCCCAGGCCTGAGTCAGGGAGGGGGGTCCAGGAGAGAGGGGAAGAGAGGATCTGGGTTCCATCACCTGCTCTGGCCTCCCCAGACCTTCATCCGTTCCCTGTTAATTCCTCCATTCTAGGAACAACACATTCTAGCATTTCAATTTGCGTCTAGAATAAAAATGTACAAGTAAAATGCCATCAACCTATAATACTCTAAACACCTGGACAATTATTAGAGATGAACTGCTGTGAATTACACGAAAGACCAAAGAACCCCTCTTGAACGCAATCCAGCATCCAGCAGACAAACAGTGGTGTTCAGCAAGCTTGACGGTCGTGTTATTGTGTTACAATTGAATTACAAGGGGAAAACAGCTCTGTGCTGATTTCATAATTATCATGATCTACTCTTACGATCCATCACCAACACAGCGGTTGGTGAAGTCACAATAAATCATCATTATTTATGTTGCAACAAATCACATGGAAGTATCTTTGAGATTCATAATTCACAGTCACTTCAGATTGTAATTACCTGTGTATGACTGTCTAGGTCTGTCATGAAGGAGGCACAGAAAAAAAATCATGAACTCCATTGCCTTGAAGGCTTGGCTTCTCTTTTAAGATTTGCAAGGAAGAATAAAGCAGATCTTGATATTTGTTCCCCCACAATTATCTATGCTGGCCCTTCTCAGATCACAACAAAAGTGGGCTGATTTCTAGGATCCACCTTTAGGGTGAACACTAGCCAACTTTATAACCTTTTGGCTTGGCACATGTCCTGTGACATGCTGTAAACAAGATTAAGGGTCCAGACAAAAATCGGATTGAGATAAGCCATGCCATCCATCAGAATTTTAGGATCAGTAAGAGTCCTAGGCTCTTCCTATTGGAACCTGAGATGAAGAACAGTGCTACTGATTTTGCCTTTTTTTTTTAAATTATGGTATTTTTGCTTATCATGGATTATTTGCATTCAGTTAAACTATTCCGCGAAGATACTATTTATTTCAATGACTGGGTTTTCTTGTGCTCTCTCAAATTCTGCACCCTAGAAGAATACCTCAGCTCCTCATTCTAATCTCACTCTGTGTCATTTTATCAATTACCCTATGGGATAGATATAATTATTTCCATTTTAGGGATTAAAAACTAAGGCTTATTAACTTGGTCAAGCTGGTGTTCTGGACAGGCTTGAGAGCTCACTGAGAGGGAGAATAAGTTAGGTACTTCTTTCATCTTCTTCTCACATCCTACATCATATGATCAAATAAGGAAACTGAATTAGGTTAAGTGATAGTCCAAAAACAGGGACCTGCAGTCACAACTTACCGTAACAGAAAGGAGAGTGGCCTTACTGTGAGCGAACCATTGATCAAAACTGCCTACTTTGACCAGTCAGGAAAATGACCACTTGAATGAATTACCTCATGGTAGAAGTTCCCAATAAGGCACACTGGTATTGCTGCCAAAAACTACCCAGGAGAATTTGGGAGGGGCCAAAAGCACAGAGGAGATGCCAGCCCATGGTATGTCCTGCCAAGCTCCCAGAAACCCTCACACGAGAATCTGTCTTGACTGAGAGATGCATGGGCCACCAGGAAGGACCTTGAGTCCCAGCTATGGGCACAAGCAAGCTGCTTGGTCAGAGACTCCTAGAAAACTAACCCCATTACCATAAAATTCTCTTTGGGGGAAAATATGGGGGAAAAGGTCCACTGCTATAGGAACCTCATTTAGAAATAAAGAAACAGTAAGGTGACTGCCCTCTCTTCCTTATTTCTTTTTTTGTTTTGTTTTTTTAAAATATTTGGGGGGAGGGCAGGGAGTGGGGAGGGCAAGGGGTGGGTGGGCCACTTCTATTAGTCTTTCATTTATCTATTTTCATCCATCTTTGTTCTTTGGACCGTGTGGGCCTCCCATCGTGGTGGCCTCTGTTGTCACAGAGCACCGGCTCTGGGTGCATGCGCCCCAGAGCTCTGGCTCGGTAATTGGACACATCGGTCCAGCCGCTCCAGGGCACGTGGGATCTTCCCAGGCCAGGGATCGAACCAGCGCCCCTTGCAGTGCAAGGCAGTGTCCTTACCCACTGGACCACCAGGGAAGACCTCTTCCTTATTTCTTCTTTATCATCACCCCTAAGCATCCCCATCAGTAAAGAAGAACTATAAAAATCATGACCCAGACATAAGGAGACAGGTATCAAGTTAGATGCAGAGTTCAACCGCTCTGCTCCACCCTGGGCCTAAGGATTGGGTTTGCCAAAGCATTTTACAGAAAATCCAAACGAACATTTTGGCCAACCCAATATTTTCCTAGGTTATGAAGCAAAGGAACCAACAAATACACTTGATCAGGACAAAAATAACTTGTAAAAGTAAAAAGGAGCAGGACCCATGGTGCCTTCCAAGACACATCCCTCCCTGATATCTTCTGCTTTAGCTCCTGTCTGAAGCACCTAGATAGCACCTAGCTCTGATGCTCATTTCCTGAGTGTTTCAGAAGCTAAAAACCACCACCAAATGGAAGAAATTTACTACTTGATGATCAAGAGCAGTAGGCCCCAGATCTTCTTGCACCTAAGATCCATTATGTTAACCCCTGTGACATCCCCTTGTTATCTCATCATAAACCAATCAGACTTGGGCATGAGCAGACCTCATATCCTCAAACACCCTTCCCTCACTGTGCCTTTTAAATTTCTCTGCCACCTGGACAGGAAAAGAGCTTGGGGGAGAATAGATACATGTACATGCAGGACTGAGTCCCTTTGCTGTTCACCTGAAACTATCACAACGTTGTTAATTAGCTATATCACAATATAAAATAAAAGGTGTTTTAAAGAAATGCTTTGTTGAAACCCTTCCCAGAGTCCCAAGCCCCCCATTCTCCTTGTGTTGGTGTCTTACCATAAAGTTGCACTTTCCTTCATCACAAATTGGTATCAGTAGATTGGCTTTACTGCTCATGGGAAAGTGAACCCAAGTGTGGTTGAATAATAAGTTTTGTTGACAAAAACTCAAGTGTGCTTTCCCCGTGCATATGTATAAGCCATGCTTGTGCGTGTATGCGCACACTTGAATGCACACACATGCACATGCCTCCCTTGTTGGCTAGGAGCATCCTCCAGTCCCTGGAAATTCACTCTCACTATAGCTCATCTTTTCTAGTGTCTGAAACCTCCCAGAGTGATCCTTCTCATTACCTTGCAGATCATGCCAAGACCTAACCAGGCCATTCAAAAGTAGTCTCCCTGTCCCCCGTCTCTCTTATACATCCCAAGGCTCCCAGCTAACACTGAGCACTGCACAGCCACAAGTAAATCCAGTTCATGTTCCTGACCATTGATCCACCATCAATTTTTTCCAAAGCCCCAGGCATGCGATTATCTGCAAAGCTGACTTACAAGATAAAATCCCCAGGCCTCTCCCCTCCCCCTCCTCCTCCAACAAGCTGACATTGATTTTACACAGAATGTGCGTGGCTTTGATGGTGTTATTGCAATCAACATGAAAAATACCACCGCAGTGCTTATCCGGATGTCTCAGTTGTTTTGCCTCCTGTCTGAAGCACCTAGATAGCACCTAGCTCTGATGCTCATTTCCTGATGGAAGAAAAAGGGTTACTACTTGATGATCAAGAGCAGTAGGCCCCAGATCTTCTTGCACCTAAGATCCATTATGTTAACCCCTGTGACATCCCCTTGTTATCTCATCATAAACCAATCAGAATTGGGCATGAGCTGACCTCATATCCTCAAACACCCTTCCCTCACTGTGCCTTTTAAATTTCTCTGCCACCTGGACAGGAAAAGAGCTTGGGGGAGAATAGATACATGTACATGCAGGACTGAGTCCCTTTGCTGTTCACCTGAAACTATCACAACGTTGTTAATTAGCTATATCACAATATAAAATAAAAGGTGTTTTAAAGAAATGCTTTGTTGAAACCCTTCCCAGAGTCCCAAGCCCCCCATTCTCCTTGTGTTGGTGTCTTACCATAAAGTTGCACTTTCCTTCATCACAAATTGGTATCAGTAGATTGGCTTTACTGCTCATGGGAAAGTGAACCCAAGTGTGGTTGAATAATAAGTTTTGTTGACAAAAACTCAAGTGTGCTTTCCCCGTGCATATGTATAAGCCATGCTTGTGCGTGTATGCGCACACTTGAATGCACACACATGCACATGCCTCCCTTGTTGGCTAGGAGCATCCTCCAGTCCCTGGAAATTCACTCTCACTATAGCTCATCTTTTCTAGTGTCTGAAACCTCCCAGAGTGATCCTTCTCATTACCTTGCAGATCATGCCAAGACCTAACCAGGCCATTCAAAAGTAGTCTCCCTGTCCCCCGTCTCTCTTATACATCCCAAGGCTCCCAGCTAACACTGAGCACTGCACAGCCACAAGTAAATCCAGTTCATGTTCCTGACCATTGATCCACCATCAATTTTTTCCAAAGCCCCAGGCATGCGATTATCTGCAAAGCTGACTTACAAGATAAAATCCCCAGGCCTCTCCCCTCCCCCTCCTCCTCCAACAAGCTGACATTGATTTTACACAGAATGTGCGTGGCTTTGATGGTGTTATTGCAATCAACATGAAAAATACCACCGCAGTGCTTATCCGGATGTCTCAGTTGTTTTGCCTCATAGCACAAGTGATTGTTTAAAGAGGCTTGACACTGTTGGAGTCTTTTGTTTTATGGATTTTGCAAATCATTGCTCTTTGTCTCCTGGGCTGGCAGAAGAGAAAGCTCTTTTTTTTTTTCAAGGCAATGGGCAGTGCTTTAGAAACTAGGATCCAAGATGGGAGCTGATTCTGTAAGCCTTCATTTAGGTGGCCACGGTTCCATGGGAGAGACTGTACCTAACTGGTCCATGCTTGTAACTTGCTTCCTCTGGCCAAGTTGAGGCAGGAGATAGATGGGCTCCCAGGACAAAGAGCTGAAATTTCATTCTCTGTGGACAGATACTCCAAGATGAGAATGGCAGGACATAAAGAGAGGAGGAAGGGTCCTGCCCTGATAAGAAATAAACCACCACATATTCCTCATTCTCAAGTCAGAAAACCTCCGCAACTACCTATGGGCAGAAAAGCTCCTTGGAGGTTGAAATAGGAAGGTGTGCCACCCCATAGTAAGTGATGCTAACTATCCATAGGCCTCTTTGGTAGAATCCATCTCGGCTAAAAGATGCATGTGCACCTATGGGACTATCCCGAGATAAACCAAATATGGACTCAGAACCAGGCAAAGCAAGATGGTTGGCCAGAGGACACTGTGAAGAAACACCCATGTAAGTGTTTCAAATTGCCACGAGGGTGCAACTGTTTCTCTAAGTCCACCCATGTGTCTATCCACATGTACAGTATTGTTTTTTCTCCTAATGAACACTTTACATGCTTCACTACTTTGCATATCTATGTGGAAATTCATTTCTACACAGCTGACAGGCCTTGTCACTGGCCACTGGTTCCTGGTGGTCTAGTGACTAGGATTCAGCTCTTTCACTCCTCAACCTAATCTCAATCTCTGACCGGGAACCAAAAACCTTGCTTCAAGTTGCTGCAGGCCAGGGCCACCCAAAATCATATTCACCCTTGATCCTTATCATCATCTGTTTTCCACAGTGTTCTGCCTTCTTTTTCCATGCCAATTCTAAGTAACTAAATGGGTTTGCTCCCTCTGTTTTCCTTCCTGCATCTCTCTTCTCCCCATATCATCGCTGAGCAATTATCCAACTCATCTGATCCCCAGAAAAAGTCAACAAAGAAACTTGGAACACACACCATACCCCTCCCACTCAAACCAAAGATCCAGACACTCACTCCTCCTGTCTTGTCTTCTCTTGCCTCTAGCAACAGAGTCATTTGTACGCAGTCATCCACCTCTCCCATCAGAATGAGAACCCCTCCAAAAGGCCAGAATTCTTCAACATGTTTGCTATGCCTACGTATGGCATACTGTCCAATTTAGAAATGATTTTTAATTATGTTGCAGGCTAAACTGTAGATAAGGATTTATCTGGATAATTATGAGACAGTGTATGTGAGAGTGATTGCTAAATTCTCATGCAGACTGTCTCAACATGGACACTACTGACATTTGGGGCCAGACAATTCTTTGTCTGGAGGGAATGCTCTATGCTTTGTAGGATGTTGAGCAGCGTCAAAAGTCTGCTGATATGGGGCTCCGCAACTACCTATGGGCAGAAAAGCTCCTTGGAGGTTGAAATAGGAAGGTGTGCCACCCCATAGTAAGTGATGCTAACTATCCATAGGCCTCTTTGGTAGAATCCATCTCGGCTAAAAGATGCATGTGCACCTATGGGACTATCCCGAGATAAACCAAATATGGACTCAGAACCAGGCAAAGCAAGATGGTTGGCCAGAGGACACTGTGAAGAAACACCCATGTAAGTGTTTCAAATTGCCACGAGGGTGCAACTGTTTCTCTAAGTCCACCCATGTGTCTATCCACATGTACAGTATTGTTTTTTCTCCTAATGAACACTTTACATGCTTCACTACTTTGCATATCTATGTGGAAATTCATTTCTACACAGCTGACAGGCCTTGTCACTGGCCACTGGTTCCTGGTGGTCTAGTGACTAGGATTCAGCTCTTTCACTCCTCAACCTAATCTCAATCTCTGACCGGGAACCAAAAACCTTGCTTCAAGTTGCTGCAGGCCAGGGCCACCCAAAATCATATTCACCCTTGATCCTTATCATCATCTGTTTTCCACAGTGTTCTGCCTTCTTTTTCCATGCCAATTCTAAGTAACTAAATGGGTTTGCTCCCTCTGTTTTCCTTCCCTGCATCTCTCTTCTCCCCATATCATCGCTGAGCAATTATCCAACTCATCTGATCCCCAGAAAAAGTCAACAAAGAAACTTGGAACACACACCATACCCCTCCCACTCAAACCAAAGATCCAGACACTCACTCCTCCTGTCTTGTCTTCTCTTGCCTCTAGCAACAGAGTCATTTGTACGCAGTCATCCACCTCTCCCATCAGAATGAGAACCCCTCCAAAAGGCCAGAATTCTTCAACATGTTTGCTATGCCTACGTATGGCATACTGTCCAATTTAGAAATGATTTTTAATTATGTTGCAGGCTAAACTGTAGATAAGGATTTATCTGGATAATTATGAGACAGTGTATGTGAGAGTGATTGCTAAATTCTCATGCAGACTGTCTCAACATGGACACTACTGACATTTGGGGCCAGACAATTCTTTGTCTGGAGGGAATGCTCTATGCTTTGTAGGATGTTGAGCAGCGTCAAAAGTCTGCTGATATGGGGCTTCCCTGGTGGTCCAGTGGGTAAGGACACCGCCTTGCAGTGCAAGGGGCACCAGTTCGATCCCTGGCCCGGGGTTGACTGATGTGTCCAATTACCGAGCCGGAGCTCTGGAGCGCATGTGCCCAGAGCTGGTGCTCTGCGAAAACAGAGGCCACCACAATGGGAGGCCCACAAGAGCCAAAGAACAAAGATGGATGAAAATAGAGAAATGAAAGACCAATAGAAGTGGCCTGCCCATTCCCCTCCCCCCCCCCCCCCCCCCCCCAAAAAAAAAATAAAAAAAAAAAAAAAGTTCTATAAAAAAAAATCTGCTGATATTGCCAAACAGCTTCGTGAATGGAAACATCACTCAGTTGAGAACCGTCATCCTAGTGCACCACAGGATTACCAGACTAATCTTAACACAAGTTCGTGAAGAGATGATAACCTGGGACAAAGTGAACGGTTGAATTTAAATTTAGGCTCACTGACTCATCAGGCCTTTTCTGACCTCTAATATCCTTGGCACTGCCTATCAAACCTACACAATGATATTTTCTACCCAAATCACTGACCTGTCTCCTGAGGGTCCACATGAAACTAGACATTTCTATTGGCCCATCAGATCTCTTTACTCTAAATTTAATTGCTGAAATTATTAGATAACACTTATGCCCAATTTGGGGCTTTTCTGCTTATTACATAGTAGAACAAAACTGGGCAGTGCTTGATGACACCCTTAAAGAAAGGGATCTAAGCTTCTCTTGCCTCTAGCAACAGAGTCATTTGTACGCAGTCATCCACCTCTCCCATCAGAATGAGAACCCCTCCAAAAGGCCAGAATTCTTCAACATGTTTGCTATGCCTACGTATGGCATACTGTCCAATTTAGAAATGATTTTTAATTATGTTGCAGGCTAAACTGTAGATAAGGATTTATCTGGATAATTATGAGACAGTGTATGTGAGAGTGATTGCTAAATTCTCATGCAGACTGTCTCAACATGGACACTACTGACATTTGGGGCCAGACAATTCTTTGTCTGGAGGGAATGCTCTATGCTTTGTAGGATGTTGAGCAGCGTCAAAAGTCTGCTGATATGGGGCTTCCCTGGTGGTCCAGTGGGTAAGGACACCGCCTTGCAGTGCAAGGGGCACCAGTTCGATCCCTGGCCCGGGGTTGACTGATGTGTCCAATTACCGAGCCGGAGCTCTGGAGCGCATGTGCCCAGAGCTGGTGCTCTGCGAAAACAGAGGCCACCACAATGGGAGGCCCACAAGAGCCAAAGAACAAAGATGGATGAAAATAGAGAAATGAAAGACCAATAGAAGTGGCCTGCCCATTCCCCTCCCTCCCCACCCCATCCCCCCAAAAAATAAATTAAAAAAAAAAAAAAAAGTTCTATAAAAAAAAATCTGCTGATATTGCCAAACAGCTTCGTGAATGGAAACATCACTCAGTTGAGAACCGTCATCCTAGTGCACCACAGGATTACCAGACTAATCTTAACACAAGTTCGTGAAGAGATGATAACCTGGGACAAAGTGAACGGTTGAATTTAAATTTAGGCTCACTGACTCATCAGGCCTTTTCTGACCTCTAATATCCTTGGCACTGCCTATCAAACCTACACAATGATATTTTCTACCCAAATCACTGACCTGTCTCCTGAGGGTCCACATGAAACTAGACATTTCTATTGGCCCATCAGATCTCTTTACTCTAAATTTAATTGCTGAAATTATTAGATAACACTTATGCCCAATTTGGGGCTTTTCTGCTTATTACAGTATGTAGAACAAAACTGGGCAGTGCTTGATGACACCCTTAAAGAAAGGGATCTAAGCTTGGAGTTGGGGCAACTGCCTTTGGGCTCCAGGGCAGTTGGAACCACTGGGCGACTCCCCTGCCCTCATTGGCTTCCTTGTTTGACTTTCTTTCAGTAGAAGTGCAGAAAAAGAAGAGCTTGAACCCAATTGTGTGCCTGCTGAGTCCCTCCAGTCACATCCAACTCTGGGGACTGTCGCCCGCCAGACTCCTCTGTCCATGGGATTCTCCAGGCTGCTGTGCCCTCCTCCAGAGGATCTTCCTACTCTGACTGAACCTTTGTCTCTTGTGTCTCCTGCACTGGCAGGTGGATTCTTCACCACTAATGCCACCTGGAAAGCCCTTGGACCCAATTAAAGATCTTCAAACTGTTGGGTGCATTTCTACTATCTAATAAAGGTATTGTAGGAACCTCTTTGGGATAAGGGTTGCCAGCTTGCCACTCAAATGCTGAGTCACTAAGATCCGTTTTCTTCTTATCTATTCGTCCTACAGGGCTTCTGGGTTAAATTTCCTTCCTGAAAGAATGCTTCAGCATCCTGTGTGTGTGTGTGTGTGTGTGTGTTTATAGAAAATAATTCAATGGCACTTATTAAATCACAGTAAGGAAAACTTCAGTGAAAGGAGGGGAAGCTACAGGTATAGAATTTTACAGAAGGGAGAGAGATTGCACTCAACTCTGATTACAGCATGGGCAAGAGGGGATTTATGGGAAAGTGCATGGGGTTAGTGGATGGCAAATTACTAAGAGAAAATATCAGGGGTAAAGGGGCTCTGTCTCAACCTAGCTACTACAGTTCTTGCTGAAAACTGACCAGGGTAGTCACTAGGGGTGGGGGTTAGAGAATGGGGAATCTGATCAGATATCAATGGTGATCAAGTATTGAGGATGGGGGATTCTTGGCACTGCCTATCAAACCTACACAATGATATTTTCTACCCAAATCACTGACCTGTCTCCTGAGGGTCCACATGAAACTAGACATTTCTATTGGCCCATCAGATCTCTTTACTCTAAATTTAATTGCTGAAATTATTAGATAACACTTATGCCCAATTTGGGGCTTTTCTGCTTATTACAGTATGTAGAACAAAACTGGGCAGTGCTTGATGACACCCTTAAAGAAAGGGATCTAAGCTTGGAGTTGGGGCAACTGCCTTTGGGCTCCAGGGCAGTTGGAACCACTGGGCGACTCCCCTGCCCTCATTGGCTTCCTTGTTTGACTTTCTTTCAGTAGAAGTGCAGAAAAAGAAGAGCTTGAACCCAATTGTGTGCCTGCTGAGTCCCTCCAGTCACATCCAACTCTGGGGACTGTCGCCCGCCAGACTCCTCTGTCCATGGGATTCTCCAGGCTGCTGTGCCCTCCTCCAGAGGATCTTCCTACTCTGACTGAACCTTTGTCTCTTGTGTCTCCTGCACTGGCAGGTGGATTCTTCACCACTAATGCCACCTGGAAAGCCCTTGGACCCAATTAAAGATCTTCAAACTGTTGGGTGCATTTCTACTATCTAATAAAGGTATTGTAGGAACCTCTTTGGGATAAGGGTTGCCAGCTTGCCACTCAAATGCTGAGTCACTAAGATCCGTTTTCTTCTTATCTATTCGTCCTACAGGGCTTCTGGGTTAAATTTCCTTCCTGAAAGAATGCTTCAGCATCCTGTGTGTGTGTGTGTGTGTGTGTGTTTATAGAAAATAATTCAATGGCACTTATTAAATCACAGTAAGGAAAACTTCAGTGAAAGGAGGGGAAGCTACAGGTATAGAATTTTACAGAAGGGAGAGAGATTGCACTCAACTCTGATTACAGCATGGGCAAGAGGGGATTTATGGGAAAGTGCATGGGGTTAGTGGATGGCAAATTACTAAGAGAAAATATCAGGGGTAAAGGGGCTCTGTCTCAACCTAGCTACTACAGTTCTTGCTGAAAACTGACCAGGGTAGTCACTAGGGGCGGGGGTTAGAGAATGGGGAATCTGATCAGATATCAATGGTGATCAAGTATTGAGGATGGGGGATTCTGGTTAAACGGCTTAGCAGTATTCTTTCTGCAAATGGATTTTACCAGAAGCATGCACAGATAGACCTAAGAGAAAGCTCAGGAGTCTGACTAAAGCTTGGTCAAGCTGAGAATCTTTATCAATGTGTATAACTGTCATTAAAGTTTAAAAGTCTCTAGGTTAGGTAACAGCCACCAAACCTTCTGGCTCTCACATTCTAGAAAAATCCTTAACATAGACATACTTCTGTGTTCAAAACTACTTGAATGACCAGAAGCAGCCAGACTTAATGAACACAAGAATTGGACCCTACAGGGGAAGTTTCCTCTACCTTTTTAAGTTCTTAACTGGGGCCCCTATAACAAAAGACAGATAAACAAGAGAAAAATGTACAGATTTACTTAAAGTAAGTTTTATGTGACTCAGGCATTTTCCTAAGGAAATCCCAAAGGAGTGGTTTTATTCTAGGTTTGATAAAGAATGGAAAAGTTGTGGGAGGAAGTGATAGGCCAAAATGGGATATGAGATCTTCCTGGCAAAAGGGGGAAACTTAGCGAGGCCTCTTTGTTCACATTCCTGATGGAGTCCTTCCATCCTCAGAGATAAGGATACGCCTGTGGAAGTGCACCTCTCACCTGAGGTCTCAGGATCTGCTTCCAGGGAAGGCCAGGAAGTCCTTCCTGCATCTCCCATTTCTTGAATTCCTTCAGCTTAAAATACTAGCTTTGCCCCAGTGCCGTATCTTGGATTAGTCTGTTCTGAACCCTTCTTCACTTCACTGATACCACATAACCGCAATGAAAAAGGACCAAAAATAGAGAGCCTGAATTTAAAGGATCTATGAGACGATAGGAAAGGAAAGAGGGGAAGTTGGGGCTACTTTTACAAAAGACTCTGATTACAGCATGGGCAAGAGGGGATTTATGGGAAAGTGCATGGGGTTAGTGGATGGCAAATTACTAAGAGAAAATATCAGGGTAAAGGGCTCTGTCTCAACCTAGCTACTACAGTTCTTGCTGAAAACTGACCAGGGTAGTCACTAGGGGTGGGGGTTAGAGAATGGGGAATCTGATCAGATATCAATGGTGATCAAGTATTGAGGATGGGGGATTCTGGTTAAACGGCTTAGCAGTATTCTTTCTGCAAATGGATTTTACCAGAAGCATGCACAGATAGACCTAAGAGAAAGCTCAGGAGTCTGACTAAAGCTTGGTCAAGCTGAGAATCTTTATCAATGTGTATAACTGTCATTAAAGTTTAAAAGTCTCTAGGTTAGGTAACAGCCACCAAACCTTCTGGCTCTCACATTCTAGAAAAATCCTTAACATAGACATACTTCTGTGTTCAAAACTACTTGAATGACCAGAAGCAGCCAGACTTAATGAACACAAGAATTGGACCCTACAGGGGAAGTTTCCTCTACCTTTTTAAGTTCTTAACTGGGGCCCCTATAACAAAAGACAGATAAACAAGAGAAAAATGTACAGATTTACTTAAAGTAAGTTTTATGTGACTCAGGCATTTTCCTAAGGAAATCCCAAAGGAGTGGTTTTATTCTAGGTTTGATAAAGAATGGAAAAGTTGTGGGAGGAAGTGATAGGCCAAAATGGGATATGAGATCTTCCTGGCAAAAGGGGGAAACTTAGCGAGGCCTCTTTGTTCACATTCCTGATGGAGTCCTTCCATCCTCAGAGATAAGGATACGCCTGTGGAAGTGCACCTCTCACCTGAGGTCTCAGGATCTGCTTCCAGGGAAGGCCAGGAAGTCCTTCCTGCATCTCCCATTTCTTGAATTCCTTCAGCTTAAAATACTAGCTTTGCCCCAGTGCCGTATCTTGGATTAGTCTGTTCTGAACCCTTCTTCACTTCACTGATACCACATAACCGCAATGAAAAAGGACCAAAAATAGAGAGCCTGAATTTAAAGGATCTATGAGACGATAGGAAAGGAAAGAGGGGGAAGTTGGGGTTAATCATCTCTTCTCTCTTCAGCCATCACCTTCTTTGGCCCAACCCCTTGCCTCTGTGCTCAGGGCTTGCTTGCAGCCCAAATCTGCCAGTGCTGGTGACCACTTCAGCCTCTCCCCACCCCTCAGAGCCTCTGCAGAGGACGGACTGGAGCCCTCTGACTTATTTCTGAAGCCTGAGCCTTTGACAGCAGGCCAGCCTGGCAGCCCAGCTCTGCAAAGTTTGCCCTGCGCCCCATGGTCCTCCTGTTTTATTAATACTGCACAGGACGAGAAGAGCCAACCCGAGTGGCAGCTACAAAGACACTCATCTCCTAAAATGTGATATTTGATCACAGGAGGATTTTGCAGTGGGATAGTTTATAATCCTAAGTTTAAATCCTTCCTGAATTTCAGACGTTCCAGTATCAAAATCCTTTTAGGATTTTTCAAAGTGTGTAATCTGTTTAGAAATTAAAAAAAAAAAAAAAAAGCTCTCTGGCCCATTCTTTCTCCAAAAATAGGCTTGCTGCATTTTTAACATCCTTTAAAAGAAAGAAAGACATGCCTTTAACAAAATTAAATTTCTTGTTTATTTGACTTCAGGGGCAACTGTTTCTAAGACATCCAGTGAACTATCCTTACTAAAATAAAGTGGGATTTTTTTTTTCAGGGACTGCAAATGAACCCAGAAGAAACATTTATTTTAAAAGGAATTAAGAAAGGAGAGAAACAAGAAGCTGTGCGAAATAGGAAAAAAAAAATAGAAATACACAAAAAAGAAAAAAAAAAACCCAACTCTTTTCTTTCTGCCACACCTCAAGCAACCTTAGGAGAAAACAGGGGAGTTGTCTATTATAATTTAAATGAGAGGATGGGGAACAAGAATTGCCTGGAGAGGGAAGATGAGTCATGAGGAGGGAGGAGGAAGTGGGGAGGGCCTAGAAGAAAGCCAGAAGGATCAGGGAATCAAAGGACGCTGAAAGTGTGCACCTTGGTTCACTTCTGAGCAAAGCTTACTCTCAGGCTAGACTTGGGAGCTTTCTGAGGGTTGAATAAAGGTTGAGGGTAGGAAAGGGTCCCTCAAGACAGTCCACAGGTAGAGATTGCCTCAGGATGGCTGAACCTCCTGGACAGATTTTTCCACGTGATTTTCATTCCATTTTCATCATCTGTTATAACATAAAATTTCATCAACTGTAAATGTCAGTTCTTCCCTTTATTATTTGCTAATGTCATAAAAAATCTGAATTGTTTGCTTTGTTAAAGGGCTTGCTGGGCATTGACTTTTCCTTATTTGTATTCTACTACCCCAAATGTGTGGGGTTTATTTATTTAAAAAAAAAATAACATCCCTTTTGAAATGGGATTTAAATAACAGAGCAAGGTTTGCCATTATCATAAATGTATAAAGTGCTTTGTGAGTAATAAAATGGATCATGGATTCAGGATAATTCAAACTGAAATGTTATGTTCAGTATCAAGATTAGATTACGTTAATGCAGTTCATTTTAAATGGTTTAAAGGCCATCAGATGCATGTGAAAGGAATCTGTATCATAACTTAGAATAAATAGACTGAGACATTTGTTTATAATGTCAGTGCTAAACAAATCTATTACTACATTTCTGCATGTAGCGTTATATTACCACTGCTATTAAACAAACAGAGCATGAAGATAAATTATAGCTTTAATTATAAACATTACCTTTGCGCATTTATTAATTTAAAATGGAACAATGTTCAATAACCTTAGGTTATTTATATCAGCTAACATTTTAATTAACTTTGTTGTATTTATGCGTCTTGGTAATTGTTGCTACCAGGCACAGGGAGCTCCTTGAATAATGGAAGCAATCTAACCTATCCCTGTGCAGATTACCCATTAATGGGATGGTAACGTTGTAACTCCTGCCAGCTAGCCAGACTCTGCTGCACAGGCTTCCTGGGTAAGAGCCTAAGGCTCCAAAATTTGCCTTGGAAACCACCACTGAGGAGCACCTGGAATTCCTGCACAGACTGTGGAGAAAGATGGCAGAGGAGCCAGGAATTATCTTGTGAAGTCAACAGTCAGCATCTTGCAACAAGGTTGAGCTAGAGAGTCAGCATAGTTGAGCATTTGGCTAGGGGCCTGGCCCTTCCTCAGTGGAGCTCCAACTAAACACGTCCAGCACAGACAGGAATATAGGTTGTAAGAGTCAGACAGGCAGTAACACAATTCTTTATGTTTCGTTAATATATTGTTTTTTTCTTGACGTCTCAGTTGCCAGAGGTCAGTGCGAAATCCTTCCTCAGTCTTTCTTGGAGTTGTACTAAAATTCAGAATGCAGAACAAAAACAGCAGGAGACCACTGGACCCCCTCCCACTGTATTTTTCTGCTTTTCCATTGAATCTCGTTGCTATCCATTTTCATGGGTGGAGAGGTCTGTGAAAGCTTTCCAGCGCCTCAGAAACTTTTCCACTATAGTTAAATCATGCATTCATATGCTCTAGACCAGGCCACCTCTTCAGGGAGGTGGCCAGGAGCAGTGGTGGAGTCAAGCGTATCCATGGAGCTCTTCTGTCTGTCCAAAGCCAGGGAAATCTCCACTCCCTTCTTCCTGTGCAGCTTTCCATTCACCCCTCAAACATTCCTTCTTTCTGTCCTTTTAGATTTTGTTAATGCGTTAAACCTTAAAGACTTCCCCATACTCAGTTGCTTCAGTCTTGTCTGACTCTTAACAACTCTGTGAATGGTAGCCCACCAGCTCGATCAGTGGTTCTCCAAGCAAGAAGACTGGAGCAGGTTGCCATGCCCTCCACCAGGGGATACTAAAGACAAAATATTCAAAACATAAAAACAGATTTCCCTATGGCTGAGAGCAGACAGATCTTAGTTTTCATATGCTACTTCAAACTCTGAGAAATGAGGGAGAAGAAGAAAGCAAGATTACATGGGAATGGGGAACAGAGGGAACATATTTGTTTATATGTATAAATATATGTATAAAGTGGAGTGGAGGTAGGGTGTGCATTTAAGGTATCAGCATAGACATCTATAGAGAAAATAAGTATCGGACTGGAGATAAAAAGTGATGCCGAAAACAGTCAGAAATGAAATTAAAATGCTTTCAAAAGCTTCAGAGGATAATATGCCACGAATTGAGGATTGAGAATGACCAAATCTCTGCACATAATAAGTAAATACGAATTTTTTTTCCAATGGGAAAAGCAGCACTTACGTTAATTTGCTAGGGATGTCATAACATGTTACCATCACCTGGGAGGCTTACACAACAGAAATTAGTTATCTCACAGTTCTGGAGTCCAGGTGTCTGACATCAAGGTTTAGGCAGGGTTAGTACCCTCTGAGGTCTATGAGGGAAGGATTCATTTCAGGTTTCTTGCCTTGTTTGTAGGTAGCCATCTTCATGTTCACATTTCTTTCAGATACACCTGTCTGTCTCCAAATTTCCCCTTTTAATAAGGACATCGATCACATTGGTGAAGACTTCATCGCTAAATAAGGTCACATTCTGACCTTATTTGGTACTGAGGGTAAGAACTTCAACATACAAATTTGGCAGGGGGCACAATTCAACCTGCAACAGAGACGGACCTCAAACAACTTAGACAGACGTGAATATGATCATCTAAAAATGGTCTTGGTGTCTCAAACTATGGTCTTGGAGATGATAAAACAGTGAGGTTGAAAATTAAGGAAAGTGTTATGGTAAGTTTTTTGAGCCCCAAAATCATAGATTTTGTTAATGCGTTAAACCTTAAAGACTTCCCCATACTCAGTTGCTTCAGTCTTGTCTGACTCTTAACAACTCTGTGAATGGTAGCCCACCAGCTCGATCAGTGGTTCTCCAAGCAAGAAGACTGGAGCAGGTTGCCATGCCCTCCACCAGGGGATACTAAAGACAAAATATTCAAAACATAAAAACAGATTTCCCTATGGCTGAGAGCAGACAGATCTTAGTTTTCATATGCTACTTCAAACTCTGAGAAATGAGGGAGAAGAAGAAAGCAAGATTACATGGGAATGGGGAACAGAGGGAACATATTTGTTTATATGTATAAATATATGTATAAAGTGGAGTGGAGGTAGGGTGTGCATTTAAGGTATCAGCATAGACATCTATAGAGAAAATAAGTATCGGACTGGAGAAAAAAAATGAAGCCGAAAACAGTCAGAAATGAAATTAAAATGCTTTCAAAAGCTTCAGAGGATAATATGCCACGAATTGAGGATTGAGAATGACCAAATCTCTGCACATAATAAGTAAATACGAATTTTTTTTCCAATGGGAAAAGCAGCACTTACGTTAATTTGCTAGGGATGTCATAACATGTTACCATCACCTGGGAGGCTTACACAACAGAAATTAGTTATCTCACAGTTCTGGAGTCCAGGTGTCTGACATCAAGGTTTAGGCAGGGTTAGTACCCTCTGAGGTCTATGAGGGAAGGATTCATTTCAGGTTTCTTGCCTTGTTTGTAGGTAGCCATCTTCATGTTCACATTTCTTTCAGATACACCTGTCTGTCTCCAAATTTCCCCTTTTAATAAGGACATCGATCACATTGGTGAAGACTTCATCGCTAAATAAGGTCACATTCTGACCTTATTTGGTACTGAGGGTAAGAACTTCAACATACAAATTTGGCAGGGGGCACAATTCAACCTGCAACAGAGACGGACCTCAAACAACTTAGACAGACGTGAATATGATCATCTAAAAATGGTCTTGGTGTCTCAAACTATGGTCTTGGAGATGATAAAACAGTGAGGTTGAAAATTAAGGAAAGTGTTATGGTAAGTCTTTCTTTAATTATGAGCCCCAAAGCAATATGTATAAATAGATATGTTATATAACTCATGATTTTTTGCCGGGGGGAGGCGGGTTGGGGAGGGAGGTGGTCGGGCGGGCCATTTCTATTGGTCTTTCATTTACCTATTTTCATCCATCTTTGTTCCCAGGCCCCGTGTGGGCCTCCCATCGCAGAGGCTCTGTTGTCGCAGAGCACCGGCTCTGGGTGCATGCGCTCCAGAACTCCGGCTCGGTAGTTGGACACACGGGTCCAGATGCTCCGCGGCATGTGGGATCCTCCCAGGCCAGGGATCGAACCGGCGCCCCTTGCACTGCAAGGCGGTGTCCTTACCCACTGGACCACCAGGGAAGCCCCCAACTCATGATTTTTAATAAATATGTCTAACCTAATCAAAGGAACATAATAACATATTCGACTATTTCTAAATAATTCTAAAAGTTTATATCTTAAGTTAGCTATAAAACTTTCAAACTCTCCTCACTAGGAAGTTAACGGATCAACATAGTAAATACACTTTGTATGAGAATATATATTTGTAGGCTTAGCTAGCTAAGTGTATATTTACCCAACTCTGGTTTGCCTGGTCAGGCATCTTCTCTATGAAGGGACACCCTCATTACCCCTTGAGAATTAATCACTCTTTTTTCTGGATAACAGCTTGTTTGTTTATTCTACTGTTGTATTATTCTATTGTTATATGCTATAGTCATCTAAAGCTTCCCTGATGGTTCAGTGGTAAAGAACCTGCCTGTAAGGAGACCCAGGATCGATCCCTAGATTGGGAAGATCCCCTGGAAAAGGAAATGGCAACCCACTCCAGGACTCTTGCCTGAAGTTCATGGGCAGAGGAGCCTGATGAGCTACAGTCCATGGGGTCGCAAAAGAGTTAGGCACGACTTAGTGACTAAACCACCACCACCATAGTCATTTAAAAAGAAGCGTTTGTCTTCTGCATTAAATTGTCACTTCCTTAAGGGAAGAGAGCGTGTCTCATTCACCTTTGCAGCATAACAGTGGACCCATTTTTCCTAGATGCATATTAAATATTGTGGAATTGAACTCAGCCTTTGTTTTAAGATTTTTCTTTTCTTCAGTTAAGTATGTAATACATGTTTTCACAGAAAATTTAAGCAATACAGTTTTTCAGATTGTCTGGAAGGATGATTTCTAACAAAATGTAGGCCATATAATATGCTGGTCCCTCTCCACAGTATATCTTGTATAATAAATAATTTTCTTCATTGTTACATTTAATGGCCATACCATGCTCTTCTAAATGGATGTCATAATTTGTTTAACCTAAAAGTTTAAAACTAAGTAAGTATTTATTTTCAAGTTGTCCATGTTGGAACTGCAGGTAGAAACAGATAGAAACCTATAATATAAGACTTTAACAGTGACCAAGTATAACTAAAATAAGTAACACTATAAACATCTTGAGTAGGGCTTCCCTGGTGGTCCAGTGGGTAGAGAGTCTGCCTTGCAGTGCAAGGGATGCCGGTTCGGTCCCTGGCCTGGGAAGATTCCACATGCTGTGGAGCAGCTGGACCAGTGTGTCCAATAATGAGCCAGTGCTCTGAAGTGCATGTGCCCAGAGCCAGTGCTCGGCTACAGGAGACGTCACTGCAATGGGAGGCCCACACAGGCCAAACAACAAAGACGGAGGAGAGTAAATAGATGAAAGACCAATAAAACAGGCCAAAATTAAAAAAAAAAAGATAAGTCTTGGGTAGCATAAGTATAAGGAAGATCAGATTTTGAGAGTAAACACTCACCTGTATACTTGGGCCTTCTGATGCAAAGAGACAACTCATTAGAAAAGACCCCGATGCTGGGAAAAAATAGAAGGCAGGAGAAGGGGACTACAGAGAATGGGATGGCTGGATGACATCACTGAGTCAAGGGACATGAGTTTGAGCAAGCTCTAGGAAATGGTGAAGGACAGGGCACCATAGTGTGAGGCTATCCATGGAGTCACCAAGAGTCAGACATGACTGAGTAACTGAACTGAATTGAACTGTACATCCCAACAACAGAAAAACTTTCTCTTCTCTCAAGCATATAATGAATAGTTTATAAAAATTGAAGGTACATTATTTCATAGAAAAAAGCATAATACTTTCCAAAAGATATAAAGAACACAGATAACATTCTCAGAACTTCTTTCAATAAAATAAGAAATTGACAATAAAAGCAAGAAACAAGTCCTCTTTGAATTTAAAAAAAAAAAAAAACACTCCATTTAACATTATGAGGTGAAAGTTGAAATACAAGCCAAAATGGCATCATTCTTAAAAACTTAAATTGAGAATGAGCTACCTGTCAGAATTTCTGGGGTACTATTAAAGTGCTACCGGATCAGAGAAAAATTTATAGCCTTAAATATTTATATCAATAAAAATAATGCCATGAAAACAAATTCCCATCTCAAAAAGCAAATTTAAAAAAATGAAAAGAAAGCAGAATAGAAATAGTAAAGATAAAAATATAACCAATGAGACAAAATTAAATAAAAAAAAAACAGTTAAGAAGTAAATCAAGTATGAGTTCCTACTTAAAAAGTCAATGGATACACAAACCACTTGATAATCCAATCATGATGGAAAGGCTGATAGGAGGATGTGGGTTGGGAGAATAAAACAAAAATGCATGTTGACTTTGAAATACTTGAGGAATATCTAGGTGAAGACGTCTACAAATCCCAGAGCCAGTGCCGGCAAAGAGTCTCAAACAACAAAAAAGACGGAGGAGAGTAAATAGATGAAAGACCAATAAAACAGGCCAAAATTAAAAAAAGATAAGTCTTGGGTAGCATAAGTATAAGGAAGATCAGATTTTGAGAGTAAACACTCACCTGTATACTTGGGCCTTCTGATGCAAAGAGACAACTCATTAGAAAAGACCCCGATGCTGGGAAAAAATAGAAGGCAGGAGAAGGGGACTACAGAGAATGGGATGGCTGGATGACATCACTGAGTCAAGGGACATGAGTTTGAGCAAGCTCTAGGAAATGGTGAAGGACAGGGCACCATAGTGTGAGGCTATCCATGGAGTCACCAAGAGTCAGACATGACTGAGTAACTGAACTGAATTGAACTGTACATCCCAACAACAGAAAAACTTTCTCTTCTCTCAAGCATATAATGAATAGTTTATAAAAATTGAAGGTACATTATTTCATAGAAAAAAGCATAATACTTTCCAAAAGATATAAAGAACACAGATAACATTCTCAGAACTTCTTTCAATAAAATAAGAAATTGACAATAAAAGCAAGAAACAAGTCCTCTTTGAATTTAAAAAAAAAAAAAAACACTCCATTTAACATTATGAGGTGAAAGTTGAAATACAAGCCAAAATGGCATCATTCTTAAAAACTTAAATTGAGAATGAGCTACCTGTCAGAATTTCTGGGGTACTATTAAAGTGCTACCGGATCAGAGAAAAATTTATAGCCTTAAATATTTATATCAATAAAAATAATGCCATGAAAACAAATTCCCATCTCAAAAAGCAAATTTAAAAAAATGAAAAGAAAGCAGAATAGAAATAGTAAAGATAAAAATATAACCAATGAGACAAAATTAAATAAAAAAAAAACAGTTAAGAAGTAAATCAAGTATGAGTTCCTACTTAAAAAGTCAATGGATACACAAACCACTTGATAATCCAATCATGATGGAAAGGCTGATAGGAGGATGTGGGTTGGGGAGAATACAAATACATAAAATGCATGTTGACTTTGAAATACTTGAGGAATATCTAGGTGAAGACGTCTACAAATGGAGGACATGTGGGTCTGAAGCTCAGGAAAGAACTCGAGGCTGGAAATAGGAATTCTTCCCTGATAGCTCAGGTGGTAAAAAGTCTGCCTGCAATGCAGGAGACCCCAGTTCAATTCCTGGGTAGGTAAGATCCCCTGGAGAAGAGAATGGTTACCCACTCCAGTATTCTTGGGCTTCCCTTGTGGCTCAGACAGTAAAGAATCCGCCTGCAATGCCGGAGACTTAGGTTTGATCCCTGGGTGGGGAAGATCCCCTGGAGAAGGAATGGCTACCCACTCCAGTATTCTTGCCTGGAGAATCCCCATGGACAGAGGAGCCTGACAAGCTTCCGTCCATGGGGTTGCACACGACTAAAGATTCTTTGCCAGCTGAGCCACCAGGGAAACCCAAGAATACTGGAGTGGGTAGCCTATCCCTTCACCAGGAGATCTTTCCAACCCAGGAGTCAAACCAGTGTCTCCTGCATTGCAGGAGGATTTTTTACCAGCTGAGCTACCAGGGAAGCCCTGCAACTAAGATCTGGTTCAACCAAATAAAAATTTTAATATATACATATACTATATATATATATATATATATATATATAATATATATATGTGTGTGTGTATAAATTGGAATCCCAAGAAACAAAATGTTAAGCACCAAAGGAAAAATGGCAGAGATACTGGAGGAGAGGTGCTGCCTCTCAAACTCCTTTACAGTGTCCAGGGCACCTTGCTCTCTCTTGGAAAAGGGACCAACCAGAGAATACAAGCCAAAATGGCATCATTCTTAAAAACTTAAATTGAGAATGAGCTACCTGTCAGAATTTCTGGGGTACTATTAAAGTGCTACCGGATCAGAGAAAAATTTATAGCCTTAAATATTTATATCAATAAAAATAATGCCATGAAAACAAATTCCCATCTCAAAAAGCAAATTTAAAAAAATGAAAAGAAAGCAGAATAGAAATAGTAAAGATAAAAATATAACCAATGAGACAAAATTAAATAAAAAAAAAACAGTTAAGAAGTAAATCAAGTATGAGTTCCTACTTAAAAAGTCAATGGATACACAAACCACTTGATAATCCAATCATGATGGAAAGGCTGATAGGAGGATGTGGGTTGGGGAGAATACAAATACATAAAATGCATGTTGACTTTGAAATACTTGAGGAATATCTAGGTGAAGACGTCTACAAATGGAGGACATGTGGGTCTGAAGCTCAGGAAAGAACTCGAGGCTGGAAATAGGAATTCTTCCCTGATAGCTCAGGTGGTAAAAAGTCTGCCTGCAATGCAGGAGACCCCAGTTCAATTCCTGGGTAGGTAAGATCCCCTGGAGAAGAGAATGGTTACCCACTCCAGTATTCTTGGGCTTCCCTTGTGGCTCAGACAGTAAAGAATCCGCCTGCAATGCCGGAGACTTAGGTTTGATCCCTGGGTGGGAAGATCCTGGAAAAGGAATGGCTACCCACTCCAGTATTCTTGCCTGGAGAATCCCCATGGACAGAGGAGCCTGACAAGCTTCCGTCCATGGGGTTGCACACGACTAAAGATTCTTTGCCAGCTGAGCCACCAGGGAAACCCAAGAATACTGGAGTGGGTAGCCTATCCCTTCACCAGGAGATCTTTCCAACCCAGGAGTCAAACCAGTGTCTCCTGCATTGCAGGAGGATTTTTTACCAGCTGAGCTACCAGGGAAGCCCTGCAACTAAGATCTGGTTCAACCAAATAAAAATTTTAATATATACATATACATATATATATATATATATATATATATACACATATATATATATGTGTGTGTGTATAAATTGGAATCCCAAGAAACAAAATGTTAAGCACCAAAGGAAAAATGGCAGGGAGATACTGGGGAGGGAGGAGGTGCTGCCTCTCAAACTCCTTTACAGTGTCCAGGGCACCTTGCTCTCTCTTGGAAAAGGGACCCTCAACCAGACATAGTATTTTACCTAGTGGCTGGACTGGCTTTGTTTATAATAAGCCATCAATTAAATCAAGTCAGCCCTACCACCTTAGCTATTGTTGAATGGCCTGTGGTTTATATCGTATACTCAGTGATTATGCGGTTGAAAATGTAACCATTGAGCCACTTAAAGAAAGAAGACAAACATTAAGATATGCTGCATGAGAAACTCAGATTATATAAAGTGATTTTAAATTTCATCAGATTTCCCCCCCAAAACCACTGGATAAAGCTTAGGCACACATGCTGTGGCCAAATTCTCTTCAACCTGAACTTAACTATGCATGTTTTTTTCTGCATAGATCTGCATAGCAGTGCTCATAAAATCATCTAACTAAATCTGCCTCATTAACCTGTATTTATCTGTGTTGAGTACGTGGTGATCCCTGATGTTTCTGAAATCGATTACCTCCCTCCAGGTGAGTCTGAAAGAACCCTGGGCCTAGGAAACTTTAATGGATCTGTTGACATTTCCAAAGATTTTAATTACCAATCCCTCTTCTCTGACCGCCAGTCCCCATCCATTTCACTTGTTCCTATGGGAGCTACAAATCGCTTTATCTTTGCCTCCAAGCAGAAGCTATGACCTAACAGGGAACTTTGACCTCCCCAGAGCTGCCCAGAACTCCTGCAGTCCATCAAAGGGGTCTGGTGGTCTCAATGACAGATGACACTTAACTGCAGTCAGGAAGTGAGTAAAAATTCATTGTACTTTAAGGAACTGTGCAATGCAGTCCCTGCAGGATAAGGAGCAGGATCATAAAAGACTGAGTTCATGGGACATCTGGGCTTTCGTTGTGGCTCAGAGATAAAGAATCCTCCCGTCAATGCAGGAGACTTGGGTTCGATCCTTGGATTGGGAAGATCCCCTAAAGGAGAAAGTGGCAACCCACTCTAGTATTCTTGCCTGGGACATCCCATGGACAGAGAAGCCTGGTTGGGCCACCATCCATGGGGTTGCAAAAGAATTGTACATGACTTAACGACCAACATACACATTAACAACTAAACAACAACATGCAATGTCCTCTCGTTCTATTCACAGTTGCCCAAGCTTCCTGGGCAGTGCTCACAGCTGACCTGCTGGTGGATGTTCTATGAGGACAGGGACCCACTTTGCTTCAGTGCTCCCAAACCCTGGCCCATAGTAAGTGTCCAAAAACTATTCATTAAATGACTGAATGAATGAATCTCAAGTGACCTTAATGTTACCTATTTAGAATGGCAAATATAGACACCAACTTTCAAATCTGAATCGACTTAAAAATCATCTAGGTTCTAGTCTTCCTTCGGAGACAAATGTGGCATCATAATCAGCCCCTGGAATCAGAGGACCACTCCACACGTAAATATGTTGTTCCTGAATGAGTGGCCAAATTCTCTTCAACCTGAACTTAACTATGCATGTTTTTTTCTGCATAGATCTGCATAGCAGTGCTCATAAAATCATCTAACTAAATCTGCCTCATTAACCTGTATTTATCTGTGTTGAGTACGTGGTGATCCCTGATGTTTCTGAAATCGATTACCTCCCTCCAGGTGAGTCTGAAAGAACCCTGGGCCTAGGAAACTTTAATGGATCTGTTGACATTTCCAAAGATTTTAATTACCAATCCCTCTTCTCTGACCGCCAGTCCCCATCCATTTCACTTGTTCCTATGGGAGCTACAAATCGCTTTATCTTTGCCTCCAAGCAGAAGCTATGACCTAACAGGGAACTTTGACCTCCCCAGAGCTGCCCAGAACTCCTGCAGTCCATCAAAGGGGTCTGGTGGTCTCAATGACAGATGACACTTAACTGCAGTCAGGAAGTGAGTAAAAATTCATTGTACTTTAAGGAACTGTGCAATGCAGTCCCTGCAGGATAAGGAGCAGGATCATAAAAGACTGAGTTCATGGGACATCTGGGCTTTCGTTGTGGCTCAGAGATAAAGAATCCTCCCGTCAATGCAGGAGACTTGGGTTCGATCCTTGGATTGGGAAGATCCCCTAAAGGAGAAAGTGGCAACCCACTCTAGTATTCTTGCCTGGGACATCCCATGGACAGAGAAGCCTGGTTGGGCCACCATCCATGGGGTTGCAAAAGAATTGTACATGACTTAACGACCAACATACACATTAACAACTAAACAACAACATGCAATGTCCTCTCGTTCTATTCACAGTTGCCCAAGCTTCCTGGGCAGTGCTCACAGCTGACCTGCTGGTGGATGTTCTATGAGGACAGGGACCCACTTTGCTTCAGTGCTCCCAAACCCTGGCCCATAGTAAGTGTCCAAAAACTATTCATTAAATGACTGAATGAATGAATCTCAAGTGACCTTAATGTTACCTATTTAGAATGGCAAATATAGACACCAACTTTCAAATCTGAATCGACTTAAAAATCATCTAGGTTCTAGTCTTCCTTCGGAGACAAATGTGGCATCATAATCAGCCCCTGGAATCAGAGGACCACTCCACACGTAAATATGTTGTTCCTGAATGAGTGACTAAATGTCCAAGACTGTTTCCTCATCTGTGAAAGGGATAATAGGTACAATACAGAATTGTTGTCAGAATTAGATGACAAAACACATGTCATTTATTAAGAAGAGTGACTAGTTTGTAATATAAATTAATGCTCATGACTTAGGTCAGGGACTTTGTTTTAAGTTTTTTGAAAAATGAGAACTTTTTATTCCAGACAAAATATTGATAGAAACCTCACTCATATAAAGTAGAGTGGACCTTGGTAGACTATTGTGGGGGGTGGTGGGGACTCACAGATCTCTAGTCAGTTTTTTTTCATGTCCCAGGAGGTGGCTCCAGAGTCTTCTAAAACCCAAGCTTCTGGAGAAAATTATACTGTATTTACTGGATCACTCCTCTCATTCCATAGACAAGGACACTGCTCTTCAGAGAGGGAAAATGACTAGCCTAAAATCACACAGCAAGTTTCTGACCTCAAATTCCTGGCTCTTCCTCTCTGCTTTTCCACTGTCTCCAGATCCAAACCAGCAGAACGCTTGAAACATAAACAACTTAACCCTCTCCCTTAAGAAACATCTCTTGTTGGTGTTTAACCAGCTCATTTAGGTCTCTCCATGATTACGCATCCTAGTGCTATTTGCCTGCCTATGACATCACTCACATTTAGTTATTATTTCAGCGTATTATACCAAATAACTTCCTGAGATGTATAAAGACAAGATAATGCCTTGCACTTGGCATTGAGGACACATCCAGATTCACTGTGGTCACCTGTCCTTTTCTGTACTTTGTCACTTTGAAAATAAGCCAGAAATATAAGAAATCCTTAGCCAGCCTCATAGTAATGGTGACTTACAGAAGGTTTTCCTCCAAGATCACAAGTAAAGCAACATGTCTGATACCACTACTTCTACTCAACACTGGAATGAAGTTCCTAGGTACTATGATAAGGCAAGGAAAAAGAGATGAAAATTTATAAGGAAGAAATAAAATAGTCACTACTTAAAAATTCATCTAAGGTTCCAAAAAAGATGAATGAATCTCAAGTGACCTTAATGTTACCTATTTAGAATGGCAAATATAGACACCAACTTTCAAATCTGAATCGACTTAAAAATCATCTAGGTTCTAGTCTTCCTTCGGAGACAAATGTGGCATCATAATCAGCCCCTGGAATCAGAGGACCACTCCACACGTAAATATGTTGTTCCTGAATGAGTGACTAAATGTCCAAGACTGTTTCCTCATCTGTGAAAGGGATAATAGGTACAATACAGAATTGTTGTCAGAATTAGATGACAAAACACATGTCATTTATTAAGAAGAGTGACTAGTTTGTAATATAAATTAATGCTCATGACTTAGGTCAGGGACTTTGTTTTAAGTTTTTTGAAAATGAGAACTTTTATTCCAGACAAAATATTGATAGAAACCTCACTCATATAAAGTAGAGTGGACCTTGGTAGACTATTGTGGGGGGTGGTGGGGACTCACAGATCTCTAGTCAGTTTTTTTTCATGTCCCAGGAGGTGGCTCCAGAGTCTTCTAAAACCCAAGCTTCTGGAGAAAATTATACTGTATTTACTGGATCACTCCTCTCATTCCATAGACAAGGACACTGCTCTTCAGAGAGGGAAAATGACTAGCCTAAAATCACACAGCAAGTTTCTGACCTCAAATTCCTGGCTCTTCCTCTCTGCTTTTCCACTGTCTCCAGATCCAAACCAGCAGAACGCTTGAAACATAAACAACTTAACCCTCTCCCTTAAGAAACATCTCTTGTTGGTGTTTAACCAGCTCATTTAGGTCTCTCCATGATTACGCATCCTAGTGCTATTTGCCTGCCTATGACATCACTCACATTTAGTTATTATTTCAGCGTATTATACCAAATAACTTCCTGAGATGTATAAAGACAAGATAATGCCTTGCACTTGGCATTGAGGACACATCCAGATTCACTGTGGTCACCTGTCCTTTTCTGTACTTTGTCACTTTGAAAATAAGCCAGAAATATAAGAAATCCTTAGCCAGCCTCATAGTAATGGTGACTTACAGAAGGTTTTCCTCCAAGATCACAAGTAAAGCAACATGTCTGATACCACTACTTCTACTCAACACTGGAATGAAGTTCCTAGGTACTATGATAAGGCAAGGAAAAAAAGAGATGAAAATTTATAAGGAAGAAATAAAATAGTCACTACTTATAGATGACAATTTCTTATAAGAATTTTTTATATTTACAAAGCATTAGAACTAATTGGTAAATTTAGCAAAATCTCTGGTCATAAAGCTAATATACAAAATTCAATTGGATTATTAGCTATCAACAATACAAAAAAGAAAGGAAAAATTTAAAAATTGACTGAAAACATCAAAGGGCTAAGAATAAATCTAATGTAGTTCTGTAAGATTTCCATGATAATAACTACATGACATTGAGAACTATTAAAAATAGTCTAAAAACAATCATGTAATGAGCACTATGATACAATATGCCAGACACTCTGATAGACTAAGCATGCAGTGGTAAGTGAAAATTAGATGAGTCCTTATGCTCTTGAGCTTGCAATCTGGTGGGATAACCAATAACCATTAGAAAACTATGCAAAGGAAATGTCAAATTGCAAATACTAGAAGGGCTACAGAGGAAGGTACACAATGTTTTTGAGAGTTTTAGAGATCTGCTTTTATCAAAGAACTAAGGGAGAGTTTTCAAACAGAGCTCTGAAGGAAGAAAATCAGTTGAATATATGAAAAGAAAAGAACATTCCAAACAGAAACAATGGCATGGGCAAAGGTTTTGTGCAAAAAGCAAATATGAACTGTAATTGAATCAACCATTCTTGGTATGGGCTGCAGTAGCTCAGATGGTAAAGAATCTGCCTGTGATGCAGGAGATCCATTGAAAAAAACATCTCTTGTTGGTGTTTAACCAGCTCATTTAGGTCTCTCCATGATTACGCATCCTAGTGCTATTTGCCTGCCTATGACATCACTCACATTTAGTTATTATTTCAGCGTATTATACCAAATAACTTCCTGAGATGTATAAAGACAAGATAATGCCTTGCACTTGGCATTGAGGACACATCCAGATTCACTGTGGTCACCTGTCCTTTTCTGTACTTTGTCACTTTGAAAATAAGCCAGAAATATAAGAAATCCTTAGCCAGCCTCATAGTAATGGTGACTTACAGAAGGTTTTCCTCCAAGATCACAAGTAAAGCAACATGTCTGATACCACTACTTCTACTCAACACTGGAATGAAGTTCCTAGGTACTATGATAAGGCAAGGAAAAAAAGAGATGAAAATTTATAAGGAAGAAATAAAATAGTCACTACTTATAGATGACAATTTCTTATAAGAATTTTTTATATTTACAAAGCATTAGAACTAATTGGTAAATTTAGCAAAATCTCTGGTCATAAAGCTAATATACAAAATTCAATTGGATTATTAGCTATCAACAATACAAAAAAGAAAGGAAAAATTTAAAAATTGACTGAAAACATCAAAGGGCTAAGAATAAATCTAATGTAGTTCTGTAAGATTTCCATGATAATAACTACATGACATTGAGAACTATTAAAAATAGTCTAAAAACAATCATGTAATGAGCACTATGATACAATATGCCAGACACTCTGATAGACTAAGCATGCAGTGGTAAGTGAAAATTAGATGAGTCCTTATGCTCTTGAGCTTGCAATCTGGTGGGATAACCAATAACCATTAGAAAACTATGCAAAGGAAATGTCAAATTGCAAATACTAGAAGGGCTACAGAGGAAGGTACACAATGTTTTTGAGAGTTTTAGAGATCTGCTTTTATCAAAGAACTAAGGGAGAGTTTTCAAACAGAGCTCTGAAGGAAGAAAATCAGTTGGATATATGAAAAGAAAAGAACATTCCAAACAGAAACAATGGCATGGGCAAAGGTTTTGTGCAAAAAGCAAATATGAACTGTAATTGAATCAACCATTCTTGGTATGGGCTGCAGTAGCTCAGATGGTAAAGAATCTGCCTGTGATGCAGGAGATCCAGGTTCGGTCCCTGGGTTGGAAGATCCCCTGGAGAAGGGCATGGCCACCCACTCCAGTATTCCCTAGAACTCCAGGGACAGAGGAGCCTGGTAGGCTACCGTCCATGGGGTCGCAAAAACTCAGTCAGGACTAAGCTACTTAACACTTGAACTTTCACACTTTCTTGGTATTGCCGGTGATTAAGTTATGTGGTAGACTGTCTGCCAAAGAGGCCGTAAAGATTCTCTTCCTTATATGGACTCTGGGCATGCCATGTGACTTGCTTTGGCCAATGGGAATATAGAAAACATTGACGGAAGTGGAGACTTTCAAAATGTTGTATGTTGGGTCATCCTCTCTCCTGCTGTACTTAGAAGCCCGAGATCACCATATGAACAAGTTCAAGCTAGCCTACTGGAAGTTAAGAAATTGCATGGAGCACAGAGCAGCTATCACAGCTGGTGATCCAGCCTGCCAATATCCAGACACCATCCTAGACCTTCGAGCTACAAAATGCCAGCTGACCGTAGGCATAAGCAAGTCAAAAAACTGGGGCTTACCTATTGATCTGGTGGTTAAGACTGTGCTTCCACTGCAAGGGGCACAGGTTCAATCCCCAGTTGAGGAACTAACATCCTGCATGCTGCATAGCACAGATATAGAAAATAAATTAATTAATTAAAGAAGGAAAAGGTTTTCTTTCTTTCTTTTTTTTATTTAAAAAAAGAGTTCAAAAAGCCAAGTTAGCTGAGACCAGAAGAACCACTCAGCTAACTCACAGAATCATACGCTGAATAAAATGCTTGTTATTATCAACCATTATATTTTAGAGTAGTTGTTAGGCAGGGAAAGCTAACTGATGCAGGTGGTCTGCAGTTTTCTGTTCTGACCAGCAGTATGTCAGGAAACGTCTTTGCATATACACCTTAGTGCACCTAGCACATTGCAAGCCTCTAGTACTTGGTATGATAAAGGTTATGTGGTATATGAAAAGAAAAGAACATTCCAAACAGAAACAATGGCATGGGCAAAGGTTTTGTGCAAAAAGCAAATATGAACTGTAATTGAATCAACCATTCTTGGTATGGGCTGCAGTAGCTCAGATGGTAAAGAATCTGCCTGTGATGCAGGAGATCCAGGTTCGGTCCCTGGGTTGGAAGATCCCCTGGAGAAGGGCATGGCCACCCACTCCAGTATTCCCTAGAACTCCAGGGACAGAGGAGCCTGGTAGGCTACCGTCCATGGGGTCGCAAAAACTCAGTCAGGACTAAGCTACTTAACACTTGAACTTTCACACTTTCTTGGTATTGCCGGTGATTAAGTTATGTGGTAGACTGTCTGCCAAAGAGGCCGTAAAGATTCTCTTCCCTTATATGGACTCTGGGCATGCCATGTGACTTGCTTTGGCCAATGGGAATATAGAAAACATTGACGGAAGTGGAGACTTTCAAAAATGTTGTATGTTGGGTCATCCTCTCTCCTGCTGTACTTAGAAGCCCGAGATCACCATATGAACAAGTTCAAGCTAGCCTACTGGAAGTTAAGAAATTGCATGGAGCACAGAGCAGCTATCACAGCTGGTGATCCAGCCTGCCAATATCCAGACACCATCCTAGACCTTCGAGCTACAAAATGCCAGCTGACCGTAGGCACAAGCAAGTCAAAAAACTGGGGCTTACCTATTGATCTGGTGGTTAAGACTGTGCTTCCACTGCAAGGGGCACAGGTTCAATCCCCAGTTGAGGAACTAACATCCTGCATGCTGCATAGCACAGATATAGAAAATAAATTAATTAATTAAAGAAGGAAAAGGTTTTCTTTCTTTCTTTCTTTTTTTTATTTAAAAAAAAAAAGAGTTCAAAAAGCCAAGTTAGCTGAGACCAGAAGAACCACTCAGCTAACTCACAGAATCATACGCTGAATAAAATGCTTGTTATTATCAACCATTATATTTTAGAGTAGTTGTTAGGCAGGGAAAGCTAACTGATGCAGGTGGTCTGCAGTTTTCTGTTCTGACCAGCAGTATGTCAGGAAACGTCTTTGCATATACACCTTAGTGCACCTAGCACATTGCAAGCCTCTAGTACTTGGTATGATTATGGTTATGTAGGTAAATCAGGAAACTGTGCAGATGAAGAAACTGAAAAAGAGTTAAATTAAACTGAAATTCCAAACTCACACATGGTGAAGGAGATGTCTGGAATTAATAGCCAGGACTTCAAATTCAATTTAGCATTCATTCAAATCCATCATTGTCTTATCTTGTTAAGTGGAGCTAAAGCAACACAGATTTCACAGTCAAAAATCAAAAAGGTCAAATTCAGTTTGCTGGATTTCAATGAGACAACATTTTTTAAAATGTGTGCTGTTTAATCCTGACAACAAACCAGAGCTTCTCAGGCTTTTAGGAAGTATGTTCCCACAAGAAAAGCCATTGGGAAGGTTGGCTTCAGTTCCAGCACAGAAACATTGTGGTCCTCCAGGAAGGAAATGTGGACAAAGATTTTTCTGCCACCTGATTGGTCTAATAGTAGCCACAAATCATGAAGCGTTAAACAAAGATTATGAATTCTTTTCTGAAGGGAACAGTAAAGTTTATTTTTTGTCCAGTCTGTGGAATTACGAAAATATTACTTTTCTTATAACTTGGAAGGAGAGTTCTGCAGACAATATGAATTTCAGGAAAATATTTTTGCCATTAATTATGTCATAAGCAAAAGAGTAAAATAAACTGTTTATTATCACATATAAAATGCTTTTGATCAGTCAACTGAAAAACTAATTTCATTTTCTCATTACACTGCCTCAGGCATCCTTTAACGTCAATTTTTATTATAGCAAAAGCAAGGAAATTAAAATGATCAGTTAGGATGCAGAGAGAACCATTTGCTTCAGAATTTTTAAAAGTGAGAATACTAAAGCACTGAGCCTATTTATCATTCATAATAATCACAACTCATCTGATGAGGGAGGAATTCTGTTCCGAAGGTCTAGAATACCATCCCAACCTACCCCTCTCCTGGAAACCTCAGGGTTGCTCAGCGCTGAAAGATGTGTCAGGGCCTCTGTTGATGTATCTCGTTGAGGTTGTATTCAGTTTCCAGCCCAAATGGTTCAAAGTTTCACAGACAGAAGAGGGTGGAGGGGCTCTGTTTTTACCTGGAGAAGCTAAAGGACAAAGCTTTGCAGAAGATTGGGGAAGCATGGGCATGGTCTCAGTATTTTGGCCCAGAAGTTGATTTTATGGAAGAAAAATAATTTGATTAAAAAATAAGAAGTTAGGAGACATATTTTCTGAACTTGGCCCTGCACCTCACAAGCCATGTGATTATGGATTCCATTCATGGACTGAGTGTCCTGACTCACCATGGCGTTATAAAGCATCAACAAGGTGTGTATGTAAAAGCACTTTGTAAGTAATAATCAAGCCCGTTTTATAATGGTTGTTGAGATAACAATGCCTTGGCTGGGGTGGACCTGAAATTTGGCTGCTTCTAATGGAGGGTCATTGACTATGTACAGAGCTTTTGCTTTTTGGCTATGGAAGAAGTTATTCTGTTGTAGTGGGGAGTGGGAAAGGAAAAAAAGAAGGTCTTGGCAATGAAGTGATAGGAGAGCCCCTCGCCCCTCATCAGCTGGAACGATCTGAATGAGGGCCCCATGGAAAAAGGTATGGGGAGAAAGTAAAAGAGTCGTAGCAGCGTGAGACTGTCGTCAACGTCCTGTTCCAGGGTCTGGATGACAAAGGGCTTGAGGGGTTTTATCCTCTGATCCACATCTCCACATACACTGGATATATGTCTTCAGCATTAGCAGCCAGATGCTGTTGCGTTTCAGGAAACACAGGTGGTGATACAAGTCTTGACAAGATGGCAAGGAGAAGACAATGAGGAGACTGGCTCTTGGTCCACAGAGCTGTTCCCACACCACACCGTCATTACAAAAAAATTTTAATTTCATTTTCTTCATTACACTGCCTCAGGCATCCTTTAACGTCAATTTTTATTATAGCAAAAGCAAGGAAATTAAAATGATCAGTTAGGATGCAGAGAGAACCATTTGCTTCAGAATTTTTAAAAGTGAGAATACTAAAGCACTGAGCCTATTTATCATTCATAATAATCACAACTCATCTGATGAGGGAGGAATTCTGTTCCGAAGGTCTAGAATACCATCCCAACCTACCCCTCTCCTGGAAACCTCAGGGTTGCTCAGCGCTGAAAGATGTGTCAGGGCCTCTGTTGATGTATCTCGTTGAGGTTGTATTCAGTTTCCAGCCCAAATGGTTCAAAGTTTCACAGACAGAAGAGGGTGGGAGGGGGCTCTGTTTTTACCTGGAGAAGCTAAAGGACAAAGCTTTGCAGAAGATTGGGGAAGCATGGGCATGGTCTCAGTATTTTGGCCCAGAAGTTGATTTTATGGAAGAAAAATAATTTGATTAAAAAATAAGAAGTTAGGAGACATATTTTCTGAACTTGGCCCTGCACCTCACAAGCCATGTGATTATGGATTCCATTCATGGACTGAGTGTCCTGACTCACCATGGCGTTATAAAGCATCAACAAGGTGTGTATGTAAAAGCACTTTGTAAGTAATAATCAAGCCCGTTTTATAATGGTTGTTGAGATAACAATGCCTTGGCTGGGGTGGACCTGAAATTTGGCTGCTTCTAATGGAGGGTCATTGA